>OX422215.1:86268716-87468716 GCA_949130495.1 Sambucus nigra | reverse complement strand
AATATCAAAATACTTCAATATTCAAGCCTCCACGAGATAAATTTTGGTAAGGTTCTGATTTGGTTACATAACGGTTCATTTAAAAGTGTTAGGATAATTTTTCATGAATATTTTCTTAAGTGTTGAGGCGTTAATTTTCATCAAAAAGAAATTTTTCTAAGTGTTGAGGCAGAGTTTTTTATCAAAATAAAAAATTATGTTTTTACGCGCTGGTCATTCGAGCGACACCTTATGTCGTTCAAACGATAATGGGATCTCGTGCGAAGCTGTCATTCGAGCGACTTTGAGACTTCATTCGAGAAATGCACTGACTTAAGTTTTTTATATAAAGTGTGTTAAACCACTTCGTTTTCATTACGAAGACCTGACGAATTTCGTTCTGCAAAAACTGCTAAAAGCAGATTGCCTTTGTCTTCTTTATTTAGGGTTCTAACACTTTTGTTTTCAATTCAAACCCCAGTTGCTTTTAATGAATTGATTTAAAACCCAGGGTACAGTTTTTGCTGTAGTTTCTCCTGTAGGGAGGATAACCTATTATTGATCTAGATGCCACTTTAGGGAGGTGCTGGGCTGACTTGGTTGCATGAAAAAATGGAGTACTCATAAGTGTTCCTAGGCTTACTGGACTGAGTGTCTTTATGGATCTTACGAGGTTGATTCATTACTAATTTAGGTTGCGGCCTATGAGAGTTTACTGCGGTAAATTCTTTGCAGATTTCCCTTGTAATCATTGTGAGTATTATTAGTGAAGTTAAAGGTTTTGCCCCTCGAAAATTTTTCCTGAAATCTGTGAGTAAGCAATTCATATTTGTTTGTGTTGGCATGATCCACTACGCCTAGATATTTGTTTATAATTGAATTGAAATTGGGTTTAATTAATTTGGTTTGAAATTTACATTTGATTAAATAAGGGCTTACTTGGAATTTACGAATTTATTCAAATCACTATCACACCGCATTTACAAATTGGTATCAGAGAAGGTTACACTAGTTTATTGTGTATTCCAAATTCCGCAAAATTTGTGTGATATTGATTTTCCTTGAAAAATATATTTTGTGAAAAGTTGACATTTTTTTGATGGAGCACTTATATAATCGGATGCCGATTTTTTACGGGTCTAATTATGTCTACTAGAAAGCGTGTATGAAATCACAGTTAAAGTCCATTGATGAGCGCGTTTGGGTAGTTTGGGAAAGATACTTGACTCCTCCCACTGTCATCGCAAATAATATTACTAATTTAAAACCCGTGACATACTGGACTAAGGACAAATTTAAGTGGAGAACTTTTAATTCATGTGGGCTGATAACAATTTCTGGTGGTGTCACTCCTGAGGAGTTCCAACGTATTATAACGTGCACCACGTCAAAAGAAGCATGGGGTATTTTGCAACTTACCCACGAAGTCAAAAATACAGTCAAAGAGTCAAAAATATAAAATTTCACTACTCAATTTGAAACAATTACCATGCTTAAGACTGAGTGTTTTTATGAGTTTATGCATGTTTGTCTGATATTGTAAATACTAGTTTCAATCTTAATGAGCACATTCCTAATGAACAGGTAGTTAAAAAGATTTTGATATTGTTTCCTAAATGTTTTATCCCTAAAGTGACTGTTTTGAATTCCTTAGGCAATTTGAGCAATTTAAATTAGAAGATCGGGTAGGAGACCTCCAGACATATGAGATTGACATGTTCTCCAAAACTGCCAAACCTAAGGATAGAGGGATAGCAGTTAGATACCAATCTATAAATGTAAAGGAAGTGTTCAAGAGTGAGAAGAAAAATAAAGTGAGAGTTTTTGCGTCCGAGTCTGAGGATGAGTCTGATTTTGATATGGCCATGCTTGTAAAGAAATTTAAAAAAATTCTCATGTCTTCAAAACAAAATTCTTCCAAAAAAAGTTTTTTTACAAAAAAAAAAGATGAGGCCAAAGAGAGCGATGAGAAAAAGGGTGAGAAAGACGAAGAAGATAAGGGTTTTGAGTGTGAAGGTTAAGGGCATCTAGCTTTTGAGTGTCCCACTAGGCTAAAGAGAAAGGGCAAGAAGATTTCCATGATAACCACACTTAGCGATAGTGAGGATGATGTGAGAGATTCTAGGGATGATTGTTCACATGGGATGTGTGTTTACTTTTTAGCTGGTCACGTGAGCACACCCATTTTGTCCCACAACAATGAGGATAATTGTGCACGTGTGACCCCCGAGGATGATTTGAGTGTTTCTAGCGAGGGTGAGAGTGAATGCGCTAGTGAGGGTGATAGTGATATCCAAATCGCGTTTAGAGATTTGTATGCCGAGACTTTAAAGGCGAAGAAGTTGAATATGGAATTAAATCTTAGGGCGATATATTTTGAGAGATATACTGAGAGTTTGAGAGGTTTTGAGACTTCGGCGAGTCAACTAGAGAAGGTGAAAGTTTCTTTGAGTGAGCAGTTGATCATCGTGAATCGAGAGAAGAGTGAACTTATAGCCCGTTTGTCACAATTAGAGAGAGATCTTAAGCATGCTCGGGAGCTAAATGTAACTTTAGAGGATAGATCTAGGAAGGTAGGAAAGATGATCCTCAGTCCCGCTTTAGGTAATGTTGATATCCTAGGAATAGGACATGACAGTGCGTCCACTTAGCATGTTGCACCCGAGCCAGTTCCCGAGTTTGTGATTGATCCATATGGCTCTCAACCTAACCCACCTAGGCGTCTCGTACCTGATAGGAGAGTGTATAGGATACGTTTTGAAAGAGGTGTACCTAGGCATGTTTATGTTTGCTCCCATTGCAAAAGGAGAGGAGACCTTAGGGAGTTTTGTTTTAAGTTGGGTAATGTGTCACGTTTTTCTACTACACATGTTGCTACTACACATGCACCCACACGTGATACTTTGGATCCTCCGAATGATTACATGAGAGAGTTTGCACATATAAGGGAGTAGGTTAAGTTTTTGGTCAAAACATCACATGATTTAATGGATGTTTTTCGTAGGATGTCACCACCTTTGAAAAACTCCACTGCACCTAATGGTTGAGGTTTAGACTTGTTTGTTAGCATAGGATGATTTTCATGATGATATATTATGCCTATTGCTAGTATGTACCATTTTTGTAGTTATGTTTTCCATTTCTGATATATTTTTTGAAAAAACAAATAGATTTTTGATTTTGGAAAAATTTCGAAAAAATACAAAAAGATTTTATTTTGAAAAAAGACAAAAAGATTTTATTTTGATAAAATTTTTGAAAAAAGAAAAAAAGATTTTTGCATTTTTTTTTTTGCACCGTGTGATCGAGTCATAATTTCATTCCATATCCATGTGACGATTTGATAGTATTTTGATATGTGTCATCATTTCATTTTTGTGCTTTACAATGTTTGGAGTCATTGAGAAGTGATTAATTTTTACTACCAACATGTTTGACTCATGAGTTCCTTTGATGCACACTTTCACAGATTTATTTGACTCTTATTCTTGTCTATCACATGTTGGTCGATGTGTTTTCATCTCAATTCTGTCTTTAAAATGAAGCAAATGCGATAAAACTTGACAATGAATGCAGTGCATGTAAGAACCGTTGATATGAGTTTGTGTGATATTTATGAAAAATGGGAAGGGACTATGAAAGGTACTCATTTATCCATTGTGATTAGGTCATTGTTTAAATCGGACATAGAAGAAGTGTGGCTAAAACAGAAGTCGAGGTCCAATGAGGTTGAAAAGAGCCCGAAAAAGTTTAAAGGCAATAAAAAGAAAAATATGCCAAAAGTGGGCCTATTTTTTTTTTTTCATCACCTCAAAAGAAAAATAGAAAGAATTATTATTTATGAGGGAGTTTGGATGGAATATAAAACGGGTTTGCATGTCCTGACAAAGTCATGAGAAGGAGTTATACAGTTTTAGACGTTATTGGTGTAAAAATCATATTTGACTTTGATTTGTCAATTTGATTAAGACAATGTAATCTAAATTCACACTTTGACACCTAAGGACAATTTTGAGATTCATTCGTTAGGAGTACACATATTCATCCTGCACATATGTTATATTTGATTGCATTGATTTGCCTATCGAATATGTTCACACCCATTTATTATGTTTCCATGATTGGTTATCTTAGTTTAAATTCATGGTGTGTGATTTTTGTAAAATTATTTTTTCATTTTTGAATGAGAAATTGAAAAATCAAAAATAGTTTGTGGATGCCTTTGAGGATTCTTTTGCATGAGCATAGTTCGATCCATGTTTGCTATGCATATTTATCGTGACAACTTTTCCTTGTCTATTACGGACAAATAAAAGGGGGAGAACGGATTTTGAGGAATTTCTGCATTATAGGGGATGTTGATACCAAATTTAGTTTGCTGACATGGCTCAATTGAGTGAAGACACGTGTCAATCTGCATGACAATAACAATCACTTCCGAATAACACCTTGACCCACTCAGATACTCCGAGCAATAGATGCTCTCCGAGGAACCATACTGCAATGAGGAACTCTGCTTCCCCGATCAACCCAGACGCTCCGACCAACAAGAGTTCTCCGAGGAATTTTAATACACCGAGCAACTTATGAGTACCGAGCTACTTAGGCGGTCCGAGCAGCTTTGGCGATCCGAGCTGCACCTCGAACAGAGCATTAATAGCAGGATAACCAACAGATTAACTGCGCATTAAATGCTTATTATTATCATACAGATGTATACACCTAATGAACAGCTATGTACTACCCTTTCACATGTACAGTCTGAGGGCTATAAATACATTGTACCATCCTCATTATAAGGGGATCGGGAATTTCTTGACGAAACTTGTAATCAAGAATTCCCAAACAGTCATCAATAATAGAAACAAGTGGACGTAGGCCATTCTTATAAGGCTGAACCACTTTAAAATTTCTTTGTCTCATTTTATTTTATCTGTGATTAAATAATTAGATATAATCTAATTTTTTACATCAACAGATTGGCACCGTCTATGGGAAACGATTGGTAATATCATTTTTCATCAAAAACAATTCATTACAAATGGCTGATAATCCAGAACCCAGCAATCGAAACGCTAGAAGCCCTCCAAATCCATCTGCTCCGCTAAACGTTCCAGATCTGGCATGAATAATGACAAATCTGGCCCAGGGCCAGACGGCCATGCAAGAAACTATGAGACAACTCATACAAACCCTTGATGGCGGAGTACCGACCCACTTAGGACATCGAAGTGTTCAAAGAAATACCCGTTTACTTTCTTCGCGTACTAGGCGTACCGATTCATATCGTACTGAGGAGTCTGAAGATTTTTCTTATCAACCTGGACGAACTTCGTCAGTACGAGCCACAGATACTGAACAACGTATCACTCTCTCTCCAGAAAGGACTAGTACGCTAGAAAGGTTAAGCAGGGTATCTCCTTTTAATCGATTAGGTCCTAGGAGGAACAAAAGTCCTCCTAAGGATGCGTCGAGGAGCTTTCGACAATCATTAGACTTAAGGGAAGGATCTGCCCAATCGCGACTAGCTGCACGTCAAGATAAATCACAGGAAGCCACCTCAACACGATCATTTGCTCGAACCAACAGGCCCGAGGAAGGAAATGATGCGTGGAAAGGTTCTATTCAAAGGATGGAAGACAGACTAGGGGAAATAGCTAAGGCCAAGAACCCCCTACAACGAACTTTTGTTCAAGGGACACCCTTTGTCCATGGCATTGTGGATTTTCTCACACCGTCAAAGTTCAAAGCACCTGTTGTGACTCCCAAATATGATGGAAAGACCGACCCTGTTCTTCATGTAGAATAATACCAAGCTGCAGTCGACATCTATGATGTTCCAGATGAGATGAGATGCAGAGCATTCTCAGGAAATCTTACCGGATCTGCTCAAATATGGTACAATAATCTTCCTCGGGGTAAGATCTCAACTTTCGTTCAACTGGTCGAGTTATTCATTGGAAATTTTTATTTTGGGGCAAAGCCAGTTAAGCGAGTAGCGCATTTGTTAAGTGTTATACACAAAGCTGGTGAGAGTACCAGAGATTATATAACTCGTTTTAATAACGAGAAACTCGAAGTCATTGATTATGAAGAAAAGACAACGATTACCGCATTGATGAGTGGGCTGCTGCCCAACAAGTTGTACTACACTTTGGCAAAAGATCCACCCAGAACCATGTCAGAACTAATGGCAAAAGCGGCCAAGATCATGAATGCCGAGGAGGCTATGGCTGCGAAGAAGAATATGGACGCCAAAGAAACCAAGGTGGAAGGTGATAAAGTTAAGAAGAAAGAGCATAAGAATAATGGTGGTGACAAACATTCAAAAATAAGGTCGTCACGGGACGTATTGATGAAATTTGATAATTACACTCCTTTGAAGATAGACATCAATCATGTTCTAGAAGAAATCAAAAACAACGAGGAATTAAACTGGCCAGGGAAAATAAAGGCAGATCCTGACAGGAGGAATAAGGCAAAATATTGCGATTTTCACAAAGATCATGGCCATATGACCAAAAATTGCATAGCTCTTCAGAATGAGATTGAAACACTTATTAGGCAAGGAAAATTGGCAAAGTATATTAATCGTAGAAATGAAAGAAGAAATGGAGACCGAACAAGAGAAAGGTCTAGATCTCCTCGTCGAGCAGAGGAGAACAAGAAAAGAGACCATGAAGTTGATCCAGAAGATGACCCCGGTCTTCCCAAGAGACCAAGGCAGCCAGAACGTGAGGTATTTTCAATACGCTTTGGGTCATTTGATTGTAATGTTATTATAGGTGGAGATGCAGGAGGAGGAGACCTTACTGTAGAGAGAAAAGCTTACCTCTGTGAGGCTCAAGCTTTCTCATACATTCAACGAATAAATATAGCTGAGGAGGATCGCCCGAGAAAGGTAAACAAAGAGAAATTGATCATTGGTTTCTCAAAGAACGACCTCGCAGGCGTTCTATATCCTCATGATGACCCATTGGTGATCAAAATGAGGATGAAGGAAGTAATGATTTCAAGAGTACTGGTAGACAATGGTAGCTCGGCAGACATCATTTTCTACTCGTGCTTCGACAGTTTAAATCTAAAGCTATCTCAACTGGAGCCTTATCATAGACCCCTCCTCGGTTTTGCTGGCGAGAAAGTTTTTCCACTTGGGACGATCAAATTGGATATATTCATTGGTACATGGCCTGCTTGTCGAACAGAAAGAATACGCTTTTTCGTGATGGATAAAAATATTCAATCAGCCTACAATATCATCATGGGAAGGGTAGGATTGAAGAAGTTCGAGGCAGTGCCATCTACGGTACATCAATGCCTAAAATTTCTAACAAATTTTGGAGTAGGAGTTGTAAAGGGTGATCAAAAAGTAGCTCGGGAATGTTACTATTCATCTGTCGAGCAAGAGGAACTGGAGGAATCAAGGAAAAAGACTACTACCTATCAAGTGGAGGAAGGTGCAGAAATTGAAACATTGGATCCCAGAGATGAGTCCCAACTCATAAAAGGCCAGGTGGTGGAAGCTACTGAAAACATCATTCTGGACGACGAGCACCCTGAACGAACAACTCAAATAGGTTCGTCGTTGGAGACGTCACTAAAACAGAAATTGATAACTTTTCTAAACTTTTGCATGGAGTCATGAGGATATGCTCGGAATAAACCCAAATTTCTTATGTCACGAACTCAACGTGAATAAGGAGATCAAGCCAGTAAAGCAGAGAAGAAGAGTATTCAGTCCCGAGAAGAATCAAGCTATACAGGAAGAGGTCGAGAAGCTCCAGAAAGCTTGCTTTATTGAAGATGTTAAATATCCAGACTGGTTAGCAAATGTGGTGATGGTAAAGAAAAAGAACAACAAATTGAGGATGTGTGTAGATTTCACTGACCTCAACAAAGCATGCCCAAAGGATCACTTTCCCTTGCCCCGAATTGATCAATTAGTAGATGCTACCTCGAAACACGAGCTGTTGAGCTTCATGGACGCTTATTCTGGATACAACCAGATTAAGATGAAACCTGAAGACAGGGAGAGTACTTCTTTCATTACCCCTAGGGGAACTTATTGTTATAATGTTATGCCTTTTGATTTGAAAAATGTAGGTGCAACATATCAGCGACTGATGAACAAGGTGTTTGCAGAACAAATCAGTTGTAATATGGAAGTCTATGTTGATGATATGCTGACAAAGAGCAAGAAAGCTACTGATCATCTAGTTGACTTAGGCCAGACCTTTGATCAACTAGATAAATATCAAATGAAGATGAACCCGATGAAGTGCATATTTGGAGTACGAGAAGGCATGTTTCTCGGGTACATTGTCAATCAACGAGGCATTGAAGCAAACCCTGAAAAGATCAAAGCTCTGTTAGAGATGCGATCTCCAACGACGAAGAAAGAAGTGCAAAGTCTTACAGGACGAGTAGCAGCACTCAATAGATTTGTATCGCGAGCAACTGATAGATGTCTCCCATTCTTCAAAACGCTCCGAAAGAATTTTGAGTGGAATGATGAATGTGAGAAGGATTTTCAAGACTTGAAGAAATATCTGGGAGCACCTCCACTATTGTCCAGGCCAGTGATGGGAGAAAAATTGTACTTGTATCTGGCAGTGTCAGAAAATGCAGTTAGCTCGGCATTAATAAGAGCGGAGAATGGAGTGAAAAAACCGATTTATTACACTAGCAAAGCCTTTCGAGGAGCAGAGATCAGATATCCAAAGATGGAAAAATTGGCACTAGCATTGATCGAGGCAAGTAGAAGAATAAAGCCATACTTTTAGTCTCATACTATAGTCGTATATACCGATATGCCATTGAGGCAAGCTCTTCATAAACCAGAAAAATCAGGAAGATTGATGTATTGGGCAATAGAGCTCGGTGAATATGACATAATTTATGAACCCAGATCATCGCTTAAAGGGCAAACAGTAGCAGATTTTATAGCAGAGTTCACCTATCCTGATACCACCGAGGAGAAAAAGCTGCTCACCGATCAACCTGTGGATGTTACAGAATCATCAAACTCAAGCCCAGACCAACTTAGGTTGGTAAAAGGGCAAGAAGTGATGATCGACGAACAGCAAGATATATTAGGAGAGGGTGAAAGGAAGTAACAAATTTTCCACCAAGGAACTCTGTTAGATCAGAAATTTGAAGACGAGTTACCTATATGGAATTTATATGTGGATGGTTCATCTTGCACAACAGGTTGTGGGGCAGGGATTATTCTTAATAGTCCAGACGAGGTCGACATGGAATATGCCCTACGCTTCCAATTCAAAGCTTCGAATAATGAGGTTGAATATGAAGCCATGATTGCAGGTCTTAGTTTGGCAAAAACCATGGGGGCAGAGCAGGTTATTGTCTTCAGTGACTCGCAATTGATCATAAATCAAATGATGGGAGTATATGTAGCCAAAGGAGAATTAATGATCAGATATCATGCAAAGGCAATGGAATTGGTATCAGAATTTACTGCTATTCAACTGGTCAGAATACCAAGAATGGAGAATGCGAGGGCCGACGCCTTAGCTCGATTAGCATCAGCTACTCGTACCGAGCTATGAAAAATAATCCCAATTGAAGTTTTAGTTGGTCGGAGTATCGATGAAGATTTGACGATGAATTTTATTACCCTTAATTTAGGACCATCTTGGATGGATTCCATCAGGGCATATATTGAGGAGGGGGAATTACCAACTGACAAACTTGCAGCCAAAAAATTGAAGTTTAAAGCTGCTCGTTATGTACTGAATAATGGTATTCTGTACAGACGAGGAATTATAGCAGGTTTGCAAATATGTGTGCATCCCACCGAGGTGAAAGACTTGATTGAAGAGATCCATGAAGGGTCCTCTGGAGCCCATGTAGTAGGTCAGACGCTTTTGCAAAGGGTTATGACGCAAGGATACTACTGGTCAACAATGAGGGTTGATTGTATAGCCTGTGCCAAGAAATATGACAAGTGTCAACGCTTCTCCACTATCCGAAGAACTCCCCAAGCGTTGTTGACACCCATTACTTCCCCTTGGCCATTTGCTATGTGGGGAATTGACTTGGTCGGACCATTTCCAACGACCAGGGGAAGATTTAAATATCTCGTCGTAGCAGTGGATTATTTTACTAAGTGGGTAGAAGCTGAGCCTCTTGTCGACATGACGTACGAGAAGGTGTATCAATTTATTTGGAAAAATATCATCTGTAGATATGGTCTTCCCCATGCATTCATTACCGACCATGGAACACAATTTGACAACGAGGAGTTCGCTGGCTATTGTCATCAGTCAAATATCTTGAAGATCTACTCGGCACCAGGCCATCCCCAAATAAATGGACAAACTAAAGTAACAAATAGAATGCTACTGAATGGCTTGAAGAAAAGACTGATTGACGCGAAAGAAAATTGGATCAACGAGCTACAATCAGTACTATGGACTTACCGAACTACTCCCCGAGCAGCAACAGGGGAATCTCCATATATGTTGGCATTTGGAAGCGAAGCCGTTATACTTGCCGAGTTGGGTCTCCCGACACACAGAGTACTGAATTTCAATTCCCCTGTCAGCGACTTAATGAGAAGATTGGATTTAGACATGCTCGAAGAAGTTAGAGAAGAAGCAGCCATCAGGAATGATGCTTACCAACAGCGAACAACTTTGTTCTACAACAAGAGAGTAAAGAAGTGCGACCTGAAAGAAGGAGACTATGTGCTAAAGAAAGTGATTCAAAAGCACAATAAATTGGAAGCAAACTGGCATGGACCTTACCGAGTTACAGAAGTTGTTCGACCAGGAACCTATAGAATAGCAACTTTAGAAAGGCAGGAGTTTAAGAATGCATGGAATGCAGAATACTTGCGCAAGTATTATCAGTGATGTAAGCTCTCATGTAATACATTTTCGTCAGTATGAATAAAGTGACAATGTTCTGCCCAGTTCTCTCCTTTTGTTAGAATTTTTTTGCTGAATACTAGTGCTACACATTACTCAGCAAAACTCAGACTACTCAAAATTATTCCTAAAAATGCCAACTAAGGTTGGTTAGGAAGTAAAACTATTCCTAAAAATGCCAACTAAGGTTGGTTAGGAAGTAAAACTATTCCTAAAAATTCCAACTAAGGTTGGTTAGGAAATAAAACTATTCCTAAAAATGCCAACTAAGGTTGGTTAGGAAGTAAAACTATTCCTAAAAATGCCAACTAAGGTTGGTTAGGAAGTAAAACTATTCCTAAAAATGCCAACTAAGGTTGGTTAGGAAGAAAAACTATTCCAAAAAGTGCCAAAGTTGGTCGGCAAGAAAAAATCCACTAACTATGGTTGATCGGGAATAAAAACCCACTAACTGTAGTTGGTTGAGAAGGAAAATTTACCGACCTTGGTTGGTCGGAAACATTTTATGAGTACGAGAAAGTGATCGAGCAAAAATTTTTATACTCGTAACTTTTTAAATTACCACCAAGTTGGCCGAGAAACAAAACATCATTAAGTTTAGTTAGTTGTCAAACGATTACCACTAATTCAAACTAGTCGACAATAAGTTTTAATCAACTCTAAGTTGATCGACAAATAACACAATGTTGTTATCTTTTTAACAGATATACATATATAAATTGTTTTACAAAGGCAATGGCAATCAAGATTGCGAACAAAAATAAAAGTCTTTCATTAAATCCAAAAACAGAATACATTGAGAATGAAATACAAATCAATTATTACATCAAGATTCCTATTCTATTGGTTTCTTCCCCTCTGCTTTTGAAACAGGTTCCTCGCTAGCAGGAGGATCGTTTAAAGCATAAGGGGAGTTTATGAAATTAAGATCTTTAAGCATCCTAATGTTCATCACAGATGGTCGATCAAGTAGGTGCTCGGGGTGAGATATTTCAGCATTGGAATGGAGACTAAAATCTCCAAGGTATTTGGAAATCAAACACTGAGGGATGGCCCGGGCAGGGATCCAGCTCATGTCGAGTTTGAAGGGTGGCACTGGCAAGTCGAGCAACCCAGGATTATGATAATCCCATAAGTAGTGACCTTGTTCCAGTTGCAGCACACCCAAGGCATTCAACCACCCTTGTTTGTAACCTTCATTATTCGCATTTTGGATCCGATCATCCAAATGGTAAAGAGCCTCATTGTAGCCAGCCATCCAAAATTCTCTGGGCTACTTGTGGAACTGATAAGTCAACCTTTCCAACTGCTCATGAAGATTTTTTATAAAGAGTTCTTTATTCTCCAAGGCAGACTTCTATGCAGAAAGCTGCTCGTCCAGATTCCTGATCTTCTTAGACATCTCAGCCAATGCCTCGTTCTTTGCCATCAGTTGGAAGGCCTGATTCTCCAGAGCAGATTGAGTTCTGTGTTCGTTGACAGTAAACCGAGGAGCTCTTGCTCATCCTCGAGGAGCTCTTGCTCATCCCCGAGTAGATGTAGAAGGTACAGCTCTCCTTAAGGTTTCTAATTCATCCCTCACGTTGGCGTTTTCGACCTCCAAGAAAGAGAATCCCTCGTCGGTCACAGGGACCAAAGCGTTGGAGGTGGAACCTGCAGACTTCAACTGAGACAGCTCTCTTTGCAGGTTATTATTTTCCTGCTCTAACAATTCAGCTATCTGTCTATGCTCTTCGACCTCACCCTTCAAAGTTCTCTCCCTCACATCGTAAGCAGTAAACAGTTTATCATATCCCTTATCAGCACTGAGTTGCTGATACTTCTTCTCGTATCCTTCGCGCAAAAGGGCTGTAGATTCCTTATATTGTTATTGAAGCTCTTCAAGAGTTCCTTGGAGATCTTCAATCATTTCATAATATGCTACATTGTTAGCCACTTCACGATCAAGCAGGCACTTCAAATACTAGTAGGCTAAAATTGCTTGCTCTGAAGCACCTTGACCGAGGATGTCAACGATTTGTGCTGCACTCATATCTGTATGACCAGCTTTGAAGTACTCATTGCATTGCCTCAATAATTTTGTATCATGAGCAGATAATAACTCCATCCTGGCCATAAACTAGTAAAGGAAGAGAAAGCAAGAATCAATAAGAGTTCAAACAGAGCATGAAGAAGAGAAACAACAGTATGAATAAATGAACCTTCAAATTTTATTACATCATAAAGGAGAAGTACAAAATTCAGAGTTACATTTGATAAAGAAAAATAAACAAAGAGAAAAATTCGAACAACTATACACCTTTTCCTTGTCTCCCAAAACTTTCTCGGGAGGCTGGGATGAGGAGGTAGGTTGCTCGGATGGTACAGATGGTTGCTCGGGGAGTGCTGGAAGTTTCTCGTTTGAAATAATGGATGGTTGAAGTTGCTCGCTGGTGGACTGGATAGCTGGGGAATGAGGAATTTAATCTCCCATCACCATGGAGGATTCCTCAGAGGCGACTTCGTCCTCTTCTTCTTCTTCAGGAGTTAGAGGGGGTCCAGGAGTGTGTCGTTGAAACAGGTCAGAATTTTTGTCGACCTTCCTCTCTTGCAGGTCAGCGACCCGCCATCCCTAAAGTATTTGTGGCTACCATATTCCACCTGCGACATCATGGCAGCCAGACCTTTATTCCACCCCTTATCCCAGTCGGTGCTGAAAGACTTTTTTATAACCAACTTCCTTTTCGCTTTCTCTAAGGAAAGCTTCTCGGAAAGAAGATCCTTGGCAGCCTTCAGCTTATTCTCTATTTCTTCCTTTTGGCAACCTACTTCACGAAGTCAGCCCAACTCTTCTTCATCATTTTTGAGCTTACTTTCGATATCCCCAATATTTTTGAGCTTCTCATCGAGCTCTTTATTCTTCTCTTCCAAGATTTTTATGTTCTTCTCCAAACCTTTGGAGACTTCAACAGCTTGGTTCCTCTCCTGCTCGGTGGAATGAAGTTTTTCCTCCCAAACAGCCTTATCATCATCATACTTCTGACGAGAATATTTCAAAGACTGCGTCAGGCCCACCAAAGCTTCCTCTACACCAGACGAGGAACTTGAAGCTTTAATAGCTTCATCTTTCTTTAAAATGGTATTAAAACAGGTCACCAATTGAGAAAATAAAATGATATCAAGTCAGTACACAGATGTAACAAGGGAAAAAAAATGAAAGTTGAGGACAATGATACTTACAGAAGCTATATGACGAGCAGCTAATGAGGTAACCATATCCCGAGAAAGATTTTCTTCCATACCTTGGATCTCGGGAATGATCTAAGACTTCACCGAGCTCATGGCAGAGCTCGGGGCAACAAAAGTGGGAACGCCACTTCCAGTAATTGGGGACTGAGAGATGGATTTAGCCAAATTAGCCGAGGAGCTCTTCTTCAGCTTCCTTGGGGGAACAGGAATGGTCTCGACTAACGATGTGGTCTTAGTCGGAGAGATAACAATCACCTCGCTTGGAACAGCGGCCTTGCTTGGAGCCACTGGGGCTTCTCGGCAAACTTTGTAGTAGTAGCCGCAGGGGGTGCATCAATATTCTGTGTCCCCTCTGCTGGAACATCATGTTTACTTCTCTTTGCCTCTCCAGCAACAGAGGCAGATTTCTCAAAGATTGCAAGAGCTCTTCTTTTCTTCATTCTTTCACTCAGAGGGATATGAGACTCAGGTGAAGAACTTGCAGAAGCAGGTACTGGTTCTACCTCACTTATCACCGGACGAACAGTAAAAGATGAGGTGTAACTCTTATACTGCAACAAATATGAAGCTGACCTGATATGCTCGTCAGCAACAGTCTGATGCAAACTCCAGATAAGTTTTAGATCTTTTAAATTAACTTCTGTCTCTTTTGGAGACTTTCTTTTGATGTCAACTGCAAATAAATGAAAATTAAAATATCAGTGACACATTTTATCAAACACAAAGGAAGCATAATTTCAAAAATAAAATAAAAACAACCTATCCCATTTCCATAGGGAGGACATCTAGGACCCTGGTGCACATCATTTCCAGTCAATGGAGGGTGTTGCCAATTTTTCATAACAACCCTGTGCTCGAAGTAGTCCCTATTGGCATCTGGGAGATTGACCACTAAAGCCCTATTTAAAAACCTAGTTTTTAAATAAAAAGTATTGTCACCAACAGCCCATCTATAGCAGAACATAATTTCTGGAATTCCTATACGAGTTCCATGAATTTGATTTAATCTATGAACTCCGTTAACTATTCTCCACGTATTGGGGGCTATTCTTGCAGGAACCACGTCAAAATATTGACAGAATTCCAGACATAAAGGGTTTGGGGAAAAGAAAAGCCACATTCAGCAACAAAGAGACTGGGGAACCAATGTCCCTCAGCCAAACGAAAATAATTTGAAGGATCCGAAAGTTCCTCCAAAATAACCCATGAAGGAACAGAGAAACCAGAACGAAATTTATCAAGCGACTCTACAAGGTAAACCATGATGAGTAAAGGAAATCAAAGAGAAAGAAGAAGATCTTACAGAAAAAGGATGAGTCTGTTGACAACGAATGATGAAAGGGATGAACGCACAGGAGAGAGAGACAATGGAAAATCCAAAGAGATAAATTTGAAAAAGTAGAAGACGAGGGGATTTTCTGCAATGCTTAAATACCCCGTCTTGGGAATGGGTAAAGATAATGATTACAAAAAGAGACTGTTACGTTACCAGCGGCTAAAAAGATAAAAAGGGCGCGGGAATCGAAGCGGTCGTAAAAATTCAAAAAGTCCGATTCTACGAATTTGGAAGGAGAAATAAATACAAAGGAAAATACTCCTAAATTTCAGGATGACCATTTAAAACTGCCATATTTCGAGAAAGAATGTTCCACACTCCTTAGATTTCGAACTGTAAAGCATTAGGGGCTTCTGTTGATACCAAATTTAGTCTGCTGACATGGCTCAATTGAGTGAAGACACGTGGCAATCTGCATGACAATAAAAATCACTTCCAAACAACACCTTGACCCACTCAGATACTCCAAGCAATAGATGCTCTCCGAGGAACCATACTGCAACGAGGAACTCTGCTTCCCCGATCAACCCAGACGCTCCGACCAACAAGAGTTATCCGAGGAATTTTAATACACCAAGTAACTTATAAGTACCGAGCTACTTAGGCGGTCCGACCAGCTTAGGCGGTCCGACCTGCACCTCGAACAGAGCATTAATAGCAGGATAACCAACAGATTAACTGCTCATTAAATGCTTATTATTATCATACAGATGTATACGCCTAATGAATAGCTATGTACTACCCTTTCACATGTACAGCCTGAGGGCTATAAATACATTGTACCATCCTCATTGTAAGGGGACCGGGAATTTCTTGACGAAACTTGTAATCAAGAATTCCCAAACAGTCGTCAATAATAGAAACAAGTGGACGTAGGTCATTCTTATAAGGCTGAACCACTTTAAAATTTCTTTGTCTCATTTTATTTTATCTGTGATTAAATAATTAGATATAATCTAATTTTTTACATCAACAGGGGAGATTTGAGATTTATTTTTATTTATGTTTATCTCATTTCAAACTCGATACATCACGAAGTTATTTGCATTGCCTCATGTGTGTAGGTACAAAGATTGAAGATCATATGTTGCATACCCTGATGAGAAAAGTTTAAAGATTTGAAGTTGAAGATTTTGAAGAAAAGTTTTACACTTACATGTTTAGTACCTTTTTAGTTTTGGGATCATGGGAGGGTATTATATTTGCATAGGCATTTTGATTTGATAATTCAGATGTCTTTATTTTGTACCGCCATAGACAAAGGGGGAGATTTGTGAGGACATATGTATAAGTCATGTTAACATTAGTGTGTGTCGTATACCGCTCCAAACCGTCGAAGAAAGAGTTCAAGTTTGAAGATACCTGAAGACGGACCCGAATATCAAAGTTTTTCAACATTCAAGCCCCCATGAGATAAATTTTGGTGAGTTTGTGTTTTGGTTACTTAACGGTTCATAGAAAAGTGATGGAAATTTTTTTCTAAAACATTTTCTAAGCGTTGAGGCATTACTTTTCGTCAGAAATAAATTTTTCTAAGTGTTGAGGTAGAGTTTCTATCGAAATAAAAAAAAATTATGTGCTAGTCATTCGAGCGACACCTATATGTCGTTCAAATGACAATGGGATCTCGCACGAAGCTGTCGTTCGAGCGAGAGACAGTTTTGTTCGAGAGACTTTGGGACTTCATTCGAGCGACGCGCCGACTTAAGTTTTTTATATAAAGTGTTTTAAATCACTCCATTTTTGTTAAGAAGACCTAACGAATTTCTTTCTGTAAAAACTGTTAAGAGAAAATTATCTTTGTCTTCTTCAGTTAAGGTTCAAATACTTTTATTTTCAATTCACAAATCCCAATTTATTTTAGTGAATTATTTTAGAAATCAAAAGATACAGTTTTACTGGAGTTTCTCTGGTAAGGAGGATAACCTACTGCTGATTTAGGTGCCACTCTAGGGAGGTGTTGGGCTGACTTGAGTGCATGTCAAAGGGAGTACTCATGGGTGTTCAATGGCTTACTAGATCGCGTATCTTTATGGATCTTTCAAGGTTGATTCATTGTTGATTTAGATTGTGACCTATGAGAGTTTTCTGAGATAAATTCTTTGTAAATTTCGCTTGTAATCATTGTGAATATTATTAGTAAAATAAAAGGTTTTTCCCTTCGGAGATTTTTCCTAAAATCTTTGAGTCAGCAATTCATATTTATTTGTATTGGCATAATCCACTACACCGAGATGTTTGTTCATGATTGAATTAAAAAGGGGTTTAATTAATTTTATTTTAAATTGACATTTGATTAAATAAGGGTTTACTTAGAATTTGTGAATTTATTTTTATCAGTATCACACCACATTTACAAATTGGTATCACAGCAGGCTACACTAATTTATTGTGTATTCCTATTTCCATAAAATTTGTGTGATAATGATTTTTCTTGAAAAATCTATTTGTGAAAAATCCCAATTTTTTCGATGGAGCACTTATATAATCGGGTGCCAATTTTTTACGGGTATAATTATGCCTACTGAAAGGCATGTACGAAATCACAGTTAAAGGCCATTGATGAGCGCAATTGGGTAGTTTATGAAATCATCTTGACTCCTCCCACTGTCACCGTAAATAATATTACTAATTTTAAACCTGTGACAGACTGGACTGAGGATGAATTTAAGTGGAGCACTTTTAATTCACGTGGGCTGAGTGCAATTTCTGGTGGCGTCACTCCTGAGGAGTTTCAACGTATTATGCCATTCACCACGTCAAAAGAAGAGGGGGACATTTTGCAACTTACCCATGAAGACACAAATGCGGTCAAAGAGTTAAAAATTCAAAATTTAACTACTCAATTTGAAACAAATACCATGCTTAGGACTCGGTGTTTTGATGAGTTTTATGCACGTTTATCGGATAAGTATTGGTGAGGACATTCCTGATGCACGGGTAGTTAAAAAGATTTTGAGATCATTGCATAGGCGTTTTATCCCTAGAGTGACTGTTTTGAACTCCTTAGGGAATTTGAGCAATTTAAAATTAGAAGAGCTGGTAGGAAACCTGCAGACATATGAGATTGACATGTTCCCGATACTGTCAAGCCTAAGGATAGAGGGATGGAACTTAAATCCCAATATAGAAAAGGAACGGAAGTGTCCAAGAGGGAGAAGAAAAATAAAGTGAGAGTTTGTACGTTCGAGTCTGAGGACGAGTCTGATTTTGATGTGGCCATGCTTCCAAAGAATTTTAAAAAAATTCGCAAGTTTTTAACACAAAACTCTTCCAATAAAAAGTTTTTTGATAAAAACAAAAAAAATATGAGGCCAAAGAGAGCAGTGAGAAAGAGGGTGAGAAATAGGAGGAAGAAGAGAAGTGTTTTGAGTGTCAAGGTTCGGGGCATAGAGCTTTTGAGTATCCCACCAGGCTAACGAGAAAGGGCAAGAAGATTGCCATGCCAGTCACTCTTAGCGATTGTGAGGATGATGTGAGAGATTTTGAGGATGAGTCTTCACATGGGATGTGTGTTTCCTTTTTAGCTAGTCACGTGAGCACACTCAGTTTGTCGCACGATGATAAGGATACTTGTGCACATGTGACCCCCGAGGATGATTTGAGTGTTTCTAGCGAGGGTGAGAGTGATTGCGCTAGTGAGGGTGATAGTGAGCTCCAGATTGCGTTTAGAGATTCGTATGTCGATACCTTAAAGACGAAGAAGTTGAATAAGAAATTAGGTCTTAGGGTGATAGATTTGGAGAGATAGATTTAGAGTTGGAGAGGTTTGGATACGTCGGCGAGTAAACTAGAGAAGGTGAAATTTTCTTTGAGTGAGCAGTTGAGCATCGTGAATTGGGAGAAGAGTGAACTTATAGCCCATGTGTCATAATTATAGAGAGATATTAAACGTGCTCGGGACGTAAACGTCACTTTAAAGTATGGATCAAGTAATGTAGGAAAGATGCTCCTCAATCCATCTTTGGGTAATGTTGAGAGACTATGAATAGGTCACGACGATCCGTGCCCTTCACATGTTGCACTTAAGCCAGTTCTCGAGTTTGTGATTGATCCATATGGATCTCAAACTAACCCACCTAGGCATCCCCGTACCTGATAGGAGAGTGCGTAGGAGACGTTTTGAGAGAGGTGTACCTAGGTGTGCTTATGTTTTCACCCATTGCAAAAAGAGAGGACACATTAGGGAGTTTTATTTTAAATTGGGTAATGTGTCACGTTTTGTTACTACACGTGTTGCCACTGCACATGCACCTACACATGATACATTGGATGCTCTTGATGATTACATGAGAGAGTTTTCACATATTAGGGAGCAAGTTAAGTTTTTTGTCAAAACTTCACATGATTTGATGGATGTTTTTCATATGATGTCACCACCTTTGGAAACCTCCACCGCACCTACTGGTTGAGGTTTAGACTTGTTTGCTAGCATAGGATGATTTTCATGATGATATTTTGTTCCAATTGCTAGTGTGTACTATTTTTGTAGTTATGTTTTTCATTTCTGATATTTTTTTGAAAAACCAACAAGATTTTTGTTTTTGAAAATTTTTGAAAATATTCAAATAGATTTTATTTTGTTAAAATTTTGGAAAAATGTAAAAAGATTTTATTTTGATAAAATTTTGAAAAAAGACAAAAAGATTTTTGTATTTTATTTTTCACCGTTTATAAATGAAAATTCAGAATGACCGAGTCACAATTTTATTCCATATCCATGTGACGATTTGATAGTGTTTTGATATGTGTCATCATTTCATTTTTGTGTTTTACAATGTTTGGAGTCATTAAGGTGTGATTAGTTGTTACTGCCTACATGTTTGACTCATGAGTTCCTTTAATGCACAGTTGAACGGATTTGTTTGACTATTGTTCTTGTCTGTCACATGTGGTCGATGTGTTTTCATCTCAATTATGTCTTTAAAATGAACCAAATGCGATAAAGCTTGAGAATGAAAGTAGTGCATGTAAGAACCATTAATGTGAGTTTGTGTGATATTTATGAAAAATGGGGAAGGGCTACGAAAGGTACTCATTTATCCTTTGTGATTAAGCCCTCGTTTAAATAGGACCTATAAGAAGTGTGCCAAAAACAGAAGCCAAGGTCTAATGAGGTTGAAAAGAGCCCGAAAAAATTTAAAGGCAATAAAAAGAAATATATGTTAAAAGTGGGCCAGTTTTTTTTTGTTTCATCACCTCAAAAGAAAAATAACAAGAATTATTATTTATGAGGGAGTTGGATGGAATATAAAATGGGTTTGCACGTCCTGACAAAGTCATGAAAAGGCGTTACATAGTTTTAGACGTTATTGGTGTGAAAATCATGTTTGACCTTGATTTGTCGATTTGATTAAGACGATGTCATCTAAATTCACATTTTCGACACCTAAGGACGATTTTAAGATTCATCCGTTAGGAGTAAACCTATTCATCATGCACATATGTTATGTTTGATTTCACTGATTTTTCTATCGAATAAGTTCACACCCATTTATTCCGTTTCCATGATTTGGCTATCTTAGTGTAAATTCATGGTGTGTGATTTTTGTAAAATTATTTTTTCATTTTTGTAAGAGAAATTTGTGACATCCCGTCTAATAAAATACCAAGTGATCAATCCTATACCAAATTAACACAGGAATCTCATATGGTTCATCTCAGCATCATTGTCGAAAACCAATATATTACTAACAACCTATTAGGCCTGGCGTCAAAATTTTAATTAACTAATCTTTTTAACCAAACCAAACATAAGAAAAACAATCATAATAGTTTATATACACAGAACTGAAATGAAATAAGATACCCGAACTCTCGAAACAACATATAATACAACCAAATTGAAGTGCCGCAAACTAAAATGAGGTAAAATAATAAATGAATACAGTTGGGCCATCAGCCCGAATGTTAGTACAATACGTCCTACCTAGATCTCAAGGATAGAGGTGTCTAAAATAATCCTTCATGCATCCACAGCTGCTGCAGCAACGTCTGACTCGAAGGAATCATCATCCAGGCGTCCCTGTGACTGGACACCTATATATATATATATATATATATATATATATATATATATATATATATACCCGAACTCTCGAAACAACATATAATACAACCAAATTGAAGTGCCGCAAACTAAAATGAGGTAAAATAATAAATGAATACAGTTGGGCCATCAGCCCGAATGTTAGTACAATACGTCCTACCTAGATCTCAAGGATAGAGGTGTCTAAAATAATCCTTCATGCATCCACAGCTGCTGCAGCAACGTCTGACTCGAAGGAATCATCATCCAGGCGTCCCTGTGACTGGACACCTATATATATATATATATATATATATATATATATATATATATATATATATATATATATATATAACAAGAGAGAGGGAAAAATAGAGAAACGGGTCAGAGCCTGAGTTTTGAAAATATTATCAAGTGCATCAAATGCTATATTTTTAAAGTATGAAATCTCCCATATTTAAACTGGTATCGCACTCCCATGAGATACACCTCACCCCTCCTCTAATAGTGAACACCTATCGTATACATTTT
Organism: Sambucus nigra; assembly: GCA_949130495.1. Taxonomy (NCBI): domain Eukaryota; kingdom Viridiplantae; phylum Streptophyta; class Magnoliopsida; order Dipsacales; family Adoxaceae; genus Sambucus; species Sambucus nigra. Next base: position 87,446,722 of record OX422215.1, on the reverse strand, counting down.
TAAACAACTTAGTTAAGATACCCTGCCTAACTAATCTCTTTCATCCATCCTCTCAATTCTCATATCACTTACCTGACGTGATATAATATAAGTTATACCGTAAGCTATCACGTAAGCTTTAATTGATATAATCATCGATTATATATATATATATATATATATATATATATATATATATATATATATATATATATATATATATATATATATACCGTTCATATTTCGAAACTTTCACTTATTTAAAATACCATTTTTCACTTTAGTATATAAAATCCCGTATATATAATTTTCACTTTAATATACGAATCACAGTTTAAATCCGGATAAAAATCTCTTAGAAGGAGAATAAAATCTATTCATCTTACACTTTACATAAGTCTAAATTATATGATTTCACATCTTTATATACATGCAATATACTATATGCAACAAGTATATTTATGCCTGTATCACAACCATAAGTATAATAACCATCCCACCGAGCTATAACTCGAGGATGCAGTCTCAAAGTGCTATCATCATCCGGGTATACTCAACTTAGTCTAGGTACCAAGTCTGACTCACTCATGAACATGGTAAAAATACTAAACGGTGGAGCCGGTCATGTTCCCTCCTGAAAGTGGAATCATTGTCGCGCCCATATGCAGGACGATATGACTTGGGGACTATACTCTCCCTATTCTTCAAGCCAGGGGATTTACCGACATCGCGCAACCTCCCGAGATAGAACTAGAGATATATGTATACATAAATATATCATTCACATACCGATATATTTTTAGCGGAATCATATATATACTGTAACAACACCCGTATATAATATATATCACTTCTCAATATATCCTGGCTATAATTGTCAAACTCTCATAGCGATAGCCAAAATCCCGAATGTTCCCATTCGTAATAGTATATAAGTATTCACACACTTAAAATACAAAACCTATAAGTATTCTCTTACTTAAGATTTAACTCACCTTAATCACCTTTAAGGATTTTATATAAACCCGAATATACAGATTCGTAATAATTAAATAATTATACATGCAACTTATTTTAAGTCCATAGGTATAGCATCACCTACAATAATAATCATCAATATAGACATACCAGATAGTAGCTTAATCCTATCTAGCCCATATCCTAAATTCCATTATACTCGCATCCTAGGATTCACTCAAAGGTAATCAGCCCATATTTATTCTCTACGCATAAATATATATACACATTTGCCGAAGACTTCTCTCGAATGTTACTCGTCCTAAACATTCATTTAATCCATACCCCGGATTGTACACTCAACTAATCCACAGTTCTCTCTTTTAACCCAAGGTTTATTCACCCCAAATTCCATTATCTAGGAGTCCTAATATCATATCTAGAATCCCTTACAATAATATCCAATTTATAATTTAACTCCCCCTGCACTGAAGGAAGAAAATTCTCCATTCCTGATGATGTGAATTGATTCGCCCCTGCTACGACTCGATTCGACAAAGCGAATCGATTCGGTCTAAATCCGAATCGATTCGAACATGATCAGTACTCAGGTATTCATGTGCGAATCGATTAGCCCCAAATGCGAACCAATTCGAACTGAGACAGTCCTACAAGTCTTCCTAAGAGAATCGATTCTCTCGAACCAGAGCTTATAGTTTGGGTGATTTCTTCTTCTCCAAAATCCCAAAAATCATCCCAACATCCATTTTTGTGGTTTCTAATCCCAACTAACACCAATATAATCATCCAATCACTGATTTATAACTAACACATCAATTATTTTATGGGATAGAACAATTTCTCTTCGATTTAAACCCTAAAACCATTAACTCTCATTTCTCATTTCATCCAATTTTTAACCATATATACACACCATTAACACGGGTTTAACACTAGAATTCATAAAGAGTTAACAACACATCAATTTGTGAACTCAAAATTAAATTTCTCAAATTTATTTCAAGGGTTTCAACCCAAAAATCATATAGTTTACCAACTATAATATGAGACACACACACTTAATTGAATAAATCAAGTAAACACTTGCCTCGTGGATAAAATCCGACGACCTCGAGTCGAATCCAGCGGAGTTTGGGCTGGAATCCCCTTTTCTCTCCTCTTTTCCTACTTCCTTTCTTTCCTTCTTCTTTTCTCTCTTTTCTTTCTTTCCTTTCTCTCTCTCTCGTGCCTTATAAGAGAGAAAAGTAGTGTACCTCCTTATTAAACCCAAAAATGACTCGTTTACTCAATTGCGAGTTCTTACTAGTCCAAAAGTCCCCAAAACCCAAACACTACCCCCAGGTACTCTATTCTGACTAACTCGTCCATTCCGAAACCAACTGTGCACTCAAAATCGCCATCTGAGTTAGTCAACTAATATTCACTAATCGGACCCAACACTTCTCAACACGCATTTTCTCCAATGTGTAATATTTCTCGTCGCTTTACCCAACTACGACATGACATAAAAATATTTCGACTCATTTACTTAGTCCCAAAATTAGGTGTAACATACATCGGTAATAATCAAACACTCATTAATTTTAAAATTACTATTCACAGTAATTCCTCTAATTATCAAATTACACCCACTTATGTAATTTAAATGTCCATAAAAGTGCGGGGTATTACATACTCCCCCCCTATAAAGGAATTTCGTTCGCGAAATTCGAATAAGACCGGTACCACCAACCTAGGATCGCCAATCACACTATATCCTACTACACAGAATTCGGATGGTAATAACACAATGGTACTCTACCATATACTCATTCACGGTACCCACCTATCTCAAGGATTATACTCTAACGCACTAGCTTAACCACAAGCTTGACTACATCTCTACATGCTGAAACACTACCTCGGTCGTAAGGTTAACTCTAACAACGACACGTCACACCTAGTGCTTCTATAATTGCATTTAAAGATAACGAGCCTATAGTGACAGCTATAACATATCGATCCCATCGAAAAGCCGCCACTCTAAGTGTCTGTTCGTCTACATCATGACATAGAATTTCCCTAAAAAGGAAACTACATTAGCGATTGACTACTCCCGTTAGCCTTCCATCTCATCTCAAGTGTGCCAAATCATGTTGCACCTATATAATTGAATTATTGCGTACCTCATACGACGTTCCATCTAACACACTCCAATTCCATTTATAACTACCCCAAAGCATATCCTTCAGCTTTATATACTACGCCCCTTCTATCTCGGACGGTATATCAAACCAACTTTCCAAGGTGCCCATACACCCTATAACCCGAGCATATCTGCACAACCATTTCAAACGTCACACACGTAACACATTCTCTAAAAAAATGGACCTCACTTTCTCGTCTTGGTGCTAACACCTGGGTACTCTCAACCCGAATAACTCGAGATTCAATTCCTCCTATGCCTAGAAATTTAATCCTTCTCAAGGTTAACCCACCAATCTTCTCATGGTTAACCCACTACAATCTCCGTATTTTAACGCTACCAGCCCCACTGGCTTTTCATCATGATACTCTAGGATCGGTGTGGTTTCCTACACACGTAAGATGACTACTATATTAACTATATCCCCAGTGCCCAAGACCTTTCTCAACTTTCGACATTCGCTCGGTTTCATTCATGGGACGTCTCATAAAGCGAAATCTAAACAAGGAACCCTCCCATTACACTACTACCTCGCAACTGTAACAACTCGGATTTTTAAATGGGTATTTTAAATTAATTTTGGAAAATTCGAGAAAAATAATTTTTTGAATTTAATAATTTATTGGTGAAATATGTTGGTTATGATCATAGAAGAATAAAACTTCAAGCGTAATTGAAATCGGATTTAAAATGAAATTTTTATAAGGTTTTTAATTATTTTTTCCTTATAGGCATTTTGTGGGGGAACTGTCGCCAGATCTATCGGGTCGATCGTTCGACCCTTGGAGCCGATCGATATACTATGCCCATATTTGAGTCGGCATATTGGTTTTTTCAAGAGTTGGAGTCTTTTCAAATTCATTCCTTTTCCCTTATAGATAGAGATCGTGGGTGAGTGTTTTAAACCAACTTTTACCATCTCCATTATACAGTAGCCCTTTATTTTTCCTCTCCCTTTAGGTGCAAACCCTAGTCCCTATTTTATTCTATGTTCAACCTTAGATCTGGAGGTCTATTTGGGGTTATCTTGTATTGGGGATAAAACGTGATTTGCTTATTTTTGCGAGAGGAACGTGATAGTGCGATCAGATCTTGAGGCTAAATTTATGTGACGATTCATGTGATGATTTTGAGGTAAGGTACTTACAGAATATGCTCTTAACTTCTCTCGAGAGTATTTCGTTTTTATTTCTGTGTCGATTGCACTCATGTTGAATTATGGTATTCATTTGGAATTTGAAAATTGTTGGAATCTAAATATTGATTCATTGTGATATATTATATTGTGATTGGGCATCACGTCATGAGATTTTAATATGGCACGAAGAATGGGCACCCGCTAATAGTCCAAAATTCGAATATGCTTAAGAATGCATAGGCGCCGCGAGGTGAGGGCTGGTGACTCATTGATGTGTTGTTGAGAAATTAATATTGATATATTATTTGAGTATTGCATTTGATTTGTATATGTGCATTCGTATTGTTGCGAGTTATTCACCGAGCGAATTATTTTTTAGCATCTATTCCTGTCATATTGTGTACTTCCCCGTGTTTTCTTTTAGTTGGTAGGTTAGCGTGGCTTGGAACGCTATGGGCTATTTTGGAGAAATATTTTAGAGCATGGCTTGGAAGATTTTTTTTTGTTATAAAATTAGTGGTGTAATTATAGTTGGAGAATTTTATATTTTGAGAGAAACATTATTATAATCATTATTGTGGAAGTGCAAGAATTATGAATTTGTTTTTAAATTGTGGAAAATAGATGCTCTATACTAATTGTTGAGGATTTAGTATAGTTTTTATCATAGTAGCACAACGCGTGTCTCTTTTCGGGGGCGCGGGGTGTTACAAATGGTATCAGAGCTTAGGTATAACACAACCCTCGGGTCTTGGGTTTTGAATCTAGCATGCGGGTTAGACGTGTTTTCTTTGGAGATAGAAAATGTTGGTGATAAGTTGTGTTAGGCATCGAGGTTAGATGTGAGGTATTAAAAGTTAATTTTTGGAGATGAGATTTATTTTGGAGATTGTTGGTGTGAACTGATTTTTGAGTGTTAGGCTTCGTCGAATTTTGAGGACGAAATTTCTTGTTAGTGGGGAAGTATGTAACAATCCGAATTTTTAAATGGGTATTTTAAAATTAATTTTGGAAAATTCGAGAAAAATAAATTTTTGGATTTAATAATTTTATTGGTTAAATATGTTGGTTATTATTTTAGAAGAATAAAACTTCAAGCGGAATTGAAATCGGATTTAAAATGAAGTTTTATAAGGTTTTTAATTATTTTTGCCTTATAGGCATTTTATGGGGGAACTGTCGCCAGATCTGTAGGGTCGATCGATCGACGCTGGGAGTCGATTGATTGACTCTGCCCAGATTTGAGTCGACGGATTGGTTTTTTTAAGAGTTGGAGTTTTTTCAAATTCATTCCTTTTCCCTTATCAATAGAGATGGTGGGTGAGTGTTTAAACCAACTTTTATCATCTCCATTATACAGTAGCCCTTTATTTTTCCTCTCCCTTTAGGTGCAAACCCTAGTCCCTATTTTATTCTATGTTCAACCTTAGATTTGGAGGTCTATTTGGGATTATCTTGTATTGGGGATAAAACGTGATTTGCTTATTTTTGCGAGAGGAACGTGATAGTGCGATCAGATCTTGAGGCTAAATTTATGTGACGATTCATGTGATGCTTTTGAGGTAAGGGACTTACACAATATACTCCTAACTTCTCTCGAGAGTATTCCGTTTTTATTTTTGTGTCGATTGCACTCATGTGGAATTATGGGTATTCATTTGGAATCTGAATATTGATTCATTGTGATATATTATATTGTGATTGGGCATCGCGTCATGAGATTTTAATATGGCACGGAGAATGGATACCCGCCAATAGTCCAAAATTCAGATATGCTTAAGAATGCATAGGCGCGACGAGGTGAGGCCTGGTGACTCATTGATGTGTTATTGAGAAATTAATATTGATATAATATTTGAGTATTGCATTTGATTTGTATATGCGCATTCATATTGTTGCGATTTATTCACCGAGCTAATTATTTTTTAGCATCTATCCCTGTCATATTGTGTACTTCCCCGTGTTTTCTTTTAGTTGGTAGGTTAGAGTGGATTGGGACGCTATGGGCTATTTTGGGGAAATATTTTAAAGCATGGCTTGGAAGATTTTTTTGTTATAAAATTAGTGGTGTAATTATAGTTGGAGAATTTTGTATTTTGAGAGAAACATTATTATAATCATTATTGTGGAAGTGTAAGAATTATGAATTTGTTATATTTAAATTGTGGAAAATAGAAGCTCTATACTAATTGTTGAGGATTTAGTTTAGTTTTTATCGTGGTAGCACAATGCGTGTCTCTTTTCGGGAGCGCGGGGTGTTACAGATGGTATCAGAGCTTAGGTATACGACAACCCTCGGGTCTTAGGTTTTGGATCTAGCCTGCGGGTTAGATGTGTTTTCTTTGGAGATAGAAAATTTGGGTGATAAGTTGTGTTTGGCATCGAGGTTAGATGTGAGGTATTTAAAGTTGATTTTTGGAGATGAGATTTATTTTGGAGATTGTTGGTGTGAACTGATTTTTGAGCGTTAGGCTTCGTCGAATTTTGAGGACGAAATTTCTTGTTAGTGGGGAAGTATGTAACAATCCGGATTTTTAAATGGGTATTTTTAAATTAATTTTGGAAAATTTGAAAAAAATAAATTTTTGGATTTAATAATTTTATTGGTTAAATATGTTGGTTATTATCTTAGAAGAATAAAACTTCAAGCGTAATTGAAATCGGATTTAAAATGAAATTTTTATAAGGTTTTTAATTATTTTTGCCTTATAGGCATTTTGTGGGGGAACTGTCGCCAGATCTATCTGGTCGATCGATCGACCCTTGGAGCCGATCGATCGACTATGCCCGGATTTGAGTCGGCATATTGGTTTTTTCAAGAGTTGGAGTCTTTTCAAATTCATTCCTTTTCCCTTATAGATAGAGATCGTGGGTGAGTGTTTTAAACCAACTTTTACCATCTCCATTATACAGTAGCCCTTTATTTTTCCTCTCCCTTTAGGTGCAAACCCTAGTCCCTATTTTATTCTATGTTCAACCTTAGATTTGGAGGTCTATTTGAGATCATCTTGTATTGGGGATAAAACGTGATTTGCTTATTTTTGCGAGAGGAACGTGATAGTGCGATCAGATCTTGAGGCTAAATTTGTGTGACGATTCATGTGATGATGTTGAGGTAAGGGACTTACACAATATGCTCCTAACTTCTCTCGAGAGTATTCCATTTTTATTTTTGTGTCGATTGCACTCATGTGGAATTATGGTATTCATTTGGAATCTGAAAATTGTTGGAATCTGAATATTGATTCATTGTGATATATTATATTGTGATTGGGCATCGCGTCATGAGATTTTAATATGGCACGGAGAATGGGTACCCGCCAATAGTCCAAAATTCGGATATGCTTAAGAATGCATAGGCGCGACAAGGTGAGGCCTGGTGACTCATTGATGTGTTGTTGAGAAATTAATATTGATATAATATTTGAGTATTGCATTTGATTTGTTTATGCGCATTCATATTGTTGCGATTTATTCACCGAGCTAATTATTTTTTAGCATCTATCCCTGTCATATTGTGTACTTCCCCGTGTTTTCTTTTAGTTGGTAGGTTAGAGTGGATTGGGACGCTATGGGCTATTTTGGGGAAATATTTTAAAGCATGGCTTGGAAGATTTTTTTGTTATAAAATTAGTGGTGTAATTATAGTTGGAGAATTTTATATTTTGAGAGAAACATTATTATAATCATTATTGTGGAAGTGTAAGAATTATGAATTTGTTATATTTAAATTGTGGAAAATAGAAGCTCTATACTAATTGTTGAGGATTTAGTTTAGTTTTTATCGTAGTAGCACAACGCGTGTCTCTTTTCGGGCGCGCGGGGTATTACAGATGGTATCAGAGCTTAGGTATACGATAACCCTCGGGTCTTGAGTTTTGGATCTAGCATGCGGGTTAGACGTGTTTTCTTTGGAGATAGAAATTTTGGTGATAAGTTGTGTTAGGCATCGAGGTTAGATGTGAGGTATTTAAAGTTATTTTTTGGAGACGAGATTTATTTTGGAGATTGTTGGTGTGGAGTGATTTTTTAGCGTTAGGCTTCGTCGAATTTGAGGACGAAATTTCTTGTTAGTGGGGAAGTATGTAACAATCCGGATTTTTAAATGGATATTTTTAAATTAATTTTGAAAAATTCGAGAAAAATAAATTTTTGGATTTAATAATTTTTTTGGTTAAATATGTTGGTTATGATTTTAGAAGAATAAAACTTCAAGCGGAATTGAAATCGGATTTAAAATGAAGTTTTATAAGGTTGTTAATTATTTTTGCCTTATAGGCATTTTATGGGGGAACTGTCGCCAGATCTGTCTTCCTAAGCGAATCGATTCGCTCGAACCAAAGCTTATAGTTTGGGTGATTTCTTCTTCTCCAAAATCCTAACAATCTTCCCAACATCCATTTTTGTGGTTTCTAATCCCATCTAACAACAATATAATCATCCAATCACTGATTTATAACTAACACATCAATTATTTTATGGGATGGAACAATTTCTCTTGGATTTAAACCCTAAAACCATTTAAACTCTCACTTCTCATTTCATCCCATTTCTAACCATATATACACACCATTAACACGGGTTTAACACTAGAATTCATAAAGAGTTAACAACACTTCAATTTGTGAACTCAAAATTAAATTTCCCATATTTATTTCAAGGGTTTCAACCCAAAAATCATATAGTTTACCAACTATAATATGAGATACACACACTCAATTGAATTAAGCAAGTAAACACTTACCTCGTGGATAAAATCCGACGACCTCGAGTCGAATCCCATGGAGTTTGGGCTGGAATCCCCTTTTCTCTCCTCTTTTCCTACTTCCTTTCTTTCCTTCTTCTTTTCTCTCTTTTCTTTCTTTCCTTTATCTCTTCCATGCCTTATAAGAGAGAAAAGTAGTGTACCTCCTTATTAAACCCAAAAATGACTCGTTTACTCAATTGTGAGTTTCTACTAGTCCAAAAGTCCCCAGAACCTAAACACTACCCCCAGGTACTCTATTCTGACTAAGTTGACCATTCCAAAACTAACCGTGTACTCTAAATCTCCATCTGAGTCACTTAACTAAAATTCACTAATCGGACCCAACACTTCTCAACACGTGCTTTCTCCAACGTGCAATATTTCTCGTCGCTTTACCCAACTGCGACATGACATAAAAATATTCCAACTCATTTACTTAGTCCCAAAAGTAGGTGTAACACACATCGGTAATAATCTAACACTCATTAATTGCAAAATTAGTATTCACAGTAATTCCTCCAATTATCAAATTACACCCACTTATGTAATTTAAATGTCCATCAAAGTATGGGGTATTACAAAATTGAAAAATCAAAAATAGTTTGTGGATGCCTTTGAGGACTCTATTACATGAGCGTAGTTTTATCCATATTTTCTATGCATATTATTCATGATAACTTTCCTTGTCTATTTCGGACAAATAAAAAGGGGGAGAATAAATTGTGGGGTTGTTTTGCATTATGGGGGAGATTTGAAATTTGATATTTGGTTTGATTTATGTTTATCTCATTTCAAACTCGATACATTACGAAGGTATTTTCTTTATGTCATATGTGTAGGCATAAGGATTGAACATCATATGTTTCACACCCTGATGAGAAAAGCTTAAAGATTTGAAGCTAGAGATTTTGAAGAAAAATTTTACACTTACATATTTAGTACCTTTTATGTTTTGGGATCATGGGAGGGTATTAGATTTGTATAGGAATTTTGATTTGATAATTCGGATATTTTTATTTTGTACCGCCATAGACAAAGGGGGATATTTATAAGGACATATTTTATAAGTCCAGTTAACATAAGTGTATGTCGTACACCGCTACAAACCGTCAAAGAATGAGTTCAAGTTTAAAGATACATGAAGACAAACTCGAATATCAAAGTTCTTCAACATTCAAGCCTCCACGAGATAAATTTTGGTAAGGTCGTGTTTTGGTTACTTAACGGTTCATTTAAAAGTGTTGGGATATTTTTTCTAAAATATTTTTTAAATGTTGAGACATTACTTTTTGACAAAAATAATTTTTTCTAGGTGTTGAGGAGGAGTTTTCTATAGGAAAAAAATGTTTTTTTAAGCGCTGATGAGACTCAAAATATGTCTCTAGTGTGTTCTAATTATGGTTCAATTTTAAACCGGTCGAGTAAGTAATATCCCAGTAAACCAAGTATCAATCTCAGGGACTAAGACGAAGAAACGTGACGACGAATAGGGAATAGATGACTAACCTAAACGTTTGACTCACAAGGAGAATAAGAAAGTATGATTTTTGGAATGAGGGTATGAATTACTATTAGGTAAACAAGTAAAATTTAACTAAATTAACTAATTAAGCGAGACTTAACTAACTATGAATTAATGAATATAAATGAGAAATAAAGTCAGACCATAATCCCCCAACCCCTACTGAGTTCAACGGATATGAAAACTAGTCTCAAATTAAATATTTAATTGAAACAATGACATTATTTAACTCAATAATTACATATATGAAGGTACGAGCCTGCGTCAGACATAATCAAGAATATAAACAATGTACAAAGTCAATTGATTAACATGCGCATCGCACTCTTAAACACCCTGGTTACCTAGGGCAAACGATGTTAAAAGTCCTACGATGTTTGTGCTAATAAATTGACGCGTTCCAATTAACTATTTATTTCAAGAACGTGTTTTGATAACCATGCAAACTGTTTAGGGTTGGGTTCATGCATTCCAACCCGCGAAAATCTGGTCGGGTATTGTGTAACTATGTTTTATAAGGAAATCTATGTTGCATGAAATCATAATTATGTGAAAAGTGTGATTGAACATATAAAGGATAAGTCTAACTAATAAATAATTAATCATAAACCAAAATATAAAAGAAATTGAAAGCAATAATGAAATATTACTCAGAATGAAGAAGAACCTTGAATTTAATGCCAAAAAAGACTGTTCTAATAAACCCGCCTAGGCTTAAGGCTTGGGAGAAACGTCCTGCCTTAAGTTTTTTACGCCTTATTCTTGGTAAAACCCGCAAGGCGCACTTTTATATAAAAACAACAATGCTTTAGTGAAACGATATCTCCTTTTAAATAAGTTTTTTACTAACCGGACCATTATCTCATCCAAAATAATCAAATAGTATTTTAATTTGCATATGTTCATACATATTTTTATGATATGTAAAATTTTAGTATTTTAATAGCCTTGTTATGGTTACAAAATATTATAATATATTAAGAAGGCCTAAACGCCTTTTCACGACTAAGGCCCGCCTAGGCTTCTAAGGCTTAAGGCTTGGCCTCCACGCCTCGATCACCCCCCGCATTTTTTAGAACCTTGCCAAAAGATGAACAAACTGTTGAAAAAGATGAATCTTAGGGTTCTTGGCTTCAAAAACCTCTCATAACAAACTAAAAAGAAGCCTCTTAATATATGGTATGACAAAGTAATAAACACATCACGTTATATGAAGTGTTTGCAACATGCAAAACTCTTTTTAAAGAAGAAAATTACAAATTTCGTCCAGTCAAACTAGTCCGGCATCTCCTTATTTAATTGGCGACCCGGTTCGATAGAAAATAGAACAAGGGACCAGTCTGGGCTCTTATTCATCTATTCGGTTTGCACAATCCAGTGTCTGGGACAGGTCCGATAGAGACTATCGGTTCGGTTTGGTGACTTTTTCTTTTTCTTCCTTTTTTTCCTTGATTTCTTCTCAACTTCAAAGTTTCATAACTTTTCACCCGGGTCTCGAATTTGGATGTCGTTTCTTCCTACATGCTTTTAGAATTGAAGTCTTAGAATTTCATTTAGGTTTCGTGTTGGAATTCCCGGTTAGAGTTACTGTTTTGCCCTTGACTTTTCTACTCTTGTTTCTTTCTTAAGTTTGAGTTTTCTCCTTTCATCACTTGTATAAAATACCTGCAAAATGTAAACGAAACACCCAAAACTCGATACACTTGAAGGAAGATGTTAGTAGCAAGTTTATGAGATAAATCAACATAATTTACATCGTACAAACTGATAAAAGCTTCTAAATTAAGGGGATAAATTCAAAGAATTTATGCCTAATCAAACCCCCCCAACTTAGAACTTTGATCTTCTCGAGCAATGTAAAAGAATCAAAGCAAGGTTCAACACTTAGCAAACACGTTATTCGGATAAAATACCTCTTTCGCGGGTTAGTTATTGCATTTAGCATATGCAACAAGCCTTTAAACCTCTAGGTTACCCTAGTAGGACGAGTTGTGTCTCATGATGGTTTGCAGTGAATATACCCACAAAATTCGTTTTCGACTCAAAGAAAAATTAAAATACATGAAAATTGTATAATTTAAACTCCCCAAAAATAGTCAGCGTAAATTTATATTCAAGAGTTTTAATTTGTAGTGTGTGTGTGTGAAACCAAAAATTTAACTGCTAATTTTCACCGATTGATTATTACGTTACTTTTTCGAAAATTTTCTTTGATTCAATTTTCATGGGATGCTCTCACAAACAAATAACTCGGAATGTGGTTATATCCCTTGGTATGAATGATATAAAGAGTAAATAAAATGGAACACAAATTCACGCACATAAATTGGAAAGACGAAAGTTTTATGGTGAAAAGATCTCGTCATCGAAATACGGCCATTGGAAAATGGGAAACATCGCCTCTTATCTACACCAACTGATCTCTATAATTATCTTTTCATGTCTTAGATCTCCATGTAGTAATTAATTTTGAAATTCGGACTCGGTTAGGACTTTTCTCGGGTTTTAAGGTGTATTGGGTAAATTTTGAAATGGTTGGAAAATTCAGAATTGAAAAATTTTCTTATGATGTCCGTTAGTGCTTTTTCGGGCTTATGCTCATTTTCTTTTCTTTCTTTTCTATTTTTTTCACATTTTTCTTTTTTGCTATTTTTTTTTAGCTTTTTTCTTTTTCTTTTTTTTTGCCCCTTTTTATTGCACCATTTGGACTTTATTAATGAATGTTCAATTTTCACAATTCCAGGCCAATTGGATTTTTTGGGTTATCAAACGAAAACGAAACATTTTATTAGGCTCAAAATGGCTTGAAAAATGATAAGTTTTCACAAGTTTTTATGGCTAATATTTTTGGGTTAAACAAACGAGGGCCTACTTCACTGTCCTAATCACGCATTAATTTACCATGTGCGTCTCGAGATAAATTTAATTTAGAGATATTTTAGAGATCTTTTCGAGGCAACATCACGCACATTTCCTATAATCGATCAAAGCAAAAGAATAGAGATCCTCAACAACTTTTTTATAGCAAAATTGACCTTTGAGTTAAATTTAACTCGGATTGATTTAAAACTCATAAAAATTGTTAGGCTCAAAATCTCACCGGATTTAGTAATCTCCACACTTATTCGTTAAGTCGTCAATTTTTGCTCAATTTTCATCTTTGGTCAATTTTAGCTTTGTACATTTGATTTTTACAATTTGAGACTTCAAACAAAATTTAGTGACATTTTCAAAGTTTTTAAATTTCGATTTTTATTTATCTTAAAGGAAAAAAAAATTTACTTTTTCAAATTTTTCAATATTTGTGGAAATTTTGAAGTTTTTTAATTTTTTTTGGCATTTCGAAATTTTTGAAATGCATGTGTACCCCCCTTTACTAAGGCTTTTGCAATGTCCTCATGAAAATAAGGACTAAAATCTAAAATAAAAGAAGAGTGCGTAAAAATAAACAAAGTGTAAAATGCAAATTTGTATTAATAACCACATATTACAAGAGATAAAGAGAGATACATAATTCGTTGTAACAAGATAAGATAATAAAACGCCAAAAAGACGATGAACTACATAAGGAATATCAAAATATCAACAACACCAAAATAGGGCTTAATGTGGGGGTGGGCGAGATGCTCTAGGAGTATTGGGATCATACGGGTCATAGAAATAAGTGAGGATTGGTACAACCTCACTTACATGCAACTTGTACATCTCGGCTTGAAGGTGGACCATCATGCTTGTGTCCCGATGATAGGCTTCTTGGTCCTCCAGGTAATCTCTCAAAAACTCTTGGAAACTCGTCTCTAAATTCTCAATGCGACGAATGAGGTCCTCACCCACCGGCTCATAATCGGAGTCCTCCTCCTCATTGTACTCGGGATCCACTTCTTCCATTTCAACATCCACATTCTCCGTGGCTTTTATCACTTCCCTTTGCCGTACAATTCATGTACGGGATTCTTGCCCAATGGGCTTTGGAATACGGGAAAAGGCTTGGGGAGGCTCAATTCCGACATCAATGAGGATGGAAGTGATGAGACGGGTATATACGAGGGGAGCTCTACCTTTTTTATCCATAGTTGCATGAAGAATGTTGGCACATAAAATGAGTGAAAGATGGATAGTGGCACAGGGATCGAAGATGTGGAACAGGAGGTTGGCTTGGCAAGGAAGCATAGTCGAGTTGTTTGATGTTTGTAGAATGTTGGCGCAGACGATATGGAATGCTATGCATCTTATTCAGGAAGAGACCACATGGGTAAAATCTCTTGATTCCACTCTTGTTCGGGAGCAAGACGGAGGATGCACTCCTCTTTAGAAATTGGGACGGCGCTAGTGGGGTAGTCATATCGATTTGGGCTCGGAACCCCCATTGCTCGTAGATTTTCGATGAGGATTTTTAATGAGAATGGAATGGGGATCTCATTAACATAATCCTCGAACGTGTTCTCGCCCGTGCGGACGAGAGTGCCATAAAAGGACCACGCCTCGTCCTCCCAAACGACGAGATGTGGCTCCTCTAAAAAGTGACACCATCCCCTCGAGCGAAATAAATTATTTACCGATTGCCGAAGTTCCGCCCATTTTACTTGGCGCTCAATATGCATTGAGCGGGATGGAGAGAAGAAAGCTTTACACCATCTTCTTTCTTGGCGGGAGCGGAACTCATTGTCGCCACGTGAAGGATGGTGGTGGAGTCATATTTAACTGGTCGTTGATTATTGGCCATTTCGGAGTAATTTGGGATTGTTGGAAATATGAGAGAGAGAGAGAGAGAGAGAGAGAGAGAGAGAGAGAGAGAGAGAGAGAGAGAGAGAGAGAGAGAGAGAGGGGGGGGGGAATTGGTATGGTTGAGGTGAAATGGGGGTAATGGGTGTGTATTTATAGGTGGAGTGTTGAGGAGGGGGGATGAATATAAAGGGGAAAATTTGAGGGAAAGGGGGTGGAAGAATGGAGGGAAATGAATCTTGGGAAATGGAGGAAAGAATTTGGGAAATGGAGGAAGAACCCTTGGAAACCAGCGGACTGCTGCAGACTGTCGAATCGGTCCGAGTTCAGGGCGAACCCGTTCGGTCCTCTTTTTTTTTTATTCCAGCAGCAAACCTAACCGGTCCGGCACACTGTTAAGTCCTCCTTCTCTCTTCTCTTAACAAACTAAATGTAGTCTTCTTTTCTCACTCGATTTTTCGGACACTTTCAAAAATGTTTCTACCTATGATTTAGTTCCAAACTACGCAACAACTCCCCTTGAAACATTCTAGCTCTCTCGCATGTTATTCCTTGGCATTCATCTCTCTACGAACTTACATCCTATGACCTCTAATGACCCTAACTTAAAACTAACTAATGTACGCATCGGGGGTGCAACGACCTCTCATTTCACTCTCACTCAATCCCATAAATGGGGTTCGATAACCAAATGGTGTCGGCTTCTTTAACAAACGCAGCTAAATATGTTTTTAGGCATTGTCCATTAACTTTGAATGTCTTCCCCCTTCGAATCTTCCAATTCAATGGCTCCGTGCGGGAACAGTTCTTTCACTACGAATGGGCCTGTCCACCACGAACAAAATTTATTGGGAAACAAATATAGGCAGGCTCTATAGAGAATCACTTTTTGTCCCGAATTTACTGCAAGTTTCATCCTATCGTTGGATATCTTGGCATTCTCATACGCATCATTGCGCATCTCTTCCAACTTATTCAATTGAAGCTTGCGAGCTTCACGGGCTTTGTCCAAATTATAGTTCAGCCCCTTGATTTCCCAATCAGCTTTGTGTTCTAACACCACGGGGAGATGGCATGCCTTTCCATACATGAAGTGAAATGGGGACATTCCGAGGGGATTCTTGTAAGAGGTACGAAAATCCCATAGCGAATCTTTTAATCGGAGGGACCAATCTTTACGGTTAGGATCGATGGTATTTTTAAGAATGTTAATGATTTCACGATTCGCTAGATCAGCTTGCCCATTAGTCTGGGGGTAATAATTCGTCCAAACCTTGTGGACGACTCCATACTTTCTCATGAGTTTTTCAAACGGTCGATTACAAAAGTGTGTGCCTTTATAACTAATGATTGATTTAGAAGCTCCAAAGCGAGAGAGTATATGCTCTTGCATTAACTTAATTGCCACCTTATTCTCATTAGTCTTTATAGCTATGGCCTTAACCCATTTCGACACACAGTCTACCGCGAATAGGATGTATAAGAAACCAAAGGAGGGTGGAAAAGGGCCCGTGAAGTCAATACCCCAACAATCAAAAATCTCATTGACTGGTATGGGGGTTAATGGCATCATATCTCATTGGGTGATAGCTCCCTTCCTTTGACATCTATTATAAGATTTGCAACACGCATTTACATCCCAAAAAATTATGGGCCAATAGAGATCACTTTGAAGAATCTTACCGATCGTCTTTTTCGTTGAATAATGGCCTCCACGAGCTTTCGTATAACAAAAGCAGATGGCACTCAGAATCTCTTCATCCGGTAAACAACGTCGGATGATTTGGTCTGCGTAATATTTGAACAAATATCGATCTTCATAAAAGAACAAGCACGACCAAGTAAGGAACTTCTTTCTCTCTTACGGTGTCCAATCGAAAGGAACGGCTTCCATGACAAGGTAGTTAACTATATCCGCAAACCGGGGTAGAGAAGAAGTGGCAAATAATTGCTCATCCAAAAAATATTCATCAATGAGTATGGGATCAATAGGCACATCGGATGAAAGTCAGGACAAATTGTCGGCAACGACGTTTTCTACTCATTTCTGGTCTTTTATGGAGAGATTGAACTCTTGTAGGAGTAGGATCCACGTTATAAGGCGCGGCTTATCATCTTTTTTGGAAATTAGATATTTAAGCGCCGCGTGGTCAGTAAAGCAAGTGATTGGCGACCCAATGAGGTAAAAAATAAATTTATCTAGGGAAAAAACTACCGCTAGCGATTCTTTCTCTGTGGTAGAGTAACTGAGTTACGATCCAGTTAACATTCAGCTAGCATAATAGATGACATGAACTTTCTTGTCTTTTCTTTGGCCCAAAACAGCCCCTATAGCTTAATCAATTGCATCACACATAAGCTCGAATGGAAGGACCAATTCGGAGCTTACATAATGGGGGAAAAAAACAAGCATGCTTTTTAATTTGCCAAAAGCACTTTGGCATGCTTCATTCCACTCAAAGGGGGCATCCTTCATAAGGAGGTTACTCAAGGGTCTAGCAATGGTACTAAATTCCTTAATAAACCTTCTATAAAGATCCACTTAGCCTAAGAAAGAGCGCACATCCTTTAGTGATTTAGGTGGGGGAAGCTCGTCTATGACATCTACTCTTGCCCTATCAACCTCAATTCCTTTGGATGACACTATGTGGACAAGAACTATTCCTTCGATAACCATAAAATGGCACTTCTCCCAATTTAGTACCAACTTCTTTTTCACACAATGGGCTAGCACTTTTTTTATATTCGCAAGACAAAGGTCAAAAGAGGAGCCGAAGACACTAAAGTCATCCATAAAAACCTCAAGGCCCCTTTCAACCATGTCGCTAAAGAGACTAAGCATGCACCTTTGAAATATCGCGGGAGCATTGCATAGTCCAAATGGCATACATTTGTAGGAAATGTTCTAAAAAGACATGTAAAAGTCATCTTCTCTTGATCAAGCACATCTACATCTATTTGGTTATATCCGGAATAACCATCAAGGAAGCAATAGAATGGGTGTCCCACTACTCTCTAGCCTTTGGTCAATGAATGGTAAGGGGAAATGATCTTTCCTAGTGCCCACATTGAGTTTATGGTAATCAATGCAAACACACCACCCGGTGGTGGTACATTGGGGATTTAACTCACCCTTTGCATTCTCGACCACAACCATTCCCAACTTCTTCGGGATGACTTGGATAGGACTCACTCATTTACTATCCGAGATAGAATAAATTATACTCGCGTCCAATAGCTTAATGACTTTCGATCGCACTACATCTTTCATAGTGGGGTTCAATTGCCTTGTCATCTCCCTCGAGGGCTTCACGTCCTCCTCAAGGTGGATTTTATGGGTACAAATCAAAAGACTTATACCTTTCAAATACGCTATGTTCCGACCAAAAGCTGTTGAGTGCTTCCTCAAAATCGCTAACAATTTACCCTCTTGCTCTTTATCTAGGCTAGAGGAGATAACAACAGCAAATGTCTCATCCTCTCCCAAATAAGCATATTTCATGTTGGAGGGTAGTTTCTTTAATTCAAGGGTGGGAAATTTTTCATCAGAGGGGACCGTGTGCGACTCCCTCGATGGTAATTCCTCGAATCTAGAAACCCAGTTTACATCTCTTACGTCCTCATCGGACGCTCTCGCTTCTAATGCCGCTCTCCACTCTCCAACCTCCCTCTCGAAATCGGTGTACATCCTGTCGCTCTTACCACTTGAAATAAGGCATGCTCCTGAGGCGTCCCCACTGAAATTTTCCTCTCCGTGCTCCTCTACTATCTCCTCAATAAGATCCACTGCATGAAAATCGTCCTCATCACACACTTGACTAGTGATATTGAAAATATTTGTTTCTAGGGTCATGTTCTCGAAATAGAGTTGCATTTGCCCATTTAAAGTGTTAATCAAGGCATTAGCCGTAGCTAAGAATGGGCAGCCAATGATGACAGGAACATGATTACTCGAGGTGAAAGAGGGTTTCGTGTCCCAAATGACAAAATTATAATACCCCGTATTTTTTAATGTATTTTATTTTAATTATGGGATTGAGATTAATTAATTCAAATAGAGAAAATTTATTTATAATTAATCCAAATTTAATTAAATAATTACTAGCGCGATGAGAGTTAGTATTTATTGGTGATAATTATGTTGAATATTACTTAGTGAGTAAAGTAATATATGATGATAAAAATATTAATGTTGTCGTGAGTGAAAAATACGACAGTTATGGAAATTAAGTCGGGATGCGCGTGTTAGTCGCGTTGGGACTAAAGTAGTGAAATAAAAAGTGAATTAATTATAAATTGCCCGTATGGTCATTTCAAGTGCTCCAATGTGTCCAAAAGGATTGATATAGTCAGAAAAGTGTACCCAGGATTTAGTTTGGGTCTCGAGACGTTTTTAGGCCTAACCGGCAACCCCGAGAGGGCATTTTGTTAATTTTTAATTTTGGGCCTTAATTAATGACGAAAATTAAGAGGTTATATTAGATGGTGTGTCGAGGAAGTTAGGGTTCTTAGAATCAAAAAGTGAGGAAAACTATAAGAAGAAGAAGAAGGAGAGAGCTTTCCAAGGTGTTCAAGGCCAAGAACCACCCGTTTTACACCTCCACCACCACCAAAGCATGGATCGGAAGAAGAGGATCGTTCCTATACCACTCAAATTCATCGGACCAGACCTTTGATTTCCAGGCAAGTATCTAACTTGATGTTCTTGAGTTGATAATACATCCATGCTAGTGTAGGAGATATGATTTCACGTTCTCATGTAAATATAATGTTGTTGGGGAGATTTATATTGAAATTTTGAGTAGAAACCATGTTAGGACAACTATCTTGATATATGTAGAAGATTAACTACGAAATTGATGCCCGGTAGAGGTTGAAATCTGGAACAATTATGAGGATATTGAATATGGTGATAAAAATAGGGTTCTTAATGAATTAGCTTGAATTAATCCCTTTAATTAATGGCCCTTGATGAATTTGGATTTGTTTTACGTTAGAAATCATGTACTTAGGTTAGTAAAACTTTTGTCTTGATTGTTTGGGAGTTTGGGACGAATTAATGGAGGATTTGAGGGTGAAAATTGATGAAACCTGTAAGTTAAAATTATGCAGAAACTCACCAATAACTGATCGATCGACCTTAAATGTCGATCGATCGACTCCTCCTGGAATTTGAATCTTCTTTCCTTTTTAATGTTAATCCAATCCCAATGTATAAACACCCTTAGACATAACTTAAATACCATGATGAGACTTGAGGAGGACTAGTAGGGTGGTAGGCAAAGTTCGGGTAGTACGATTTTTATATGAGATTTAACCATGAGGTCACGAGGGTATAAATGGGGTGATAATCGTGTGTATGTTAAATTAGGTCTTGTGAGAATTAAGGATGAATTAGACCAGTAGGGTAGAGAGAGTACACCTACTAATACTATAATTATCAAAATGATACACTTCGAGGGTCGAGAAGTACTTGGGAACTTACAATGTAAATGGAATATAAAAGAATGAACTAATTATACGTAAAACTCGGGTGTTACATGACGTGTATGGGTAGAACATGTTATGGGTCGTGGATGTACCTATCTGAATAATGTAAATATATATATATGAGTGTATCTATATAGTATATGAATATATGTGTTTAATCATACCCGCGCTACTTGCTCTCACGGAGGTTTCCGCGTCGGGACAGTCTTATTCTGATGTGACCTTTATGGGGAATATTGACTCGTAGCCCAGAACATAGAATCCTTAGTACAGGCTATATGAGAATGATAGTTAGATGGTGCTATGAGACATGAGGGTATGTACTGACCTCTTAGTGACTTGAAACTATGCTTCACCTCTAATATGTGTATTTTGTGTTAATACAATTCGATAGTGGATCCAAACTAGTATTACCCTCATTTGAACGAGAGGTACAGGGACTTGATAATAGAGTATGCCAGCACCATAGATTTTATGTGGGGTTACCTATTAGTATGTATATTGAGTGATAAATATATGTACCTGTGATCCATCTACTGTGCTTGTAATTAGATAAAATTGAATAATTGATATTAAAAAAATAAGTGTTTGAGAACTTAAGGTTGTACTAAGATGTACATAGCTGACTTGGTAAATTCATAAGAAAAGTTATTATGTATAAATTATAGTTATGTGATCACGTGAATCAAGATTGATGAGAGGATATTGGGTTAGACTAGTTAACTGGGTTAGCTTTATCTAGATTAATTTAGTAGAACGTTAGGCGTGCACATTAGTTGAGAGGTGAGAATTCTCAAGTGAGTGCCGAGGCACTAGCATGTATGTAATATCAACTCGTGAGCATTCTATATACTTGCTAAACTATTTAAAAGCTATTTTACACTCGGGCTCTGACCCGTTTCTTATCATCTCCTCTTTCTCATGTATGTATATATATGTATTGCAGGTGCCCAGCCACAGTGCCGTCAGACTTAGATCTTTGGACTGTTGACGTGATGCAGCTAGTGTGGGAGTTGCAGGTCTTTCCATTTAGACGACTTCATCCTTGTCATCTCAGCTCTTCACTTAGTCATTTTAGATAGGGCATGTGTTGCCCATCTCCAGTTTCTATTTAGTTCAAAGAGACTTTGTACTCTTTATTTATTTCAGTATTCAATTTTAGATGAGATGGTTTTAATTGTTATAATGTCCTTCGATTTGGGTTATTTTATTTGGAATGATTAATCTAGCATGTTTATTCCACTTGGATGGTTTGGTATTCTATATTATTACATGTGTATAAACTCATAACAATGGAACTTAATCTATAAAATTAAATATTTTGAAACTTAGCTTAATTATTTATTAGGTGATAAATAAATAAAAAAAAATATTTTTCGACAGTGATGCTAAGAATGATCCAACCGGATACTTGGTTTTAATTTAATAAAGGACTGATCACCTGGTATTTAATTAGGCGAGGTGTCACAAAAATCTAACGGAAAGTAGAAGGTATCAACTTAGACTATCACATCCTCAACAATCCCACGAGGTATCTTCACAGATGGATCCGCAAGTTGGAGAGTGATCTTAGTGGGCTTGAGATCGCCCAACTCTAATTACCTATATATCGAATAAGGGAGAATGTTGACACTCACCCTTATTTTTATTCGGTTCCCTCTAATAATACATGAGATGGTAGGTGCGCTCGGATCTTTAAACTTAGGTGGGAGTCATTAAGTAGAACGGAGCTCACATTTTGTACAAGAAAGACATTCTTTTTCACCTTTAGCTTTCTTTTCACCGTCAATAAGTCCTTAAGGACTTTAGCATAGGCGTAGGGGTGGCCATATACTCGAGGCCCGCTAAGCCCACAAAGCCCGGTCGAAAAAAAAAGGCTTGGGTAAGGTAAATAGGCTTGCATACCGGGCTTGGTAAAATTTTATAGGCCCAATTTATTTCTAGGCGGGCTTGGCCATGTACTCTTAGGCTCGTTTGAGCCCGGCCCGAGGCCCAACGATAATATATAATATTGATCATATATATATATATATATGTGTGTGTGTGTGTGTGTGTGTGTGTGTGTGTGTGTATTAGAAGTTTAATTTTTATTCCTTTATGGTTAAAAGTTACAAAAAATAATATAAATGGACAACATTTAGAAATATAAATTTTAAGTTTTATTTACTCTTAGTCTTGAAAGAATATTCTAAAATAAATCTGCTAAACAAAAAATAAGTCTTAAATTTGCTAAACGGTAAAATTAAAGTAAAAAAAAAATTGTGTATGGGCCTAGGCAAGAAGTTTTCGAATTTGGACGGGTTTAGGATAGCTCAAATTTTTACAGGCCCAGGTTGAGCCCGATTGGGCCCGCCCAGGCCTGGCCCATGTCCACCCCTACATAGGCGATAATTTACTTTATGGAATCAAGAAAAGGTAAATTCAGCTTTACTTTCCTAAAGACATCTTGCACATCATCCCGGGAGGCTCCTTTTGGGAGGGAACCAATCGTTGTGAGAAAAGTGCGGCAGTGGGTGGTTTCACTACGATTTCAGGCTCACTAGTGTTATGATTTTCAGTCTCCTTAAAGGGGGCATCTTTGGCCTCTTTTGTGCCTGGCGAAACCTCCTTGTCTTTAGGTGTGTCATGTGGGGGAGGTGATAAATCAACAACTCGCCCACTACGTAGAGTGGTGATGGCTTGACATTACTCTTGATGTTCATTGAATGTAGAGCTAATAC
The DNA here is from genome assembly GCA_949130495.1 of Sambucus nigra. Lineage (NCBI taxonomy): Eukaryota > Viridiplantae > Streptophyta > Magnoliopsida > Dipsacales > Adoxaceae > Sambucus > Sambucus nigra. Next base: position 87,423,241 of record OX422215.1, on the reverse strand, counting down.
TAGTTTGACATTGAGGGGGTCTTTGGCCTTGAGCGAAAAACTTACCCTTCTCATGGATACTTAAAGTTGATTGCAACTTCGAGATGTTCGCATTCATTTCAGCCAACATGCGAGCATTTTGAGCATTGATGAATTAGTTCAAAGCATCCTCAAAATTTCTCCGCGGTGGGGTGATATATGGTGTGGGAGGTAGTGCTTGAATATGTGGTGCTTATTGAAAAAGTGGAGGTGGAGGTGGGACGATGTGTGAATTAGGATTCAACGCAGCATGCTGTTTCTCGTAGCTAGAACCAAGATGGTTCTTCCACGAAGGGTTGTAAGAATTCCCACATGGGGAATTAAAATTACCCTTAGACCCTCCTATTGTATCCACTTGCTCATGTAGCATTTCTTTGTAAGTGGGTATCAATACGCATTCCTTCGTTATGGCTCACCTCACAAATAGCACACACCTTCTCTTTCATTTCTCAAGTGGATTCGATTGGTACTATTAGCCTTGATCCGAATACGTCTCCCACATGATAAAGATCGGGTGCTCAAGGAGTGGTGGGAGTTTGTCGAACCCTATTTTGGGTGTTAGGAACGACCATCTCCCATGCTTGAGTTGTCTCGGCGACAAACTTAAGGTGGGAATCTGCATTGTGTTCATCTAATTCCTAAAATGATCTCTCGCACATTGTCTCAACGAGTTGATTAGAAGATATGCTTATCCCTTAGTGAAAGAAAGATATGAGACTATACTTCTCAAAACCATGATGAGGGCATGTACTAACTAGCTCATTGAAACGTTTGTAACATCGTTCGAATGGCTCATTTTCTTGTTGTTGAAATGTTTGAATATGATCTTGGATGGAATTTGTTCGATGTTGGGTAAAGAACTTTAAGAGAAATTTGGATTGCATTTTCCTCCATGATCCAATTGAGTTCAGTGATAAAGACCATAGCCATGCCTTTGCTTTATCCTTTAAGGATAAAGGAAAAAGTTTGAGGCGAACGACATCTTGTTGCAAACTAGATCGCTAAAGGTATCGCATGCCTCTTCGAACTCACAAATGTGAAGGTAAGGCTTTTTCGAATCCATACCGTGAAAAGTGGGAAGAATTTGGATCATCCCATTGCGAAAATGAAATTGTCCCGCATTATACGGAAGTAAAATGCATCCCGGAGTGACGGTTCACTCGGGATATAGGAGTTCTTTCATGGGACGATACGGCACTGCACCCTCACCCGTACCAAAACTAGAGCCATCCTACATGGCTCTCTCTCCAATTGATTCGAATTCCTCACTCAACATGCTCGGAGTGTGACTTAATGTGTGACTTGTGATAGAGTTAGGTAGTGTAGGAGATGGAACCCAAAACTGAGGAGCATTTGGAGTGTGTGGGCTATTGGGATTGTACTCCTAGAGGATTTTCGTGAATTTGAGTAGGAGTAGATTGTGGAGTTTCTTGAAGATTTTCACAAAAGGCATTTGAGAGATGCTATATTGTTTTTTCTAATTTTTTTTTAATGTTTTGGATTTTATGAATTTTTTTTTAAGAGTCGGAGTCAAATTTTAGATTAACTCACCCTAACCAAAAATTCTACTCAGTCCCCGACAACGGCACCAAAAACTTGACGTTACTCAAAATGTGTCTCTAGTGCATTCAAAGTATGGTTCAAGTGCACACTGGTCACATAAGTAATATCCCGATAAATCAGGTATCTATCTCAGGGACTAAGACGAAGAAACGTGACGATGAATAGGGAAAAGATGACTAACCTAAAGGTCTGACTCACAAGAAGAATAAGAAAAGATGATTTTTGGAATGAGGGTATAAAATGGTACTAGGTAAATAAGTAAAATTTAAATAAATTAACAAATCTAGGGAGACTTAACTAACTATGAATTAATGAATATAAATGAGAAATAAGGTTAGACTACTATCCCCTAACCCCTACTGAGTTCAACGGATAAGAAAACTAGTCTCAAATTAAATATTTAATTGAAACAACGACATTATTTAACTCAAGCAATATATATATGAGGGTACGAGCCCGCATAATACATAATTAAGAATATAAACAACGTACAAAGTCAATTGATTAACATGCGCATTGAACTCTTAAACACCCCGATTACCTAGGGCAAACAAGGTTAAAACTCCTACGATGTTTGTACTAATGAACCAACGCGTTCCAATTAACTATTTATTTCAAGAACGTGTTTTTATACCCATGCGAACTGTTTAGGGTTGGGTTCATGCATTCCTACCCTCGGAAATCTAGCCGGACATTGTGTAACTATATTTAATTAAGAAATCTATGTTGCATTAAATCATAATTAGGTGAAAAGAGTGATTGAACATATAAAGGATAATTCTAACTAAGAAATAATGAATCATAAACCAAAAGAAATTAAAAGCAACAATGAAATATTACTTGGAATGAAGAAGAACCTTGAATTTAATGCCAAAAGATGAACAAAATGTTGAACAAGATGAATCCTAGGGTTCTTAACTTCAAAAATCTCTCATAGCTAACTAAAAAGAAGCCTCCTAATGTCTAGTATGACAAAGGTATAAATACATCACGTTATATGAAGTGTTTTCACCACGCACAACTCTTTTTAAGAGAAGAAAATTACAAATTCCGTCCAGTCGAACCGATCTGGCATCTCCATCTTTAATTAGCGAATCAATCCGGTAGAAAACAGAACAGGGGACTGGTCTGGGTTCTTATTCATTGGTTCTGTTTCCTCAATCCAGTGTCTGGGATCGGTCCGATGGAGACTTTATCGGTTCACTTCGGCAACTTTATGTTTTTCTTCCTTTTCTCCTTGATTTCTTCTCAACTTCAAAGTTTCATAACTTTTTACCCAAGTTTTGGATTTGGATGTCGTTTCTTCCTACATGCTTGTGGACTCGAAGTATTCGACTTTCCTTAGGTTTCGTGTCCAAATTCCTGGTGTAGAGTTATTGTTTTTCCCTTGACTTTCCTTCATATTTCTTCCTTGAGTTTGAGTTTTCTCTTGTTATTACTTGTATAAAATACCTGCAAAAATATAAATAAAATACCCGAAACTTGATGCACTCGATGGATGATATTAGTAGCAAGTATATGAGATAAATTAACATAATTTACATCGTAGGAGGTGATAAAGCTTCTGAATTAAGGGGATAAATAAGAAGAATTTATGCCTAAGCAGTAGTCATTCAAGCGACGCCTGTATGTCGTTCAAATGACAATGGGATCTCGTGCAAAATTATCATTCGAGTGACAGACAGTTTCGTTCGAACGACTTTGGGACTTCATTCTAGCGACGCGCTGACTTAAGTTTTTTATATAAAGCGTGTTAAACCACTCCGTTTTTGTTAAGAAGACCTGACGAATTTATTTCAAAAATAACTGTTAACATCATATTACCTTTGTCTTCTTCATTTAGGGTTCAAATACTTTTGTTTTCAATTCACAAATCCCAATTTCTTTTAGTGAAATTCTTTAGAACCCAAGATAAAATTTTGCTGGAGTTTCTCTTATAGGGAGGATAACCTACTGCTGATCTAGGTGCCACTTGAGGGAGGTGTTAGGGTGACTTGACTGCGTGTCAAAGAGAGTAGTCATGAGTATTCTTGGGCTAACTGGACTGCAAGCCTTTATGGATATTCCGAGGCTGATTCATTGCTGATATAGGTTACGACCTATGTGAGTTTTATGCGGTAAATTATTTGTAGATTTCACTTGTAATCATCGTGAGTATTATTAGTGAAATAAAAGGTCTTTTCCTAGTCAGCAATTCATATTTGTTTGTGTTGGCATGATCCACTACACCTAGATGTTTGTTTAGGATTGAATTAAAATTGGGTTTAATTAATTTGGTTTGAAATTGGCATTTGATTAAATAAGGGTTTACTTGAAATTTGCGAATTTATTCAAATCAGTATCACACCTTATTTACAAATTGGTATCAGAGCAGGTTACACTAATTTATTGTGTATTCATGTTTCCACAAAATTTGTGCGATCTTGATTTTTCTTAAAAATCGTAATTTTTTCGATAGAGCACTATATAATCGGATGCTAATTTTTTACGGGTTCAATTATGCCTACTGGAAAGCACTTATGAAATCACAGTTAAAAGCCATTGATGAGCGCGTTTGGGTAGTTTGTGAAAGAGGTTGGACTCCTCCCAATATCACCGCAAATAATATTACTAATTTAAAACCCGTGATAGACTGGACTGAGAACGAATTAAAGTGGAGCACATTTAATTGATGTGGGCTGAGTGTAATTTATGGTGTCGTCACTCCTGTGGAGTTTTGACATATTATGACGTGCAACACATTATAAGAAGCGGTGGACATTTTACAACTTACCCCTGAAGGCACAAAATGCGGTCAAATAGTCTAAAATTCAAAATTTAACTACTCAATTTGAAACAACTACCATGCTTGAGACTGAGTGTTTTGATGAGTTTTATGCACGTTTGTCTGATATTACACACACTAGTTTCAGTCTTGGTGAGCACATTCCTAATGCACGGGTAGTTAAAAATATTTTGAGATATTTGGCTAAACGTTTTATCCCAAAAGTGACTGTTTTGAATTCCTTAGGTAATTTAAGCAATTTAAAATTAGAAGAGCTGGTAGGAGACCTCCAGGCATATGAGATTGACATGTTCCTTGAAACTGTCAAACCTAAGGATAGAGGGATAGCACTTAAAGCCCAATTTAGAAATGAAAGGAAGTGTCCAAGAGTGACAAGAAAAAGAAAGTGAGAGTTTATGCGCCTGAGTCTGAGGAAGAGTCTGATTTTGATGTGGCCATGCTCGCAAAGAATTTAAAAAAAATTCTCAAGTTTTCAAAACAAAGTTTTTCCAATAAAATGTTTTTGAGAAAAACAAACAAAAAAAAAGATAAGGCCAAAAAGAGCAGTGAGAAAAAGGGTGAGAAAGAGGAGGAAGAGAAGTATTTTGAGCGTTAAGATTAGGGGAATATAGCTTTTGAGTGTCCCACTAATCTAAAGAGAAAGGTTAAGAAGATTGCCATGTCATCCACTCTAAGCGATAGTGAGGATGATGTGAGAGATTTCGGGGATGAGTCTTCATATGGGATGTGTGTTGCGTTTTTAGCTAGTCACGTGAGCACGCCCAATTTGTCCCACGACTATGAGGATACTTGTGCATGTGTGACCCTCGAGAATGATTTGAGTGTTTCTAGCGAGGGTGAGAGTGAGTGCGCTAGTATGGGTGATAGTGAGCTCCAGATCGCGTTTAGAGATTTGTATGTCGAGACCTTAAAGACGAAGAAGTTGAATAAGGAATTAGGTCTTAGGGTGATAGATTTGGATTGAGAATTTAAGAGGTTTGGAGGAGTCGACGAGTCAACTAGAGAAGGTGAAAGTTTCTTTGAGTGAGCAGTTGATCATTGTGAATCGGGAGAAGAGTGAACTGATAGACCATTTGTCACAATTAGATAGAGATCCTGAATGTGTCCATGAGGTAAAGGTCCCTTTAGCGCATACATCTGGGAAGGTAGGATAGATTTTCCTTGGTCCCGCTTTAGGTAATGTTAAGAGACTAGGAATAGGTCATGACGGTGCGTTCACTTCGCATGTTGTACCCGATCCAGTTATCGAGTATCTGATTGATCCATATGGCTCTTAACCTAACCCACCTAGGTATCCTATACCTGATAGGAAAGTGCATAAGAGACGTTTTGAGAGAGATGTACCTAGGAATGTTTATGTTTGCACCCATTGCAAAAAGAGAGGACACCTTAGGGAGTTTTGTTTTAAGTTGGGTAATGTGTCACATTTTGCTACTACACGTGTTGCCACTACATATGCACCCACACATGATACTTTGGATGCTCCATATGATTACATGAGAGAGTTTGAACATAATAGGAAGCAGGTTAAGTTTTTGGTCAAAACTTGATATGATTTAATGGATGTGTTTCATAGGATTTCACAATATTTGGAAAACTCCACCGCACTTATTGATTGAGGTTTAGACTTGTTTGCTAGGATAGGATGATTTTCATGATGATATTTTATGCCTATTGCTAGTGTGTACCAATTTGGCAGTTATGTTTTCCATTTCAGATATATTTTTCGAAAAACCAACGAGATTTTTGTTTTTGAAAAATTTTGGCAAAATACAAATAGAGTTTATTCTTATAAAATTTTGGAAAAATCCAAAAAGATTTTATTTTGATAATTTTTTTTGAAAAAAGACAAAAAGATTTTTGTATTTTGTTTTGCACCGTTTATGAATGGGCATTTAGGATTACCGAATCACAATTCCGTTCCATATCCATGTGACGATTTGATAGTGTTTTGATATGTGTTATCATGTCATTTTTCTGATTTACAATGTTTGTAGTTATTGAGATGTGATTAGTAGTTACTACCTAGATGTTTGACTTATGAGTTCCTTTAATGCACACTTGCATGGATTTTTTTTACTATTTTTTTTTGTCTATGACATGTTGGTCGATATGTTTTCATCTCAATTTTGTCTTTAAAAACGAATCAAATGCGATAAAACTTGACAATGAAAGTAATGCATGTAAGAACCGTTGATGTGAGTTTTTGTGATATTTATGAAAAACGGGACTCATTTACCCTTTGTGATTAAGCTACCGTTTAAATCGGGCCTAGAAAACGTGTGGAAAAACAAAAGCCAACGTTCAATGAGGTTAAAAAGGGCCCGAAAAAATTTAAAGACAACAAAAAGAAAAATATGCCAAAAGTGGGACAATTTTTTTTTTGGTTTCATCACCTCAAAAGAAAAATAAAAGGCATTATTATTTATGAGGGAGTTTGGGTGGAATATAAATCGGATTTGCACATCCTGACAAATTCATGAAAAAGTATTACATAGTTTTAGACGTTATTGATGTGAAAATCATGTTTAACTTTGATTTGTCGATTTGATTAAGACGATGTCATCTAAATTCACATTTTCAAAACCTAAGGAAAATTTTGAGATTCATTCGTTGGGAGTAAACATATTCATCGTGCACATATGTTATGTTTGATTGCATTGATTTGCCTATCGAATATGTTCACACACATTCATTATCTTTCCATGATTTGGTTATCATAGTGTAAATTCATGGTGTGTGATTTTTGTAAAATTATTTTTACATTTTTGTATGAGAAATTAAAAAATCAAAAATTGTTTGTGGATGCCTTTGAGGATTATTTTGTATGAGCGTAGTTTGATCCATGTTTGCTATGAATATTTATCGTGATAACTTTTCCTTGTTTATTTTGGACAAATAAAAGGGGAAGAATGAATTATGGGGGATTTTTGCATTATGGGGGAGATTTGAGATTCGATGTTTGTTTTTATTTATGTTTATCTCATTTCAAACTCGATACATCACGAAGGTATTTGCTTTGTCTCATGTGTGTAGGTACAAAGATTGAAGATCATATGTTGCACACCCTGATGAGAAAAGCTTAAAGATTTGAAGTTGAAGATTTTGAAGAAAAGTTTTAGACTTACATGTTTAGTACCTTTTCAGTTTTGGGATCACGGGAGGGTGTTAGATTTGTCTAGGTATTTTGATTTGATAATTCGGATGTTTTTATTTTGTAACGGCATAAACAAGGGGGAGATTCGTAAGGACATATTTTATAAGTCCTGCTATTAAGTTTGAATTTATTCCTTGAATTTATTTTGGGATGTTTATTTTTAGTAAAACTGGAAACAAGATTTTCTATTTAAAACTCGAGGCAGTTTTTCTTTATTTAAAAATTTTCAGAGTTCACAAATCTCGTTCAAACGAGATTGTAGTTTCGTTTGATGTTTACTTCGATCGAACATAAAATGAGGGCGTACTGCTTTAGGTCGTTTTGAACAGATCTATTCTCGTTAAAACGAGCCTTCTATTCTCATTCAAACGAGATTCAAAAGTCGTTCGAACAAAGTCTTCGCCTCGAAATTTGTGTTCGTCTTATAAATACATGTTTTGTGTTGGATTTCGTTGAGACTTTTGCCAGAACTGATTCTGCATATCTTTAGCAAAAAATTTCAAACTTTTGAGTTTGAAAAAACCTTTTTGATTAACAAATCACATCCCCAAGATATATTTGAGTGAATCAAGTTTAAACCCTATAGCTTGTATCTTGCATACACCTTTGTGGAGAGTTATCTTCACGACTAAACGTATGATTCTCGAGTGAACTCATTGCTGACGACAAAGGTTGATCGGTGGATACCAAGCACGGAAGGCCGTGTGTGGACTGCTCCTCACTGAGTAGTATTCTTCAGAGATTTATGAAGACCAACATATTATACTTGTGGCGGTTATCAAGTAGTCTGTAAGCCGACTGTTTTTTAAATTTTTTGAAGTGCTGAATAAAAAGGTTATACCCGAAAGGGAGTTTTGCCTTAATTTGCCTTGTCGTGTTTGCAGGTTTAATTTTATATGTTTTATCACCTAGATGCTTGTTTAGGGTAATAAGATAAAATTTGAACTTGTGGGTGTTAGACACTAAATTATATAAATATTCTATTAAGATCGCCATAGCGCACTCTCAAATTGGTGTAAGAGCCTGTTGCACAAATTTACTGTGTGATCTTTTCCGTAAAATATTTCTCTTAATATCAATTTTTTTAAAATTATTGATGTTTGAAAATTTGAACTTCAATGAAAATTTTGTATAATTGAGTGCCCATCTTCGATGGTACAAATTGATATTTTCGCAAAATATCAATTTACTGTGGACTTTAAAAGGTCTGTCTTGAAAGCCATAGATGAAAGAGTCTGGTTAGTTTGTGAAAGAGTGGACTCCTCCCACGATCACTGTTGATAATGTCACAAATTTCAAATCTGTTTCTTCCTGAACTGATGAGGAATTTAAGTGAAGTAATTTAATTCTCGTGGACTTGGTGCTATTTCTGGACCCGTCACCCCTGACCAGTTTCGTCGCATCATGACGTGCACTACGTCTAAGGGAGCACGGGATACCATCCAGCTCACTCACGAGGGTACCAACGCTGAAAAAGCGTCGAAGCTTCAAATTTGACCACTCAATTTGAGACCATCACTATGTTAGAGTGCGCGTTAATCCGACATTGTTAATTCGAGTTTTAATATGGGTGAGAAAATTCCGAAAACGAGAGTTGTCAATTAGATTTTGATGTCACTCCCCGCCTGCTTTATTCTTAAGGTCACCGTGCTTAATTCGTTAGGGAGCAACATTTGGGTTCACAAGATATAGTGCTTATTTTCTGAGGCTGTAGTTTGATTATAAGAACCGGTGGTGGTGTGATGCCATTGTGGAGGGAGCAACATTTGGGTTCTATGTGGCATGTTTAATCTTTTTCAGCCTCGAGAGGAACCAGTATTTTGCATTGGCTTTTGATGAGAAGGAAAAAGAGGCTGCTCTTATTGTTATTCAGAGTTCAGAGTTGGCTGATTATTGAAGACGATTTGTACTTTGTGGAGGATCTTCTGGGTAGTTATGATTATAATTTTTGTAAAGTAACGCTATAGTAATGTAAATATAGAACTAATTAGACTCAATCTAATTTAATATTTACGCAAAAGTTTGAGAAACTTTCCATGAGTACACACGACTATGCTTACTTCTCTGATGTTTGAGATCTTTAACAAGTAAGAATTTAGATCTGTTGCCCTCCATTATTACTATTAGTCAAGATTAACATGACTATCAGATGTTATAGTATCGTGAAGGTAGAGCTCGCATGATAAAATTACTGTATGCCGTGTCGCATTGGTGAAGTTTCTACTACATAGGGTGATTATTGATAAGGTAAAACATAGTGCGCTGCTATTAAATTTTAGTGTTAATTATTAGATAATTCTAATTTATAAAATCTAAGGGTAAATCTAACTAAACAATTATCTCACGAGGGGTAAAAATATTTTTTAGAAAACAAGACTTTATTTAACAATGCATTAACTACTAAGGTCTTTTCTCGCTTTTAGGTAATAATATCTTAGGGTTAATTATACTTTTAACCCTCCAACTTTGCTCCCATTTTCACTTCACTACCCGTACTTTCATTTTCTACGCAACCCCTTCACCTTACAAAAACTCGTCAATTTACCCCAAAATAATAACGGTGTCAAATTTTTGGACAGAATTTTAATCATGTTCACTACATATGCGGGTATTTGTCCAACTAGTGCAAATGATCAATTTTTCATATGAAAACTTAACATCGTTATAGTCAAGAGGTAAAATGATGCATTTTTTAAAATTGAGGAGATTAAGTCTGGATAATGAAAATATAGGTAGTGAAAGTAAAAATAGATGCAAAATTGAAGGAGTCAAAATGTAATTAACCCAACATTTTATCAGAATTATAACGTACTTGCAAGGACCTCACCTTTGTTTTATATTCTTTGTTGTCTTCAAGTATAAAAAACTAAAGGCTACTTTTTACTTTCTGACAATTTAAATGACCAGAAAGAGTCCTGAAATAATTTCACAATTAACTATGATCAGTTTTTTTACTAGCGACTTAGTGATTAATCCCTTCGCTGATTTGTAGGGATCTCGATGGGTGGAACAACTGCCCAAAGATTTAAGACTGCTCCATGCCCAAGGCGGGGATCGAACCCTCGACCCTTGGTTAAGGGAGGAAGAGCCCCTTCCACTCTACCACACCCCCTGAGTTATTAACTATGATCAGTTGAAAACTTGATAACAAATAAAAACCAACAGGGATTACTTGAACTCCCTTTTATTTTAAATTATTTATGCAAACCTCTTTTTTACGATTTATGAAATTACTATAACTTTAATGTTAAAAGATTCTAATATTTATTTGATTTTCAATCAATATTAATCAAAAAAAAATTGAAAATCAACCTACATATATAAATTATTTTCAGTGACAAAATAAATATAAGAAATTCAACAAAAGAGAAGTGGCTCACGTCAAACACAAATCTCGGGCCCAAATATAACATAAAATAACTGCATTTTTTCTAAACAATGTATAACAAACCCAACAACACACGGTAAAAGTTAAATGCAAGTACTTTTCAAGTTCGGTGTGTAACAATTTTCATACTGATAATCCTTTCCACATATCACTCTTACAATTACAAACAACATATTGTCAAATCGACACCAGTACGGTCTTATTTACAAACTCTTGCTGCACTGAGCCAAAAAAAATTAAAGCTAAACAAGCAGCAGCAAAAATAGCATAATCTGTACACAATCAAGAGTCCAATAACTTCCAGATGCCAACACTTCATACAAAAAAGGTTTGGAATGCGCGATTTGTTGAACTGTTTATTGGAGACCAATCCGATTCTTTGTTATACCTTCATAGCTTCCATATCCTAAAAACTCATTCGTGTAAAAATTGTGTACATGATACATACAATTAACATGACTATGCCTCGTTAGCAGGACCATTGGTATCAGGCAAATCAGGAAAAGAAGGGAGCCAAAGTTCTACACGGGTCCCACCTAATCCAATGGTGGCATCCATAGTCCGGGGTGAGATGACGCGGATTACACAACCATAACTCTCTAATATCTCTCGAGCAACGGTTAGTCCTGCAACAAAGTTCCATGTCATGTTGTCTTCAACCATATCTTCGGAGAGAAGATCTGCTCCAAATGGCGCTAGCGAGTGCATTTGTGTCTGCATGCATATAAATTGCCAAAAAAATCATGACCAAGTGACTCCATAAGACCACAATAAGCTGAGTAGGGCTTAACTAGTGGATACAACTTATATTTAAAACAGAAGTATTGCACTAGAGAAACCAAAAAAAAGGAAAAAAATCGTCAATGCTGTGAATGTACAAAAGATCCCGTCCTCCCATTTAAGATCTCAAAAACCAAACAAGTCAATGTCTGCGGGAGTTTACTAGTTCGTTATACACTTTCAAAACAAAAGACCTTCGCATTCCTCCCTCGCCAGCCCTTCACATGAGGAAGAGAGCAGTAACAAAATGGGAGAAGAACAATGCAAGTGTGGTGTCGATGTTTAAATTCTTCCAATTAAAGTACAAAGTATCATTCTTTAAAATACCCTAGTGATGTGGAAATCAGGATTTTGTGTTATTTGCATGTGCCCATTGTCCCATTGAAAATTTCGAAAACCAATTGACATCAATAACCATGAATATTCATTTGTTACAACAGCAAACATGACCGTCCCATCCATGCCAGACCTCCCATTTCAGAATTGGGGGGAAAAAAATTCAAACCCACCAATACAGAGAGCGGACGAAATAAATTTGGTGAGGGGGGGAGAGGAGGGGATACATGCAAGCCTAATGGTTCATACTGTACTATCCCCCTCATTCTGGAGAAAGTATACTTACAGGAAGTGAAATTGTGGTTGGAAATTTTAAATTCTTTCAATTTTATCGCAAAAGCTTATGCTTTCAGATATCCTAGTGATATACAAACCAAGGTTTTATACTCTCAGGAAAAGTTTGATAACGAATGAATATAAGTAGTTTTGTATAATTTTAGTATGAAGCAAGCCAGCACAGTAAAAAGTTCAGCCTATTTACCATGTAGTGCATATCAGGCCCGTCATCATCGATTATGACAAGAGCGCCACCTGCCGGTGCGCTGGTGGACAATATTTCCACCTTTCCTCCAACACGTGTACGCAACAAAGCACCCTCAATTAGATTGCTCAAAGCCTGTCGCAGAGCAGCATCTTCAACAGCAACCTTCAAAGATTGTGAAAGCTCACATAGCTCCACAACACGTTGCTGCTTACGAGCCAAGGGTTCAAGGGCTCCAACCAGATCTTCCAGTACTTCAGAAACAATGCACGGTCTTCTGACACAGACAGCATAAGCAAAACAAATTACTCAAAATTGACAAATATACACATAATTTGGAAAGTGACGTGAATTACAGTGCATGGGCGTAATTCTAATATTTCTATTTGAACTCATTTATTCGAGTATTTTAGTTAGTGATAGTGAGGGAAACTTACATACTGATGTGAAGGGATATGTCACCAATATCGTGATGTCATCCAGGTTTTGAACATTTCTTGTTAGCTTGTGTGGAGAACATTCCCCAAATCTATTCCTGTAGATATTGTAGAACTTTTGGGTAGAATTTATTCAAGACATTATTTTAGAGAATTGGTTTGTTTGAGAATGCTTCTTTTGTACCATTTACTAGTGTTTACGTCAATTAGTATGTTGACCAGTTGTTCTTTTTGTTGTTGTGTAGGAACCCTAAAAATTCGTACATACACTATAGCATGGAAGAATTCAGTAAGCTGATTTGGAGAGAAGGCTACAGTGAAAAGTCAGATACATTATCTGCAGAACCATAAGGAGCAAATTGCAGCATTATGCTGCAGAGACCCATTCTTTGAATCAAGTGGTTTCAATAATGGCACCAAACCAACGTTATGAGCAATACCAGCTCCGTTGTGCATGTCCTGTACCAACCTCCACCGTGCAAAAGGCGGACATTTCTCTAAGCTGAACATCTGGGGATTGAAGCATCTCGATCAATGGTTGTACAAGGCCTCTGAACAATGTGGACCTTGCAATTTGAATCTGTAGCATGTCCAAGTAAAAAAGCTGCCTCTCTTTGGCTGTGGGAGCATCAAGAACTGAGCAATCCAATTACAGGTTGCAAAGCTCCAGCAATTCTAATTGGAAAGCTCCTCCAATTAGAACTTCTTTCTTGATACTTGGGGAGGAATATACCAGATTTCCAATCCCTCCAATAGCTTCATACTGTATAGAAACATCTTGAGATCGGAGCATTATTATTAAAGTGGAAGAGCATTCCATTCTACAATCTGAGTCTTATTATCATTATTTTTAAATGCTAGAGTTCGCAGAGATCCAGCAGCGGCCATTTGTACCTTTGGATCAGTGAATTTTAGCAACTTGAAAAGTGGTTAAATTCCACCTTGCAACCTAACACAGATTTTGATGTTGCATTCTCATGAGCAAGGTTGGTGATTGCATCAGCTGCTCTCGGAATGACACTGTTAGCGGCACGAGAGTTGGAACCATCATTGTCTCTCTTTGATAAATTCACGAGATGAGATAGCGAATCAGTGTCGACTATAAGCTGCTAATGGCTGCTGTCTTTTGAGCCAAGACGGGTGCATAGTCTCATTGCTCCTCCCCTCCACACTAGATCCAAGCTTCAAAAAGCCTTCCCACAGTTGCGAATACGTTGGCTGCCAGCAACGACTTCTGCTAAGGGGTTTATTGGTACCCCCAAACAGGGAGATAAGGTTTGCAACTCGCCTCAACATCGCCAGGTTTAGCGTCGGGGGCAAGTCGCACGACTGGGTGACGTCTCACATCGAAGGGCAGTGGCCAACAAGGTCGGATCCCGCAACTGGGGGTTTCGTCCTGTCCTTCTCTCTTTGATCTAGACAGAACCCATTGCCTCCTGGGTCGAAATCTTCATAGGGAAGCAAAAAACAAAATCTGACCCTTTATGTCAATCACCAATCTGTATGAGCCCCGTCGAAAGACGTCTCCGGTCGTGAGGGGGGCCAGAGGCCAATCCGGCAGCTGGTATAGTCTCTCTGGACTTCCTGGAGTCCAAGGTCTCTTTCCGTTTATGTTATCTCCCTGCTGAACTCCTAGAGGCACCCTCGGGCGACCTTAAGGTTTTCACCCCATCTTTCGTCTTTTGTTGACATCATATTTTTATGAATGGGTGAGGGGTGGAGATTAGGGTTTTGGGTAGAAGTACTGGCACTACGAGCACCGGAAGATAGTGGTGGGTGAGGGGGCAGAGAAGGTGTTGTGGGGGTGGGTTGGGGGTGGTGGCGGAAGCATGGGTCAGTGATGGTAGGTGGTAAACGGTGAGTTTCTCACCAGCCACGAGGGACTCTAGCTTGCCCAAATCAAGCTGACTTGATCCTCCAAACAGGTGGTGTGTTGCTCAACTCTGACAGAGATGTTTACTCAGCAACAGCGCCATTGTTGCTTAGTTTACAATTGTCTAAACAACAACGGGTGAAATGACTAGGCTCTAATACAAGTTGTCAATGGCAATAAAAGAAACACACTCAAACAAGAAAGACACTCTCAAATCAAAATTTAAAGTAATTACATTGATTGGCTCTCGGTTATCTTGCTAGCCAAGATAACTCTTAGAAAGTTAAAAGCCTAAAGAGGGCAGTTAAAAGAGTATTCCAAGGAATATTACCCCCTAAATAACTAAATAAAATAAAAGAGTATAATTTAACGATATTACAACTAACCCCAAGTTCTCAATTCACATTAAAAAAAACACAAACAAACGTGGAGGGGCAGAATGAGAAAGAGGGACAATGATGGAGGGGGAGAGAGAGAGAGAGAGAGAGAGAGGTCAATTGGCTTGAAGATTGGGAGAGAGAAATCAATATAATCTTAATAATATTTACTTGTTTTAGAACTATTAAATATAGGGATATTCACCAAGGAATATTCCATGAGGAGTTGGCTCATTTCTAGCAACCAATTACTATATGAATGAGAGGTGAAGCCATAATTTTCCAAGTTGTAGTGCATGCTTCACTTATTCAAAACTAATTCACAACAAGTAGTTAATTACAATTCGGAACGACTGACTGTCCTGAGCAGGTACTTCAATAAATCTAGGTTTTCAATCAAAACCTGAAGAATGGATGATGTCCCAATATTCTGACTGAGTCTCTTTGAGTTGCAGGTTGATAGGTGGGTGGTGAACTTATCCCCACCAGTGTTCTAAAAGGCAGCTAGGCGTGACGCACGATTTACACAAATCGCCTAGGGACAAGGCGTTGGAAAAGGCGGGACAAAATGAAAAAATAGGGAATTTTTTACTCTGTACAGATGTAACAACGTAGTTAGCAAAGTTCTTTTTGATGTAGATAGGGTTAATTGCTTAGTTTTGTTAATTGATAGTATTAAATGTAATAAAAGAGGCTTAGTCCTCTTTAGGAAAAATTAGAGTAAGTGAAGGGCACTTTAGTCTTTTAGTGCTATTCTAGTTATAAAATTACTTTTAATTATAGATAGGTGATGATATAAATTTTAATACAATTTTCAGATTTGTGCTTGTGTTCTATCTTCTCTTTGGTTCAAATTTTTTATGTTTGCATCAAATTGGTTTCAGAGCTTGGCAACCCTCTTGTGGGTGGGTGGGTGGGTGGGTGGGTAGGTGTCCTCCCATTGCATCTCCCAAGAAGAGAAATCAAAACACCGATTTGGAAAATCGATTGGCAAAAAAGCTATGGCCCAAATGATAAACCAACAAACCCTAATTTTGTCAAAATTGAATGGTTTTACTTCTTCTCATGCCATAACCTCACCCATTCAAACCGACATAAACTACACGTCAATGGCTAAAAAGAAATACCAAACCCTAACTTTAGAGAGAGAACCAAATGATATCTTATATTTCAAAATGGAGGAATGTCTTCAAATGAAGACTACATGGGTATTTAAAGGGGGGAGTAGCTTAGGCTCCAAGCCAAGGCACTAATTACAAAAATGTCATTACTACTCCTTACCTTTAAATACTAAAGCAAAACAAATGAAAATACAAATAAGAAAAGAAAAGAAAAGAAAATGACTAATAAAACCCTAAAATAGACCCATTTCCATCACTCTCCCCCTTTTAAAACCAAGCTCGTCCTAGAGCGTTCAAAAATTGGGGACTCGTGAGGAAACTCCCCAAAAAGAATTGCCAAAACAAACTTGTGGGGGCCCAAAATAATTTCTGAAAGTTAAGGAGTGCGCAACCCACGATTTTTTTTTATTTCTTCTTCTCCTTTTCTTCGCCCAAATCAGCCCTAGGAGTCTCCACCCGGGTCAAAAATCACGGTTTCGGAGGGGGGGTCGGGTTTGGGGCTGTGAGGGTTCGGATGGGTTTTTTAGGGGGTGGG
Source organism: Sambucus nigra (assembly GCA_949130495.1). Lineage (NCBI taxonomy): Eukaryota > Viridiplantae > Streptophyta > Magnoliopsida > Dipsacales > Adoxaceae > Sambucus > Sambucus nigra. The sequence continues at coordinate 87,406,390 of OX422215.1, read as the reverse complement.
GTAAGCTAGGGTTTGGGTCGGCAGTGGGTTTTTGGCTAGCGGGGTGGTCGATGAGTGGGGAGGGGGCTACCGAGGAGGTGCGGGGGGCTGGGCGGCCTGGATGGGGAGGGTTTACAGTTGCGGGGTGGGGTATAGGGGGAGTGGGGCTTTTTCGGGCAGCAGGGGAGAGGTTCGGGCAGGGGGAAACTAGGGTTTGGAAAGTGGGGAAGGGTGGTGGTGGGAAGACTAGGGTTAGGGTTTAGGCCTAGGGTAGAAAAGAGTTGGGCCATTTGACGTTTCATCTCATCAATTTGTTGTTGTGTTCGTGCCAACTCTTCCATTTGTCATTTCAACTCTTGATTCTCCTCGTATTGTTGCTTGGACATTCTTGGAGCCATTGAAGAGTAGTGTACGATTTGATAAAATAAACACCGATACACCAAACACCATTGTTGGAGTGACTCCCGCTCTGATACCAATTTGACGTAAACTACACGTCAATGGCTAAAAAGAAATATCAAACCCTAACTTTAGAGAAAGAACCAAATGATATCTTATACTTCAAAATGGAGGAATGTCTTCAAATGAAGACTACATGGGTATTTAAAGGGGGGAGTAGCTAAGGCACTAATTACAAAAATGCCATTACTACTCCTTACCTTTAAATACTAAAGCAAAACAAATGAAAATACAATTAATAAAAGAAAATAAAATGACTAATAAAACCCTAAAAGACCCATTTCCATCACAAACCCTAAGCCCTATCAAGACCCAATCGTCCAACAATCACCAACCCACCCCCATTCTACACCTCCGGCATCCTCTACACCAGTCACCAAAGCCACCATTACTCACCGACTTGTCCAAATCCTCTAATTTGGTCCAAACCCTAAGCGCAACCCAAACAACCTATCAAGAACCTCCGCTGCCCAAACCAACAAAACCCCTCAAAATTAAAAGAAAAGGAAATCATCACCCTAGGATTTGTGATCAAGAAGCTGGAAAAGAATATGCGAGACGAGAAGAAGCCGAAAGCGAACAAGGAGGGTCAATCGACTTACCTCCCTCCAGATTTGTCTTCAGTAGATCTCCATTCTCCGAAAAGCCCCAAGGATGCGAATCAAGTTAGCAATGGCTACGGAGAGTTTGACCTAGGGTTTCGAAATCCTAGGTGGTTGTTTGACCCAAGAAACCAAGGCAAGAGAGGGATGAAGGAGAAAAGTCCATTGGTGGTCAAAGTCACTAATTCCAGCGCGAGACCACAATGGGCATCGCACCTGATTATTTTTGTCTAAGATTCTCGCAAGCACTAATTTGAAGAGCTGCAATAAAAGAGAAGTTTCGGGAGTTTCGAGTCACATGGTTTTAATCCCGTTAGATCTCAAATATTTCTCTTATGGGCTGATTCGAGTAGTAATATTATAAGTAACCAAGGCTTGGGACCAATAACATTCACACACAGGACTGGATGGTTCAAATAGGTTGCTCCGAACTTAATAGTACTTGGGGCTGGAACCTTCCACCTGAGGCCCATTTATGGTATGTTTTCCTACATGGCCCCAAGCCCACATAAGCTCCAAGTAATTCAACTCATCCTTCAAATTGGTATTTTACAGCTTGTTCGTGCGGCCCGTTCTTCTCCAATTTTGACCTTTAAGTTCGAGGACAAACTCTTTCAAAGGCAGGGAATGATGTAGATAGGGTTTATTGCTTAGTTTCGCTATTGATATTATTGAATGTAATAAAAGAGGTTTAGTCCTCTGCAGGAAAAATTAGAGTAAGTCCCACTTGGAGTAGGATTACTTTTTAGTATTAATAGGTGATGGTGTAAAGAGAATGCTTGAATTCTTTGACTTTCTAATACAATTTTCAGATTTGTGATTGTGTTCTATCTCTTCTTTGGATCCGATTTTTGAAGTTTGCATCAATTTTTTCCTTTTGTACAAAGGTATGCTGTTTTTTTGTCAAATTACCTGTGTTAGTCATTTTCAATTGTACGAAGAGGTGCTCCATTTTTATTTTCATCGTTGATCCCCACAAAAAGTGTATGATCTTCTCCTTTTTTTTCTCTCTTTTGAGAAAACCTAATTGTCATGTTCTCTTTTTTTTTCTTTTTTTCAGAACAATCTGATCGAGATTTTTATTTTTGAGGAAAATATATATATATATATATATATATATATATATATATATATATATATATATATATATATATATATATATATATATATATATATATATATAAGGAGTCTCTTGGTGCAGACTCCGGTACATACAATTTTTTTTAAATAGTAAAAAATGAATTTTTTGATGAAATTTCATGGATATGATCTCTCCATCTACAAATTTTTTCATTAAAAAATTCAATCAAAAAGTGGGTGAGATGAGGTGATATGCAAAAAATGGTATAAATATGCATTTTCGGCTGTTGAAATTTTGGCGATCATCTTGCTCACTTTTTGATTGAATTTTTTGATGAAACAAAAATGTTTTTTGATTGAATTCTTTGATGAAAAAAATTAGAGATGATCTTCTCACTTTGAAAATCATATCCATGAAGTTTCATCAAAAAATTCATTTTTCACTATTTTAAAAAAATAGTATGTACCGAAGTCTGCACCATAAAGAGTCCTTACATGAAACTCCCTATATATATACGCTTGGGGGTGGGAGTGTATTTTATCTATTTATGTGAATATGTATGATGCAAAAAAATTAAAATACCATATCTCTAGTATGTGAAAAAACTACAAAAGCATTTTTTTAGTATGTAAAAAACTTACAAAAGGTAGTATGAGTTTATGTCCAATTGAGAACATAAGGATTTTGGAGTGAAAAGTTAGAAATTTGGGCAATACAGGGCATATATAGTTCAATTGATTTTGAGTCCTTTTTTTTTTGGGGGGGGGGGGAGGTGGGGGAGGAAGGGGGGAAAGGGGAAGGGGGTTGTTGAAACATAGAAGTACAGAGCATGGGATTTGTTGGTTCGTTGATGCAAGTTTGGTTTGAATTATAGATGTTGGGGAATTAGGACTTCTTATTTTTTCTGGAAATTCAAATAATATGATACTTATGAATCATTGTGATTAATCTAATAGTTTTTTTATATATCTAAATGAACAAGCAATGTCTTTTATTTATGTATGAGAATTAAATGATATGTTAACAATGTTAGAAGTAAATCAATATTAACTGTTAGTACTTAAATTTCAAAGTATACTTGGTTTGTATTAAAAAAAAAAGGCTTAAGCGTCCAACATGCATTCGCCTCGGGCCTAGCGCTTTTTAGAACATTGATCCCCAGACAACAACCAGCCCAGCATCATGCACCAAGACGTGTCTAACCCCCACCCCGCCATACTTGATGAAAAACGTGAGTCTGCTCGCTTTTAAACCTAATGATGTAGGCCAAAATCGTCATATTTAAAATAAAATAAAAAGTAAATAAAAAGAATTGTTTATATGATTTAAACAAGGAAAAGATTGCCAATGAATGAAGGCGTTGGAATAGCCTTGTCGTTGATTTTTGATTCCGGACTTAGAATCAAATCAGCATTGGCAGCGAAGGCAAGTCTCGCCATGCCAAAATGCGCCAGTATTGGCAGCAAAAACATGGGGCCATCCAGAGTCTACAGTCTACACGAACTGATGTGTAGTGGATAGCGGAAGTGTATTAACTACATTACACAACAACAATGGGGGAAATTCTCACTCTAATTCTTCATTTCTAAAAGTCAAGTTGTAAATACAAATAAGGGCCAAAGGCCTTATTTACCCTTATTTATAGGGTGAGATTAGCTTCCTGGTCAAGCTAACCTTAAAAGCTAAAAGACTATACGGACAAAATGAACAATAGACAAAAATAACCCCTAACTATACTTGAAAACCATGTAAAGACCCTAAAATGACTAAAGGACTAAAATACCCTAACCTAAAATATTCCCAAAGAATATTCATTTATGTAACTAATAAACAAAATTTTAGATGAAAATTGTCTTCCGGATCCACCTCCTTGCGCCACATGTCGTCAATATACATCATTCTCCCCTCCTTCGAAAAAGCTCGTCCTCGAGCATGGGGAAAATTGCCAACGTCCATGTCAAACAAACAAATAATTTGAAAATATTATTTTATCCTTTATTGGGAGTGAAAAAGAATTTTTCCTAAGATTTTGGAGCCCAAATAAGATATTTTTCAACACATTAAAAATTGGGGGCTGCCCAAATGTTTTTACCCCAATAAAATCAACACAGTGGTTTGTTTGCAAAGAGTTGGGGTAAATGGGGCAATTTTAGCAAGTTGAAGTGGGAATAAGAGGCATAAGGGTATTTTTATAAATGTCAGCAACCTTAGCCTCTTTATTAGAGCCCAAACAAAACCCTAGCCCACATTCACTAACTTCACCTTTCTCTTGACAAACCCTAGCTAGGGTTAGGTGTGGACCACAAAAGGAGGCAGCTGAAATTCCAAACGGAACTGCTAAAGCCTCAGAAGGGACATAGTTGGTCAGCCACTGACCGTTGATGGGCGGAATTGTGCAGATCTGGCCAAAAATAGGCCGGAGGCAGCTAGATATGTTCCGACTGATATCACCTGTTGGGGAACCTTCGGTAGGGACTGGAGCCTGGTCGGAATTGACGGGAGGTGGCGCAGCAGTAGGTCTGGGTCGGGTCTTACCTTACGGTAGTCAATCGTTGCCGGATTTGTTAAGTTTTAGCCCTTCTGCTTCAAAAGACGGGATCTATCTTTTCTCGCGTCGGCAAAGGGTGATGGGTGGTTTAGGTGCTCCGGCAGAGGTTTTTCGGCCTTGGATTTGGTTGGGGGTGTCGAGAGGGCAAGGTTGTGACGGAATAGGCTCGCTAGCAATGGTGAGGTGCAAGAATGGTGGCCTTTGGTGGTCGGTTGGAGGATTTGGCAGGAAGGTTTGCTGGTTGGTGGGATTTGAGGAGGTGTAGGTTTAGATTTGAGATTTGGGAGCTCAAATCTAAGGTTAATGGAGGGGATTTTGGATCTAAAATTTTCAGATCTAGGGTTTTGGGTGGTTATTGTGGTTATTTGGGTGTGCGCAACAGGTCTGAGTTCGGGAGTTGGTTGGAGCCATTCTTTAATTTTTTGTTTGTAACCTTGTATGGTAGCAGAAAAATTTGGAGACAAAGGTATTGTGATCCTAGGTGGTGCTCTTCCTTAGAGGCTCCTCTTTGCCCTTGGATCGAGATCCATTTGTCGTGACAAATCTTCATCGGATAGATGACCGATTTTCGGGGTTTCGATCACAAACCGGCTGCCACGGGAACATTTATCAGTCAAGACACCCTCTCGGCCGAACGTGGTTTCGATCACAAACCGGCTGCCACGGGAACATTTATCAGTCAAGACACCCTCTCGGCCGAACGTGCTTCCAAGTCAGTGCCATAACTTGTACCAGACTTCGTATGCCAATTATCAAGACACACCAAGAGTGAACATCGCTCTAAAACCAATTTGATGTATAGTGGGTAGCGGAAGCGCATTAATTACATTACACAACAACAATAGAGGAAATTCTCACTCTAATTCTTCATTTCTGGAAGCTAAGTTATGAATACAAATGAGGGCCAAAGGCATTATTTATAGGGTGGGATTAGCTTGCTAGCCAAGCTAACCCTAAAAAGGACAAAATGAACAAAAGACAAAAATAAACCCTAACTATACTTGGAATCCAAGTAGACCCTAAAATGACTAAAGGACTAAAATATCCTAACCTAGAATATTCCAAAGGAATATTCATCTATTTAACCAATAAAAATACAATTAAAATACAATTAAAAATGAATATGAAAATTCTCTTTTGGATCCACCTCCTTGGGTCACGTGTCATCACTATACATCACTAACGATCATGGTTCAAAGTCTCGGTATCGGTCCCGGTATCGGCCACTCGATTCTCAACTCGGTCGCGGTATCGGTCACAGTATCGGGCGATACACAAAGATACACTATTTAGAGAGCACAAAAAATTTCGAAAAAAAGCTAGAAATTTTTAAAAAAAAATACGATTAACAATGTGGATCAATCAGATAAGTTTAAAACTATCCTTTAATATGCATAACATTGTACAATAGATTATATTGACGTGCTGCGAACTTGCTAGATTCAATGTTCCATAATAAATCAATGTTTTTTTTTCACGGAGGATACAAATATAATGTTTTTACAAAGAAAAACAAATGCTACTTTTTTAGTAAGAGGTTAATTTATTTATTTTGTACAAAGAGGATACTACTATTATATTCTTACTATTATTTTTTGTAAGAGGATACAAATGTGTTTTTTAAGTATGTTATATTTTTCTAAAAAGGATAGAAATGTTTCTTTTTAGGTATTGTTATTTTTTTACAAAGAGGATACAAATAGTGATTTTGACAAAACACTACATTTTTTTTACAATCGTTTTTTACAAAAAGGATGCAAAGGTTATTTTTTTATAAAAGTTTTTTTTTTGTTTTTGGGTTGCAATTTTTTTTTTAATTGATGGAAATGTTATTTTTTTACAAAGAGGGTGCAAATGTTTTTTTTTTCTTGTGTTGCAAATGTTATTTTTACATAAAGGATGCAAATATTATTTTTACAAATGTTTAGAGGATACAAATATTATTTTTACAATAATTACAGTTGTATATTTGTTTGTAAAAGAATAACATTTACGTTTTTTTTTATAAAAAATAACATTGGGAACATTATTATAAAAAATAATAGCAAATAACATTTGGATCATTTGCATTCTTTAAAAAAAACTGGCACATACAACGCACTAAATTAAACCCACACGATGACCGAATAACCCACACACACAGTACACTAAATTAAAAAAAAAAAATTAGCATTTCGTAACCCCCCAAAAAACCACGCTTACCAACATAACACTGGAGAGAGAGAGAGAGAGAGAGAGAGAGAGAGAGAGAGAGAGAGAGAGAGAGAGAGATGCTTAGTAACTTATACCATCTCGACCGATATATCACCGATATGGGTCGATACTATTGTGATATCGCCGATCTGGGCCGATTCCATCACGATATCGCAGATATGGGCCGATTCTAATGCGATATCGCCGATATGGGCCGATTATACCGCTATATCACCGATACTACCGAGAAATTACCGATATAGGGTTGATTCACATCAATAATTGAAAACTCAACTCGTAACTCGGAATCGGATCGGTGGGCACCGATACCTAGTCAACTCGGCCGTATCGTCGCGGTATCGGCCTTGACTTTGAACCATGCTAACGATGGCCACTTAATCCAAATCAATAGCGTTGAACTCGAAAGTTGACTGCAATCAAGAGAGGGAAGAATCTGCAATTGAAGCTCTCGTCGCCGTTACCAAGAATTCCAGCAAGAGCCCAGCCCAAGTTATCGAGGGTCGCAGAGGGTGGGGGTCGTATTGAGCAAACAAATCGGCTCTAAGGAAATTAATGGCGGTGACAGAACTGCCAGTTGCATTGAACATGGTGTTCGTAATCCAATAATCGGGATAGGTAGGGTTTTATTGGGGGTACACTCCAGCGTTTTGCACCTCACAGAACTTGTGTACACCATGATCTCAAAGCAAGAAAGAAGCCTTTTGAATATTGGGCAAGTTTTTGTTTAGGTCGAGAAGAAAATTTGGTTCCAAGTACCGATGGAATTGGGTTGGAAGTCGATTTTAAAGAAGGGGACACGATTTTTATTTTTTATTTTTACTTAAAAAAGACGACATTCTGAAATTGATCCCAAAATTAAACTCAACCCTCATTTACCCATTAAGAAAGGTAAATCTGAATTTTATTGGACGGAAGCTGCAAAAGATATTGGTTTGGCCCCCAATTCCTAAATAATGAAAAACTTTGAATTTTATTTTATTTTATTTTATTTTTTGGGGGGGGGAGGGGCGGCAGGCAATTGTGTTTGTCCGGAAAAATCTTCGAGCCAAAATTGGAGGCAAAAGTATTTAATATATGTTTTTGTGGCACAAATATGTTATTCAATCCTCTAACCCGAGGTCATGTTGCGCCAAGAAGATAAGAATGATGTATAGAGGACGATTGCTGCGTGGATCGAGAACGAATTGGTTGTAATATATAATTAAATTTTATTGCATTAGTGATGGAAATGGGCCCTTTTTAGGGTTTTATTGCATTGTATTTTAATTTTGTTATTTTTTTTTATTTTGTTATGTCACATTGTATTTTTTTTTGTTTAGAATTTAGAGGTAAGTAGTAAAGGCAATTGAAGGCATTGTTGTAATTAGAATATTAGCTTAGGACCTAAGCCACTCCTCCCCGTTGAATACCCCCTTGTGTTCCTCATTTGAGGACATTCTCCATTTTAAAATATAAGAAATTTCTTGATTCTCTCTCTAAAGTTGGGGTTTGGTTTATTTTCTTGGCCATTAACGTGTAATTTACATCAAATTGGTATCAGAGCGGGTATCGCACCACACAGGTGTTTAATGTATCGGTGTATTTTTTTTTATCAAATTCGTATGCTACTATCACTGGCTCCAAAAAAATCCAAGCAACAAATTGAAGAGATTCAAGAGTTGAGGCAAGAATTAAACGAGAAATTTGACCTTCTCCAACTCATTGCCTCCAAATTTCAAAACCATAACCCTAGCCAACCCAAAACTCTAACCCTCGTCCCTTCCACTGTTTCCCCTTCCCCAAACCCCAGTCCCATCTACCCTAACCCCTCTGCCCCTCTCCCGCCTAAAACCCTAATCGACCACCCAACCCCAGCCCATCCCTGTCACTGCCGAAGGCAGTCTTACCCGAGCCATCCGCCAAAACAGCCCCTAGGGCCTACCGACCTCAGCGCCACCCTACCCCAACCACCCTGCCCTGTTTTCGGCACCTCTCCTTGCCCCATAGACACCGGAAGGCTTCCAAGCCCACTTGACCTCACCCCAAACCTCAGCCAGACAACCTGCTTTGACCCTTCTCCGCATCACCATGAACACAAAAACACCTATGTCCAACCCCTGCCTCACCAACCACTTTTCCTCTTCCACCAACACGATTTTTGACCCGGGAGGAGGAATCTAGGGCTTGTTTGGAAGAAAAAAGACAGAAGAAGAAGAAGAAGAAATAAAGAAGCAAATTTGTGGGATGTGCACTCCTCAAACTTTCAGAAATTATTTTTTGAAGCCCAATAAATTTTTGGCACTTTTTTGAATTTCCACGAGTCCCCAATTTTTTTGAACGCTCGAGGACGAATTCTGTCTTAAGAGGAGAGTGATGGAAATGGACCCTTTTTAGGGTTTTATTGCATTTTATTTTATATTTGTTATTTTCTTTTATTTTGTTATGTCATTTAATTTTTTTTGTTTAGTATTTAGAGGTAAGGAGTAATAAAGGCAATTAAGGGCATTGTTGTAATTAGAATATTAGCTTAGGGCCTAAGTTACTCCTCCCCTCTAAATACCCCCTTGTGTTCCTCATTTGGGGACATTTTCCATTTTGAAATATATGAAATCTCTTGATTCTCTCTCAAAAGTTAGGATTTGGTTTATTTTCTTGGCCATTGACGTGTAATTTACGTCAAATTGGTATCAGAGCGGGTATCACTCCACATTTGTGTTGGTGTATCGGTGTATTTTTTTATCAAATTCGTACGCTACTATCAATGGCTCCAAAAAAATCCAAGCAACAAATTGAAGAGATTCAAGAGTTGAGGCAAGAATTAAACGAGAAATTTGACCTTCTTTTCCAACTCATCTCCTCCAAATTTCAAAACCATAACCCTAGCCCACCCAAAACTCTAACCCTCATCCCTTCCACTGCTTCCCCTTTCCCAAACCCCGACCCCATCTACCCTAACCCCTCCCCTGCCTCAAACCCTAATCGACCACCCAACCCCAGCCCATCCCGAACACTGCCGAAGGCAGCTTTACCCGGGCCATCCGCTAAAACAGCCCCTAGGGCCTGCCGACCTCAGTACCACCCTACCCCCCCGCCCTGCTTCCGACACCTCTCCTTGCCCCACAGCCAGCGGAAGGCTTCCAAATCCACTCGGCCTCACCCCAAACCCTAGCCAACCAACCTGCTTTGACCCTTCTCCGCATCACCCCGAACACAAAAACACCTCTGTCCAGCCCCTGCCTCAACAACCACTTTTCCTCTTCCACCAACACGATTTTTGACTCGGGAGGAGGAATCTAGGGCTTGTTTGGAAGAAAAAGAAAGAAAGACGAGAAAGAAATAAAGAAGCATATTTGTGGGATGTGCACTCCTCACCTTTTAGAAATTATTTTTTGAAGCCCCACAAGTTTTTGGCACTTTTTGGAATTTCTACGAGTCCCCAATTTTTTTGAACGCTCGAGGACGAGCTCAGTCTTAAGACGGGGAGAGTGATGGAAATCGGCCCTTTTTAGGGTTTTAATGCATTTTATTTTATTTTTGTTATTTTCTTTTAATTTGTTATGTCATTGTATTTTTTTGTTTAGTATTTAGAGGTAAGGAGTAGTAAAGGCAATTAAGGGCATTGTTGTAATTAGAATATTAGCTTAGGGCCTAAGCTACTACTCCCCTTTAAATACCCCCTTGTGTTCCATATTTGGGGGCATTCTCCATTTTGAAATATAAGAAATCTCTTGATTCTCTCTCTAAAGTTAGGGTTTGGTTTATTTTCTTGGCCATTGACGTGTAGTTTACGTCAATTAGTATTATTAAAATAAAGACATGTTCTTGTGATCCCTACTTTTGTAATCAAACAATGACAAATATGTACAAGAGTGAGAGGTGAAACCCTAGTTTTCTTTTTCCATTTTTTTTAATCAGAAATATATTGTTTTTTTAGAATAAAGAGTGGAATATAACTGCTAAAACCAGGGTGATCCATATCACCATCTTACAAGAAAGTGCACAAAACAGAAAGTGGTCAAGAAAAGAATGAAAATATTTTTTAAGATGATGTCCCTAAGCCTGTAATGCTAGCACCCTCCAACACTGTAAACTGCCACCCAACAGGAAAAAATCTGCCTTCAAATGTTGTCCCTACTTCATTAACACTGCTGCCCAGCTACCATGAATAGAGGAAAGCCTAAACCTATCAAAAAGGTTTAGAAGAAAATGACCATAATGATTCCACACGTCCAATCTTTAGGCCAAAGCTCTTCCTTTTCTCCGTCATGGTTCAAAGTCTCGGTATCGGTACCGGAATCAGACACCCGATTTTTAACTCGGTCGCGGTATCGGGCGCCGTGTCGGGTGATATGCAAAGATACACTATTTAGAGAGCGCAAAAAATTTCGAAAAAAATATAGATAATTTAAAAAAAATAAGATTAACAATGTGGACTAATGAGATATATTCAAACGCATCATTCAATATGAATTGCATGGTAGAATTGATTATACTGAAGCGCGACGGACTTGTCAGATTCAAAATGTTTTTTACAAAAACGTACAATATTAAACATTTTTTTACATTTTTGTAAAAAGATGTTTTTATAGAAATGTACAAAAAAATGTACAAAAATATAGTTTGTAGTTTGTATTAAAAAAAATGCTTTTTACAAAAACGTACAATACCAAACAATTTGCAAAAATTAAAACATTTTTTTAGTTTGTAGAAAAGAACATTTTTTTGTAAAAAAATGATTTTACAAAAATGTAGTTTGTAGTTAGTATTTTGTATTCTTTGTACAAAAATGTACATTTTTTTTTTACAAAAATGTAATTTTTTTTACAGTTTTTACATAATCGTTTTATACAAAAAAATTGTATACAAATGTAGGAGAAACTTAAATAAATAAAAATACACAAATGTAGGAAAAATGTACACAAATGTGTAAAAAAAATGTACACATTTTAACAGGGTTTATCTTAAAAAAATAATGGAAAAAGAAACGTAAGGAAACTTGAGCAAGCCACCAGCCTAAACATAAACATACAACAGTGTTTTAAAAACACAAAAGAGGGTTCAAACATTTAGGAGGAACGAAAAAAAAAGGTTTCTCTCCATTCTAACCTAACTAAACCACCGGCCGACAACAGCGGGAGAAACAAACGGTGATTCCGGCTGAAATCGGAGGAGGAGAGGGGTATTCCAGCTGAAATCTGCAAAGGCTTAAGAGGAAATGTTTGTGGTTTGGAAAGCAAGGAGATTCAGCCACTTTTATAGCTTTTTTCAACCCTAAATCTAGTCCGTGACGCATAAGTTCAAATCAGCTACAGGTAAGATTCCTTCAATTATTTATGCCTCTCTTTTCTTTTGGATAAAATTTTATTATCTCGGGGCGTTTGTTTGTTTCGGCCGAGATTACGCCGAGATCTCGGCGCTACATACCACATCCAGCCGATTTTTATTTATTTTTGACTCACATCTCGTAATCGGTGTGGTGGCCAGCGATTCCAAGTCAACTCGGCCGATTCCGAGTTGACTCGGGCGCTACTTTGAACCATGTTTTCCGTGGACTCAAACTAAAGAATTCAACTATTACGCTCTAACCAAATGTTCCAACATCAAGGCCATGGAAATACATCTCCACAAACATTTGGCCTTAACCTTATCACCATTAAAAGCACATTTCATTGAAAGAAAAAATTTCCAGCTTTTACGAAAACATCCATAATCCCAAATTCATATAACACCTTACCCCAAAGGTATTTGGAGAAGGAACAGTGAGGGAAACATGGTTAATGGACTCATTATCATCCTTACAAAGGATGCACCAGGAGGGTAATAAATAAGACAACAGCTTATAGCGTTGGCAACAGTCACAAGTTTTCATCGTGACTACCCATGCAAATATTTGGGCTTTAAAAGGTATTCCAACGGACCAGCCTCTAGATCGTCCTTTTTTCTTCACTTTCTTCACCTTATCACCTGACATCAAGCCTCCTACATCAGTCTTTTAAGTAAAGACCTTCCAAATCATCTTATGAGGTTCAACAGTTAAGATTTGATCAAGAGTCCACGTGAGAATCTAAAAAACTTACACGAGAATGCTCCCATGTTGTTAACATCCCCAATCATTAGACTTGCACAAAAAAACGAAGGCTTGTAGGGTTGTGCGGGCTTCCGCTTATTACATCAAAGAGACATGCCAAGAGGCCAAATTCTACAACAGAACTAGCTTTTTTCTTTCAATCCGTACATGATTTGTTATGCTGTGTCACCACAAAGAGTAAGCATAAAATACTTTTAAAGTTGGTCAAAGTTTCACAGATATAGAAAGACTAAAGTTCTGCTACAGAACACTTCTGGCGATAAAATTACAAATACTAATATATATGTGTTAAGAGAATTTTTTAAGCACTAATAAATTAGTTCAAAATTTAGTAATTTCCTTATAACTAAATAAGGTAGTATTCAGCATCCAGCTGTCAATCTGTCCCTATCCATTCACTAGAACAATATCAAAATCATATACAAAAGCAATGAAAAATATGATCATCCAACTATGTTCAAACATAGATGAAAACTGAAAAATGGTCTCTTTAGCTCTATCATATCAAATATTGAAAGTTTCGTTCCATCTTTAGCTCTACTTTCAATATTCACCCTTAAATTTTTTTGATTGCTTATCAAAAACAACAAAAATCGACCACCCCATTTAAGAAAAAAATTGAAATGACCTTGCCATATCACTCATATGCATTCCAATTACGTCCCGAGCATATAAGTTCTGTATAGGGGGCTTGAAGGTAATCTTGAGATTAGGGACAAATCCCCAATTGACAACAGTGTTTGAGATTAAGCAACCAAGGTAGCTCAAGCGTGACAGCTCAAGCGTGGCAACTCAGCGAGGCAGCTTGGCGTGGCAGCTCATATTTTAGCTTGTTATATTAGTCATATTGTATTTTTATTTTTGTTGACTGTAAGCTATAACGGTTGTAATGACGTAAGGATAATAATAAATGAGTTTGTGTGAGGTCAAACGGTACTTGCGAGAGACAAGGCTTGGCAGGACCTGGGAGAGCTTTCATGCTCTATCGAATGACCTCCTCGTGGGAACTTTAGAGGGGCTTGGTTTGGAGGATTGAGAAGTGAGGCACCGTTGGGGCTTGTCCTGACCATCTTAGATACACCTGGTAAAACACCGAAGGACCTTAACCGTGGAACCTCGGGCGGAGCAGCTTGGAGTTCCATCGGGCGTTAGGCTGTGAACCAAACAATCCTCTACTTAATGTCACATCTACTGTAGGTGATGTCACTAGCCAGCTAAACAATGTCAGACATGCACTTGAGTAAACCACCGTGGTATTTGGGGCTGTCAGGCAGTTGGTGAGCCACCTCTGCGACAACAGCCCCCTCCCCTGACACACAGTGGTCAGGTAAAAGGCATGTCTTGGCATTTAATGTTTATGACGTGGAGCCAACTAGTGCATCAGGCATTTAATGTTGTGACATAAAGTATGATGGATGTCTTTCATAGTTTTAATGACAGAGTTGCCTCGGGGATGGTGTGGGGGGCTATTTAAGGACCCCAACCACCCCTGAGGAGAGGATGATCTTTTGGAGAACTCTAGAGTTACTGCTAGAAATACACATCAGAGAGAGAGTTATTGCAAAACCAGAGGGTTTATCCACTCACCATTGTTATTTATTGCGAAGCTTTTAATACTTGACAGAGATTCTTGAAGGTGTATAGTGTGTTTCTACCTGCCTACCAAGGTGTACCTAGGGAACTTACTTCTCCCTCCCTCTACCTAGGTTACTTCTAAAAGTTCATTACTATCTCCTGAGTTATACACGAGGGACTTGTGAGTTTAAACTGAGTTCGTCTTCATGCGTTTGTATGTTCAATCATTAATCCAAGGTCTTGGGCTAATTAACTTATCATTACCATACTCAAAAGGGGTTACGCCTCCATCTATAATCTAAAGTACCCTCTTACATTTGGCGACTCTGCTGGGGAGGCATTCTTCTAAGCAAGGAGTATGGCGCAAGATAACGTTAATCGAAGGCTCAACTTTGATGATATTCAACATAGTGAAGAGCAGGCAACAAGAGAACTGGAGGCCCTAAGGGACGGGGCTCCTCGAATAGAAGTGCCTCCAGTTCAGACAGCAACAGGCGCTCCAGGGGTAACGCAAGCTTCCACGAGTGCTGGGCTGGGACCTGCTCAGGTGGCCCTCCTCATGAGTAAGTTTTATGAGTTTTTACAGACCCCCGTAGCTTTAACGGTGCTAAGAGGATTCGAAGTCAATTCCTTCGTCACACCAGGAGCAGCCCCAACGGCCCCACCAAGTGCAGGTACAACAGGAACAGCCCCGGCAAGCATATCCTCCGTCGTGAATCCGACGGTGGGAACCTCTGGAGTATCAACGGCACCAGCAGTAACGATGGCTCCAGCTGTAACGGGTATTCTGCCTGTGACCCCATTGGTCGTTGCCCCATCGCCCATGGAAGAAATGAGAAGGGAGATGCAAAAGGAGATGCTGAAGTTCATGCAGGCTTCCTCGCAATCTATGGGCGAGGTAGCTTTGGTCTACGACGACTTCCGAACACCTTACCCTCAGGAATACAACGACGAGCCTTATCCAAAGGATTATGTTCCTCCTATCTTTGAAAAATACACTGGAAAGGGGGGAAATCCGAAAGAGCATATTAAACGTTTTATCGAACACTTGGGGGTGCATTGCAACAATAAGAAGCTCAGGTTGATGGGGTTTTCCAAATCCCTAACCGATAAAGCATATACTTGGTACTCCCACTTGGCCCCCAAGAGTGTTTCTACGTGGGAAGAGATGCATGTGTTGTTCGTCCAGAAGTTCTTTCTGGCAGAGGATGAGTTTACTCTGACCCAATTAGGGAGAGAGAGACAACGGCCGGGAGAAGACGTGGTGGCGTACGTTCGAAGGTTCAGGGAAAGGTCCCTCGATGTAAGAGAGGAGGCCAAGGAGTCTAAACTATTACAGATCTGTGCGGAAGGGCTGCTCCCTGAGTACATATGCCACCTGATCAACCAGACGCGCGAGGGAACTTTTTCAGCGTTCCTAAAATCTGCAAGGAACATCTCACTGGTTGTACTACCAAAACCGGTGGTGGTACCTATGATGTTCAGGCAGCCGATGCAACCTGGGGGAGGAAGGCCTCAGCCTCCACGGGTGGGGTACACCGAAGGAGCGGATGGGGGCAAGGCACCGAAGAAGGGCAACAAGAGGAAGTTTGGAAGGGACAGAGAAGACCCGCCACCGTTGCCTTGTACGATAGAAGAGGCTATGAGTTGTTATAACGCAATGGTCCAAGGTGGAACGATTTATGAATCAAAGGGCGTTCCAGCGGAAGAACCCGATGCTGCGACGAGGGCGGATCCCAAATACTGCCAGGTTCATCGAAAGATCCAGCATCTAACAGAGAGAAGCTTCACACTGCGAAGAATCATTGACAAGTACATGAAGGCGGGGACATTGCAAATCCCCCCGCAGAACATTAACAACAACCCACTTCCAGCGCACGGGGCCAATCTGGTGATGGCCTATAATGAGGAGGCGGAAAGAGAAGGAGGGTTAACGATGAAGCAGAAGGAGCTCGAAGAAGCTCTGGAACATTGCACCACGGGAATGGCTAACGTAGTCTTAGCCTATGATGAGGCAAGCGCTAAAGACGTGGAAGACGTATACAGCGTTGAAGGTGAGGAAACAGACCCGGTCATAGAGTATAGTGCAGTTTCAAAATCTCCAAAGTTCACTTGGTTCTTTGACCAAGTGGGGATCCCGAAGGAGAGCAAAATGGAGATAACTCAGGCGATTTTGGACATTGCAAGGAGGAACGCAGTCCCCTCGCTAAGGTGGAGGGGACCCATGGCTAGGCTGGTGAAGAAGTTTCTTTCGGAAGTAACCTTCACCGATGCAGATAGAGCTGTAAGGTTCCCTCATAACTGGCCTCTGTATGTAACCGCTAGCGTCAACGGGGTTAGCTTTGCAAGGACTCTTATGGATGGGGGTGCTTCCATCAATATTATGCCGATCAACTCCTTCCACGCGGCTAATATTCCGGAAGAAAGGTTGGTTTTCATTCCTTTGGTAATTTTGGGGTATGACAACCAATCTTCCAAGTCCATCGGGTATGTGAATGTTGGGATTGTGATGGGAAATCTGAGTTCCCACATCAAGTTCCATGTAATAGAAAGTGCAACTTCCTATCATTTACTAATAGGGCGAGTGTGGATGCACAACCAAGGGTTAGTCCCTTCAACCTATCATCAATGCGCCAAGGAAAATATCAAGGGAACAGAAGTGACCATTAGGGTTGCGAAGAGGCCTTTCGCTATCGAAGAAGCACACTTGGTGGATGCAGCATTTTATACAGAGCTAGAGGAGGATGTGCGGGTCCTGACAAGGAGAATGGAGGGAGCATGGGTTTCCTCGATTAGAGAGAGAATGGGGCCCTTGAACGAGCAAAGTAAAAAGGGTGCAAGTAGCGACGGGGTGAGGGCCGAAGAAGCTCGTCAAGTGATCCCTCGACCCCAAAATATCTCGAAGCAATTCAAAGACAGGATGAGGCCTAGAACAGACTCGGTGGAGCATGAGGTCCAACGGCAAAGCGTGTTGAGTCGCTTTTCAGGTGAAAGAATCGCTGAGGCTTCCAGAGAGAAGAAGAGGAAGGCCGTGGCAACAGCTACCAGCAGGCAATGCAAGAAAATTGTCACTGAAGAGGGAAAAGTGGTGTACCGCTTATAATGGTGTGAACGGGCGGCCAAAGAAACTAAGGATGAGGTTGACCCGATATATGAGTGTTTTTTGGTGGATCAACAGGGGCATTGTATGGTGATAGACAACTCCAACATACAGGAGTTCGTAGAAGATGTCGCCGAAGAACCAGACTACATGGCAGATCAATCGAAGCCCCAGGCACAAGAGTTGGAGCAACTGAACCTAGCAAGAGAGGGGGAAGATCCAAGGCCTATCTTTATCTCGAAAGATCTCGGTAAGGAGAAACGAGAAGCCTTGGTTGAGCTGATTCGGGAATTCATAGACGTCTTCGCATGGAAATACACTGAAATGGAAGGGCTGGACGAGGAAGTGAGCTGCCACAAACTGAACGTGATGCCTTCAGCTATTCCGATGAAGCAGGCAACGAGGACTTACAAACCTGAACTAGACTTGAAGATTAAGGAAGAGGTCCAACGTTTGTTGGCAGCAGGATTCATTAAGCCAATACAGCATCCCCTTTGGCTATCTAGCATTGTGCCAGTGGGGAAGAAAGACTAAAACCAAATAAGGATCTGTGTGGACTTCAGAGATTTGAATAGGGCTTGCCCCAAGGATGAGTTTCCCTTACCCTCCATCGACAGTTTTATAGCAGCCACGGCTGGTCATGAGATGTATAGCTTCATGGATGGGTACGTAGGGTACAACCAGATCAAGATGGACCCCACAGACGCAGAAAAAAAGGCATTCAGAACTCCGTTGGGTAACTTCATGTACAAAGTGATGTCGTTTGGACTCAAGAACGCTGGGGCTACTTACCAGAGGACAATGATGGCCATTTTTCATGACTTCTTCCACAAATTTGTAGAGTTCTACGTGGATGACTTGGTCATCAAATCGAAGAAAGAGTCCCATCTGAATGATTTAAGGAAGGGGTTTATTCGGTGCAGGAGGTATAAATTGAGGATGAACCCGTTAAAGTGTGTCTTCGGAGTAACGAGCGAGAAGTTTCTAGGCTTCGTGGTTGATCGACAAGGGGTGCAGATGGACCAGGATAAACAGCGGGCGATCTTGGAGATGCCATGTCCAAAAACGGCGAAGGAGCTGAAGAGTTTTCTCGGTAAAGTCTCCTACCTTAGAAGATTTGTGCCTGGATTGGCCGAAATAACACACCCACTGATGCAGCTGTTGCGAAAGAACACGAAATTCAGGTGGGATGAGGTTCACCAGGAGTCTCTTGTTGGGCTGAAGAAATTGCTCGTTTCACCACAAATCATGGTTCCTCCCTAAGCAGGAGTACCGTTGCAGCTATACCTTACGTCTACCACAAGGTCCGTTGGAGCTCTGCTGGCACAAGAAGTGGACGGGCAAGAACGGTCGGTTTACTACCTCAGCAGAATCATACATAGGCCAGAGATTAGATATAATAGCTTAGAAAGGCATTGTTTGTCCTTAGTCTTTGTTGCACAAAAACTTAGACATTATATGCTGTCTTTTACAATTCATATTGTAACTAGTAATCCTATTAAGTATTTGTTGGCAAAGACTATATTGATTGGCAGGGCAGCCAGATGGTTCCTCATCCTCTCAGAATATGACTTGATGTGTGTGGTTCCTCGTGCGATCAAAAGCCAGGCGTATGCCAATCTATTGGCAATCTTTCCATCAGGAACATTTGAACCTCCTAAAGAAGACATTCCAGGAGATGACTTACAGGCTAATTATCTTAATACAACTGATGAGGAATGGACGATGCAGTTCGATGGATCTTCGGCGGAAAAGAAGGGAGGAGCAGGGGTTATTCTTTCAAAAGGGATGGAGGAGATTTGCCTTTCCTATAAGCTAGATTTCCCTTATTCCAATAACGAAGCAGAGTACGAGGCGTTGGTACTAGGACTGTTGGAGGCTCTTCGAAGGGGAATTCGTTCACTATGCATTAAGGGTGACTCGAACTTAGTGATTCAGCAAGTAAACGGAGAATATGCGTTGAAGCACATGAGCCTGGCGCCGTACAGAACAATCATTCAGAGGCTTCTCAACCAGTTCCATCGGACCAAGATCAGAAGACATCCCAGAACGATGAACCGCCATCCAGACGCCTATGCCACTATCGCCCAAAAATGGTCATGAGGAACGATAAGACTATCGTTGTGATCCAACGAAGGACAGCTCCTTCGGTGGTACAGTCAATACTACCGATGGAGGAGGACGCGAACTGGAGGGGACAGATTAGGAAGCAACTGGAGTCTGGCGAAGGAGCTATGGGACCCAATACTTTACGAACCAGGGAAATCTTTACTACAGAAATGTTGGGGGGTGGTTGTCAAGATGTATCAGCCCAGAGGAAGCAGAGCGAAGGTTGAAGAAAACGCATGAGGAGCACTGCGAAACGACTGAGATACCTCTATATAGGAGAATTCAAATAGAGGGGTATTTCTGGCCTAGAATGAAGCAAGATGCGGCAGAGCTGCAACGAAAGTGCGATAAGTGTCGGCTATTCTTCGAAGCAGCTGAGTGCCATTTCATTGAAACTCAAACGGACTGGAGGCATCCCTATATCAACTTCATTCAGGATGGAGTTGTCCCAACGGAGAAAATGGATGCGATGGGCCTGAGGCGAAGGGCCCCAAGGTTCTATGTTCAGGAGGGGCAGCTTTATCGGAGGGGGTACTTCAACAGGCCATTGCGTTGCATCACGAAGGAAGAAGCAGGTGAGGTCCTTAAACGAGCGCACGATCCAGCCCACATAGGATGGGCCAAGTTGTATGATCAGCTGATGACGTTGGGGTATTATTGGCCAACAATGGAGAAAGACTCTACTGAGTTCGTCCGAAAATGCAAAGCTTGCCAACTTCATGGGAATATGATCCATGCCCCTTCGGTAGACTTACACTCTTTGGCAACACCCTATCCGTTTCACACTTGGGCGTTCGACCTGGTAGGGGCAGTACATCCTTCTTCGAGGGGCAAGATATGGATACTGGTAGCAACGGAGTGTTTTACAAAATGGGCCAAAGCGATACCACTCAGAAGAGCAACGGCTGGGGTGGTGAGCAACTTCACCAGAGAATACATCATTTGCCGTTTTGGGATCCCAAAGGTTATTCTTTCAGATAACGGGACTCCCTTCGTCAATTCAGAAGTAACAATGCTCACAGACAAGTACTCCATTGTTCATCACACTTCAACGGTGGCATACCCAAAGGGAAATGGTCAAGCCAAAGCGACTAACAAAACCTTGGTTAAAATTTTGGCCAAGATGATGGAGGACTTTCCGGGGTCGTGGGATGACAAGATACCAGTTGTATTATGGCCTATCGAACAACCAGGCGAAAACCCACAGGATACACTCCGTTCTCTCTTGTTTATGGGGCTGAGGCAATCCTTCCAGTGGAGTTGGAAGTTCCCTCTGCTCGATATGCCTTGCGAAGCAGCATGCTCCCTCAGAATAGACATGTGCAGTTGGAAGCGTTGGATGAACACAGAGATAATGCGATGCGACACTTCCAAATGTATACGAAACAGCTCTCCAGGGTATACGATAACTTGGTGAGACCAATGAAGTTCATGGAGGGAGACCTCGTTTTGAAAGCAGCAGTGAAGCACATCAGGGGGCTTCCTCTACCAAAGTTTGCAGCCAACTGGGAGGGGCCTTTCGTTGTAAAGGAAGCTCATGATTCAGGTTATTGTTTAATTTCGAAGTTGGAGGAAGATAAGCCATTTAAGATTAACAATAAATGGCTGAAGGTTTATCATGTGTAAACAATCAAGTTTAAACCATTGTTGTAACTAGTTGTTGTTATGAATATACAAGTTTTAGTTATGGCTTGAACACAATGAAAGAATTGTAGAAATGTATAAATTTATAACATACAAAAGCAGTCACAACACATGGAAGAATTGGAAAATATACATTCTTCGTTCATAAACAATGGAGCATTACAAAATTGGGAGCTATCGCCCAAGAATTACATAGATAGAAGCAGATGGAGGATATATACAAAAAGCCATTAGCCTAAGAGAAACCATAGATCCGAAGAAGAGAAAAAATCTCCAGGAAGGCCCGAAGAAGCTGCTGTGAAAGACCGTTGGGCGTTGATAGAAACCTCCAGCCTCGTTTGCACTTGTGTACGTTCGATGAGGAGTCTCTCTCGTTTCAACTTGACCAGACGCAAAGCTTCTTCGGCATCTTTTACCTCTTTATCCACTGCTTCTAAAAGGGGTGATAATGCGGCCATTTTAGCTTCCTCAGCCCGCTGGTCTTCCTGATGCTTTCGCAATACTTCTCTCTGGCTGATTAGTTGTTGGTTCTTCAAAGTCTTTAAATGTGTTAGAAGCCAGTCAAAACGGAAACCATCACGACCCAACTCCCTCAGAAAACCCAGAAATTGGTTAAGGAGGGATCTGGTAATGCTTGCAGTAGGAGTACTGGCAATTTCAGCAACAACAATAGCCATGCCTTGAAGTCTGTGACTCATCACGTGAATATTGGAACGTAGGCAATCCACTGTGAAGGTCTCAGGGTGATGATTCACCAGTTGTTCAATCACCAAGCGATGGTTGACAGGCATTTGAGGAGAATGTCGAAGCACCATCAGGCAGAAAGCGTGAGGAGCCAAGTCAGGAAGAGGAAGCTCGCACCCAGATTCGCTCTCTGTTGCAGCACCGGTCGTGGAACCTTGATCATCATGGCCAGAGTTTTCCGAAACAGCAGGTTCCCGATGGGGTGAGCCCATAGGCGAAAGAACTGGGGGAGAATTTTCCTGAGCAACCTGAGAAGAGATAGAGGGCATAATAAGTTTATGAAAAAATCTTAGCAAGCGTTTCGTTGTTAAGTCACCGTTATAAGGTGGAGTTTATGAAAAATCTTAACAAGCGTTTTCGTTGTTAAGTCACCGTTATAGGTGGAGTTTATGGAAAATCTTAACAAACGTTTTCGTTGTTAAGTCACCGTTATAAGGTGGAGTTTATGAAAAATCTTATCGTTTTTGTTGTTAAGTCACCATTATAAGGTGGAGTTTATGAAAAATCTTAACAAACGTTTTCGTTGTTAAGTCACCGTTATAGGTGGAGTTTATGGAAAATCTTAACAAGCGTTTTCGTTGTTAAGTCGCCGTTATAAGGTGGAGTTTATGAGAAGTAACAAAAATACCTCAGTCACAACAGGGGCAAGAACGGGAGTCATCGTGGCAGCCGCAGGGACAGGAACCGTTGGGGGCGGACTCATTACCTCATAAGCCACAGCGGGGTCCCTGGTCGCAGAAGCCTCAACGGTCGGCAAAACTCCCTCACCAACATAAGGTACCGAGGTCAGCATAGGAGTTTCATCGGGAGAAGATAATGGACTCCCAAACGAAGCCCCAACACGGAGGGATGAAGAAGAGCCACTATGCTGGGCAGAAGCACCAACCTTGGCCTTATGTGCATGAAGACCACCAAGAGAAGTAGGTGGTACAAGATCGGGAGAAAGCTGCAACATGAAGACAAGTGTTAGAAAAGAGGAATAAGTACAGAAAAAGGGAGAGGTATCTCTAGGTGTTACTTACCTCAATTATGGCATTGAAAAGGGGAATTGCGGCCAAAGGTCTCGCCAGCATCGTTGGAAGAAGAATGTTAGCTAACAATGAGGACACTTCAACCTGGGGCACCCAAAACCTCAAGGTTCAGCATGATAAATAAATAAAAGGGTGAGACTGAAAGGACGTTATACCAAATAAATTATAGAGAAAATCATACCTCGGGCTCATTTTCTTCAGCCAGAACAATGGGCAGAAGAGGCTCGGATGGAGGGGATAAACTAGAAGGGATGGGGAGAGTTGTCTCTGATTGCGAAGAGACGCCCACAAATTCAACAGCATCACCTATAGCAACTTCCCTCGCATGTTGGGAGGCCGAGAGAATAAGTAAGCCCCGTCATGAGGGAACGAGGAGGAGTCACATCGGTTCGAGAAACACCAAAACGTCCCCCCCACAAAAGGGCTCACGGGAGGACTAGGGGGATTGGGTATTTCCTCTTCAACTCCCTGCACCACAGTTGTCAAGAAAAAAATAAGTAAATGCAGCTTGCCTTAAGCAAAGAGGAAATGAGTAAAACAAGTATACATACCTCAGATTCGGAAGAAGAACGAGAAGGTATAACCATGGGCGAAGAAGGAGGGAAGCAGCAACAGAAGGGGCAGGAGAGAGATGCACCTCAGGAGTTTGCTTCCTCTGAGACTTGGTACCCAGAGTCTTTTTCCTTGTTCCCGTTGCATCAGTGCCAACAGCTCGAAGAACCCTTGAACTCTTTCTCCTCCTTGCCGTTGGCTCCGTGGGATCAACCACGACCGTGGGAAAAGCAACCGAAGGAGGAACAACGATAGCGTGCCGTTGATACTCAGCATTTATCCGAGCTATCTCCGCCTGGGTTTCCTTCCTTAACCGCTCAGCCGTTTCGGCAGACATGGGAGGAGGAACGGAGGCTATGGGGAAGGCTGCCACGAGAGTCTGGGACTTCTGGGACTTAGATTTTGACTTTGACACCCCACTTTTGGCCGTTTTCGCCTTCTTGATAGGTGGTTGAGAAGGCCCCTCGCCGGTGGCAGTTTCAGTTGAGGGGGCAGGTTTCTTCGGGGCTACAGCGGTTTTGGGTTTGGGCGTGGCAACGGGGATCATGGAACAGAGTGGTAGAAGTTCAGTAGGAGGTGCCTTGGGGGTCGTACTTAGAGGGAATTCAATCCCAAGAACGGAGTTGCCTTTTAACCCCAACTCTAAGGCAGAAAATGAAGAAACGGGAGGATACACTGGATCTCCCTCAACGAACTCAGCAATTTCAGCCAGTTGTTTCGGCCAGTATTTTGTTGCAAACAGAGGGGTCACGTCCCCTCGCCTAGTGATGCTGGGAATGGTGACTCGCCCAGCCATTGTAGAACTTATTCCCCACGCAGCGGTTGAAGAAAATAGAGAACACGCCTCGCTAAAGGAAACCTTGGGGCTTGACGATTGAAACACTGGACGAGGACCCCCCAAGTCAAACCCAAAGTGGCGGCTGCATCGGTTGGGATTATAGTGCTCACTAGTATATCCCCATTCAGTGTAAGAAGGCAGATATCCTGGGGAGAAAAAAAGGACCACAGCCAGCGAGGGATCTTCAATATCCACGGTAGGGACCTGTACCACCCTTGCTTCATGTTGAAAAAATCCACAAGTGTGGAAGAAGATATCCTCCTGGTAGGGCCTCATCACGAAGTTCTCAAAGCGATCAATCACAGATATCAACTCCTTTCGGCTTTGTCTCTTATGATAAACAAACGACCGTGGAGGCAGAATTGTTTCCCCCGAAGGAGGGCGGTTGGTTTTGACCGCTACAGCAGGGATACGAAAGTAAAGGAAGCCGGTTAGAAGGACGCAGTTGGCAAAATTGGCCAAGTTATAACGGCCAAGTGATCGTTCCATATCGAGCAAAGTCCTATCCAACCAGGTGTAGAGGGATCCCAAGGCAATTGCAGCGAGGGGAAGTTTGATGCCCCGGGCCAAACGAAGGGATATATTGATAAGGTCCCTTCGGGGCTGGTCATTGGGTTTTCCCGTCAAAAGGAAACGGGAGAGAATCACAAGAATATAGGCAGGAAGTTGCAACGGTGTACCTTGACCAGGAGCATCTGATGAAGAACTGCCTCCACCAGAACCCTTGAAGAAATAATTAATCAGAGAGAAAGTAGCCTTGTTGGACGAACCGATGCAGCTTCGGCATATACGATCCAACTCCAAACGGTCGGCAGCCTCTTGGGCATCTAGAGCCTCATCAGTATAGGGCTCATGACCTGTTGCATCGAGGCCCAGGAGCTCGCACACGTCTTCCAAAGTTATGGTGAACTCGCCCCACGCAGCGATGAACGTATGAGTAGTAACGTTCCATCGAGAGACCAGGATAAGAAGGGCAGCATTATTCTTCGAGAGAGTGAACTCACCAAACCATTTAGCCCGTTGCAACCCAAGCTTGGTGAGAATATCAGCATGGGAACTTTGCATATGGGAGTTCCAGGCAGCGAAGTGGGCAGGAGATCCCCCGGGTGCTTCGAAATCAATATGGGACCATGGGAAGTCCCGTCGCTCCAGGCGAAATCGAAGAGTCCCCTCTGGAGGAAGAAAGCCCCACTCAGAAGAATCTTCGTCTTCGTCACCTAACAATAAGGCGTCAAACTTAGAAGAAAAATGGACAGTCTTGCAGGCAACAGCAAAATCATCACCTTCTCCAAAAATAGGTGATCGATGATAAAACCGTAGTTGTTCCTGGCGGGCACCATCCAGGGTGGTGGCAATAGTAGAGGCAGTGGGCGGAGCATTGACAGCAGACGGGGTGGAGTTGCTTGAGGACGCCATGGCAAATAACGATAAAGTAACAGGAAAGCTTCGAGCAAGAAGGGTTTGAAGAACGAGAATGGAAGATCACAACCACAGGCGGTGGTTTAGAAGATGGGAGGGGAAGAAGGTAAGCAAGAGCTTAACAACAATGGAGTTCTCACAGACTTTCTCTCTCTAAAGCAAATGGAAGTTTGAAGAAGACGGTGACAAAGTAAGAGAAAAAAGGGTTTAAGTGTTTGGGTATAGCCGTTTGAAATTTTGGAGTTCGTCGTTTAAGTTTCCCACCATCGCACGTGCAAGGTCGCCTGCAATCATTTCAAATGAACACGTTGCACTTAGGGAAGTGTTTTGACAGTTGAAAAGACAACGCCACGTCATTAATGAAGTGACACCTGGGGAACACAAACCGTTGCCTTCCTAAGCAAGATTGAGTTTTGGCGCCAAAATTTTTTGTCAAACATATCCAATAAACTCCTAACGAAGAAGATGTCCCAACGGTTCCAAAAAGCTACGATGTTCCCTCGTCATAAGTTAAAACGTTGTTTAGTTATGACTCGGCTACATCGGGGAGAATTTCCGCTTTTCCGAACATGATGAAACGTTCCAAGGGAGAATTTCACAAGTCACAACGGTATTTGCAATCCCAACGAAATTTGAGAATATTAGCAAGTCTTTCGAGAGAATTTCAGATATTGAAGCTAGAACGGTCGAAGCTCAGCATAAGGAAAAAGTAGCGATGTCCCTCAACCGAAGCATCAACAAACGGCAGTGCCTCGGCTCAGGTACATCGGGGAGAATTTTACTTTTTTCCTAGAGACTCTAACGCTCTGGTTCTGAATAAAGGAGAGGAGGCCTGAATCTTTTCACACAGAGAAAGGTCCATCGGTTTGAGACGTTTCGTGCAGACATTTCTTGTTCCAACAAATCTCTCCACGAGGGGGCAAATGTAGAGGGGGCTTGAAGGTAATCTTGAGATTAGGGACAAATCCCCAATTGACAACAGTGTTTGAGATTAAGCAACAAAGACAGCTCAAGCGTGACAGCTCAAGCGTGGCAACTCAGCGAGGCAGCTTGGCGCGGCAGCTCATATTTTAGCTTGTTATATTAGTCATATTGTATTTTTATTTTTGTTGACTGTAAGCTATAACGGTTGTAATGACGTAACGATAATAATAAATGAGTTTGTGTGAGGTCAAACGGTACTTGCGAGAGACAAGGCTTGGCAGGACCTGGGAGAGCTTTCATGCTCTATCGAATGACCCCACCGTGGGAACTTTAGAGGGACTTGGTTTGGAGGATTGAGAAGTGAGGCACTGTTGGGGCTTGTCCTGACCATCTTAGATACACCTGGTAAAACACCGAAGGACCTTAACCGTGGAACCTCGGGCGGAGCAGCTTGGAGTTTCATCGGGCCTTAGGCTGTGAACCAAACAATCCTCTACTTAATGTCACATCTACCGTAGGTGATGTCACTAGCCAGCTAAACAATGTCAGACATGCACGTGAGTAAACCACCGTGGTCTTTGGGGCTGTCAGGCAGTTGGTGAGCCACCTCTGCGACAACAGCCTCCTCCCCTGACACAGTGGTCAGGTAAAAGGCATGTCTTGGCATTTAATGTTTATGACGTGGAGCCAACTAGTGCATCAGGCATTTAATGTTGTGACATAAAGTATGATGGATGTCTTTCATAGTTTTAATGACTGAGTTGCCTCGGGGATGGTGTGGGGGCTATTTAAGGACCCCAACCACCCCTGAGGAGAGAATGATCTTTTGGAGAACTCTGGAGTTACTGCTAGAAATACACATCAGAGAGAGAGTTATTGCAAAACCAGAGGGTTTATCCACTCACCATTATTATTTATTGCGAAGCTTTTAATACTTGACAGAGATTCTTGAAGGTGTATAGTGTGTTTCTACCTGCCTACCAAGGTGTATCTAGGGAGCTTACTTCTCCCTCCCTCTACCTAGGTTACTTCTAAAAGTTCATTACTATCTCCTGAGTTATACACGAGGGACTTGTGAGTTTAAACTGAGTTCGTCTTCATTGGTTTTGCGTTTGTATGTTCTATCATTAATCCAAGGTCTTGGGCTAATTAACTTATCATTATCATACTCAAAAGGGGTTACGCCTCCATCTATAATCTAAAGTACCCTCTTACAAGTTCCATACCCAAAACAGAAGTCATTTTTTTGGTTAATCCAAAGATACGTTTATCGAAACGTGTTGAAAGGAATCTAATACACTATTTCTGCATTCTCGGAATATGCATGCTAATATACAAAACCTTTTTGAAAATCTTTGGAGACTTAAATCCATTGTAAGCATCCACCAAACTTATCATATAAATATTGAAACCATCAACCATCTCACATTATATGGATAACATTACCAAAGTGGATCGTTCCAACACTTCCAGACATTCAAACTGAGATTCACACCCAACATCTTCTAAAGCTCACCAGTAGATTCCAATTATTTCACGTCGCTCTTAAATAATTAAAAATCCATCATACATTTCCAGGTTCAATATTGCATTTCCACCTCCTATCTCCAGTTTATAACATCACACATCATATTGGACAAAATTTTAAAATGTCTCTCATATTGTTTACAATTAGATAACTACATACATCTCATACATTTATAAGCCTCATTGTCATTCCACCCCCAATCATGGTTATCGATTTCCATCACACATCATATTGGAAACCTTTTCATGATGCTTTAGAACAATATTCTTATAAATTTTCCGTACACTTCACATTCAAGCAGAGATTCTAATCAAACATCGCCCACAGTTCACCCCAGTGGCTCCTACATACACCATATATTTTGGGGCTGCATTCCTTTCCCCACCTCGAATGACTGTCTCATGCCCCATTTCTTAAATACTAATTAGTTTGAATCTTCGGACGTAATTGCAAAATCATAGATACACCAATATTTATTTATTTGATGTGAATTGAAAATACAAGGGCTTAATTGCAATATCTTGTATTCTCGTCTTCATTTTTATTTTTAGTAGATAGTATTGTTAATTAGGGGAATCTAGATCCTTCCATTTGTGATGACATGGCTCATATCACTTATATGATGACATCATCCATGACCTCACAAATGTTAGAACCTTCCCCGTTTAGTTGGTATATTTTAAGGAACAGCCCCTCTCACGTGCACTATAAATGTAATCATTCTCCCTTAGGGTGAATTAACTAATACATTTTGTGAGAGTTTGATCTTGGTCATTTATCTTGCTTTTGGTGCCCCTGACATGTGTACGTCATTAACAATGATCAAAGCTTACGCCACTTGAATATGAAAATCCTAAAATTCAAGATAACCATTTGAACAATGTCGGCATGAATAATGGCTAACCAAAACAACCAGTAACCGGAATAAAGAGCTTGTTCAAAGAAAAAGCCTACCTGATGTCCTGCTGTTGTAGAGGTGCAAGAGCTAGAGGGGGCATGGGCAATTCTAAATCCCTGGATGTAGAAGTGAGGGAAAATGGTCCACCAAATTCTTGCATCTGACCAGCAGAAGTTTCTTTTGAGAAACTGGATAACTGAGACCTCGACGATTCAGGAGGGGAATCAGTTGAGTGATGCATTTTCTTCGAGGATTCTTCATTATACCTCACTATATTAGACTGAAAGCAACGACAAAAGAAAGTGATCACCAACATAATATCTTGAAGAGGCACAATTAATTAAAGTGCACTTTCGAAATATGGAATCCCTACTCAATGCTGAATAAATAAAGTTTATAAAAGAACAACGACATTTACGGAAGTATGATTTCAAAAGTCACCCAAACGATCAAGTTGGTGGTAAATTGCCTATAAAAGAAAAGAAAAGGCAAATAAAGGGAAAACTTGTGTATCTTATAAATAGGGCATTGTATGCAGGATGTCAACGCATAGATACTCGCCTAAGGAGAACACCAGTGGACAAAGCTTTGAAGAATTGAATTTCCTGGATGTCAAAGCATAGATACTCGCACACTTAAAATAGTAACACGTCTTAAGACTTGCCTAATGCATACAGGTTCATGTTCACCTGATACTTTATCTAAAGTTGTGGTTTTCGCCATGAAAGTAAACTGCACACCCAGATTTATATTCTTACCAATTAGCTCAACTGACACTCAACATTACTATTCGGAACTTGATTCTAATAGCATCCACAGAGCACTGGGTAAAAGTGTATAAATGAGGGTAGTGGTCTCCAAACGCGGTTGGTCAATGTGTATATATGAGGGTAGAGGTCTCCAAATGCAATGGGTAAATGTGTATAAATGAGGGTTCGTATGGTATCGGTATTGTAAATTCGACTATTGGTGCAATTGCACAAAACGAGTTGCTGAATAACTATCAAAGGACATAAAAGGAGAGATTTTAGGACAGCAAAGGCGTAGCCATCTGAAGTTGAGGCAGAAGACGTGGTGGGCAGACAAATATTTTGATATAGCCCTCGATATTAGAAAACTGTGTGCGCACGAGAGAGAGAGAGAGAGAGAACCTTTGTTAGGTATACGGCATCCTGGAGTTGTTGAAGAGTATCTCTCATACGATCACCTTGCACCAATATGTCTTCAACCATATCATAAGAGATCTGCAAGAACGTATCCAACCTTTTATCTTAAGGACACTGATATATAGTTTCCCCAAAATAAAAATAAATAAAAGAGAACTGGCAATGGAAGAACGAGTAAATCCAAAGCTATGGAATCACACCTCGCTTCTCTTCATGTGAACAGATAACATTTTACTTAGAGTACGAATGCTAGAAAGAGGCCCACGAATCTGAGAAATTAAATGGATGGAAAAGGAAATCATGATCAAATTTCCACATCAATTTAGAACCAAAGTTTTACAAGTGTTGAATATCTTACTTGCTCAACCAAATTACTCATCCTAACATTATTTTGCCAAGATGACTGCTGGAGTAACATTGCTTTCTGTAGAAAAATATAAGCAAGTTAGCGATTATTCTAAATGATGAGAAGACTCAAAAATTAAATATACAAAAACGAAAGTAGACGAATAGTACAAACTTAAACAGAAATTGATTGTTATTGGATGCTGGCTTGAGCCACATAATTTTTCTCACTTTTCCCTTCTACTAAAAAAATCAACTTTTTACCCGCGAAAAAAATTTCAATGCTATTTTTATCAAACATAAGCCCAGAGAGATGAAACAAACACACATGTTAATAATATGCACGGATACGTTGTACCTGATCCATAACATACGCCATCGCAATAGAGCGAGAAATGTTAATGGCATTTAATCTCTGCTCGGCTGTGAAATTGTACATTTCTAATTGGCTGTCTTGAAAAGTTTGTATTTCCCACGATTTTGAACCTGTAAATGGTGGTGAACCATAAGATTCTTCAGGTAATGGGCATGGTTTTACATCACGCCCTTCCACTTCCAATTCCACCTTTGGAAGTTCAGCAACTAAAAACCCCACAACAAATGGATGTTTCACCATAGGGAAAACCACAGCTCTGTACTCGGGAACAAATTCTGCCTACAATTCAAAATTAACATCCATCCTAAATCCAATGAAGATCAATCAGGAGCAACAAATGGAGAAACCTGATTTGTACGAACAATTTTGTGCCAACCAAATATTGTACCTGTTGAATCGAAAGGGCAGCTTCTGCTGCTCTTAAACCCGCAGGAACACTAAAATCACCGATTAATATCACAATTTCAGCCGCATTCCTTCCCGGATAGAGAGTAACTCGACGCAACTCTAAGCGGTCCATGACATAACTACCAGCTGGTCTTACATACACCTGCACATGTATAGCTATGAATTACACAAGAACATTAAACACCACAGGACAAAATACCTCTAGATCAAAGATTTCATTTAAAAAGCAACTGTCAATCCATCTAATAATAAAAACTATTATAGTGTTATCATAATTCTTTTAAGAATGTAAGTTGGTTTTATGGACCGTGTGGTTGTTATAAATTACAAATATACCAATCAGGAGGTGTTGGAAATAATATATGTAGAATATAAGGAAAAAACCCAAATTCGAAATAAATAAATTGGAAGAACTTTTCGATTGAAGTTTGTGTTTAACACAAAGTCCTAAAGGTGAAATTGTTCGTTGATATTGATGTTGTCAGCCTCTTGAACAAACACCACTCAGGATTCAATAATCAGATTCCATTACCCGCGACTATGAAGAATCTTGAACTCTCAAGACACTCCAGCACCAAAAACACAATAAAAAAATAGTGTAACAGAGATATTTATTTTCCGATAATGGGAGATAGAGAGAGAGATATTTTTTTGATGGTTTTTTGCAGAATGGAGGTCAAATTTATAAGGATAGTAGTAAAAACGTTTTAACCCACTAAGGTTATATTTCCACTAATGGGTAGTTGATTCAGATGAATAGACTACGTCAAAATGGGTAAAAATTATGGGCACTCAAGAGAAGGCCAAAGAGCCCAAAGGCCCAAGGCCCAATCAAAGACCATCAATGTTTACTGTGCCTCCTAGGGATTGAACCCAAAACCACAAACACTAAACCCCACAAACTTATCACTTGGCCACTTACCCCAAATCATTTATTTCATTCAAAAAATATACATATACTAATATACCCAACAGGAGGCCACATGAATGAAATAAATAAATAAACATAAAAAAAACGCTCTGGAGTATTATAAGAAGTCACGTAAAAGACGAAGGTGTCATTCCACTAGAACCTTTGCTTTGTGCTGATCTATTGAGTTTACCAGTTGATAATGAACTAATATCTTGAACTATTTCACTGTTGTTGTAAACTTAGGTCAATAGAACACACACATGACTCCTAAAAGTCATCATCGAGTTCCCACTGTTGTGCTCGTTTCGACCTTGAGCATGCCCAGATTTCTTGAGTGCTCTAGAGAATCAGCCTTAATTCTCATAGGACGCGGCTCCAATACCACACTCATTTAGGTGCTTCTATCAAGAGTATATTGTATCTTACACCCCACTGAATAATAGCTATAGAAAGCATTAAGAGATTATATCTCATCCTCCATCGATATAGTGAAGCTACATCATAGGAATGGGTTTTTAAGTAAAACATAAGTTAGTAACCCCACAAATCACTCGTATAACTTTGTTATCCCATTGAACCCAGATCTTGGGATCTCCAATCATATGGGTTGGGTTTCCATTATAGGTGATTTATATATTACGAGCCTTTAGGTCCATTCCCCTCGATGTTTGATAAACTAGCTCTCTATCGAGCCTTTAGCCAATGGATCTGCCAGGTTTTCCTTTGACTTGACATAGTCGATTGCTATAACTCCATCTTTCAATAGTTGTCTCACTGTGTTGTGTCTTCTCCTGATATATCTAGACTTTTCGTTATAGGAGTTATTATGTGCTCTTGCGATCGTTGCTTGACTATCACAATGAATGCACAAAGTTGAAACTGGTTTAGATCGCAAATGAATATCTAATAGGAAATTCCTTAACTATTCAGTCTCTTCGCTTGCTTTATCCAATGCAATGAATTCTGATTCCATTGTGGATCTTGCTATGCAAGTTTGTTTGGTAGATTTTCAAGATACAGCGACTCCTGCCAAGGCAAAAATATATTCACTCGTAGATTTACATTTTTCATTATCAGAAATCCAATTAGCATCACAAAAGCCTTCAATCACAGCAGGGTATCTAACATAATGAATGCCATAATTTATTGTGCATTTAGATATCTCAAAACTCTAATTAAAGCATCCCAATGTTCATTATTAGGATTAGAAGTATATCTACTAAGTCTACCTACAGCATATGCAATATCAGGTCTAGTGCAGTTAATAAGATACATTGGACTACCAATAACTCTAGAATATTCTAATGATGATACACCCGGACGAGAATGTTTCCTTAAGTGACAACTGGGGTTATAAGGTGTCTTAGTAGGAATACAATTATATTGTTCAAATTTTCTAAGAACTTTCTCTACGTAATGTGATTGGGTTAAAATAATTCCTTCTGAATTTTTAACTATTTTAATTCCAAGTATTAAATCAGCGACACCCAAATCTTTCATATCAAATTGCTTATTAAGGAAACTTTTAGTTTTATTAACTACATCCATATCAATACCAAAAATAAGCATATATCATCCACACATAAGAAAATAATTACACCAGAATTATTTTTGAATCTGCTATATATATAATTATCCGTTTCATTCATGTTAAAACTATTAGAGTTCATTTCTTGATCAAATTTTTCATGCCATTGCTTAGGAGTTTATTTTAATCCATATAACGAGTTTTTACATCTACACACTTTTTTATATAGGCCTTGGTGAACAAACCCCTCAGGTTGATCCATATAAATTTCTTCTTCAAGATCTACATTCAAAAAAGCAGTTTAAACATCCATTTGATGAAAGCAATAGCCATTAAAAAGCCTAATAGATGTAATTCTAATATCAGGAGAATAAGTGTCAAAGAAATTAATTCCTTTCTTTTGCCTATAACTTTTAGCTACCAATCTTGTCTTAAATTTATCAATAAAACCATCAACTTTTAATTTCTTTTTCAATATCCATTTGCATCCAAAAGTTTTACATCCTTTAGGCAAACTCCCATGTGTTATTAGAAATAATGGAATCACATTCATTATTTAAAGCTTCTTTCCAAAAAAATAGAATCAGGTGAGAACATCGCTTCACTAAAAGTGACAGGGTCATTTCCATTAAGCACGCTAAGAATTCAGGAGCAAAAGAAGTAGCTATCCTAGGTCTTTTACTCTTTCTTATTTCAATTTCTTCTGAACCCAAAGATTCATTTCTAACACTGGGATCCACTGGAATAAAACTGCTAGTTCCCTCACTTCTCACTTTACAAGGAAATTTATCCTCATAAAATTTTGCATTTCTTGACTCAAAAATAGTGTTTTATCAATATACTGGTTTTTAAAATCAATTACAAGAAATCTATACGCATTAGTGTTTTTAGCATAACCTATAAATACACAATCAACTATCTTTGGACCAAGTTTAGTTCTCTTAGGTAATGGTATTGAAACCTTAGAAAGACACCTCGATACTCCAAGGTGTTTATAAGAAGGTTTTATGTTTTTCCACATTTTATAGGGATTTTTATCATTTTTCTCAAAAAATATTTTATTAAGAATATAACAGACAGTAAGAAGTGCATCGCCCCACGTATTATAAGGTAGTCCCGAAGTGCTTAACATAGAAATTACCATATCCTTAAAAGTTCTGTTTTTTCTTTCAGCCACACTATAAGATTGGGGCGAGCAAGGAGGAGTAACTTGATGAATTATTCCATTTTCTTTACAATATTTATCAAGATCACCGATGTATTCCCCTCCCCCATCGGATTAAGATTTTAATGAATTTTTCCAATTGATTTTCAACTTCTGATTTATAAGAAATAAATTTTGAGAAACTCTTATCTTTACTCGTAAGGAGATAAATATAACAGCAGCTCTCGAGTAATCATCAATAAAAGTAACAAAGTATTTATTTTCACCACGCGTCACGTATCCTTTTAAATCACAAAGATCGAAATGTATTAAACTTAAAACAGTTGAGCCTCTTTCGACACTCAGAAAAGGTTTTGAAGCATATTTTGATTCAACACATATTTTACATTTAGAGTTGGTAGAAATATCATTTTAGTATGTTTCCCAAAAACATTAATTTTTTAGTAGATGCCTTATTTATATGACCAAGTCTAAAATGCCAACATTGAGTTTGAAACGACCCTCATGAACATAACCTTTACCTAAAAAAACACCTCCCTTAATCACAACTACTTTATCACTATCTAGAACAATTTTAAAACCCTTCTTAACTAAGACAAAACCGGACACCGGATTCTTCCTAACCTCGAGGGCATACAAAACATCTTTCAAGTTAAGAACATTTCTTGAAGTAAACTTCAAAACTACGGTACCCTTTCCCTCAACCTTAGACGAAGAGGAGATTTCCATGTACAGACGTCCATCCTCACCCACAGTAGTGAAGGCACCTCTCGTGCTGCAAATATGTTTGGTGGCGCCACCAATCTGTCATGTTACTCACAATGTTTGCTTCGGTTACCACAACTGAAAACTTACCCTTCTCGGTTACATTTGCTTAAGGTTTCACATTCTGACTCTTCTTAAGCGTACAATCTTTAGCGTAATGACTTGATTTTCCACGCACAAAGCATTGACTTGCAGGTTTAGATTTAAACTGGAGTTTAAATTTTTATTCTGATCATTAGGTTTGAATTTATGGTTAGACCTCGAATTCTGGTTTGGTTTATGGTGCCCATATTTCTATTTTGAATGGTTAGACTTAAACTAGTTCTGCATTCCTACTGTCTTCCTTAATTCTCAAACGAGCTATCAAATCTTCTAGTGTCATCTCCTTTTTCTTATGTTTAAGACTATTTTTTGTAATCTTTCCAAGATGGTGACAGTTTTTCAATTATAGAAGACACTTGAAATCCTTTACATATACCATAACCCTCGGCCAGATTTTCATGAATAATAATTTGTAGTTCTTCAAGTTACGACACAACAGATTTATTATCTTCCATTTTAAAATTTAAAAATCTCCCAACCACAAATTTATTAGACCCAGCATCTTCAGTTGCATATTTTTTATCCAATGAGTTCCATAATTCTTTAGCAGTAGGACATGACCAATAAACATCATACAATTCAAAACAGAGATAATTCAGAATATAATTCCTACACATGTAATCCCTTTGTTTCCAAACAGCTAGCTCTTCAGGATTAAAAGGTTTATCAGATTCAATCAAGTCAACTACTTTAAAAGTTATTATGTAAAATTGCAGTTTTATTTGCCATCTCTTAAAATTCTTTGATCAAACAGTTCAAATTTTTCAGAGTATTTTGTATTAATATTTTCCATAGCATACGCTGTAGAACAACAACAATTTCACCGTTAGACTGTTGGAAATAATATATACTGAATATATAAAAAAAACTAAATTCGAAATAAATAAAATTGGAAGAACTTTTCGATCGAGGTTTATGTTTAACACAAAGTCCTAAATGTGAAATTGTCCGTTGATATTGATGATGTCAGTCTCTTTAACAAACACCTCCCGGGATTTAACGATCAGATTCCATCACCAGCAACTATGAAGAATCTTGAACTCTCATGATACTCCAGCACCAAAAACACAATAAAAAAATAGTGTTAAGGAGAGATAGTTTTCCTTGTAATGGGAGATAGAGAGAGACGTTTTCATGATCGTTTTTTTGCAGAATAAAGAGGTCAGATTTATTGGGATAGTAGCAAAACCGTTTTAATACACTAACACCCTTATATCTCCACTAACGGGTAGTTGATTCAGATGAAAAAACTAAGTCAAAATTTTAAAACCTGTTTACAAAATGAGTTGAAAACGAAATAATAAATGGACAACATTCAAGAGAAGGCGAAAGAGCCCAAAGGCCCAAGGCTCAATGAAAGACCAATAATATTTAGTGTATTTCCTAGGGTCTGAACCCAATACCACATGCACTAAACCCCACAAACTTACCACTTACCCCAAATCATTTATTTCATTCAAAAAA
Organism: Sambucus nigra; assembly: GCA_949130495.1. Lineage (NCBI taxonomy): Eukaryota > Viridiplantae > Streptophyta > Magnoliopsida > Dipsacales > Adoxaceae > Sambucus > Sambucus nigra. Next base: position 87,368,846 of record OX422215.1, on the reverse strand, counting down.
ATATACATATACTAATATACCCAACGGGGGGGAGCAGCCTCCATTTAAGGGCTTCTTCTACTTTAGATGTAGGTGTATTGATATTGTATGATACAAACCGAATGAGGTCTGCCGTTTTTCTAACACCACCATTGAACCCATCTTTCACACATCAGAGCTTGCCCTAGAGACGAAACTATCAAGGGGCTAAGGGGGGCCACGGCCACCCCCCAAGTTTCAAAACGACTACCGTGTATATTTGAAACAAAATATTAAATATGCGGTCCCCTAACTCATTTACCTCTAACTAATCAAGACTTACATTTCCACAATTCTAGACCAGAAAGTAGCCATAATATTAACACGACTTAAACCGTTTTAAATAAATCACGTCAACTGGGTTTCAAAACCCATTTGTGTCCCTCATTCTTCATATAAAAGAATCTTTGGACTTGAAAATTGAAGCTATTTTACTACTGTGATATCATCCCTCATCATCTCTACTGTCCAATCACCTTGTGAGTCTTATCAATACTCATTCTCTCTCTCTTTAAATGCTTAGTTTCCCGTGTGATCTGCTTAGAAATTCAAATAATAAATTAAGTGCCATTTAAGTAATCAATTTTTTTAAATAATCATTTATTCTGAATAACTGTTTTTTTTATAATAGCTCGCTTAAATATTTTTTCATCAAATATTTTTTGAAATAACTGTTTTTTAATTACTGTTTTTTTAGGGGAACTGCTTTTTTAATTAAGTTTTTTATTTAAAACAAAAAAAAAACAGTATTAATTAGAAAATAGTAAAACTATTTTAATAAAAACCAGTTTTAATTAACAATTTTACTTAGAAAAACTATTTTGATTAAAAAACTTTTTAAGAAAAGAAAAACTGATAGTTTTAAATAACATTTTTTTTAATAAAACGTGTTCAATAACAATTTTTTATTTCAGTTATAAAATGTGCTAAAAAGTTATAATAAAAAAGTTATTTTAAAAATCTGTTTTAATTAAAAAAAAAGTTTTGATATTTGTTTTAATATAGATTTGGTTTGTATTTCACAAAGTTTGTTGATGCATATATTTATGTCAATATATATAGTCCTGCTCTTGTGCGGACTAGTCCGCATTTTAAGAATGCGAACCGGACATGTGTCACCTGGCGGTACGCCCAGAAAAGAGAGAGAATGTGCCTATAATTTAGGAGATATTTTCTAGGTGCACCATTGGAGGACACATGTCCGGTCCGCATTCTTAAAATGCGGACTAGTCCACACAAGAGCATTATTATATATATATATATATATATATATATATATATAGGAAGAGGTTCACAAGTGGACCAAAAGAATGGATTTTTTAATGGACCTTAACAAAAAACACATAATAACACATTAATTTTAATTTCTATAGTGTAATTGGTCCGCGCCAGCGGCACCCGAGACCACACCTTCACCCCACTACCCCCCACCCCACCGCCCCCCACCCACCCAACCACCACCATCACCATAGCAGCCCTTGTGGCAGTCCTTATGACAGCAGGGCTGCCATGGGGGTGGGGGTGGGGGTGGGCGTGGGGTGGGGTGGATGGGGGGCGTGTGGGGGATGGGGGATCGATCGATACGCGTATTTGGTGCCGCTGGCGCGGACCAATTACACTATAGGAATTAAAATGGGACATATACCAAATAGTCCCTCGAACATTTTTTAATACCCATTTAGTCCAAACTTTTTTATTTTGCCTCAAAAAGTCCTTTGCCACATATTTTGGAGAGAGAGTGCCGCTGGCGCGGCCCTCTAAAAATAAGAGGATATTGAGTGCTTGAGGGACTAAATGGGTTAAACTAAAAATATGTGTCCTTTTTAAAAAATATATATTTATAGTAGGGACTATTTAATAATTGACCCAATTAAAATTAATGTGTTATTATGTGTTTTTTGTTAAGATCCATTAAAAAGTACATTCTTTTAGTCCACTTGTGAACCTCTCCATATATATATATATATATATATTGAGATTTTTTAATTAATTTTTGGCCCCAAAAAAAATTAAATCCTAGTTTCGTCCCTGGCTTGCCCCAACCTTAGAAAATTTCTAATCTCCCTCCCGTCGTTGATAACTTTGAAGAAGAAACCCTTGTATTGAGTAATTAAATTGCGACTATAATATCATCCTTTTTACCATGTGTGGCATTTACATCACATCACATCACATTGAGAAATGAGGGAATTGTTGATTGTGACGTTATGAATTGGGTTTGTGAAAAAGAAACTAACGGAGAGAATGGCGTCGGAATGGACGATCCTTCGAAAGAGGTCCAACTGTTCGAGAGAGAGCCTCTGAAAATCAGTGCTGGGAAGAACCAAGCCTTTGGCGTTGCCATCCTTCTCCGTCCTCTGCGTAAACTGGACTGGGGTGGTTGAGGCCTTTCGAATGGCGGTGGCCACCGCAGAGGCGGAGGAGTCGATGGAAGCTCCACCTCCACCTCCATTGTTGATGCAGGTGATGGGGTTTTGGAGGGAGTGTTCGGATGTGGCGTTGGTGACGGAGAGAATACGGTGTGCTGAGAATAGAGGTATGTTGGTGGTGGTGTTATGGCAAAAGAGGAGGAAAACAGGAGTTTGGGGGATGATTGCGGAGAGCAGCATGTTGTATTTTTAGGAAGCCTTTCTACTGCTCCACTACTACACAGACACACTGCCGGCTCATCTATTGGGACACTCCACCCGCGGCCCAAATACAAACACGCAATTTAGTCGTGTCTCTTATTCTCTCCTATCATAAAATTAATAATAATGCTACAAAAAATTCTGTCAAAATCTTTTTCAAATCTGACGTGAATTTCATATATTCTTTCATATATCTATTAAATATTATTTTGTGATATGAGGTTCCGTTAAAACACAAAAAATTATGACTTTTGAGAAAAAATTTGTGGAGTTATTATGTACGCATAACACTACTCTAAAATTAAAGAGTATATTAGTTTGCAGTTACACGTGGCAACTGCTTTTATTATCAATATGACAATTTGTTTGATAAGATTAATGATAATCCATTTCATCATAATTTATTCCATCTTTCATTATTTATCTCCCCCTCTATCTCTTTCTCTTTCTCTTTCCACTTATCTTTAAGAATAATGCTATATGTACCCTCATTTGGTACTTTGTAATAAGATAAGAGAATAAGAAATTATATTGGTTACCCTGGTGGGATCCACAACAACAAGTACAACATCTTGTTGCTTTGTCTTATTAAATAGTACCAATGAGGGTACCAAATAAGGGTACACATAAGTTTATTCTATCTTTTAATTAATTTACACTCGTTCGTTCACATTCACCCCCTGCAGCAAACCCTGTCTCTCTGTCTTCGACATAACTATTTCCCTCTCTCTTTCTCTGAAACTCAAAATGACTGACCCGTTCATCATTCCTTCCTTTTTGTCCCGTATATATGTATGAACCATTAGTGGAAGCACCAAATGATTTCTTTTCCAAACAACCTTAAAGGCAACCAAAATGGAGGGATTCATTGAGAACTTTTCCCAAATGATTTCTATTTTTGTTAACCACAAAATTTAATGGTATCTATTTTTTATTTTATTATGATTTTACATAATAACTATTTTTGTTTATAATTTCTGATTTCTTTTTTTTTTTTTTTTGCAGAGCAAGACAGAAAGGAAGTGTGCAATTATAAAGAAGCAGAATAATATATATATATATATATATATATATGTATATATGGTCGGGTAGATTTTATACTTTTGCTCCGAAGAAAATTCTATTTTTTGTACTCACTTTCTCTTTTCACATAAATATTTTGATGATAAATGAGTTGATACCTGTAGTGTTAATACGTACATTGTTCTGCTCAGGCTTCTTTGTCTCATAATATGGCAGTGGTGAGTTGTTTTTATTTTTGTTGGCTAATTGGAATAACCTTTTGCCCATATGTAGGAATTTTATGATATACATAGTATTTGCTTGATTGACTATAAGTTTGTTTTTGTGCTTTTATGCAGGTCGTAGGAAATCACATTGGTTTTGTTACTCTGCATGAAATGTGATAAAACAAATGAGGATGAAACAAAATTCCCATAATTGTTGCTACTTGTATTAGAGCGGTTCAAGCTTCTTATTTGGTTTATGTACTTCTTGCGCTGAAAATTATGTGGTATGAATATTGTGTGTAACTAACTTATGGATTTGCATTGTGGACATTGATAATTTTTATAACTAAGGCCATGCAACGCGTGGCCTACAAGCTAGTTAAATTTAAGAATCCTTATCTATGTATATATATAAAACTGTAGCCTTAAATCAATATTACATCGTCACGTGGCAATGCCATTAAATATGAATTATACGGTTCAATCAGTTTTTAAGTACTTCAGCTCTTTATCTCAATTACTTTTGTCAGTTTCTCTATGCCCTGAGTCTCCTCGATTTTGTATCTATTTAATTCTTCATATGTTTTCCTCTCTTATTTCTCACTCCACGCCTCGTTGCCCACATCCACCTTTCCCTCTTCCTCCTCGCACCCTCTTCACAGCCCTATCTCTGTCTCTTCATTCTATCTCGAGCTCTTTTTTCCTCTGTTTCTTTATCTCACTTTTTATAAATTCCATTCATAGGAAGAAACACATTAAGAGGAGCAATGGTTCTTCGTTACACGAGATGGGCGCTACCGACACGGCACCATATCTTTATCTCTCACTTACACAGGATGGGCGCTACCAACACGACACTGTTTCTCTATCTCTCACTTTTTTTTCTGGTGATCATAATTTATTTAAACGTGTACATATTTAATCAATGGTCTGTCTATATGGGTTTCGAGTTATTTGGTATACTTCTACTTAGTTTATTTGTATTTTAAAATTTATGAGGTTTTGAGTGGTGTAGTTATTTGTTCTTTCTAATTTATTTTGATGTTATTGTGTGTATTATACCCATTTGACTTTATTAATAGATTAATGGTTTTAATTTAGTACTTGAAGTGATTGAATTTGGATGGTATATGTCAGTGGGTAATAATCACAAGTAATATATATATATATATATATATATATATATATATATATATATATATATATATATATATATATATATATATATATATATATATATATATATATATATATATATGCGAAACACGATGATAAATTTATTTATTTACTGTTATCCAATTGGATCATAATTTTTTCGTAATTTTTTTGTGTAGACAACGCTCATTTGAATCTCTCAGAGCTGAATTATGGATTATTAATTGTGTATCTCGAAAAGGAGTAACAAATCGTTGAGCTTTTGCATTGCTTTAACTTTGTATTTTTTAGTATATTTATATTTTGTGATTCTACGAAAACTTACATAAGTTTAGATAAAGTCGGTCACTCATAGTGTGGCTTGCATGCTATACCTATAATATTATACTATTAAGGGTGTTAATAATAATTAATTCACCTTACTTACCTCTCTCTCCAATACTCTACCAACTCATCCACGTGATACTCCTACATATTTATCTTCCATGACATTTTCTCTCCCACCTTCTCTTTTAAAACCCCAGCTACCCCATCCATCACACACACATACATAAAGAAAAGCTCGGGCAGCCTCATTTGTATTAGATTTATTTATAAACTAGCATTTAGGCCACGCGATGCGTGGCTAACATTTTATAAATTTTTATTGATTATTTTATCGTGTTGTCAGACAATATATTTTTTCGTAGTTAAATGAGAATGGATATAGTCATTTTGAAATAGTAAAATAACGTATCACGGAGATTTTAGTATGTGTTGTGGTACAATAAATTTGATTAATGAGTTTACAATGAAATATTCATTTAAAAATAACAAAGTTATATATCCAATATTTGAACAAATAATATGTTATCGGATGACAAACATTGTATGAAAAACAAGAAATTCCTGAAAATCTTAAATATCAGAAGTATGTTATGAGAGAATTAGTTGTCTTTATTTAAATAACAAAATAAACTAATACAACAACAACTATCGTTAGAGGCAAAGATTACTTAATATTAAAGTTTCAAACACCAAAATCCTGGATCGAAAATCAAAATACATAGTCTAAATCTCTAATTTAAAAAACCTTTACACTAAAAGCCTAATTCCAAATTTTGGACTGCTCATAAAATATGCAAAATGTAGTATTAATATAATTATAAAAACTTATTTAATAATGATAACCTCCAAGATAAATGTAGGACAACTCTTGCAACAGTATTCTTTCTCAAAACATAATAGCAATTCTTTTTTAAAACATAAGTCATACAGACTATAAATCATATAAAAAAAGGAATTTTGCAATATAGACTATAAACCATGTTTTGAGAAATTTTTGCAACCATGTTTCCACTTCATGTATGATTACATGGATTACCTTTAAACCAAGAGCTCGAAATTTGGATTGAAAAAAATTCTAGAAAAAAAATTATGCCAAACATAAGTGAAGATTAAATAAAAAAAGATGATAACCGGATAAAATTAGACTATAAAAAATAGAAGTTAGTAGATTACATACTTCTGAACACAGTGAAATTGGAGCATGACTTTTGGCAGATCTTTCATGGTTTATATAGAACCATTTGAGGAGGTGAAATGCGTACTGAATCGATTGTAAATGTAAGGCCATAACTATTTCATTCTTGGCCTTTAGGATGGGGAGGAAGATGTGGAGTAATGGAAGGAGAGAGAGGTAAGAAGTATGAATGGTTTTTGGAATTGAGAGGTGGGAGAAGCAGTTTTTAGAGGAACGATTTGGAGCTTCAGTTTCAATTGAGGCCTCATTAAACAAAGCATCGTGTGTCATCTTCTAATGGTTTGGGGCTTTTATTTTATATACATACAGAGATTCCCACTGGTTGTGACATTACACCAAAACTGGCAACTTGTCACGGTCAAAAATTGTGATAAGGTAGACTTGTCACGATCTTTGACCGTGACAAGTTTTGGGGCTTGTCATGGTCAAAGTCGGTGATAAGAATTGGACTTGTCATGGACTTTGACCGTGACAAGTCTGTGATAAAGGAAAATTGTCACGGTCAATGTCCATAACAAGTTTGTGATAAAGTAAAAATTATCACAGACTTTAACCATAACAACTCCGTGATAATTTTCATTAGTCACAGACTTTCCACGATCAAAGTCCGTGATCATTCTGGCAGAATTAAAAAAAAATATTGTGCAGTATGGCCACTGCCACTGCGTAGCGATATATTTTAACATGTTACAACATATTTAAACATGTTCAAACAGTATATATATATATATATATATATATATCAAGCAACATTCAACAATTCATAAAAACTACATATAAATTAACCAATGAATATTCATAAGCATGAAAATAATACAAATAATGTCAAGCTATTGAGTTTTGAACAGGTTTGAGAAGGAATGTAGGTCGTACTACAAATGAATTGATACAGCCCTCAATATGTCGAATGACGCATTGCTCTTCCAACCACAAGGGTTCATTCTTTTTTTTGGGCATAATATGCGTGATGCGAACCTTTGCATCAATATCTTTCAACACACGTCCATGAACCACAGTACCCGACTATGTGTTGGGGTCCTTCAATCCCCTAGTTATGGGCTTGCCACCCTTGAGGTCTATTAAATACACACTCGGCCAACACATTATTGACGTAAGTCATTTGACGGGGGTTAAGGTGGCAAATGGATTATATACAAGCAACGAGTGGGTGTGTATCGGCAATGAAGGTGAGAGAGATGGAGCAGTGGTATCCTCGTCTACCTCTTTCCACTTGCCCTTACATGAGGTGGACCCCAACTAACGCTTCATGTACTCGAACATATTGAGGATCATGGCCTCCAGCCTTTCTAACTTATCGCCATGGATGTTCACCTTATGAGTCAACCCGGTGTTGGTCATCTCAATCCCGATGAGCCTCGGCTTCCCCACCCGAGATCTCACCCCCATTGTCCATACCGAGCACTTGACTTAGTGCGTCCATAGCCAAAGATGCCTTGTCGGCATCAGACTGGGAGTTGTGCACTTCCTTAAGCTTCGCCTGAAATGAAAAAAAGTGTACGATTAGTTAAGTTAATAAAAAAATTATAACGTAATTAAAAAGTTAAACAATTGTAAGATATTTTTATAACTTACAATTGTGGCTTCCACACTCGAGGATACCTCCTTATCCTTGCCCTTATTCGTTTGAATTTTCATATAGGCATCGAGCGTATGTGGCCTACCCCAGGGCCACTATTTGTCTCCTAAAATAAAATAATGCATGATTAGTAAGTAATGGAATGTAATGCTAAATTAGAATAACATAAAACTAAAATGAAAGAAAATTAGAAACTTACCATCTTGTGCTCCACCTCGGCATAAGACGTACGCCCGGAGAAGTGCACGTCGACCTTTTTGGCCCAATTTGCCCTTCCTGATTAATGAGATGTTAACTACCGATCATGTATCTCATTGTCGACAAACTGTTGCCATCTTGCCAAGGAAATCGGCTCCTTCAACGGTACCGTGTCATAAACCCTCAATATGGACTCCCGGTCCTGCCCAAAATACCATGCATGCATGTGTTTTCTTTTATGTTTTTTATTAATCTCTCAATTGTTCGAACATAGAGTCGTGGACATGTGGAGGAAGGCTGAATTGTTCCTGTCAAATAAATACAAACAAAAACAATGTAATTGTTAGTTGTATTTAAATTATAAAATATAAATATAAATACAAAATAAAAATAAAGTGAGTAACTACTTATAGTGCCCCCAAGATGGCCATCTTGGGCTCCACGGGCACCTTCCTCCAATCCGTGTACCCTGGGTCAATGGTCATATTGAGCAACTCAATGGCCTTAGCATGAAGATCATCTTGTTCTCAATGAGGGACCCCAATTTGCCCCATTTGAGGGGCCTAGTGGTAGACGAGACTTCCTCGCCTTCGCTACCGTGTCGCCCTGATGAAGACATTTCCTGCAAAAATTGTTATTATTATTGAAAATATGTATATGAGAAGATGATCAAATCCAAATGAATAAAAATATTGTACAAGTTAACGACATTATAAATCTAAATATTGTTTCAATTTTGGGTCATGTCACGGACTTTGAATTAATGTTTAAATTGAATAAAATCCAAATTAACATATTCACTAACCAAAAAAATAATTTTAATTCAAATCCAATAATAACAAAGTACTTGAAGAATAAAAGTTAACAAAGCAATATAAGAATACAAGTTAACGATATTATAAATCTAAATATTGTTTCAATTTTGGGTCGTGTCCACATAAACTGATCAAGTCCAAATGAATTAAAAGAATTAAATTGTCGTCCGATAATAATAAAGTACTATAAGAATACACGTTACTGGTCATTACAAATAATTGAAATACTTATTATAAATCTAAAAATTATTTCGAAGTCTGGTTATCATCTAAAATTGATTGGTATTCGATAAGAGCAATCAAGTCATCCATACTACAGATTAGACGCTTTGGCGCGTATAGGACGATTGACCATGACTCGTTTTTGATATACTTCGAGTAAAACACTTTCATGTCCTCACTCGTTAAAGTATATTAACAATATATTATGTCTAAAAGCACCTTTATTTTCTCACTCGTCAAAACAAATGCACCAGGTAGAATTATTGTCCTTCCCCTACTATCTTCTTTTAACCATAGTTGTGGCTTAAGTTTCAATGATTAAAGGGTCTTTTCATGAATTTTCTCCATCATTCGAATGACTCCCCTCAAGGTATGTGCCCACAATATGTTTAATGGTGTTCTTCTCACCATGCATTACATCCAATACATGGCGCACCGGGTTATTCTTCCAATAAGGCAAGTCAAATAAAATTGACCTCCTAGACCATGCCTTTCTTGTCTCAGTTTCATTCTCAGTTGGAGTCTTCTTTTGATTGACATTCTTCAATTTATGATTCTTACCTGGCATATTAGGGCCACAATTAGAAGGTTTACTTTCAATTTCTAAACCTGAAAGTAATTCTTGGCGGTAGCCTATGTTCAACCCCGCTCGGTATAAAATTGGAACCTTTCTCAAATCTGAAACCATGAGCGGGAAGTAAAAACCTCCTAAGGCAGTGGAATATATTTTTTGATCTAGTGGTGAGATGCAGATTCAGTCTCCTTTCCACAAATAGGACACCCAAATTAACCATATACTACACAACCGGATAATGTCCCATAAGATAGAGAAGCATGAATTGTCCACGTTAACATAGCTTTCAGCGTAAACTCTTCTTTTTTAGAAGAGTCAAACGCTTACACACCCTCTTCTCATAACTCATTTAATTATTCTACCAAAGGATCCAAGTAGACATCGATGTCTTCACTTGGTGCCTTTGGCCCAAGTATCAACAAAGATTGCATAAAAAATTCAGGTCTCATATACTATGAAAGAGGGAGGTTGAGTGATGCTAGGATCACTGACCATACATTCTGATTGGTGCTTAGATTTTCAAATGGATTGAGACCATCTATTGATATTGCCAAATAAATGTTACGCTGTTCTCGAGCAAAATTGGGATACTCATAACTCATCATCTTCAAAGTTGTAGAATCAGTTGGATAACGCATAAGATTATTCCCTACTTTTTCCCTAGCATGCCAAGTCATTGACTCCACTATCCATGGTACTATGAAAAAATGTTTTAATCTAGGACCAACGAAAAAATATTGTAACACTTTTTGAGGCACTTTTGAGCTTGTGCCTTATTTGCCAGTATATTGCACATATCTAGGTTCATCGCATACTATACACCGATCGAGATTTTCATACTCTTTTTTGCTATAGTAGCAGACATACACAAAAGCATGAATTAATTTATACTTCATTCATAAACCTTTCAAACAGTTCTTCATAGTAGGATAGCTATTTGGAGGCGTATTCTGCTTGGGTAGCAAGCCCTTCACCTAATTCAAAATTATTGTCACGCTATTGCTAGACAAACCATATTGGGTCTTCAAGCTTGCAAACCAACCATGACATGGAAAGTTATTTGATCTTTATCATAATCAGAGTAAAACAGTTGGGTCGCCTTAAATTTTAAACTTGGGTAGTCATCGTCAAGGTTTATCCCGATATCTTCATGAGCACCTGAACCTTGTACATTGTTGGTGACCTCATTTTCTTCCACTTCATAAACTCCATACGCATCATCAATTAAATCCTCTAGCATATTATGATCTACGATGTCCTCCTTCCCTTGTACATCTTTCCTACTTATTGAAGGTTGTTGTGAAGGTTGCTCAGAGGCAAAAGGAACATCTAATTCTCCGTGAACAATTCAAAATCGATAACTATCTTGCATACCCCATCTTAACAAATGTAGTTCAATTGTTTCCACTCAAACACCTTACCATTCCTACACTTAGCACACGGATATGGGAACTCTTCATCATTACGATATCTCTTTGTGTATTTCATAAATTCATTAGCTCCTCTACGAAACACATTCCTAGTCTATTTGTCTCACCCATCCACTCTTTATATAGAGGATATCCCATCATATCTACTATAAATAATCACATATTATGGGTAAGAAGCGTATATTATGGATTAGTATAAATAAAAGTGTGAAAATTTGGTTTCCAATAAATGATTTAAGGTTGCTCAGAGGCACAAGGAACATCTAATTCTCCGTGAACAATTCAAAATCGATAACTATCTTGCATACCCCATCTTAACAAATGTAGTTCAACTGTTTCCACTCAAACACCTTACCATTCCTACACTTAGCACACGGATATGGGAACTCTTCATCATTACGATATCTCTTTGTGTATTTCACAAATTCATTAGCTCCTCTATGAAACATATCCCTAGTCTATTTGTCTCACCCATCCACTCTTTATATAGAGGATATCCCATCACATCTACTATAAATAATCACATATTATGGGTAAGAAGCGTATATTATGGATTAGTATAAATAAAAGTGTGAAAATTTGGTTTCCAATAAATGATTTACTACAAGATTGACATTTCATCTTTGTGTGTTATATTATAAAAACAATATGAATCCTATTTTCTCTCCTCTAAAGTGTGAGTGGTCCTATCTCAATCAAGACCACATATATATATATATATATGTAATATACTTAGTAGCTCATGCACATTATTTCAATTTCAGGAAAATTCGACAGCATATCCCTATAGTTCTCCAAGTACACGGCATAGATTTGCAAGTGTAATTATTATTTCAATTTATCAATCAAAATATCACTTAACACCGTATCATCTAGTATGTGCCCAAAGAACATTAAGAGACGGCAACGGAACTTCCCCCCAAAGTAATAAGTTTAAGCCACTAAGAATATTATTATACATAAACTATGTCGACCCAAACTGTCCAAACATGACAATTCGAGAGATCTCATTACAAGAGTAATGACTCTCAAATGAGTCTAAGAGCTATTGAATGCGTACGCATAAGTACTAGAAGGCTAATATCTATGCGCACTATATGTAATTCAAAGTAGTTACAAATTATCATGGTATGTTTCATTTATTCGGTAGTAATGTTTATAGTGATGATTTATACACAGTTATGTTTTGTTTCACATTATTAATTATTTAACAACAAGCTTTTAAAATTTATAGTATGTTTAATTTAGGTCTTATTTATATTCGGTAGAATCACGACCCTAAATGTTAGAAATGCCTAGGTCCAACCAACTCAATGGCCATCTAAATGGTTAAATCCACTAGTAAACAACAATTCAAGAATCTCAAATAATAATTCAAATAATAATGCGAAATATTAGAAATGCCTAGGGTCAACCAACTCAATGGCCATCTAAATGTTCAAATCCACCAATGTGAACATGAGAATATAAAAAGCATTATATCATGTTACAATACCATTATGTCATGCATTCACATGAGAATACATGCATGCATGCATACACCCCCCAAAGCAAATGTTACATAAAAAGTAGCGAGGGTGAAAAGGTAATAAGTAATAAGTGATCGTATACAAGTTGATTTAGTGTAAATTTACACCTTCCTATACCTGTGCATGAAATAGGCATCAATGGCTATCTATTTTGATTCTCGTTACTAAATCTAGGCAGGTGTAAATTTACACTAAATCAACTTGTATAGATTACTTATTATTTATTACCTTTTCACCCTCGTTACTTGTTATATAACACATGCCTTGGGGGTGTATTCATGCATGTATTCTTGTGTGAGTGCATGATATAACGGTACTTTAACATGATATAATGCTTTTCATATTTTCACCCTCATAAAACAAAAATCAAGTATTCCTCATAAAACAAAAATCAACAGTAGTGAGTTATCACATAAATCAATACCCAGTTTTAATCATAGCAAAAATCAAGGTTAATGTGAATCTATTACAATTTATGATCACAAACATATATGTGTGTGTGTGTATGTCTGTGTGTGTGTAAATATATATATATATATATATATATATATATATAAAGAGAGAGAGAGAGAGAGAGAGAGAGAGAGAGAGAGAGAGAGAGAGACTGGAATGTGTGTAGAGAGAGATAAAGATGATCGTCGAAATAAGTGAGAAAGAGGAAAGGGGGTCGTCGCTGTTACACTATAAATCAATTTATACCAATTACCACAATATATTAATTTATACCAATTACCAATTTTAATATACAAATTTTAAATTCAGAATACCAATTTCAATAGACAAATATTAATTTCAGAATACAGACACTGAGACCTCATATTTCCTCCATGTCCTATGGTGAGTGGTTCTATCCCATTCAAGACCACATATTTCTGTAATATACTTAGCAACTCATGCACATTATATCAATTTGAGGAAAATTCGACAGCATATCCCCATAGTTCTTCAAGTACACGATATATATTCGCAAATGTAAGTGTTATTTCAATTTATTAATTGAAATGTCACTTAACACCACATCATCTAGTATGTACCCAGAGAACATTAAGAGACGGCACTAAAACTTTCCCTAAAAGTAACAAGTTTAAGTCGCTAAGAATATTATTATACAGATTCTATACCATCCCAAACTGTCTAAACGGGATAATTCGAGAGATCTCGCTACAAGGGTAATGACTCTCGGACAGGTTTAAGAGCTATTGAATGTGTACGCATAAGAACTAGAAGGCTAGTATCTATGCACACTATATGTAATTCAAATAGTTATAAATTACCATGGTATGTTTCATTTATTCGGTAGTAATGTTTACAGTGATGATTTATTCATAGTTATATTTCGTTTCACATTTACTAATTGTTTAACAACAAGCGTTTAAAATTTATAGTACGTTTCATTTTTCTCTTATTAATATTCGGTAGAATCAAAACCCTAAATGTTAGAAATGCCTAAGGCCAACTAACTTAATGTAACAACTCGAAATTTTATCAGGTAATTAATTAAATTAATTCGAAATTCGAAAAGCTAGATTAAAAGACTCCTAATATGAATATAAATATAACTTTTGGGCCATTTAGACGAGTCCTTATAAAATAAAACTCTTAAAAAAACGTTTGCCACGGTTGTGGACCGTGACTAACGGGTGAACTGTTTTAGTTTTAATAGAACTCTAATGCGATTTAAATTCCTCTAACTTTTTATATATATAAATAATACGAGATTAGGACTTTTAAACAACAATTTTACAAACTCTAAAAGAAAAAGACCCATTTTATTTTCATAATCTTCCTCCTATAAACCCTAGACCCAAAGTTATCAAGTTTTAACTCAAGATTTGAAAACTCAAACGGTGTTTTCTCAAGATCGAACAAGAGCCATACTTTGTTAATTTTTCGAGAGGATTATAACCGTCTAATTAGATTTCTCATTCGAATTTTTATCATTCATGGATACTATATTCTCTTCCTTTAGTATTATGCATTTTAAGTGTCGCCTAAACATATAACTACATGTTTTTTTAAAATAAATTATCAACATTAATTAGGAAAAGTGAAAACTAATTTGGTACTGTTTTTATGAAATTTTTTAATATGAAATAAGATTGGAAACCCTTGGATGCGTAGGATAGAGTATTGGTGTGACAACCCGCCTAATAAGATACCGAGCGATCACTCCAATATAAATTAAAACAGGAGTCTCATATGGATCATTCTTAGCATCACTGTCGAAAAATCCATTTAATTACTAATAACCTATTAGGCCGGTGTCAAAATTTTAACTTTACTACTCTTTTTAACGATAAAAAAATAAAACATCTACAATTTAATGCGTAAATGAAACTGAAATGAAATAAAATAATCGAACACTCGGTCAAAATATACAACCATATCGAATGATGTACCGAAAGAATAAATAAATGCAGTTGAGCCATTGGCTCAAATGTTTATACATTACCTCCTATCTAGAGTACAACGATGGAAGCGGCTATCAAAAACCTGCACGCATCCACAGCTGCTGCAGCTGACGTCTGACTCGAAAGAATTTTCATCCAGGCGTCCCTGTGTCTGGACACCTATGTATATATATAATATAGCAAGAAAGGAAAAGTAGGTAAACGGGTCAGAGCCCGAGTTTTTGAAAATATTTTGCAAGTGCATAAATGCCTTATTATTTTGAAAAAAGGTTTTATCTCATATTTAAGTTTGGTATCGCACTCCCATGAGATACCCCTCACCTCTCCGCTAATAGTGCACTCCTAGCGCATCCCTCTAAACATCCTAGTCAATCTATCCTGCTAAACTAGTCTATCCCAAACCCACTATCAATCCTAGATAGTCCAAGCAATGTCCTAAGGGCTAAACTTCACCCCAGTCTCAACGCTATGCCATGTTCGTGCGTGGGGTGTCTCGCAAAGCGAAATCCAAACAAGGAACCCCCCCGATACACTATTATGCGGCACGGTCGATCGTCGAGATCCATCAGTCCCTCAGTACAGAAAGATATATATAACTATATATATACCATAAACATTTATAATATTAGAGCACTAAGGATTAAACTTCTCCCCAGTCTCAACACAATGCCATATTCGTGCGTGGGGTGCCTCGCAAAGCGAAATCCAAACAAGGAACCCCCCCGATACACTACTATGTGGCAAGGTCGATCGTCGGGATCCATTAGACCCTCGGCACTCGATTTATCCATATATACATATTCATATTACAATATACATCTGGATCTATCTCCCGGACTGAGGATTTATATACAAGTATTTATTAATATTATTCATTTTCTCAAAACTTCCCATTTCCCTTTTTATACTCAGAAAATGTAAATATAAAAGCCAATTCATTATCATGAATTGCTTTAACAAATCTTATACTTTTAAAAGCCAGTTTTATTATCATAAAAATGCTTTTCCTTTATATCATCCCACTTCCCTTTTTATACTCAGGAAATGTACCCAAAGCTATTTCCATTATCATGAAAATGCTTTGATAAAATCATGCTTCCACATCCCTTCTTCCATCCGGGAGTGTTACCGAAGCTAAACCTTTATCCCATTTCCCTTTTTATACTCAGGAAATGTAAATTGAAGCCAATCCATTATCATGAATTGCTTCAATAAATCTAAGACCGCCCCTCCGGGTTTCCCCACTGGACGCGCCCCTAAATGGCTATCATCTTCCAGGGCCTATCTATACAAGACAACCTGGGAACCTACCAACGTCGGGAAGCGACCATATTGCCTGCGAGAAAGTCAGGACCACACCCGGAATCCCCTAACCAGCGCAGTAATACAAATGCCCATATGGCCTAGGGACTATATCCAACCTGCTCAACAGCCAGGAAGGCTTCACCACAACGCGCGCAACTTCCCTTATGATAGCGATTTAGGGAGGTGTGTAACCATAATTTATCAATTATGAAAACCATTTATCTTTTTCCCATTTTGAAAATATTCATTTTTATATTTTCAAAATCATTTATATCACATCATATATATACATAATCACATAGTATATATATATATACCATATATTCCTACCTGAATATATAAAAATGGCTATATTTTCCAAACCATCTATCGATGACCAATAATCCCAAAGATTCTCTCAAAGAATCATAATCATGCATTCATATATGCATGATACTAAACCTAAAGTGTTTTCTTACTTTGATGACTAATAATTACCTTAATCAACTCTTAAAGGTTTATTGGATATCTCCAAATATAATAATTCACTCTAAGTGAATATATACATATATATATTCCCAAATCCACAAGTACCTTAGGACATAACCCTCTAATATACTTTAATTTAGAAGGCCCTTAAACTTTAATCTCAAAGAGGAGAAATAATAATAATCTCTAAAATCTTGGGCTGAAAACAGGGCACCGGTCGATCGGTCCTAGAGCCCCGGTCGACCGCGGGTTGTAAATAAGCCTACGAAACAAAGCAGTAGGCCATTTCTCCTTGACGCGGTCGACCGGCCATAGGGGCGCGGTCGACCGGTCACACCAGGTCCTCAAAACTTTAATTCCTCAAATCCTTAATCCAGCAACCCAAATTCATTTTAGGGGTTCCTAAAATACCCCAAAAATTATCCCGAACATCTACGACGTTAATTCTAACCGTAATTTTTCCAATTCCCGATTTGATTTTCGAGTTGATAATTTCAACCCGGAGCTGTCATCTTGTAAAAATCATATCAAATCATAGAAAATTCAAAAAAATACGCGGTCGGCGCCCACGCGACCGTATCGAAAAGATATACAACTTTAGTGTTTTGACCGAAAGATAAATCAATTCTTTTCCTAGCTAAAAAGTCCCCCTAAAGTGACGGGTTACTATTCATCATCTCCTTCGAGACGATTTCAGCCATTAAAGCTTCTCCCAAGATTTTGTCGCCTAACCCAAGGTCCTACAACCTCAACCAACTACGAATACACATATATTAAGGGTTCTAAACATCCTAGAACCCAAAACCATCAATTAATTTAGGTTAAAACCTAAGTTCCACAAAATTGAAATATTATTGGGGTTTAATTGTTTTAACTCCCAAAAACCCGTTTTTATCCACGATAACCCACCCCAAAACCATTAGGGTTTGTTTATACCAAACTACGGTATGAGATATTTATGCAAAAAGATAAATAAAGCAAGTTAACACTTGCCTCGTGGATAAAATTCGACGACCTCGAGTCGAATCCGGCGGAGTTGGCCCGAGATCTCCCATTTCTCCTCCTCTTTCTCCTTCCTCTCTCTCTTCTCTCTCTTTTCTTTCTTTCCTTTCTCTCCTTATTCTTTTCTTCCCCTTTCTCCCTCTTTAAATAAGAAGAAAAAGGTTTTAAATCCTTAAAACCCAAAAATGACTCGTTTACCCAATTACGAGTTACTTTTACCTCTAAAATTACCCGAAACTCATTTTCGACAATCGGACACTCTTTTCCGACTATCTCGGCCATTCCGAGAATTATGGCGCAGTCGAAATTTCCATCCGAGGTACTTGACCGCAAATCACTATTCTAACCCAAAATAATTAAGTACGGTATTCTACTCAAAATCTTACCTCTTTTGTCGCTATACTCCACGACGACATATAATTAAAATATTTCGACCTATATAGTCCCAAAAATAATTACAGCACCCATCGAAAATCATTCAATCCTCGAAAATCTCAAAAATTTCTATTTAGGAAAATCCCCCAAATTCCAATTTATATCCAATTATGGAATTTAATGGTCTCCAAAAGGACGGGTTGTTACATACTCCCCCCCTTACAATGGAATTTCGTCCTCGAAATTCAGATACGACCTACACCACCAATCCTAGGATCACTCCAAATCCTAATACCTCAAAGGGAATGACACTAACCCAATGGTTCCCATCCATGTACAATACGACTACCACGATCGTAAAGTGACTCTAATACGTCACATAATACGCATCATCTATAATGCCTATTCGCATGAATTTCAACCTTATATACTACGCCCATTCTATTTCAGGCGGTATATAAACCAACTTACCAAGGTGCCCATACACCTTTCTAACTTGTGCATATCTGCACATCCGTAGTGAACGTCTGACACGTAACACTCTCTCCCAATAAGGGTCTCCTTTCCTCGGTGTAATACTCACCTATGGGTCCTCCCAACCCGCGAAATCAATTCTCATAACCTCGGCGCCACTAACTCTAGCGAATCTACATCCTAATAATGCTACGGTCTAAGCGTTACCCTACTTAAGCGAAACGAGTATCCTAAATATATCCCTAGTGCCCAAGGCCTCTCTTAAATCCCGACATTTGCTCGGTTTCGTGCGTGGGACGTCTCGCCAAGGCGAAATCCAAACAAGGAACCCTCCCGTTACACTACTCCCTCGCGTCGTTGGTCATCGAGATGTAACGACCCAATACACACAAGCGGGATGTCCTAAATCCTGCTAGGCTAGCCTATGAACGCATTCCTTCTATCTTATCCTTCCGCCCATACAGAAGGAAACCTAATCAATCAAAGTGCCCACTTTCTGTAGAAAGTGTCACGAACATAATACCCAAATGTATCTTCTCAAAATTTGCCTTTTCATTAAGGCTGGTTATATTCCTCAACCCAATTTCTCCAAATTTGCCTTCTTATTAAGGCAGGGATATCATCCTCAAATCAAATTTTCTAAGTCCCACTCCACCCAACTACTTGTGGTGAGAGGACCAATTTAATGCTTCTCCATAGCACAATATTTCCATTAACATACTATCATCACAGGGCTCGTAGTCTATAGTGGTTCATCCACACTATAAGACTAACCCACATCCTTGCATCCAATAACAGCTCTCCACGCCCGACGCCGTTAAGAGTCATGTGTGGAGTGTCTAGCAAAGCGAAATCCAAACAAGGAACCCCTCCACACATTAACACTTGACTTCGTCGGTCACGGAGTCCCGTTATTTCAGACATGCAACCGGGATAATCCTATCCCTAAACAACAAAAGGTGGTCTGAACTCCTATCTCTAACTAAGAGTCACACCACCCAGCGCTCGCACTATTTCTAAGTCCTTGCGCGAACCGGTACTGAGCTAAACCTTACAGCTCAACAATAATCCTGTGGGCCTTAAATTATATCTATAAGGTTGCCACACATACCAACCAAAATAAGGAAGCCTCTGCTCATTGAGGTTCCATCATTCCATAACAATAAAGGTGAACTCAACCTTTATCAAGGTGAGACACCAAAATAACAACCTGTTCCCTCCAAGAACTGCGGACACGATAGACTTGCCATTCTTAGCCTGCTATCGTTCCGAATATACCATATACCTCATACGTATATATACAAAATATAAACACCCGTCTCTATGACAAGCGAAAGAAAATAAAATTCCGCTACCGCGGAAAACACATAGGCCTAAATGATATTATGTTATCGTGATCGCCATAACTCAAATTACACACACGAGTCTAGGGCTAACTAACACCGTGACTTTATCTAGCCACGCCAATTATACCTCCAGATTGAGGTACAACTCATAACAACATCCTTCTCATTCCGACTAAATCGTGGGGACTCACGGTTAAGACTATCCATAAGATCCCTTTCAAACCCTCAATTTCAATGAGTAATCAGACTTTAGTACCACTCTCTACTACGGCGGTACTATGGTACCCATAACTACTATGCTTTAGTAGTCGTTGAGATAATCCTTAGCAAACACTGCAAAGGAAGTGACCCCTACCACGGTCCTCATTCCCGACCTTCTACCAGCTGCTCCATCTAAGCCTCACCTCCTGCTACCATCCAAGCTCCGCACACGATTCTCAAACGAGCACGCAAAAGACTTCTATAATCTTATAATATGGCAGGAGAACGAAATCTCACAAGAGAAATCAACAATCCTAATCCTGAGGCTCTATAACAAATCGAGAGCAACGCTGAAAGCGTAGTACGTCCGCACAGATTCCTAAGGACACTAGAACCTGATGCTCTAATACCATCTGTGACAACCCGCCTAATAAGATACCGGGCGATCACTCCAATATAAATTAAAACAGGAGTCTCATATGGATCATTCTTAGCATCACTGTCGAAAAATCCATTTAATTACTAATAAACTATTAGGCCGGTGTCAAAATTTTAACTTTACTACTCTTTTTAACGATAAAAAAATATAACATCTACAATTTAATGCGTAAATGAAACTGAAATGAAATAAAATAACCGAACACTCGGTCAAAATATACAACCATATCGAATGATGTACCGAAAGAATAAATAAATGCAGTTGAGCCATTGGCTCAAATGTTTATACAGTACCTCTTATCTAGAGTACAACGATGGAAGCGGCTATCAAAAACCTGCACGCATCCACAGTTGCTGCAGCTGATGTCTGACTCGAAAGAATTTTCATCCAGGCGTCCCTGTGTCTGGACACCTATGTATATATATAATATAGCAAGAAAGGAAAAGTAGGTAAACGGGTCAGAGCCCGAGTTTTTGAAAATATTTTGCAAGTGCATAAATGCCTTATTATTTTGAAAAAAGGTTTTATCTCATATTTAAGTTTGGTATCGCACTCCCATGAGATACCCCTCACCTCTCCGCTAATAGTGCACTCCTAGCGCATCCCTCTAAACATCCTAGTCAAGCTATCCTGCTAAACTAGTCTATCCCAAACCCACTATCAATCCTAGATAGTCCAAGCAATGTACTAACGGCTAAACTTCACCCCAGTCTCAACGTTATGCCATGTTCGTGCGTGGGGTGTCTCGCAAAGCGAAATCCAAACAAGGAACCCCCCCGATACACTATTATGCGGCACGGTCGATCGTCGAGATCCATCAGTCCCTCAGTACAGAAAGATATATATAACTATATATAGACCATAAACATTTATAATATTAGAGCACTAAGGATTAAACTTCTCCCCAGTCTCAACACAATGCCATATTCGTGCGTGGGGTGTCTCGCAAAGCGAAATCCAAACAAGGAACCCCCCCGATACACTACTATGTGGCAAGGTCGATCGTCGGGATCCATTAGACCCTCGGCACTCGATTTATCCATATATACATATTCATATTACAATATACATCTGGATCTATCTCCCGGACTGAGGATTTATATACAAGTATTTATTAATACTATTCATTTTCTCAAAACTTCCCATTTCCCTTTTTATACTCAGGAAATGTAAATATAAAAGCCAATTCATTATCATGAATTGCTTTAACAAATCTTATACTTTTAAAAGCCAGTTTTATTATCATAAAAATGCTTTTCCTTTATATCATCCCATTTCCCTTTTTATACTCAGGAAATGTACCCAAAGTTATTTCCATTATCATGAAAATGCTTTGATCAAATCATGCTTCCACATCCCTTCTTCCATCCGGGAGTGTTACCGAAGCTAAACCTTTATCCCATTTCCCTTTTTATACTTAGGAAATGTAAATTGAAGCCAATCCATTATCATGAATTGCTTCAATAAATCTAAGACCGCCCCTCCGAGTTTCCCCACTGGACGCGCCCCTAAATGGCTATCATCTTCCAGGGCCTATCTATACAAGACAACCTGGGAACCTACCAACGTCGGGAAGTGGCCATATTGCCCGCGGGAAAGTCAGGACCACACCCGGAATCCCCTAACCAGCGCAGTAATACAAATGCCCATATGGCCTAGGGACTATATCCAACCTGCTCAACAGCCAGGAAGGTTTCACCACAACGCGCGCAACTTCCCTTATGATAGCGATTTAGGGAGGTGTGTAACCATAATTTATCAATTATGAAAACCATTTATCTTTTTCCCATTTTGAAAATATTCATTTTTATATTTTCAAAATCATTTATATCACATCATATATATACATAATCACATAGTATATATATATACCATATATTCCTACCTGAATATATAAAAATGGCTATATTTTCCAAACCATCTATCGATGATCAATAATCGCAAAGATTCTCTCAAAGAATCATAATCATGCATTCATATATGCATGATACTAAACCCAAAGTGTTTTCTTACTTTGATGACTAATAATTACCTTAATCAACTCTTAAAGGTTTATTGGATATCTCCAAATATAATAATTCACTCTAAGTGAATATATACATATATATATTCCCAAATCCACAAGTCCCTTAGGACATAACCCTCTAATATACTTTAATTTAGAAGGCCCTTAAACTTTAATCTCAAAAAGGAGAAATAATAATAATCTCCAAAATCTTGGGCTGAAAACAGGGCACCGGTCGACCGGTCCTAGAGCCCCGGTCGACCGCGGGTTGTAAATAAGCCTACGAAACAAAGCAGTAGGCCCTTTCTCCTTGACGCGGTAGACCGGCCATAGGGGCGCGGTCGACCGGTCACACCAGGTCCTCAAAACTTTAATTCCTCAAATCCTTAATCCAGCAACCCAAATTCATTTTCGGGGTTTCTAAACTACCCCAAAAATTATCCCGAACATCTACGACGTTAATTCTAGCCGTAATTTTTCCAATTCCCAATTTGATTTCCGAGTTGATAATTTCAACCCGGAGCTGTCATCTTGTAAAAATCATATCAAATCGTAGAAAATTCAAAAAAATACACGGTCGGCGCCCACGCGACCGTATCGAAAAGATATACAACTTTCGTGTTTGGCCGAAAGCTAAATCAATTCTTTTCCTAGCTAAAAAGGCCCCCTAATGTGACGGGTTATTATTCATCGTCTCCTTCGAGACGTTTCAGCCATTAAAGCTTCTCCCAAGCTTTTGTCGCCTACCCAAGGTCCTACAACCTCAACCAACTACGAATACACATATATTAAGGGTTCTAAACATCCTAGAACCCAAAACCATCAATTAATTTAGGTTAAAACCTAAGTTCCACAAAATTGAAATATTATTGGGGTTTAATTGTTTTAACTCCCAAAAATCCGTTTTTATCCACGATAACCCACCCCAAAACCATTAGGGTTTGTTTATACCAAACTACGGTATGAGATATTTATGCAAAAAGATAAATAAAGCAAGTAAACACTTGCCTCGTGGATAAAATTCGACGACCTCGAGTCGAATCCGACGGAGTTGGCCCGAGATCTCCCATTTTTCCTCCTCTTTCTCCTTCCTCTCTCTCTTCTCTCTCTTTTATTTCTTTCCTTTCTCTCTTTCTTATTTTCTTCCCCTTTCTCCCTCTTTAAATAAGAAGAAAAGGGTTTTAAATCCTTAAAACCCAAAAACGACTCGTTTACCCAATTACGAGTTACTTTTACCTCTAAAATTACCCGAAACTCATTTTCGACAATCGGACACTCTTTTCCGACTATCTCGGCCATTCCGAGAATTATGGCGCAGTCAAAATTTCCATCCGAGGTACTTGACCGCAAATCACTATTCTAACCCAAAATAATTAAGTGCGATATTCTACTCAAAATCTTACCTCTTTTGTCGCTATACTCCACGACGACATATAATTAAAATATTTCGACCTATATAGTCCCAAAAATAATTACAGCACCCATCGAAAATCATTCAATCCTCGAAAATCCCAAAAATTACTATTTAGGAAAATTCCCCAAATTCCAATTTATATCCAATTATGGAATTTAATGGTCTCCAAAAGGACGGGTTGTTACAATTAGGTTTTGATCATTCTGGGTGTAGAATCGCATGTAGAATTTTATAGAGTTTATTTAAATGAAAACGGGGAGCGTGCACACTCACAAAATTTTTATAGTTAATGAAAGTGGACGATTATTGTGTATTTTATAAACTTGCATGCTGATTAATTTATAACTGTTAGATGATAATAATTGTACTATGAACGACGACGGCGTTACTAATGGAATTAATAATTTAATTACGATATTATAAGGAAATTTCCATATTATTATACTTGGATTGTGTGCTTGATTGTTATTTATATTGGCCATCACGGGGACTACGGGGTTGTTGAGTAGTATGATCCTATATTCTAGGGCGCTCTCTAGGTATGGGACTAGTGGGTAGGCCTTAGTCGCGCTTAACACTTTCTAAGTATTGGACTAGTTAGTGTAGATTTTCAGGGATGGGATATTTCGGGGTAAGACTAATTTTTACGCCGATTCGTTGGCCTAGGCTTAAGACTAGGGAGAGATAATTGATAGATATTCATCTTATATCATGTGGGGGGGGGGGGGGATTTGTGTTTCGGAAACCTTAGGTATGGGACCAGGGGTGTTTTGAGGATCTCACGTTGATAATAAGGGTGGGGTAAATAAAAAAATATGATGATGAGAAAATGAGAAATTGAGAATTAATACATATGATAATAAAACAGGTATTAAAATATATTTGCGGTGAGAATATGTGCAAGGCTGATAGTCAAACGAGCCGACTGGCTATATCTTCGTAGGTGTGTGTTGGCGTCACGAGTATGTGCGGGGTAACAGTCAAATGGGCTGACGGGCAATAACGACGTGTCGTGCGTGGAACCTCACGAGTGTGTGCAGAGCTGATAGTGAATCGCGCTGACTGGCCATAGTGAGGGGAATGGGTGTGGTGTAGAACAACGGGAGTCCCGCATCTAAACAATTAATATGATATAAAACTTAGCGGGAGTACCACAAATAATATGGAGTAAAACTTTAGACAGGAGTCCTGTAATTGATATTAATGAAGAAAATAACTAATCAGATGAATTGAATTAAATTAGATGGATTTCTTTCGATAAAATGAGTAATTGGACTTGGACTTTGAGGTAGCATAGTTGCATATTTTAGCATATGTCGTTTACTTATTCTCATCGTTATTAATCACCTCGTTTAAATTTAAAATATTCTATTGTGATATTTGTCATGTATAATGCTACTGTCTGGTTTCATAGACTCTAATTGAGGGGAGTAGTGTGTATTCATGCTCGGGGCTCTGGCCCTGGGTGTTGACTAATATTTTTCAGGTATTAGTGCTGGAATAGCTGCATAGGAGTGTTTGGATATACTTCTTGGAGGTGCCGATGGAGTGATTTATTTTAGATGCTTTAGTAGTTAGAATTATTTCCTTTCCGTCGCATTTTATTATGAGACTCTTATTATGGATTTGGTGGGCCAATCGGTTCCACGGTTGTTTACGGTTTTATTCAGATATTTGTAATTGAATCATTTTATTTAGTTTTATATTTATTGGAAATTGGATTAAATTGGAGATTAGCATGGTGATGAATTTTTAACGCATGAATGGCTATTATTTATTGAGATTGATTTAACTATTATCTTAGGGAATGAATTTTATATGCTTCATATCTGTCACATGCTAAGAGTGATATTTTATTTAGTGACGCCCAACGTAGATTTGGTGGCGGCCGATGCCAGAATTATGTGGGGTGTTACAGATGGTATCCGTGCATAGTCTTAGATCTTGAAAGTTGTTGATTACCCGCGTGAAATGCGTGCTCGTGTAAGGGCACGGTCGATGTTTTCGTTTCACCGCGGTAATGCAAAAACCTAAGTTACAACTACACTTGCGAGGCAAGCACAGCGGTAAGTCGAGTATCGAAAGATCCACTGAGACGAGATGCTAGAATTTAATTGATTTGATATTACAGAAATAAAAGTGTAAAAGGTGATTACAAACTAAAAATGAAAAGATGCATAAAAGGGAAATATTAATCTAGGCGAGTGCAAATAAATCTAGATTAAGAAAGCGAGTAAAAACTATAGGTTGCGTCGAATATCCCTCACCCGAGTTAATTTGTATAAAATGGATACATGGGTCGACGAGTTATTACGAATGCATCTCGTTTTAAAAGTTAATTGAATCAAGGGTTGTCACGCCCCTAAATCCGCATAAAAGCCGAATAAGATTTTGGCGTCAACAAATACCCGAAAATTGCGCACGAAAGGTTGTAAGCACGGGACATACATGATATGCCCCGTCAAATTTCCTAGGAGCAATAACTAGGACAACGCACCCGAAATAGACCCGTAAACACCATCACCAAAGCAAAGCAACGCGTCAACTCGAGTGAGTTCCATTCAAACACAACCTAATTTAAATTAGCTAGAAAGTATGATAAAAACGCGGTAAATGAAAGCGGTAAATAAATGCAGTAAATATACACTAGAAAGCGATTAAATCAAAGAATGTAAATAAAGCCTGTCAACTAAATTAGAAAGCAAGAATTAAGGAAATGAAAGCTATATTAATGGAGAGGGAAGATGAAAGTACCAATTACAAACCCTAAAGGGTGTCAAACCAAGAAAGGAAGAAGAAGAACTCTCAAATCCCCCAAACCCTAACCTACAACTCTCTAAAATCTAATCTAAAAACTTAATATCTGATATTTACAACAAAATTACTTTATATAGTAAGTTGAATTAAATTAGAAAAGAAAAGAAAAAAGAAAAGAAAAGGCGAAAAAATCTGCAGAAAACAGGGGATCGATCGATCGATCCCCTGGGCTCGATCGATCGATGCTCAGAAATCCAGTCCACTGTCTCCCATGATTTGGAAAAATAAGAAGGATCGATCGATCGGCCCCTTTGGTCGATCGATCGATCAAGCAGGTATGAGACTCCTGCATTGCTGTTTTGGCTTAAATGCAATTTCCTACCGCTGAAATTGCCGTAACTTCTTCGTTCCGAATCGAAATTGCGCACCGTTCATGGCTACGCGAAGTTTGAGAGGAGGGTTACAACTTTCGTGTAGATGTTGGGCCAGTGCCCAATCTGTGAAATGACTAAAATGCCCTTAAATGAGCGATCACGTACGAAAATCGAGCGAAATGCGTCCGAACTTCACACTTAGCATCCAAATACCTATAAAAGCCCAATTAACCCCTGCAAAATATGTTAACATAGAAATCTGAGGTTGTCTGGTTAACGAGCATAAATATAGGGAATAAGATACCCGAGGGGGCTAAAATGCGTAGGTTCGAGGGATGAAATACGCAATATTTGCGTATCATCAGTTGTGAGTCCATTTAGCTTTCACGTTACCAATATTTGATCCTCTTTATTGGTACTCCCTAAGGTATTGGGTCTAGCATACGTGTTAGCTGTGTTTCTTGGAGATAGGGAGTTTCGTGGTAAGGACATTGTAGGAATTGGAGTTAGAACAAGTAACCTTAAAATGAGTACCTTTAGAGTGATATTTGGAGCGAGAGTTATTTTGGAGATTCTTAGTTCAGATGTTATGTATTATAAGTATCGATTTTGTTGATATAAATTGACTTGAGGGATAAAGTGTTACGATGACTTTTGGAGGTAGAAACGAGTGATGATTCGTAGGAGAACGTGGTAAGCTGTTATTTTCATAGATATGCCTATTTATATAGCTATGATATATCTTCTATGTTTGTTCATGGGCTAAATGCGTGTAAGATTGGGTGTATGGGTGTCCAATTGTGGCATTTTACACGTAGTCATATGTGAGCCTTATTTTATTTTGCGCATTTACGCTTCGTCGAATTTCGAGGATGAAATTCCTGTGCTAGTAAGGAAGTATGTAAACACTCGTAATTTTATCCGGTAGTTAATTAAATTAATTCGTATTTCGAAAACATAGCTTAAAAGACTCCTAATATGAGTATATGTAAGTCTTGGACCTTTTAGAAAAGTCCTTATAACATAAAACTCTAAAAAAAATATTTGTCACGGTTTCGGATCGTGACTAACGGGTAAACTGTTTTAGTTTTAATAGAACTCTAATGCCACTTAAATTACTCTAACTTTTTATATATAAAAATAATACATGATTAGGACTTTTAAACAATAATATTACAAACTCTAAAAGCAGAGGACCTATTTTATTTTCATCATCTTCCTCCTATAAACCCTAGCCCCAAAGTTATCAAGTTTTAACTCAAGATTTGAAAACTCAAACGGTGTTTTCTCAAGATAGAACAAGAGCCATACGTTGTTAATTTTTCGAGAGGATTATAACCGTCTAATCATATTTCTCATTCGACTTTTTATCATTCATGGATACTCTATTCTCTTCCTTTAGTATTATGCATTTTAAGTGTCGCCTAAACATATAATTACATGTTTTTTTAAAATAAATTATCAACCTTAATTAGGAAAAGTGAAAACTAATTTGGTACTGTTTTTATGAAATTTTTTAATATGAAATAATATTGGAAACCCTTGGATGCGTAGGATAGAGTATTGGGTTTTGGTCATTCTGGGTGTAGAATCGCATGTAGAATTTTATAAAGTTTATTTAAATGAAAACGGGGCACGTGCACACTCACAAAGTTTTTATAGTTAATGAAAGTGGACGATTATTATGTATTTTATAAACTTGCATGCTGATTAATTTAAAACTATTAGATGATAATAATTATACTATGAACGACGACAATGTTACTAACGGAATTAATAATTAAATTGCGATCTTATGAGGAAATTGCCATATTATTATACTTAGATTGTGTGCTTGATTGTTATTCATATTGGCCGTCACGGGGACTACGGGGTTGTTGAGTAGTATGATCTTACCTATATTCTAGGACACTCTCTAGGTACGGGGCTAGTGGGTAGGCCTTAGTCGCGGTTAACACTTTCTAGGTATTGGACTAGTTAGTGTAGATTTTCAGGGATGAGAAATTTCGGGGTAAGACTAATTTTTACGCCGATTCGTTGGCCTAGGCTTAAGACTAGGGAGAGATAATTGATAGATATTCATCTTATATCATGTGTGTGGGGGGGGGGGGGGGATTTGTGTTTTGGAGACCTTAGGTATGGGACCAGGGGGGTGGGGTAAATAAAAAAATATGATGATGAGAAAATGAGAAAATGAGAAATTGAGAATTAATACCTATGATAATAAAACAGTATTAAAATATATTTGCGGCGAGAATATGTGCAGGGCTGACAGTTAAACGGGTCGACTGGCTATATCTCCGTAGGTGTGTGTTGGCGTCACGAGTATGTGCGGGGTGACAGTTTAACGGGCTATAGCGACGTGTCATGCGTGAAACCTCATGAGTGTGTGCAGAGCTGATAGTGAATCGGGCTGACTGGCCATAGTGAGGCGAATGGGTGTGGTGTAGAACAGCGGGAGTCCCGCATCTAAACAAATAATATGATATAAAACTTAGCGGGAGTCCCACAAATAATATGGAGTAAAACTTTAGACGGGAGTACTGCAATTGATATTAATGAAGAAAATAACTAATCAGATGAATTGAATTAAAATAGATGGATTTCTTTCGATAAAATGAGTAATTGGACTTGGACTTTGAGGTAGCATGGTTGCATATTTTAGCATATGTCATTTATTTACTCTCATCGTTATTAATCATCTCGTTTAAATTTAAAATATTCTATTGTGATATTTGTCATGTATAATGCTACTGTCTGGGTTCACAGACTCTAATTGAGGGGAGTGGTGTGTATTCATGCTCGGGGCTCTGGCCCTGGGCGTTGACTAATATTTTTCAGGTATTAGTGCTGGAATAGCTGCATAGGAGTGTTTGGATATGCTTCTTGGAGGTGCAGATGGAGTGATTTATTTTAGATGCTTTAGTAGTTAGAATTATTTCCTTTCCGTCACATTTTATTATGAGACTCTTATTATGGATTTGGTGGGCTAATCGGTTCCACGGTTGTTTACGATTTTATTCAGATATTTGTAGTTGAATCATTTTATTCAGTTTTATATTTATTGGAGATTGGATTAAATTGGAGATTAGCATGGTGATGAATTTTTATCGCATGAATGGCTATTATTTATTGAGATTGATTTAACTATTATCTTAGGGAATGAATTTTATATGTTTCATATCTGTCACATGCTAAGAGTGATATTTTATTTAGTGACGCCCGACGTAGATTTGGTGGTGTCCGATGCCAGAATTATGTGGGGTGTTACAGATGGTATCCGTGCATAGTCTTAGATCTTGAAGGTTGTTGATTACCCATGTGAAATGCGTGCTCGTGTAAGGGCACGGTCGTTGTTTTCGTTTCAACGCGGTAATGCAAAAACCTAAGTTACAACTACACTTGTGAGGCAAGCACAGCGGTAAGTCGAGTATCGAAAGATCCACTGAGACGAGATGCTAGAATTTAATTGATTTAATATTCCAGAAATAAAGGTGTAAAAGGTGATTACAAGCTAAAAATGAAAAGATGCATAAAAGGGAGATATTAATCTAGGCGAGTGTAAATAAATCGAAATTAAGAAAGCGAGTAAAAACTATAGGTTGCGTCGAATATCCCTCACCCGAGTTAATTTGTATAAAATGGATACATGGGTCGACGAGTTATTACGAATGCATCTCGTTTTAAAAGTTAATTGAATCAAGGGTTGTCACGCCCCTAAATCCGCATAAAAGCCGAATAAGATTTTGGCGTCAACAAATACCCGAAAATTGCGCACGAAAGGTTGTAAGCACGGGACATACATGATATGCCCCGTCAAATCTCCTAGGCGCAATAACTAGGACAACGCACCTGAAATAGACCCATAAACACCATCATCAAAGCAAAGCAACGCGTCAACTCGAGTGAGTTCCATTCAAACACAACCTAATTTAAATTAGCTATAAAGCACGATAAAAACGTGGTAAATGAACGCGGTAAATCTACACTAGAAAGAGATTAAATCAAAGAATGTAAATAAAGCATGTAAACTAAATTAGAAAGCAAGAATTTAGGAAATGCAAGCTATATTAATGGAGAGGGAAGATGAAAGTACCAAAACCAAACCCTAAAGGGTGTCAAACCTAGAGAGGAAGAAGAAGAACTATCAAATCTCCCAAACCCTAACCTACAACTCTCTAAAATCTAATCTAAAAACTTAATATTTGATATTTACAACAAAATTACTTTATATAGTAAGTGGAATTAAATTAGAAAAGAAAAGAGAAAAGAAAAGAAAAGGCGAAAAATCTGCAGAAAATCGGGGATCGATCGATCGATCCCCTGGGCTCGTTCGATCAATGCTCAGAAATCCAGTCCACTGTCTCCCACGATTTGGCAAAATAAGAAGGATCGAGTCGATCGATCGATCAAGAAGGTATGAGAATAATGCATTGCTGTTTTGGCTTGAATGCAATTTTCTACTGCTGAAATTGCCGTAACTTCTTCGTTCTGAATCGAAATCGTGCACCGTTCGCTGCCACACGAAGCTTGAGAGGAGGGTTACAACTTCCGTGTAGATGTTGGGCCAGTGCACGAAAATTATGCACGAAATAGACCCGTAAATTATGCACGAAAGGTCATGACGGGACATACATGATATGCCCCGTCAAATCTCCATGGCGCAATAACTAGGACAACGCATCCGAAATAGACCCGTAAACACCATCACCAAAGCAAAGAAACGCGTCAACTCGAGTGAGTTCCATTCAAACACAACCTAATTTAAATTAGCTAGAAAGCATGATAAAAACGCGGTAAATAAAAGCGGTAAATAAATGCGATAAATCTACACTAGAAAGCGATTAAATCAAAGAATGTAAATAAAGCATGTCAACTAAATTAGAAAGCAAGAATTACGGAAATGCAAGCTATATTAATGGAGAGGGAAGATGAAAGTACCAATTACAAACCCTAAAGGGTGTCAAACCAAGAAAGGAAGAAGAAGAACTCTCAAATCCCCCAAATCCTAACCTACAACTCTCTAAAATCTAATCTAAAAAAAATATCTGATATTTACAACAAAATTGCTTTATATAGTAAGTGGAATTAAAAGAGAAAAGAAAAGAAAAGGCGAAAAAATCTGCAGAAAACAGGGGATCGATCGATCGATCCCCTGGGCTCGATCGATCGATGCTCAGAAATCCAATCCACTGTCTCCAACGATTTGGCAAAATAAGAAGGATCGATCGATCGAACCCTTTGGTCAGTCGATCGATCGATCAAGTAGGTATGAGCTTCATGCATTGCTGTTTCGGCTTGAATGCAATTCCCTACCGCTGAAATTACCGTAACTTCTTCGTTTTGAATCAAAATCGCGCACCGTTCATGGCCACGCGAAGCTTGAGAGGAGGGTTACAACTTCCGTGTAGATGTTGGGCCAGGTGACCAATCTGTGACTAAAATGCCCTTGAACGTGCGATCGCGTACGAAAATCGAGCGGAATGCGTCCAAACTTCACACTTAGCATCCAAATACCTATAAAAGCTCAATTAACCCCTGCAAAACATGTTAACGTAGAAATACGAGGTTTTCTGGTTGACAAGCATAAATATATGGAATAAGATACCCGAGGGGGCTAAAATGCGTAGGTTCGAGGGATGAAATACGCAATATTTACGTATTATCAGTTGTGAGTCCGTTTCGCTTTCACATTACCAATATTTGATCCCCTTTGTTGATTCATACTCCCTAAGGTATTGGGTCTAGCATACGTGTTAGCTGTGTTTCTTGGAGATAGGGAGTTTCATGGTAAGGACATTGTAGGAATTGGAGTTAGAACCAGTAACCTTAAAATGAGTACCTTTAGAGTGATATTTGGAGACGAGAGTTATTTTGGAGATTCTTAGCACATATGTTATGTATTATAAGTATCGATTTTGTTGTTATAAATTGACTTGAGGGCTAAAGTGTTACAATGACTTTTGGAGATAGAAATGAGTGATGATTCGTAGGAGAACGTGGTACGCTGTTATTTTCATAGATATGCCTATTTATATAGTTATGATATATCTTGTATGTTTGTTCATGGGGTAAACTCATGTAAGATTGGTTGTATGGGCATCCAATTGTGGCATTTTACGGGTAGGCATATGTGAGCCTTATTTTATTTTGCGCATTTATGCTTCGTCGAATTTCGAGGATGAAATTCCTGTGCAAGTGGGGAAGTATGTAACAACTCGTAATTTTATCCGGTAATTAATTAAATTAATTCGTATTTCGAAAGATAGATTAAAAGACTCCTAATATGAGTATATATAAGTCTTGGACCGTTTAGAAAAGTCATTATAACATAAAACTCTAAAAAAAATATTTGTCACGATTTTGGATCGTGACTAACGGGTAAACTGTTTTAGTTTTAATAGAACTCTAATGCCACTTAAATTACTCTAACTTTTTGTATATATAAATAATACAGGATTAGGACTTTTAAATAATACTATTACAAACTCTAAAAGCAGAGGACCTATTTTATTTTCATCATCTTTCTCTTACAAATCCTAGCCCCAAAACTATCAGGTTTTAACTTAAGATTTGAAGACTCAATTGGTGTTTTCTTAAGATCATAAAAGAACCATACTTTGTTAATTTTTCGAGAGGATTACAACCGTCTAATAAAATTTCTCATTCGACTTTTTATTAGGCATGGATACTCTATTCTCTTCTTTTAGTATTATGCATTTTAAGTGTCGCCTAAACATATAATTACATGTTTTTCTTAATATAAATTAGCAACCTTAATTAGAAAAAGTAAAAACTGATTTGGTGCTGTTTTTTGAAATTTTTTAATATGAAATAAGATTGAAAACCCTTGGGTGCGTAGGAGAAAGTATTGAATTTTGGTCATTATGGGTGTAGAATCGCATGTAGAATTTTATAGAGTTTATTTAAATGAAAACGGGGTGCGTACACACTCACAAAAAAATTATAGCTAATGAAAGTGGATAATTATTATGTATTTAATAGTCTTTAATGTTGATTAATTTAAAATTGTTAGATGATAATAATTGTACTAAGAACGACGACGGCGTTACTAATGAAATTAATAATTAAATTGTGATCTTATGTGGAAATTGCCGTATTTTTATACTTGGATTATGCGCTTGATTGTTATTTATATTGGCCATCACGGGGTATGGACTATTTGTGTTTTTGAGACTTTAGGTATGGGACTAAGGGTGTTTTGAGGATCTCACGTCAATAATAAGAGTGGGGAAATAAAAAAATATGATGATGAGAAAATGAAAAATTGAGAATAATACCTAAGATAATAAAACGGGTATTAAAATATATTTGCGGCGAGAGTATGTGCAGGGCTGACAATTAAATGGGTTGACTGCCTATATTGTCGTGGGTGTGTGTTGGAGTCACAAGTATGTACGGACTGACAGTTAAACGGGCTGACGGGCTATAGGGACGTGTCATCCGTGGAACCTCACGAGTGTGTGCAGAGCTGACAGTGAACCGGGCTGAATGGCCATAGTGAGGAGAATGGGTGTGGTGTAGAACAGCGGGACTCCCGTAAATAAACAAATAATATGGGATAAAACTTAGTAGGAGTCCCACAACTAATATGGAGTAAAACATTAGGCGGGAGTCTCGCAACTGATATTAATGAAGAAAATAACTAATCGAATGAATTGAATTAAATTAGATGGATTGCTTTCGATAAAATGAGTAATCGAACTTAGAGTTTAGGCTAGCATAGTTGCATATTTTAGCATATGTCGTTTATTTACTCGCAGCCTTATTAATCATCTCTTTTAAATTTAAAATATTATATTGTGATATATCATGTATAGTGCTAATGTCTGGGTGAACGGACCCTAATTGAACGGACCCTATCGTGTCGTGTCGTGTTCAGACCCGTTGGATTCTTATTGTGTCGGGTTGGGTCATGTAAAAATACGACCCATTGACCTGTTTTGCCACTCCTAACTGGCGCAGACCAATTACAACATATGAATTAAAATTGATTGGGTATTATGTATTTTTTGTTAAGATTCGTTAAAATGTTCATCTTTTATGTTCACTTGTGAACTTCTCCATATATATATAAAAAATAGTAAGAGTTAAAACAACATATATAAATATATAAATAGCATATAAAACGTGAATAATAAATATATGTATAAGCAAATAGAGAGATTGCTTAATTATTTCCTTAGTTCATATATTATTAGTTGTTCTGTTATACGTATAGTAGTTGCTTAATTATACAGTATACGCTATGAAAAAATATGAGTCTTAATATAATATATATATATATATATATATATATATATATATATATATATATATACATGAATTAAAATTTGTTTAAGAAATATTTCCATAAATACTTAAATAAAAGATTGTTTGGAATCATCAAAATCAATATATAAATTAAACTAAAATGTACTTTAATTATAATTAGGATAAATAAATATTTATAAAAAGATTAATTTCATTTTCATTTAACACATATACTATTATAAATGAGTAAAATTAATTACTTGTCATGTAACCTTGCTTAAAGTGTAGTTTGAATATAGTATAAAAAGTTGGAATTGTGTCTCACAGTTGGTTTTTACGAGTTATATATGTTTGTGTGTGTGTTTGTTTAAGAGGGAGAATGATATTTCATTCGTGGAGAAATAGTTTTTACTTTACAAGATTAGTAATGCATCTCACAGTTAATGTGAAGAGATGTGTTTTTTGTGATACCCTGTAAAATTCGTAAATAGATTGATCATGTCTAACACAAAAATCACGGGAATCATAAATATTTGGTAACATTTTTGTCATAATGAAATAATTAAAACTGAACAAGTAGATAAAATGCGAGACAATAAAATACTGGATTACTAATAACCATCTCTGATACTATATAACTAACGATATAAAATAAAATCAACTCTGAAATATAAAATGTATCTCGAAATGTAATAAACATCTCTGACAACTGGTCTACATGTACTATCTCTTACTAAAAAATGAATACAAGGAGTGGAGGAGCTACACTATTTGACTCCAACATTCTAAGAATGGAACGTCAATAGAGATCCTTTTCCAATGATCAACTGAAGTCTATGGATATTTAATAGCCCAAGACCTATAAAATCAGATTCAATAACGATGTAAACAAAATATTTACAAAGAATGAGAATTTAACTCAACTTGGGCCACAATACTAATAATACATCTTCCTCTCATTTTAATTAGATTCTAAGTCATTTAAGTTACTTGACCTAATTAACTTAAACTAAACATGCAATTTTAATCCCAAACCCATATGTGACCCGTGTAAATAACGTTCTTCTCTTAGTTTAAGATTCTTTACACTTTTTTATTCTTAAATTAATCTCTTATAATAAGACCCATTTATCTTACAGTAATCTTGTAGCTTAAACATATCTTGTTTACTAAGGAAAGTACTTAAGCAACCCTAAATATCACATGTGTCTAACCCTAATCCCATATTAGCTTAATATATATATATTTCCACTTTGTTATCACCTAAAACTGATGCATGGATTTGCATCTTAGCTAAATACACCAATCTTATATACATAGCAGAGAAAGAGATAGTAACCGAAGAAATGCTTATCTAGAGTAAATAAAGTAGAGAAAAGATGAGAGAAAAGAGATGGAAATTGTATTTATGTGGTTCAGCCCAAGGTGGTGCTTATGTCCACAGATGTAGTAATGATTGTATTATTGTCACTGGGCAAAATCCATAGGTGAATGGAGGATTACAAGCTCTCTAGTTCATTCTAGAAATGGGCAGCCTAACCGTAGGAAAATAATTTCTCGATCCCTTGCATGAGGGACTGTGTGTCATATTTTTATGTGCCACAAGTGTGTGCGTATTGGGGGGGGGGGGGGGGGGGAGAGAGCACTGAAGACATAAAGGAATATAGAGTGACAAGTTTCATAACTTATAAATTAGGCAGATGCACCTTTACATGTATAATGGGGGAATGAGATGGGTACATGTTTCCCATTAATAGTGGAGGAATAAAAGACCTTTAATTCTACACGCGTGTACTTTGGGTGCTGTTTATATCAACACCACTACGGGGTGATTACCTATACACGACGTTAACTAACACTGTTAATAACCATAGACTAAGTGAGCTGAAATGACTGCCTGTGACACTGTTGTCGAGTAGAATTTTATAGGATAACCCGATTATATCGTAAGCCAACCACTTCCAGGGACAAATAAGTCCATATGTCGTTATGTGATTTGTTCCCTAACCACACCATATTTATGGTACAACAAAGCCCCCGAGACTTTGCTAGTGATTGAGGAATGAAGCAAATTCCTTACAGTATTATGCGTTGGGGGTGTTTGCTGAGCAGATTGAGCAAGTGAAGTATCAACCGAGAAAAATTTCAGTAACTTTGGAAATTGTGGTCATCTTTTGATTCTTCATGGATTAGGCTGAACAGAAAGACTTGTAATATTTTTAGAGTGGATGAGCAGACTTTCCATGTGTCACATGTTGAATTTTAGCGAATGAAGTAGTTATTGTGTGAACTTAGGCTAGTGCACGTGTGTTGTCTTGACTGAGCCGATTTTCTTTTCCAAGTATAACATCACATGTCGTTAGTGAGAGTGATGATTTTCGCAAAAAAGGGTATAAGGTCTCAGAAATTGAATCGTTCAAAATTTATGAGTTATTTGCAAACGTTTGAGCCTTTTAGAAAAAGAGAGAGAAAGGAAAAACCTCCCTTTTGAAAACCAGTACCTTTGTGAATCTCGTTTTCAATGTTTTCCTTTAACCTTGAAACCACTGAGAAGTCCTCCTCCGGCGAGCTTCTCCGTCTAACTTCTGCCTGTTGCAAAGATTGTCCATCGTTTTTCGCTCGTCTTTGACTTTTACCAGGGTTTCGGGTACGTCGCTTTTTTTTTCTAGGTATTTGATTCAAGTTCTTTGCTTGATTTGTTGTTGCTGATGGTGGATTCAGACATTATAGGGAATTTTGACCGAGTGAAGGTGAGAATACTTAAATTGAGAATATTTAAATTACACTTGTCACAGTAATTTAATTAATTTGGAAAATAAAGTGAATTTATATAAATATTAGTTAGCGAGAAATTGATTAATATTTATGTGATATTATATTTACTTATGTGATAAGTAAATGAAATTGCATTATTTTATATTACGTCGTAAGTGAGTAAAAGCGACGGGTAATAGTATCTTATTCGGGATGCGTGTGTGCAGTTGTGTTGAGAATAAGATGGTAAATTGATAATGGGTGACTCGGATGATGATATCGAGTGCGCGGTTGATCCGAAAATAGTCAAAATTAAGTACTGAGGGGTAGTTTTTGGGTCTCGGAGGCTTTTTAGACTAGTCGGGACTAGTATATGTACGTTTTTGTCTTTTTAATGAGATGTGAAGAGACAAAAACGAGATATGTGTTATAAAATAAAGAGTTTAGATAAACAAACCATCATTTTATAAAATACAAAAGGTTTTTTAAGAGAAACCAAAGGTTAGAGAGAAAGTGAAGGGAAAAGTGATAAAATATCAAAAGTTTCAAGAACAGTTAAAAAAAATTCATGGATAATTAAAGTGGGAGGATTTGTGAAGAAGTTAGGGGATTTTTGGTTGTCATCTATAATGAATTCATACACTAAGATTCTTAAGGCAAGTAATTATCTTACTTTTTATGTACGTGTTCAATTTCAATTCATATCAGAGTGGGAATTTATCTTGGGTGAGATTCATATTCAATTGAGATTTTTAACAAATGATTTCACAAAAATACATGTGTGATTATTTAGGATTGAAATTTGGAATTTGAATCCCATGTTAGTGAATAAATTATGAATTTGGAATATTAAAATTGATGAAATGTTATGAGATAGGGAGACTTTTAACATATGTAGAGATTTATTCTAAAATCCATGAAATGATCATATATAAGGAGATGTATGTTCAAAATAAATCTAATCCATATTTAGAATTGATGGAAATTGAATTTTATTGAAGAATTATCTGTTAGGACTTATACATTTAGGGTTGAACTTGCCAAAAAAGAAACTCAAAGACGCAAAAATGAGAGGAATGAGAAGAGTCACTTTGGATAGTTTTAAATCTTCTTTTGAGGGCTTTCGGAAGATATTTGAGGAAAACTCAAAACGCATACCCGACTCAATTTTTCGTGTAAAATCCAAATCTGAAGTCAGATTGGTGATTCAGATAATATTTGGATATGATTTTATGTATTTTTAAAATAGGCATACAATTATGAATTTGACTTTATTCGGCTACCCTGCTATGTACAGTTTGATTTATTTGATGAAAAATGTTCGTAATTTAAATTCGGGGATAAAATTATCGAGAGTGCGTAATAGTCTAATGGCGTTGACTTATTAAATTCAGATGCCAATCCACACTAAATATTTAATTCGATTAGCCCCAGAACATACAATTATGTGATTCAAAATGTAAATCAAGAAAACAAGCAGTCAAAATAGAATTTCATGTAAAGTCCCCTCAGGGCAAAACCTTTTATTCACTTTATATAATTTATAAATTGCAAAACAAATTTTATAAATGAATCTACTATGATCCTCTTAAGAATCACAAGACCGCAGCTTTCTTTCAACAATGATCCTCGCAAGAATCACAAAAACTGCAGTCACTCATCTTCAACAGTGAATTCCCTCGAGAATCACAAGTTTGGCCATGGAGATGCCTCCTCCATAAAGATAATGTATGCAATGATACAAATCACAGGGTTTAAACTTGATTCACTCAAATATATTCTGGGAATGTGATTTGTGAATTAAAAACGTTATCCAAACTCAAAAGGTTGAAAACTTTTGCTAAAGATATACAGTTTTTTTTGGCAAAAGTCTTTATAAAAACAAACACGAAACATGTATTTATAAGGTGAACACAAATTTTTAGGCATCAACTTTCTTTAAACGACTTTTGACTCCTTTGAACGAGAATAACAGGTTCGTTCTATTGAGAATGGATCTCGTTCAAATGACCAAGCAATCTCCTCTGAACGTAGTTCAATCGACATTCAAGCGACCTAAAACAGTACGCCCTCGTTCTATGTTTGATCGAACTAAACTTCAAATGAAACTATTATCTCGTTAGAACGAGATTCCCATCTCGTTTGAACGAGATACACACATTTTGAAAATTTTTAAATCCATAAAAAAATGCCTCGAGTTTTAATTAAAAAAATCATGTTTCCAGTGTAAATAAAAATAAACATCCCAAAATAAATTCAAGGAATAAATTTAAACACTAAATAGCATTATACCTTCATTATGGAGATGCTTGAACGTTGGAGATGTTGGATTTATGAACTTTATGTCGTCTTGAATCAAACAATAGCGGGATATGCCAAAAACTATACTTAGCCTAAGTTATGAGCAAATGATAGAAATCATGCTCTTACAAATCTCCACCCTTTTGGCTATTCCGGTACAAATATAAAATCCAAATCCAAATTACAAATGAATCCCCTAAGACGAACACAACATCCTAATACCATCCCTAACCATAAAATGGATAGTACAAGATAGAGTTGTCGTCAAAATAAAGCACTTCTTCTTTGACTTCTCTTGGTTACTTTGTCTGCATCGAGTGTAGTCCAAATATGATCTTCCAAAGTACCTACACAAATGAAACAAAGTAAATGCCCAGTGATGCATGGAGATTGACACATAAAATAAAATATAAAATCTCCTTCATAAATCAAACTCTCCCTCGTAATTTGTTCTCCCCTTTTATTTTGTCTGAAATAGACAAGGAGTAGAAACTAATCATGAAAATTAGGGAACATCACCAAGCATAAAAAGATATCATCACAAAAAAATGAATGAAGAATCATCCAATAATAATCTCAAAATACACCACAAACTATTTTGGATTTTTCAAATCTTTCAAATTTTTTTTACAAATACAACACGCCATGGAGAAACAAAAAAATAACCGAATTGTAGAAACGAATGTAGGGGTGTGAACAAATTATATATGTTAATCAATGTAGACACACATAACATATGTGCACGAAGGAATGAGATAACACTAACACAAGATCTCAAAGTCTACCTTAGGTGTAAAAATGGTGAACTCAAGTGAAATCGACTTAACCTATTTTACTAATCAAGATTTTAAGTCATTTTCACACCAGTAACGCCCAAACTATGTAATGCTTTATGAGATTTTTTTATGACGTGCAAACCCATTGATCTTAGACTCAACTCCCTCAAAACTCATATATTCATTTTTTTCTCTCAAATCTTTTTTAAAAAATCAATGCTTATACGTAGCGAAGCATCAATGTTATTTGAAATTGGCCTGGCACTATCTTTTAGTTTATATGTCCCTTTAATCTTTTAGCCTCTTTTCTTTTTTGCAAATGGTGGCTATGCACATAAAAACCTATCTTTTGCAGTTCGATTCCATTGCTTAAAATATACCAAGATTTACCGGATAAATAATTTTCTATTATTTTCAATTCGAGCGATGGTTCTTACAGGCACTACTTTTATTATCTCGTTTTTCACATTTGGTTCGTTTTAAAAGAAGGATTAAGATGAAAACACTATAATCGACACGTGAATGGTAAGTACAGTACTAAAATGAGTTCGTGTTCGTGTGCATTAAAGGTGACAAGGAGTCAAACATGTATTAAGTAGTCATCATATCACATCTTAATGAATCCACACATTATAAACCACAAAAATGAAATGATGTCACATCTCAAAATACTAGAAAATAGACACATGAATATGAAATGAATGAGTGACTCGGACATCTTTAATGTTCATCCACATATGATGTAAAAAAATACAAAT
Organism: Sambucus nigra; assembly: GCA_949130495.1. NCBI lineage: Eukaryota > Viridiplantae > Streptophyta > Magnoliopsida > Dipsacales > Adoxaceae > Sambucus > Sambucus nigra. The sequence continues at coordinate 87,326,493 of OX422215.1, read as the reverse complement.
CTCTTTTTGGATTTTTCAAAAATTTTATCAAAAATAAAATCCTTGTATTTTCACTTTTTCTAAAAAGAAATCGAAAATATTTTTGTATTAAATTTTTTTTTTCAAGAAAAACAAAAATATTTTTAATTTTTTGAAAAATATATCAAAGTGAAAAATATAAGTGCAATGATAGTACAATCTAGCAATAGGCATGTAAGGTATAAACATGTAAAACATCATATGCTAGAAACAAGTCTCAACCTCAATCATTAGGCCCAGAGGAGTTCTTCGAAGGAGATGATATCCTATGAAAAATGTCCATAAAATCTTATGAAGTCTTGACCAAATACTCAACTTGCTCTCGAAAACTCTCAACATATCTCATATGATGTGTGAAAGCATGCATAGTAACATGTGTGGGAGTACATGCAGGAACTCGTGTAGTAGCATATTGTGGAAGATACCTATGAGACACTCTCCTTAACTTCTCTAAGGTGACATATTTACTTGCAATGGGAACAAACATACATGGGCTTAGATTCACCTCTCTTAAAATGTCCAAGTCGATCTCTCCTACATGGATTCGAATGCCTAAGTGGATTAGGTCAAGGGCCATATAGATCTAACATAAACTCGGGAATCGACTCGGGTGCAACATGGCAAATGGACACCGTCATAACCTATTTCTGACCTCTCAACATTACCTAAAGAGGGACCGAGGAGCATCTTTCCAACCTTCTTAGATCTGTCCTCTAAATTGACTTTAACCTCCCAGACACGTTTGAGATCTTTCTCGAGTCGGGATACATGGGGTTCAAGTTTCTCATAAATCTCTAAAGAAGATTGAAGATCTCTCATAAGAGTGGTCATGGTGTTGTTCAATTCACTTTTTTCCCGAACTAAGATGATTAACTGCTCACTCAAAGCTATCGTCACTTTCTCGAATTGACTCGTCGACGCCTTACACACCCTCAAAACTTTCACCTCTCTCTCCGAATCTAACACCCTAAGAGAAAAATCTTTATTTAACTTTTTGGTTTTAAATGTCTCTATATACAAATCACTAAAAGATTTTGGGAGATACCCTTCTCCCTCACTTATAATCTCATCCTCATTCTCACTACAAGGGCTCGAAACATCATCGAGCTCTCACGTTTACATTTGTCCTCATCATTGTAGGACAAACTGTGACACCTCGCCTAATTAAATACCGGGCGATCACTCCTTTATTAAATTAAATCAAGGTAAACAGTTGGTTCATTCTCAGCATCACTGTCGATAAAAATATATTTTTTTTTTCCAATTTAACACCCTAAATAATTAAGCTAAGTGTCAAAAACATTTTTCATACGAACTTCCAAATTTTATTTAAAGAAAAGATTTTATTAATTCAAAACAATATTCCTACGATAAAGAATCACACCATGAAATTTAAATAAAACCATACATTCACCAAACAAATGTCAATAATATAAAACTAAAATAATAAACCATCCTGAATTAAATCCCATAAACAATACTGGAATAACTGAAATATAAAAATCCCCAACAATAATTGAAATGATGAAAAGGGCGACACGTGCCCCATAAATGAGAGTAATAAGAGTGGAGTCAATGACAGAAGCCGTCTACTCAAGGAACCTGCAACTCCCACCTAAGCTGCAGCTCGTTCTTCTCAAAGAATCCTAAGCAAGACGCCCCTGTGGCTGGGCACCTGAAAATATACATATATATACACAAGAGAGAGAGAGAGAAGGAAACGAGTCAGGGCCCGAAAGTGTGTTCGATTTTAAAATACGTTAAGCAAGTATTTAAATGAATACAGGCCAATGCAACATCATATTAGTTCGTCTCTCTCTTGAGAAATACTCACCTCTCTTCTAATGTGCACTCCTATCGTACTAACCTTCCCAATGGTTCGTTTATCTTAACTTATTCATATGTATACAAAACCAGACGATGACAATGTTTTATAAAAATATAACTTTCAATCTGAAGTACTCCTCTCGTTTTAGCTTCATTAAATTATAAGGTTTCTCAGTGTCTTCTCATATTTTTACAAAATAAATATTTATAATTGCGTCAACAACTAAGTCCCACTTAATACATTATAGTAGGCATATTAAAGTTTATCACCATATATATATATTAACTACTCGAATAATATATATACAACAGCACCCCAACTAATTTATGGTACGGGCATACTCTGCTATCCAGTCCCTGTATCGTTCACACAAAGGGAATACAAGTTCGGAATCGCTCTCGAACTGTATTAACATAAACAAAACAACGTTGAGGCGAAGCATAGATTCCAAGTCCAAGAGGTCAGTACATACCCACACGTCTCTTAGGATCGTCCGACTATCAATCTAATAGCCCGTACCTAGGATCTCTATCTTCTAGGGTACAAATCGATATCCCCAAAGGCATCACAGGATACGATTGTCCCAGCGCGGTAACCTCAGGGATAGCAAGTAGCGCGGGTACGTTTTTCACATGAATATAATATATGTACACACAATATATAAAGATACCCATTCCATTATATTAATATAGGTTTCTCTCGTAACCCATAGTCATAACATTTATCTTTAATTTCCCATCATTATGATTACGTATAAGGTTTCGTCTCTAACCTTGACTCGAAGAGTTTTCTCACTCATTACCTAATACTCATGGGTTATAACCTTACAAATCTAAAATTCAGTAAATAACTTTATTTGATTCGAACGTAACTCTCTTACGCACCTCACCCTTAAGTTTCATAAATCTAACAACCTAAAGTAAATATCCCATAATTACCCTCCTCGTTGAAGATTAAAGGTTCTAACATAGGTCCATATACCCTACTGGTCCTCAATATCTCCCAAATCATTTTATTTAGAAAGCCCAAGGTTTATTCCACGATAAATTAATTCAACTAATTAAACAAGGGAAGTAATAGGCTGCCAGGGAGGGTCGATCGATCGACGTCTGGGGGTCGACCGATCGAACCTTCGATCGATCGACGCTCTAGGGTCGATCGATCGATCGAGCAGGTCTGTGAAAATTCTGTAGAAATTGCAGTGACGGGATTGCGTAAGGTTCTTCATCAAAACTCATATTTTCCAACTCTAATTGACCCAAAAAGTCTACTGTTAACATCCTAACATAATTCCAGGTATCTTTAACGATTAGCATGCGTATATACATCAATAAACATGGTTAAACAACCTAATATTTCATCTAATCATCAAGAACCCTACAGTTTTCTTAACCTTTGTTCTAATCAGTTTTCTCCAGAAATTCCTTCTAACAAATCATCATAATTTCGTGGGTTAAACATCTACTTCACATATTAATTTCCAGAATAAGGTTCATATGATTTCTACATGCAAATCCCTATTAAAATTGGGTTTTCTTCCATGGATTATACTCTTAATCATTCCTACACTAACATGATTATTGCACCAACGAAAATACGCAAGTTAAACACTTACCTGGGATTTCAGAGGTCTGGTTTCCTGTTGATATTGGTGTGGCTGCGTTCTCCTCCTCGCGATCTACGCGTTGGTGGTGACGGTGGTGCAAAAGGTGGTGTTTTTGGCCTTGAATCACTTAGCAAGGTCTCTCCTCTCTTCTCCACTAGCCGTCTTAGGGTTCTGAATGATCTAACCCTAAAAGGCTGACTTAAATGGCTGCTAAGGATGGCTGAAATTCGTGGGTTTAATTACCCTAATATGTAAAATGACCAAAACGCCCTCTCGGGTCACTAATTAAGCCTAAAAACATCCCGAGACCCAAACTAAACCCCCGGGTACACTTTTCTGACTATCTCGACCCTTCCGGACGCGTTGGCGCACTCAAAACGACCATATGGACAACTTATAAAATATTCACTTTTTAATTAACATAATTAGTCCCGACGCGACACGAGCACGTCCCGACTTAATTTTTTTCCGAAATAGTCATTTAATTCACTTATGACATTCAATATAACCAATATAACATATTACTATGCTCATTAGTAATATTCAACAATTTTTCCATAATTACTAACTCTAGTCACGTTAATAATTATAACATAATTAATTTCCGGATTTTTATTAAATAAATCCCCAAATTAAATATAGCATAAAAATACGGGGTATTACAGGCGTGTTAACGTGACTAGACATGAATGCAACGCATGGTTCATGTGGTGATTCTCCCCCTGAATCAACCGACTCGATGTCACTATCACTAAGAGTGACATTATTTACAATCTCCTTGCCCTTTCTCTTTCTCATAGTGGGACACTCATATGACTTGTTCCATTTTCCTTCACACTCGAAACACTTTATCTCTTCCTCTTTCTCACCATTATCGTTGACCACATCTTTATTTTTATTCTTATCAAAAATATTTTTACTGGAAGAATTCTTTTTGGAAAGTTTGGGAAACTTTTTAAATTTTTTTGCAAATAAGTCCAAGTCATCAACATCAAATCATCCTCAGATTCAGACTAACAAACTCTTTTTTTTTCTTCTTAGTTTGAGTCTTTAAAGCTACCCACGTATCCTTAGGTTTAATGGCTTTAAGGAACATATTTATCTCACAAGTTGGAAGGTCTCCTACGAGTTCTTATAGCCTACGAAAGTCTAAAATACCTAAAGAGTTAAGAACTGTAACCTTGGGAATAAATCGGGAAGGGATTAGCCTCAAAATCTTTTTAACGACCCTAGTCTCAGGAATTTTCTTACCCAAATCAAAACAAGTGTTCACGTTGTCTGACAACGTAGCATAAAATCCATCAAAACTATTAGACTCTAACATAGTGATGGTCTAAAATTGGGTGGTCATATTTTTAAGCTTAGACGCCTTGACAACGTTGGTACCCTCGTGTGTCAAATGGAGAATATCCCATGCTTCCTTAGAATTAGTGCACATCATGATGCGTCGAAACTCGTTAGGGGTGACGGATCCAGAAATAGCATTAAGGCTGCGGGAGTTGAAGTGCTCCATTTAAACCCATCACCAGTCCAGGAAGAGACTGATTTAGGATATGTGACATTATCAACAGTGATCGTGGGAGGAGTCCACCCTCTTCCATACACTAACGAGACCCTCTCATCTATAGATTTTAAAATGGATCTCCTTCGGGCTTTTCAATATCGATCCATCCAAAATTGACATCCTATAGTATACGTTACCCATCAGAAAATTTGTAATTTTTTAAAACACAATTGATATTACATAATGCTTTTGTGGAAAATCAGGATCTCACGATAATTTGGTGAAATTTGCTATGATTCCAATTTGAGAGGACGCAATAGTCTAATGTCATTAAATTATTAAATTTAGATGACAATCCCCATCAAATATTTAATTCGATTAGTCCTAAAGCATGAAACTGTGTTATTTTAAACGTAAATCAAGAAAGCATGCAATCAAAATATAATTCAATGAAATATCTCCTCAAGGAAAAACCTTTTATTCACTTTATAAAATTTACAAATTGCCACTTATAAAATTTATAAATGAATCTACTATGATCCACTCAAGAATCACAAGACCACAACCTTTCTTCAGTAATGATCCTCGTAAGAATCACAAGAACCGCAGTCCTCCATCTTCAGCAGTGAATTCCCTCGAGAATTACAAGTTCAGCTATGGAGATGCCTTCTCCAAAAAGGTTGTGTCTGTAAAGATACAAACTATAAGGTTTAAAATTGATGCACTCAAATATATTCTGGGAATGTGATTTGTGTATAAAAATGTTTTCAAAGCTCAAAAAGTTGAAATTTTGTACTAAAGATATGCATAAATAGTTTTGGCAAAAGTCTTTACAAAAACAAACACGAAACATGTATTTATAAGGCTGACATAAATTTCGAGGCATCGACTTCATTTGAATGACTTTTGAGTTTGAACAAGAATAGCAGGCTCTATCTAACGAGAATGAATCTCGTTCAAACGACCAAGAAATATCATTTGAACGAAGTTCAAACGGCCTTCAAATGACCTAAAATAGTACACCTTCATTCTATGTTCTTTCAAGTAAACTTTAAACGAAACTAGGATCTTGTTCGAACGAGATTCCCATCTCGTTTCAACGAGATACGTGCATTTTGAAAAAATTTAAATCCAGAAAAAATACCTCGAGTTTTAAATAAAAAAATCATGTTTCCATTTTTAATAAAAATAAACATCCTAAAATAAATTTAAGGAAAAAATTTAAACACTAAATAACATTATACCTTCATCATGGAGATGCTTGAATGCTGGAGATGTTGGATCTTCGGACTTCGTGTCGGCTCGAATCAAACGGTAGCGAGATACGCCAAAAACTGTACTTAGCCTAAACTATGAGCAAATGATAGAAATCATGCTCTTATAATTATGATATCCGGAGATAATTTAGGACTTTTGGAGAGATTATATTAAGTGATATGATAAATTGGATTTATTGAGATTTCTCTGGAATGCAAATTAGAGTTTTGGGATGAATTATACTTGGGGATTTATTAATGAATTTGTAATGGAAAATTCGAGAAAATAGGGATGCGGGATGATTGAGAGTTGTACGTGTCAAAAATTAATATATGAGAATTAATTAATTAAGTGGATAATTAAGTAATTGAGAATGAAAATGATATTCGAAAAATGTTGGGCTAGTGCCACGAGTAATAGACACGGTTTGCCGGAATTATTGAGAAAATATATACTGGTATAGAGTCAGTATATGTATATATTATTATATCTGTGTGCATGATATAATTATATGAACATACCGTCTAGTACTATCATCAGAGGTTGCGCGATGTGGGTGATCTTCCCTGGCAAAAAATAACAGGCTAAGTATGTACCCCAGGTCATAGTGCCATGCATGTACTCTTTGAGGTTAAAGTTTGAAGAGGTAATTTGGATATGGTTATGACTCACTATCGAATAACTTATAACCTCATCCAATATGTTTACGATTTTATCAGGTTTTGGTGTGAGAGTCCCACCCGGTGGCCAAGGATGATGTGTATATGCCCTGGTGCATGATAGCATTTTAGAGATTCGCATCCAGTGGGTTATTACTCTAAGGGATGAAGGTTATACGTTTATAGCGAGTGGTATATACGTATGCTTGATATGATATTGAACTATGTATATATGTGTGCATAAAAATATATACGAGCATGAGATATTAAAGTGTGAATATTAATTTAATAACTAGTGAAAGTTATTTGGAATGAATTGATAAATTATAACTAAGAATTGTAATTATTAAAAGTTACCTGATATGAATTGATTAATTATAATTATTAAACAGATGGGAAATTTAATTTTAAAATACACGTGACACAGGGTATCATATGGACTTAAGAATATTGGAGGCTAGTTAGGCGGGATAACATAATTAGGGAAATGCATACGTTAGGTGCACACTATAGTTGAGCGGTGAGTATTAGCTCATGCGAGTATGACACCAATCTAAATATAGAAGAATGCACACATATTTTTTAATGTATTTTAATTACTTGCAAAATATTTTCAAAAAAAATTGGGCTCTAACCCGTGTCAAAATATTTTTTTTAGGTGTTTAGCCACAGTGTCGCCAAGCATGATAATCACTTCTAGGTCATCGGAGCTACAATAATTGTGGAGTGTTATAGGGGTTGTTTAGTCGTTTTCTATCATAAAGATTCTAGCTAGGATTCCGTCAGTTATTCTCCGGGCTTGTCGCTCAATGTCATTTTTTATTCAGCGTTATTTAATCCAGTTGTATTGTATTATAAACCGATGGTTTATTCGGTTAATTTATATTATTATATTCCTGCATTCAAATATGGTTATGTGATTGTGAATTTAATTATTTATCTAGCATAATTGATGGTGAATGATTTTATTTATTTTAATTGAAGTTTAAATTGACACACGACTTGATTAAATAATCGGCGGTTAGTAATTAATTGGATTTTTGACAGTGATGCTAAGAATGAGCCATTTGAGATTCATGTTTTATTTTAGTAGAGGGTTGACCACCTGTTATTGTAATAGGCAGGGTGTCACATGGTTCCGTAACCATATCATATATATGGCACAACACACCTCAAGTAAAGTATTAAGTAATAGTATGATCATAGCATGTATAATAAATTTGGACTAATAGTTATTTAGGTATAACTGTGACATGTACTAGAATTTTGGTATAATCCTAAATTGCACCATAATTTGAGATAATAATAATATAAGTACAATCCTAATGTACTTAAAATTTGGTACATCCCTAACATACACCACAAGTTTGAATACTAATAATATAAGTACAGTCTTGAAATGTACTTTAAATTGCATATATTAGCTCATAAATTATTAAATAGCAAATATAATTTATTGTAGATTTATAAGTCATACGACTGAATTCTTAAATTAACTTATATCTTTTATTTCATAATTAAATTTTCAATCAAGATCCTAACCAAATGGACACTACACAAAATCCAACCCTAAAATCACCACATCAAAATTTCAACCTTGCGCAACGTTGGTAAAGAATTCATAATCAATTCAATAAAAAATAAAAAAATACAAAACCAGTGCCCTGGCATTTGTAACCCAATTATCTACAATTGAAAAATCTGAAAACCGTGTGCACAACCCCAAAACGTGACCATTATCATGCCATAAAAATTTGAAATCTCATAAATGCGTCTGTCTTCAATCCCAAGTCTACTGTTATGAGCCTAAACCCCAAGTTTTCCATTAACAGCGTGAACCAAGGTTCTATTACCTCAAATACACCCAAATATGACCTAAAAACCCCAATAGATCAAACTCTAGGTTATAACTACAAAGTGTAGATGATTTAAGTATAAAATTTCAAAATCTAAACTTAAGGAGCCTAACTTCATATTTCTCTTAATTAATTCTTAGATTTGGTTCAATATTCGAATTTAAATAAGGGATTTTGCAAGATTCATTAACATGATTCAAATTATAATGAATTAGATCCAATTCCAAGGTGAATTCATCAAATGACTCATCAAACCATTCTAATTAATTAACTAACGGAATAAGATTAATTTCCTCAATTAGTTTGTGCTTCACTTTATTATGTACAAAAGTGGTAAACAAGAAGCACATAAAAATGTATGGTTAGATTTTGATCCTACAACTAGAAGAAATTCAATTATCGCGGGTTCTTTCACTTTGACTAATAGTGAGAAAAAGATCCTCTTAGACACGTTGTTCAATTTGAAGACTCTGAATGGTTATTCCGGTCATTTTTGTAGGGTGGTATGCTACCAAATAAATTACGTGAAATAGGGTAAGTCTCACGACAGGCACGTCATCAGCCAATTAATCCCCCTGTTGTTTAAGCATTGATTTTCTAAGCGTAAAGATCTTCGCATGGAAATTATGCAGACAAGTTTGTTCTTCACCTTACTGTATGCAAAAATGGTAAACAAGGAGCACATTAAGGCTGCGAGAGTAACTTTAGCCGAGGCGATTTATGTCTTGGAGAAGTATTTTCCCCTATACTTTTTTGACATCAGTGTCTACCTGCTTGTGCATTTATGCGATGAGGTTTAATTATGTGGAACCATCAGAGATCGCTGGATCTATCCTTTCAAGTGATTAATGAAAACCTTTAAAGACTATGTTAAAAATACAATGTATATTGGAGGGTAAATTGCAAAAGAATAAAAAACAGCCGAATCATCATTATACGCTCGAGAACATATATCAGAAAAAGGGATTAGGTAGTTTAATCCTCGTGGATAACGAATGATTGAGGAACCTGATGAGTTTGAGGATGAATTTCCTTTTGAGAACCCTAAAGAGGAGAGACTCACCAATCTGCAATACGAGAAAGCAACTCGTTATGTCTTCGAATCGTAAGATGACGTTGAAGATTGGAGAGAGTAAGTAACTATATATATAACTTATTTTTGTTTGATTACTTGTATTTTGTATAGTACCATCTAAAATCTACAATTTTAATTAAATACTTCAACAATGTAAACTTTCCTTTGGCCAAATGTAAAAATTCAAGCCTCAAATCCCTAAATATCCTCCCCTTTGAGTGCCTCCTATCTCCTTAGCCTCCTAAGGTTTCTCCATGCTCCAATATGCATTTAGGCTTAGTCTTCTAACTTAAAAAACCTTATTCCTACGAAATTGGCTTTGGGACCAACCTAAATGTAACAACCCGCTATCCGAAATAAAGGGTGGCCAGCCCTAAATCCCGATGAAACAGGAATCATAGATAGATACCATTCTCAGCATCACAATAATCATACAGAGTATCAGGAATAACCACACAATATTCCAGAAAACGGGTTATCAAAAATTTTAGTTTGTAATTTAAAGAAAACACTTTCAACAACCCACAATAGAAAAAGAGGATGGAAACTCCCACAACATATACGTGTAATCAAATAGATAAAAAAGGGCGTCGGTCGATACCATCCATACAACATACAATAAGTTCACGTGTTACATAATACATCAATTATACAATTACAACCATTTGGGACACACGCCGGAATAAAGACTGATCTTAGCTAGAAAATAATAATAGGGGCGTCTACACAAAATATCCCGTGATCCCCGCAAAATGTCACGGCTCCACAAAAGACTCAGAGAAAAGATAGTCATTACGGGCGACCTTGCGACGGAACACCTGAACGAATATAGAAGATATATACACAATAAGAAAACGAAGAACCGGTCAGAGGCCGGTTTGATATGATCACTAGATAAATGACTGGTATGAAAATAATGTACAAGTAAGCATGGATGATAATCTAGCATGGTAACATCATATAAAGAACTAAGACAGATAAATGATTATTAATTATGAAATCTAATTATACAAGAATTAAAAGTACTTATAAGCCTTTTTCATCTTTCATCATTTTCAATTCCATCTTCTTTCCATTCCTTATCAGGAATGCATTTATTACCATGTGCTCTTTATGGCACTTATCTCAATTGTATGCTCTTTGTGGCATATGCTTTGCTCTTTATGGCATTAATGTTCCATCGAGTCCAACTCGATATTAGAATAGTTATAAATATAAATATAACGATTCTAAGACCGCCCGTCCCGGTTTCCCCACTGTGCGCGTCCCTAAATAACCATCATCTTCCAGGGCCTAACATAAGATAACCTGGGATCCTATCGAAATGTCGGGAAGCGGCCATATGCCTGCGGGGTAGTCAAGACCACACCCAGAATCTCCTACCCATCGCAGAAAAATATAAAACAAGCGCTCATATGGCCTAGGACTATATCCACCCTGCATTCACTAGCCAGGGGGCTTCACCTCACGCACGGACTTCCCTTAAGATGGTATTTAGAGAGGTGTGTAACATCCATTTTAATAATTTCCATTTCGTGATTCAGTAAATCATGTTTTACTTTATCCATTTTACATTTTATCAAATGCATTATGGTATACTTCACATCATCATAATAGCCTCGAAGAATATTTAAACTCCCAAGTTATCTCTCCTAAATGTCCTTGCTTGGACTTTATAATAATCCTCAAATGAGATCTAGTTCGCATATACTCCTAAAGTCTCCAAATTCGACCTTAAGATTTCCTAGACTCTTATTGAACCACCTGACAAAAGAAATGCCTAAACATCTCTTTAAATCTTCCATCCTGAAATGAACCCTAGATGAACCCCTTCTAGTCTAGGGTGTCGACCAACTCAACTAATACTCTAAGACCCTATATTTACTTCATTTAAGAAGGTCCTTAATTTCTAATCCTAAAGAAAAGGGGTTAAAATTTAAAAAGAAAAGAAATAGAAAAAGTGCAGGGTTTCTGAATTGATTCGGCCTAGCCGAATCGATTCGTCTAGAAAATATGGGATTCTGCATAGTTGCCGAATCGATTCGGACCAAGCCGAATCGATTCGGACCAAGCCGAATCGATTCGGTCAGGAAGATTGGGTTTCTGCATAATTTTCGAATCGATTCGGACCAAGCCGAATCGATTCGGATCACTCGACCCTGAAAACTGCATAACAGCGAATCGATTCGGCCAGGCCGAATCGATTCGATTCTGCAGAAGTTCCAAGATGTTCTTATGGAGTCTTTGACTCCAAATTCTTCCCAACCCAAATCCAATCTAACCAACTCATTTATTATCATCAACACAACATAAATGTTACTAATAACTACCACCACCATTAATACTCATCCAATTTATTCAACCATGATCCAAATCCAACAATTTTACCAAAAGCCCTAAACTAGTTAAACTATGGTTAATACACCATTATCACACAAATCATTTATCTTAAACCACAAATAGCAAGTAGAAACTTGCCTCAATTCAGCAATTGCATATTTTCTTGGTGTAAGAGCAAGAATCCCTCTCAAATCTTCAATCTCTTTTCTTTCTTTCTACCCTTCTATTCCTCTCTCTAGTTCTCTCTAGGTTTAGGAAATAAAATTTTGGGAAATTAGAAGACTTAGTAAGACTAAGTCGTGGCTTAAGACAAAATCCCACTTAATTAATTAATATTGCGATAAAATAATACGCAACAGCATTAGTGAGGTATAACCAGTCAAAAGTGCCCAAAACCTCAAAATACATAATGGCACAATATCTGATTATCTCGCACGTTCCGGAATCAACTGCGGCCTCCAAATTATCATTTGGACATTTTATAAATCAATTTAAGTTTCGGTCTCCTTATTAAGCCAAATATCATTTTAAATTCATATGATATTAATAAGCATATCATAGCAATATTCACCCATAGTTATGGTATATATAGAAACTCATAGTGAATATTAGCTTTGCTTCAATAAATTAGCATTCAAATCATAACCCAACACTTATATCTAATTACCATACCTAGTAATTAATATAAAATACGTTCTCATAAGCGAGGGTTATTACATACTCCCCCCCTTATGAGGGAATTTTGTCCCCAAAATTCAGGCGTACCTTATAAGAAAAGATGTGGATATTTCTCCCGCATCTCGTCCTCACGCTCCCACATTGATTCTTTCGCATTGTGATGACTCCATTGAACTCTCACTAAGGGCACCACACGAGACCTTAACTTGCGGTCCCCATACTCAAGAATAGCAACCGGTTGTTCTTCATATGAAACATCGGGTTGCAAGTCGATATCTTCAAAAGGGATGTGCCAAAGGGCACCCTCACACCTTCTATACTTCTTTAAGGAGAAGACATGAAATACATCATGGATTTGTTGCAAAGGCTGCGGTAAAGCAAGTTGATACGTTACGGGACCAATATTTGCAATAACTGGGAAAGGTCCAACGAAACGCGGTGCAAGCTTTCCTTTCTTTCCGAAACGTTTAATGCCCTTCATTGGAGACACTCGCACCAATACTTGGTCTCCAACCTCTAACTCCATGTGTCTCCTACCCGCATCGTCATAGCTCTTTTGACGATCCTGAGCTATCCGAATGCGATTTCGAATAAGTTCAAACTTTGAAGAAGTGTCTTGGATCATTTCAGGTCCAAGAAATTTGTTATCACCCACTTCCATCCAACAAGCGGGCGATCTACATGGTCGGCCATACAAAGCTTCATAAGGTGCCATTCCAATAGTGATTTGGTATGAGTTGTTATAAGCAAACTCAACCAATGGGAGGTATTGTTCCCAACTGCCCTTAAAATCAAGCATGCACATACAAAGCATATCCTCCAACATCTGGTTTACCCTTTCAGTTTGACCATCTGTTTGAGGATGATAGGAAGAGCTTAACTTCAACTCGGTTCCCATGGCCTCTTAAAAAAGTCACCAAAAGTGGGACATAATTATTTTATCTCGGTCAGAAACAATATTTACAGGTACCCCATGAAGTCTAACGATCTCCTCGATGAACAATTGGGCATAGCGAGCGGTATCATAATCCGTACGTATGGACAAGAAGTGTGCCGACTTAGTTAAACGGTCGACAATCACCCAGATCGAGTCATGACCTCTCTATGATCTAGGTAAGCCCGTAATGAAGTCCATCGAAATGCTTTCCCATTTCCATACTAGAATCTCCAACGGTTGTAACCAACCTGTCGGTCGTTGGTGGTCAATCTTAACCAACTGACAAGTAGTGCATTGGGATACAAACTCCGAGATATCCCTCTTCATACTAGCCCACCAATACTGACGGCGCATATCTTGGTACATCTTGTCCCCATCTGGATGTACCGTAAACTTTGACCCGTGAGATTACGCCATCACAGCTCGTCTCAAGTCCCCATCTTCGGGAACAATAAGTCTTCCATGGAAGCGTAGTCCACCCTCAGAACCAATCGAGTACAACTCCGCTCCCTCGGACAACAGTCGGTGTATATGGTCTTGACAAACTTTATCTCTTCCCTGGGCTTCCATAATTCTCACTATAATCGTAGGAGTAACGGTCATCACGGAAATGAATGCCCTTACCCCTTTATCCTCCTGACTGAGCTCTCTCCACTTAGCTTTCCACACATTAGCTAAGTCTCCCTCGGGCCTCCTACTCAAGGCATCCGCTACTACGTTCTCCTTTCCAGGATGGTAATGGATATCAAATTGGTAGTCCTTCACAAACTCCAACCAACGACGCTGACGCATATTCAAGTCCTTTTGGGAAAATAAATATTGTAGCGATTTATGGTCGGTGAAAAGACTAAACTTTCCCCCCAAGAGATAATGCCTCCATATCTTCAAGGCAAAGACAACTGCGGCAAACTCTAAGTCATGCACCGAATAGTTCCTTTCGTGAGGCTTCAACTTACGAGAAGCGTAAGCAATAGCTTGTCTTTCTTGCTGAAGAACACCTCCTAACCCTTGAAGAGATGCATCGATGAAGACTAGATATTCCAATCCCGATTTTGGCAACGCAAGGACTGGAGCCGAAGTTAGTCTCTCTTTGAGCTCATCAAATGCAGCTTGACATGAACCGTCCCAAACAAACCTCACTCCCTTTCCGGTTAAATTCGTCAATGGGCTAGCGATCTTTGAAAAACCCTTAATAAATCGACGGTAATAACCCGCCAAGCCCAGAAAACTACGAACCTCAGTGGGGGTCGTGGGCTGACCCCACTCTCTCACCGCAATCACCTTGCCAGGATCCACAGATACACCCTGGGATGACACCACATGACCCAGAAATTGAACTTCCTTCAACCAAAAGCCACATTTCTCAAACTTTGCATACAATTTGTGATCCCTCAATCTCTGCAGGACCAACTGTAAGTGAGTAGCATGATCAGACTCTGTCTGAGAATAGACTAGGATGTCATCGATGAATACAATAAGAAACTAGTCAAGGAAATCCCGAAACACCCTGTTCATAAGATCCATAAATACAGCCGGAGCATTGGTTAGCCCAAAGGGCATAACCAAGAATTCATAGGATCCGTAACGGGTCAGAAATGCCGTCTTGGATACATCTTGCGCCCGTATCCTCAATTGATGATACCCCGTCCTCAAATCGATTTTGGAGAAGTATGACGCTCCCCTAAGTTGATCAAACAAATCATCGATGCGAGGTAAAGGGTATTTATTCCGGATGGTGACTTTGTTCAACTCCCTATAGTCCACGCATAACCGGAGAGAACCGTCTCTCTTCTTCACAAACAATACCGGAGGACCCCATGGCGATGTGCTACGCCTAATAAACCCCTGCTCCAATAGCTGTTAAATCTAATCTCTCAACTCCCTCATCTCCACAGGAGCCATTCGATATGGATCTTTAGCAATCGGTCGAGTTACCGGCATTAAATCAATCACAAACTCTATTTCCCGACTTGGAGGTAATCTCGGTATCTCCTGAAAAATATCTTCAAAATCTTTAACAATCGGAAGAGAATGTAGGGGAATCACAACATCCCTAGGTGCATCTTCCGCAATACAATATAAATAAGAACTCGTACTCCCTTCCATACAAGGCATAACAACCAGGAACATTTCTTGTCCCGGAACTACGAAAACTATGCTTTTCCCGTAACAATTTACTATCGCGCGATATTTCACTAGCCAATCCATACCCAATATTACATCGTACCCGACCATATCAAGGACGAGCAATTCGGCCTCGAAACACAAGTTACCAAGATTAATCCTTACGTTTTTACAAACAAAGAAAATCAATGAACCATCGCCCATAGAGGATTCAACGCTAGTAAAGGTACTTTCAGCAGATTTTATCAAACCTGTGGTCTGGGCAATACTTCTAGAAATAAAGGAGTGTGTAGGACCCGTATCAAATAGTACTCGACCTATATGCCCATGAATGAAAAACTTACCCTCGATCGCTGGCGGTGCCGGAGGAGCTGGAGGAAGCATAGCCTCCTGAATATGGTAAACCCGTCCATACTGCAATTGCCCCTGCTGAGGAGGAGCAATCGGATTAGGCGCCTGGGGCAGAAACTGTACATACGACTGCTGTGGGGCCCTAGGAAGATGCCCTCCAACCAACTGAGAACGCGCCCTTTTATAATGGCCCAACTCCCCACACTGAAAACATTTATTAGCCGCATTCTCCTGATTCCTACCTTGATTGTTTCGAAATTTCCCCGCACCCAGGCCCTGCTGGCCCCTACCTCCATTTCCACCTCTACCTCCTTGTTGTTGTCGACTGCCTTGACCCGGCCTATTATTATTATTATTATTGTTGTTGCCACCAGCATTAAACCCACTGAAACGCTGACGCTTGGACAAATCCCCTTGCTGAGGATCCCTGTCTTTCTGCTTGTTCCCCGAGGATTGGTACGAAGAAGATGTCCCCCCTCCGCTCCCATTTCCTCCCGGTTTCACCACTTGCCCCATTGCTGGAGCCCTCTTATTGTTTTGCACAAATAATCTATGCTCTTGACAGTGAAGTAAAGAAGCATTCATCACGTACCCAAAGGTTACCAAAGATACATTTCCAAGCAAGTGTTGTTTTATTCGCCAATGCAAACCTCCTACAAATCTGGAGATCCTCTTCGCTTCCGGAGTCACTTCATCCGGTATAAAGCTTGCTAATCGGGTAAACTCCTCTTCGTACTCAGCAATCGATCTCTCCCCTTGTACTAAATCTTGAAGCTTTCTCTGCATCTCCCTTTGAACTGCGGGAGGGAAATACTTTCCATCAAACAAAGCCCAAAAATTTATGATTGACATTGTATCCCTTTGTTCGGGTGTCGTCATTGACTCCCACCAGTGTAAGGCCGATCCGACAAGCTTAAAGGTAACGAGGATTTGATTTTTCTCCTCACTACATTCCACCATCCTAAGATGGCGCTGCATGTCCTTCTTCCACTGGTTTGCCTTTATAACGTCAGAACCTCCCTCAAATTCTAGGGTATGACCCTTTAGGAAAGACTCTCTTACTCGTTCCCACTGAGAAGGTCCCGTAGGAACCAGTAGTTCTTGTCCTCTCGCTTGAGCTTGTGGCATTTGTTGTGTCACTGTAGTCATCGCTGCATTAACAGCCTGGGCCACGATATTTGCCACATCAGCGGCACTGATATTCCCCGGTGGCGGCAGTGGAGGACCAACCTCATCCTCGACAACCCTATTGCGTCTAGCGGGACGTCCTCTCTTTAGCGGCATCTGAGATAGAGAAGAGATAGAGTTAGAATATTATAAAACAATCTAACTAGCAGAAGATCGCATACATAAGCAACAAGAAAATCCTAACATTAAGCTCTATATCAAAGAACGCTACGATAAAACGTGACGAGTTCGCATAGATCCAAAAGACTCTAGAACCTGATGCTCTGATACCATCTATAACAACCCGCTATCCGAAATAAAGGGTGGCCAGCCCTAAACCCCGATGAAACATGAATCATAGATAGATACCATTCTCAGCATCACAATAATCATACAGAGTATCAGGAATAACCACACAATATTCCAGAAAATGGGTTATCAAAAATTTTAGTTTGTAATTTAAAGAAAACACTTTCAACAACCCACAATAGAAAAAGAGGATGGAAACTCTCACAACATATACGTGTAATCAAATAGATAAAAAAGGGCGTCGGTCGATACCATCCATACAACATACAATAAGTTCACGTGTTACATAATACATCAATTATACAATTACAACCATTTGGGCCACACGCCCGAATAAAGACTGATCTTAGCTAGAAAACAATAATAGGGGCGTCTACACAAAATATCCCGTGATCCACGCAAAATGTCACGGCTCCACAAAAGACTCAGAGAAAAGATAGTCATTACGGGCGACCTTGCGACGGAACACCTGAACGAATATAGAAGATATATACACAACAAGAAAATGAAGAACCGGTCAGAGGCCGGTTTGATATGATCACTAGATAAATGACTGGCATGACAATAATGTACAAGTAAGCATGGATGATAATATAGCATGGTAACATCACATATAAATAACTAAGACAGATAAATGATTATTAATTATGAAATCCAATTATACAAGAATTAAAAGTACTTATAAGCCTTTTTCATCTTTCATCATTTTCAATTCCATCTTCTTTCCATTCCTTATCAGGAATGCATTTATTACCATGTGCTCTTTATGGCACTTATCTCAATTGTATGCTCTTTGTGGCATATGCTTTGCTCTTTATGGCATTAATGTTCCATCGAGTCCAACTCGATATTAGAATAGTTATAAATATAAATATAACGATTCTAAGACCGCCCGTCCGGGTTTCCCCACTGTGCGTGTCCCTAAATAACCATCATCTTCCAGGGCCTAACATAAGACAACCTGGGATCCTATCGAAACGTCGGGAAGCGGCCATATGCCTGCGGGGTAGTCAAGACCACACCCAGAATCTCCTACCCATCGTAGAAAAATATAAAACAAGCGCTCATATGGCCTAGGACTATATCCACCCTGCATTCACTAGCCAGGGGGCTTCACCTCACGCACGAACTTCCCTTAAGATGGTATTTAGAGAGGTGTGCAACATCCATTTTAATAATTTCCATTTCGTGATTCAGTAAATCATGTTTTACTTTATCCATTTTACATTTTATCAAATGCATTATGGTATACTTCACATCATCATAATAACCTCGAAGAATATTTAAACTCCCAAGTTATCTCTCCTGAATGTCCTTGCTTGGACTTCATTATAATCCTCAAATGACATCTAGTTCGCATATACTCCTAAAGTCTCCAAATTCGACCTTAAGATTTCCTAGACTCTTATGGAACTACCTGACAAAAGAAATGCCTAAACATCTCTTTAAATCTTCCACCCTGAAATGAACCCTAGATGAACCCCTTCGAGTCTAGGGTGTCGACCAACTCAACTAATACTCTAAGACCCTATATTTACTTCATTTAAGAAGGTCCTTAATTACTAATCCTAAAGAAAAGGGGTTAAAATTTAAAAAGAAAAGAAATAGAAAAAGTGCAGGGTTTCCGAATCGATTCGGCCTAGCCGAATCGATTCGTCTAGAAAATATGGGATTCTGCATAGCTTCCGAATCGATTCGGACCAAGCCGAATCGATTCGGTCAGGAAGATTGGGTTTCTGCATAATTTTCGAATCGATTCGGACCAAGCCAAATCGATTCGGATCACTCGACCCTGAAAACTGCATAACAGCGAATCGATTCGGCCAGGCCGAATCGATTCGGTTCTGCAGAAGTTCCAAGATGTTCTTTGGAGTCTTTGACTTCAAATTCTTCCCAACCCAAATCCAATCTAACCAACTCATTTATTATCATCAACACAACATAAATGTTACTAATAACTACCACCACCATTAATACTCATCCAATTTATTCAACCATGATCCAAATCCAACAATTTTACCAAAAACCCTAAACTAGTTAAACTATGGTTAATACACCATTATCACACAAATCATTTATCTTAAACCACAAATAGCAAGTAGAAACTTGCCTCAATTCAGCAATTGCAGATTTTGTTGGTGTAGGAGCAAGAATCCCTCTCAAATCTTCAATCTCTTTTCTTTCTTTCTACCCTTCTCTTCCTCTCTCTAGTTCTCTCTAGGTTTAGGAAATAAAATTTTGGGAAATTATAAGACTTAGTAAGACTAAGTCGTGGCTTAAGACAAAATTCCACTTAATTAATTAATATTGCGATAAAATAATACGCAACAGCATAAGTGAGGTATAACCAGTCAAAAGTGCCCAAAACCTCAAAATACATAATGGCACAATATCTGACTATCTCGCACGTTCCGGAATCAACTGCGGCCTCCAAATTATCATTTGGACATTTTATAAATCAATTTAAGATCCGGTCTCATTATTAAGCCAAATATCATTTTAAATTCATATGATATTAATAAGCATATCATAGCAATATTCACCCATAGTTATGGTATATATAGAAACTCATAGTGAATATTAGCTTTGCTTCAATAAATTAGCATTCAAATCATAACCCAAGACTTATATCTAATTACCATACCTAGTAATTAATATAAAATATGTTCTCATAAGCGAGGGTTATTACACTAATCCACAACCTAATGAGACCAAATAATCTTCTAGAAGGTCTAAATCCTTTCCCAAGTTATTTACCAACCTAATGGGCTTAAACCCCAATATATTAAGTCGCACCGTACATTCTAAACCTCCCAAAAGTCAATATGAAATATAACAAATTATTGTAATTTAATTATTTGATTAACTTAAGTTGTAAACCGGTATAAGTCGAAATAATTAAAATCTAATTATTAATTAATTCAGTGCTTCTCGATATTATGAGAAAATAATTCACAATCCTTGGAATCCGATACCGAGGGGAAAATCCCAATAAGGAAACCATCGACACCAAATCCCTAATTATTGAACAGTCACCCATAATACTAAGTCACTTCCAATAATTTATCTAATAAATTACCGTATATAAAGTCCGATTTCAAATACAAATGATATAACGCATATAATTATAAATAGTGAAATCACATGTCACATGAAGCACATATAATATATTTTCATAATTAAATAATGCATAGAAGATATGGGGTATTACATTCTTCCGCCCTTAAATAAGGAATTTCATCCCTGAAATTCGAATTCATTATATTTTACTTAAAATTCTAAGAATATCTCTCTCGTAGTGTCATCATACTCTATACATAATCTACTCATATGCCCTAGGACACATTAATGTCTCCCATAGTAAATTGCGTTCATTTAACACTCAACCAAGCTAGTCTAATTATTGGAACATTAACTTGTCCCACAGGAACTTCCGCCATCGTGGACCTATAAAAATATCATGTAAGCACTGACGATAATAAGGTAAGGTCAAATGATATCAGCCACACCATATCCACGAGTGTGAAAATGACATATGCATCAGAATGCCAACTTCCTTTTGGAATTCAAACTTAATAATTCCCATCCTCGAGGAGATCTTCAAAAGTAACTCACCTACCTCTTAGGACCCTATATTATACTTTCATTTGTCTCAAAAGCACTTATTATCTTCTTTGACAATTTTCACGCAATCTACTATACACACCTCCTCCTCCTCCGAGGTATCCCGAACACATTCCCACACAAATAACTTGCTAACTCTTAGCTCTTACTTGATTTGGTCAATCTAACTCAAATAACCTCGATGACTCCTCATTCCCTCTAAGGACCTCTGTATCCTACGAGAATGCAAAAGGGATAACTATACTTCCTTTACACTCGTCTCATCAACAATTATAACCCTTAAATATTTATGGTGTTCTATCTTCACTTATAGTAGGAGAACCCTAGACACCGACTATGCTACTAACCACTCCACTTTGACCATTGATGTCGACCCCTTGACTTACGATGCCTATAGTCACCCTTGAAGTGCACAACATATAATAAATTACACGCATTGGTCGAAACTACTTCTCGTAGCTTAGGACACTCTGGTACAAATAATTTCCCTTGGAAATGCAACCTTCTATATGCATCAATGCATAAATGAGCTCCCCCTAATTTTAACTTATATACCTTATCTTGGTAAAAAGTTCAACACTTATCCCTGAACTACCCTTGGCACAACATCAAGTGTAATAGCCACCACGGATACAAATGCTTCTACTTTAATAAGATGACATCGTTAAACTCAATAATGACCTCATCACAACAACACTTCCCTTCAAATGACCCAACAAGTCATCGAAACGCAACAATGAACACTTATTTTGCATCACGACTTTGTCAACTCCCTATAATCCACTCAACAAAGCTAATCATCCATGTTTTAATGAAGAAGACTCGAGTTTCTATAAAATAACACACTACTCATTACAACTTCTTGGATTAAAATTGCAATGCCTGGTCCCATGACACTTTATCCTGTATAATGGAGTTAAGCCGACAAAAATGTCTTCGCAATGGCTTTACCACTAATGCTAACATCAAGACCAACACTAATTTTTGGAGTAAATGGTAACTCAATATCCGTACGATTATAACTAAAAACTTTGGACTATCAGTGACATCTCTAAGAAATCGTGGTCCCTTATAATGGGCTCACATCTAAAATACTCGTATGCGTCAGGCCTTCTCTCGACTCTAGACGTAAAGAAAAAACAACCCCAGCCCAAGAACGGCAAACATAAAAGTTTAGCCATTGTATTCGAAGCGGAATACGTATAACTACTAATCAAAGTTAAATCATAAGAATCATAAGACCATATATCTAAATCAACAAAGCATTTGAATACCAAGCCTACCAAACATAGTGTTACGTCTCACAATCACTACGTAAGGCATCACCCCTACCTACTGGGGTATCCACATATACATAAAGCTTGGTGATATGATCTATATAACTCATAATCATAGTAAACACACTACCAATAAATAATTACGACTTTGTGGTGTCTAAGTAAGACTCATGCGTGTAACCCACAAACATAATTGTAATTATTCCTTGTTGCCACTTTAAATAAAACTAATTTCCCCTTTATCATATCATAAATAAATCTCCTCACTTTACACAAGTGTAATAATTTATGTCTAAATGAAACATCGAAATGGTTGTCCTATCGACGATCCTGTTTCCCCTATCTCTACAGTTGATTTTGCTAAAACTAGCCTCATTGACCATAATATAATCAGTCATGGTCCCACTGGACATAATTCTCTTAGCTTTAATGGTTATAATACCCCTGATTGTATGCTCCCGGAACCTTTTAGGGCCTATTCCCCCTATGTGGTTACTTATGTTAGTGAGGTCCTCCTCGACTCGGGATAACAATACACCATCCCTAGTCTATTGGAACTAACTCAATCCTAATCTTACCAATCTTAAGAACTCTATCCTTCAGATAGTTGTAATGTTTCTGGAGATGAAAAAAATAACTTCCACTACCTAGGTGTTAGCGGTGAAGGAAGATCATCCAATAACACAAACCAAGTCCCTTATGAAACACGACATATCTACATAATTTTTTACGGCTAAATCTAAAGTCTTTCCTTGTTTTCATATCAGTCTTTTTTTGTGCAGACATGGAAAGAGAGTTAAATTCCTCCTTATACTGGCTACCACATGATCGCCTTGAGGACATTTAGGAATTTTACTCCTCGACTGTTTTGTATAGTGAGTGGAAAACTCTTCCCCTTGAACCATACGCTAAATATATATTAAAGGTCTCATGACCAATAGCCCATAACTCCTAACCGAAATCAATTTCATGCGTGGGACGTTTCACAAAGGAAATCTAAGCAACGGGCCCTCCCAATACACTTAGGTACTATTCGAATTGTTCATTTAGGATAATGGCGCGAAACCCCCTTAAAGCAGTTTTCATTATTAAGAGTGCAAATCCTAACTGGTATATCTCTAGAGTAATCAGAGAACACAATGCGAAAAAGTGAAGGATGCACTCATGAACTTAGGAAACTAGAATGTGGAATGCTCTAATAACAACTATGATACCCCATAAATTCATAAATAGATTGATTAGTTCTGATACAAAAATCATGGGAATCGAAAATATTTGGTAACATTCTCAGCATAATGAAATAAATGAAACTGAACAAGTAGACAAAAGGCGAGACAATAAAATACTAGATTATTAATAACCATCTCTGATACCATAAAACTAACGATATAAAATAAGACTAACTATGGAATATAAAATATATCTCAAAATATAATAACCATTAGTCACTACAAGTCTACATGTATTAGCTCTTACTAAAACCAAAAAAATTAATACGAGGAGTGGGTGAGCTATACCGCTCGACTTCTACATCCTAGGAATGAGGAGTGAAATGTCATTAGAGATCCTATACCAACGATCAAATAAAGTATATGGAAACATACTCTCTAAGGCTTGTAAAAAAAATCCAATTACAGCGTAAACATCAAGTTTATAAACACTACACAAAAATTGGAAAATGGTTACAGTAAATTGGTCACGGTCCAAAGCCATGAGCAGGTGATCAATGTCGAAAACTGTGACCCCTATCTAAACACTATGATCAATGATGTAACCAAGGTTGAGGGCAACCACAACTAGGTGATGGTCACGGCCAAGAGCCCTGACCAGAGGGGTCACGGTCCACAATTGTGACACAGGCGTAACCCCTTTGGCGCTAAACTTCTCGCCATTAAGGTCACAATGTTTGTCACATTTCAGAACTGTGATCCAAAACCCTTGTTTAAAATGGTCATGTGAACTTGGTCACGATCCAAAATCGTGGCCATTTCTCGAGCTTTAATTAGACACAAAGGTGGTCACGATCCTTAACCGTGACCAACTTTAAATCATTAAATAGTCACATAGTGGGTCATGATTGTGACACATGACCAACTTTTGGGTATAAATTAAACCAAATAATCTTTCTTTCATTTCACCTTCACCATGGAACCCTTACTCTCTCTCTCTCTCTCTCTCTCTTTTTCTCTTTCTCCATTTTCGGTAAAACCAGTCTCCCCCTCTCCATTTCTAGTGAAACCACTCCATTATCGATGAAACCAGTCTCTTGCTCTCTCAACATAGGTACATCTCCCTCTCCATTTATTTGTATATGTAGGTTTCATTATGTGTGTGTGTCGGTATGCATGTGAGGGTTTCAGTGTGTGTGTGTGTGTGTATGTGTTTAAGTATGTGTGTGTGGGTGTTTCAGTGAGTGATTCATGTTAATAAACTTAACAAAATCCCCTTGTTTAATTCAAGAATTGAACTATATTTAAGTGGAATTTTTTAGAATATTTAATTCGAGAATTGAATCCATATTATAAATTTTTAAAAGAGATAGATATAGGTTAGTAATGTTGATATATAACTTATCTCTCAAGGACTTAACAATGTAAAACACAATAATTATTGTTCTAAATGATTCCATACACAAACCTATCATTATATCGATGTTTAGTTAAATTATCTTTTCAAATATTTGCTTATACTTTCTTTTAAATTCAAAACAACCATCTTTGGAAGATTACAAATTGAAAATAACCTTTAAAATTCCATAAAAAAACATTATTAAAAAAAATACAAATTGAAAACCTTTTTGGTTTCTCGTACACGTAAAATAATATCCATTCTATCTCAAAATATACCCTCACACAAAATAAAGGTTTTCGAAATATTTGAAATACAAGTATTGAGTCGAAGTTTGAATGCACGAAAAATAATTTTTAGAAAACCCTCAACTTAGTTAAAAATATTATATATAAATGATTAAACATTAAATTTTTAAATATAAAAATCCTTATCAATATACATAACAAATGTGTGTGTGTTTGTGTGTGTTTAATTGATTATTCTAACATGTTCTATATTAAAATATGGCCCTAATTTTTTTAAAAATTGTATATGAAACTCTTGATGTAGAATTAAATTATTAAGGTTATAGACTTGTTCTTAGATTTATAATAATTGGAATATATATTGAATAATACCCTTGATACCAAATACTTGATTGATGAAACTCTAAGTATGAAAATGTAAAATTATTAGGGATGACAATTTAATCCGGCTCGTCGTGTTTTCACTCTATCCCGCCCCTTATGGGGTGGGTTAAGAACCCATTTAAAATAAATGGGGGTAGGTATGGGTTTTTAAAAAAATCTATTAATTAAATGGGGCGGATTTGACTTTACTATGTATAAGCATAACCCGCCCCGTTTATTTTTTATATTTACTTAAATACCCTTCTTTGATATATTATTTACACCAATATATATTTATATATATAAGTGATGTATGCCATATGCGAGTTTTATTCCTTTCCGAGCGGGTTTTTGACTTGTGTAATATGTGCAGGGAAGGGTTGGGTTTAGAGGGTTTACAGTTAATCGGGATCGAGGCGGGTTAAACTAAACTCTTCATGGGTCGTGGGGCAGGTTAATTTTTTTTTTCGCGGGGCAGGTTTGAGTTTCGGCAAACCTGCCCCAAACCCGACCCGTTTCCATCTCTAAAATTATTTCCCTGAGAATATTTTATGTTTGAATACCCCATGATATTATGTTCTTTAAAATTAATCAAGTAGATGATTTAGAAAGAGTACATGATAAACTTGTATTGGATTGTTAGGTTGATAATTGTTGTGGCTTGTGTTGGATGATCATGGTTGGATACAAATGATGGATACTTA
This sequence comes from Sambucus nigra, assembly GCA_949130495.1. Lineage (NCBI taxonomy): Eukaryota > Viridiplantae > Streptophyta > Magnoliopsida > Dipsacales > Adoxaceae > Sambucus > Sambucus nigra. The sequence goes on along the minus strand of OX422215.1, from coordinate 87,300,000 downwards.
AAATGCTCATTCTATTAATTCAACAAATGATGGATACTTAAAATGCCCATTCTATTAATTCTTCATAATAACCTTTAACTAATTATTTGTCTTAATGACTACCTTATCTTAACGTCTACACACATTCACATAAAGTCACACGTGCCAATATATACATTAAATGTTTAGAATATAGTCATTTGGTTAACTTATTGTGGTCGTGTTCACCCCTTCCTTAAAGGGTTGTTGTTTGAGTGAACACAAATTGGTGGAAGGTCTTGCACAATTGGTGGACAGATAGAAAGTTTAAGTTTAATTAAATTAAAATGAACTTTAATTGTACTTGTATCTGATTGATCAGATGGAAAATCATAATTTGTTTAGGATTAATTTGAGCGATTATCTCCTATTCAAACAATTATATATTTTCTTTGGAAAAATAAGTCACAATAGTAATTACTAGAAACAAGTGTACGAGAAAGAGCAATTTGACTACACTAAAACATATTTCAATAGTGCGCTCCATATAGAAGGAACTCGTATTTACAGGTATGGTAATAAAAAAATTAAATAATTTAATGACTTTACAAATCATAGAGTTGATCTCTCACAAGAGTACTTGTTCGATTGTATTTTGTTTTCCTTGCCATAATGTTGGGATGAGGTAGTAGAGAATATATTTCCTTGCATAATTTCGACAGGGCACTGACGTTGGTGACAGTTATAAAAGGCTGAAAAAAATATTCATCCTTTGTGGATACAATTCCATAAAAAGTGCATTCATCCAGATTGTGACGTCTCATGATATATGCATATTGAAAATGATCTTGCAAATAAGTTGAAGAAAAAAGGAATTCGATTTCATGTCACGCACCTTTATACGTCAATCATAGACACGCTTCCGCTTAGTTGGTCACGTGCAAAATTTCATAGATTTTTAAAAAGTAATATTGATTGGAGGTAAATCAAACACATCGAGCATCTTTTAAAAGATGTTAAAAAGGTGTGTATATATATATATGTATATATATATATATAGTCATAAATCTTCCTTTCTTATATATGTCGCTATTTTTATTAATTATAGAAAATGTCGAAGAGAAATGAACATAATCAACCAAATAGAAAAATACCGCCAATTGGGCGCTTTCCTACACCGCAACCTCAATTTTCATCTCCTCTGGGTTATCAATACTCTACTCTACCAGAGATTCATTCATCTCCATCTCTGAGTCATCAAACTCAATAAAACTCTTATAATTCAACACTCCCAACTCCTGCTGTCGAGGAATCCCAAAATAAGCTTAAAAAGCACATTGGCTTCTCCTTTGGCGTGGGTAATCCAACTGGTGATAATGCTGATGTTCAAATTTTTTAAAACTGTTGTATGTCTCTCGAAAAGATGATTGTGAGCATTTGGAATGCAGACAACTAGAAGAAGGTTGATCATGACTTAAAGGATGATGTTTGAGAGCAACTTACTAAGACATTTCCATTCCCAAACTGTTCGAAGAAAAAGGTACTTTTCAAAGTAGATGATGCTTTGAAAACCTATCGGAATAACCTTCGAATTTTTTTCCCAAAGGAGGAAACGAGTTTTGGTATTTTAAGACTGAAAGGCAAAGTTCCCCAAACTGTTAAAATGCCCACTGACCAATGGAATAGCTTATTGGAAAATGGGGTCAGGGAGGGAAAACTGTTTTAGAGGGAGAGAAATAAGCTGAGAAAATAAAAAAAAAAGTTGATGTCTACAAACTTGGGAAAAAATCTTGTTGGGAGTGCGTGGACCCCCAATTTTAGATTTATAAAAATTAATTTCCTTTTAAATGCGGAATAAAGATGGTTCAACACAACAATTTAATTTTCCTAAATTTTATTTGATTTTATTCTTTTAAAAAGATGAAAAATTAAATTAAACACAAATTTTAATTTCTAAAAGCAAAATTAAAATTAAACCTAAATAAGTGAATTATAATGAGCTCACACACACACACACTTGAAATTCACTTAAACCAAATTAATTTCAAGTCCTAGAAATTTGCCTAACATTAATTAATTCAATTTGCAAATTAGGTCAAACCAAATTTTATCAAATTACATTATTTAGACTTGAATTAAATTATATTAAACATTACCCAAATATTAAACATGCACCAAAATAAACAAGAGAAGTGAATTAAACCATATTTTATCTTTTAATCCTAATAATGCGTTCTAGGTGATTTGCAAGATAAAATAAATTCACAACCACTACACCGCGATGTACGAGGAAAAACCTCGGACGGCCCTAGACTTAAGTCCACTAAGTATGGAATTTTACAAGTACAAGACAAATGACTTACTCAACCCAACTCCTTTCAAGCCCCTGACGCGTCTTGTTGTACCAACCTCTGCTTAATCGACAATCCCAGAATCCACCGAAACCTTGGAATCCATCAATGAAACTTTAGGAACCCGTCAACCACACACGGTGCCTTTCACCGTATGAGAATGCCGCAACCAAAACCAAACTTCTTTTTCTTTAAGGGATGTAGAAGTGAACCTAAACTCTTTTCTTCTTAGGTAGAAAAGTGAACCTGGTGCCAAACAAACTCCAAGCAAATATATATATATATATATATATATATGTGTGTGTGTGTGTGTGTGTGTGTGTGTGTGTGTGTGTATGTGTGTGTGTGGTATTTGGAATAAACTAATATGGGTGTAATCAAAAGTGTTTAAGAATGGTTTTCTTGAAAAAATACACTCTCAAAACATGAACTTTTTCATAGAGGACATAGCCTCTCAAAAACTCTCTCTAGAATTTGTAGGAGATGAAAAAGTTAGTTTTTTTAAGTTAGTTCCCGCACCAATTAATTATGAAAATGTTAGAGGGAACAAAAGAGTGGAATAGTGGAGAAAAACTGCCAAAAAAAATTTCCACCGAAAATCTCGTTCGAACGAACATCTAATGATGTTCCAGAGGCAAAATGGGAAAAGTCGTTGGCAAACTTGTTCGAATGACACTATCGAACGAAATACCAGAAAGTTCATAATTCAATTTTATGCCCGAAAACTTTATTAAAAGTTCTAAAATAACCTTCTGGAAATAAAATTAATTTTAAAATTAAATTACACCCAATAAAAAATGTTCCAAGCTCCTATATATATATATATATATATATATATATATATATATATATATATATATGTATTGCATTCATACCTTAGGAGAGATTGGAACTAATTTGATGACGTGAAACAAGGCACATGTAAATCGGCAATGATGTTCTCTTGTTAAGAAGGCCACAACGTCTTCAACTTTCACATGTCATAGGCTTGAAGGATACACAAAAACACTATTTTATGACTCAATTGTTTTTGTCCGAAATTGAGCCAAAACTACAAAGGACTCATTTGGAAATTTGTGTCCTTACAAATCTCCCCATTTGGCTATTCCGAGATAAAAACCAAAACGAAATCCTAAAGGGTCGTCAAGCTCTACTAGACACAAAAACTTCACACCCAAAATAAAAAATACAAGTTTGACTCAAGACCCAAGGATGAATAGTTTTTTCGATGAAAGGTTGCCGCTAAATAGAAGTCCTGCACACTTACGCAAACATTGAATGCATAGGGAATATCAAAAGTGTAAATGCAATTAAAAGAAATACTAGCCCTAAATTAATTCTTCCCTTATATCCACTATGATTTACCTAAGAAGGTCATGACTCCCCCTAAGTTAAATCTCCTAAACTAAAGGTTTAGAAATCACTTCTCCCCCTTTTTTTTCTTCAGGAATAGACAAAGGATTAAGAATTAATTAATTACACATTCTCCCCGAATCTAACTAAGTACTATTTCTCCGCCTAACAATTACATAAGGGATAAAGTATGGGAAAGCAATGAAACATGATTGAGCATAAAGTGATAAGAGCATGAAAGCATATGGGCAACAAATTCATAACTAATACATACCAATAATAAATGGATGCTAACTATGAAGCGAACAAAAATGATATCAAGTTGAAACATAAGAAACTAGGCATGTGATATCAAACAAACTTTTGCAACAAGTTAGGTACGAATTATGAATTAATGCATAGGTGGAATAGCTAAAATGGAAAAAACTAAAAAAAATATTATATCATATATATGTATACACAATAGATATAAAATATATACAAGAACAAATATATGGATATAAACTCACAAATGACACAAAATAAATTAACATGAGTTTTCCACACTCTTATAGCATAAATGTGTCATATGGAAATGGAAGTGTAGGGGTGTGAACTAGTAACAATTAAATTTAGACCCAATCACTTAAAACATGTTCACGGAGTTCTCATTTGATTGCAAAATTTTATCACATTTAGATATAGCCTCATGTGACAATATAAATTGAACTCAATGAACAAACATACACAATGCATACAAGCCTAGAATTTTGATGATTCTACAAACCAATAGAGTCATGACATTGAAAGCGCAACTATGATAAATGGACATTGTGCAAACCGTTGATATACCATCCAAACTCCCTCAAAATAAGCATATTAATTTTTGAATGACTATATCAAACAAAACAAATAGGCCTTGGCAAATATTTTCTTTTACTGCCACTATTCTTTTAGGCCTTTGGACCACGTATTTCTTTTAGGTCCAAGCAAACAGTGGCTTACTCGCAAAGGATGATATTTACTTTCGGAGCCCTTCCCCATGCACATTTATATAAATATCGTTTTTATATCTCACACAAATCTCACGTGCAATGAATTTTAACATGCACTAGTCCTCCTAGGTCACATAATACATAGATGACTAGATTCGTTGGAGAACACCTCATAAAGCTCAAATATACATGTGAAGTTAAAATTTCAAGTGAGCTCGTGCATGTGTGAATTGAGGCATATAAAAATAGAATCCATTATAGCAACACAAAATCCAACTACTCCATGTAAGCATGTTAAAGAACATTTTAAGGGTTGGCAATATTAACCAAAAGTTCTAGCAACATGGAAGCGAAAAAGAAGGGATTCAAACACAAACATATGCCACAAAAGATGTGTAAAACCAAAATACACAAAATAAAAATCTTTTTGAGTTTTTGAAATTTTTAAACAACCAAACAAAAATATTTAATCAAAAGATACACAAAAATCATTTGTATTTTTCATTTAATGCAAACAAAATAAATATAATACAAAAGACAAACAAGAATCATAATTCTAGCATGAGATATGTGATAAAGCAGTGTCTATAAAATGATAAACAAACATACAATTAGCATGAAGCATAAAAGCTAAAGTATGCAAACAACTAGCACATTCAACCTTTGGATTTAGCAAGGCATGAATCGTGTGAAAGAAAATGAGAATAAAAAATCCTATCTTGTGAAGCTACTAAGTCGGATCTCCTAACCCAAACTAATGACGAATGATGATCTCGGGATTTAAGAATCTTGGCTACCTCAGTTGCCTTACGGAGGGATTTTCTAGGACCTTGTTTAAGATCAAAACAAAATTTCTTAAGATGACCTTTTCGATCATAATGTGAGCACCTAAATACTCGGTGAAAAGACTTACCTAAGGAATGATCTATAACATTGATCCTAGAGGATTCTCCTAAAACATTGGTGTTGATACCAAAATTAGTATGCTGGTGTGGACGAATAATAAGAAGACACGTGTCAATCTACGTGGCATAATAGCAACAAGGAAGCTCATTCCCCCGACCAAGTCAGACTCACTCCGAGGAACTCCAGCTCTCCGAGGAACTCTTGAACGACGAGCAACTAAGGCGGTTCGAGCTGCATCTCGACCGCAGCATTAATTGCCAGATAATCAACAGTTCAACTATTCATTGAATGCTTATCACCTTGACGCACACGTTTGGAGAGCATTAAATGAATTACCCTTTCATATGTGTATCATTTAATGTAACACCCTTTCATGTACAGCCTAAGGGCTATAAATATCTTGTATCACCCTCATTCAAAGGGACGGGAATTTCTTGATAGAACTTGTAATCGAGAATTCCCAAACACTCAGCAATAAAATAACAGTGGACGTAGGCCATTCATACAAGGCTGAACCACTTTAAAATATTCTGTCTCATTTATTTATCTGTGATTAAATTATTAGAGTGATCTAGTTTTTTACATCAACAGATTGGCGCCGTCTATAGGAACGATTGTTATTATCGTTTTTCACCAAAAATCATTCATCATCAATGGCAAATAATTCGAAATCCAGCAATCGAAACGCTGGAAATGCTGGAAATCCTCTAAATCCCTCTGCACCTCCAGATCTGGCTGGGATTATGACGAATCTGGCTCAAGGACAAACCGCCATGCAAGAAACAATGCGACAACTCATACAGACCCTTCATGGCGGCGCACCTACGCGTTCAGGACAACGAAGTGGTCAGAGGCAAACCTACTTATTTTCTTCACGATCCAAGCGTACTGAGTCATATCGTAATGAGGAATCTGATGATTTCTCTTATCAACCTGGGCGAACTTCGTCAATAAGGGCTACGGATACTGATCAACGTATCACTCTCTCTCCAGAAAGACCCAGTGCCTTGGAAAGACTGAGTAGGGTGTCTCCTTTCAGCCGATTAGGCCCTAGGAGGAATAGGAGTCCACCTAAGACCATGTCGAGGAGTTTTCGACGACCATCAGATCTAAGAGAAGGATTAGCACAATCACGACCAGTTGCTCGTCAAGATAGATCTCAAGAGGCCACATCAGAACAATCAATTGCTCGAACTAATAAGCCCGAGGAAGGAAATGATGCGTGGAAGGGTTCCATTCAGCGCTTGGAGGATAGATTGGGAGAAATGGCTAAGGCGAAAAATCCCTTACAACGAACTTTTGTTCAAGGGACAACTTTTGTCCAGGCCATTGTGGGTTTTCCTACCCCGTCAAAGTTTAAAGCACCAGTAGTGACCCCCAAATATGATGGAAAGACAGATCCTATTCTTCATATAGAGCAATATCAAGCTGCCGCCGATATCTATGCTGTCCCCGATGAGATGAGATGCAGAGCATTCTCAGGAACTCTTACTGGATCTGCCCAGATATGGTACAACAATCTTCCTCAGGGTAAGATTTTAACTTTCTTGCAGTTGGCCGAGTTGTTCATCGGCAATTTCTATTTTGGGGCAAATCCAGTAAAAAGAGTAGCACACTTGTTAAGTGTTAGACAAAAATCTGGTGAGAGTACTAGAGATTACATAACTCGTTTCAATAACGAGAAGCTGGAAGTCATAGATTATGAAGAAAAGACAGCAATCACCGCCTTGATGAGTGGGTTGTTGCCTAACAAGTTGTACTACACTTTGGCCAAAGATCCACCTACAACTATGTCAGAGTTGATGGAAAAAGCGGCCAAAATCATGAATGCCGAGGAGGCTATGGCTGCGAAGAAGAACATGGATAAGGAGACCAAGGTGGAAGTCGACAAATCCAAGAAGAAAGAGCATAAGAGCAATGGCGGTGACAAGCATTCCAAGAATAATAAATTGTCATGGGAAGTCCTGAAGAAATTCGATAATTATACTCCTTTGAAAATGGGTATTAATCATGTCTTGGAAGAAATCAAGAATAACGAGGAAGTAAAGTGGCCAAAGAAACTGAGATCAGACCCTGACCTGAGAAACAGGGATAAATATTGTGAGTTTCATAAGGATCACGGCCATATGACCAAAAATTGCATAGCTCTTCAGAACGAGATTGAAACACTCATCCGAAAAGGGAAGCTAGCAAAGTATGTTGATCGGGGAGGTGAAAGAAGAAATAATGACCGAACTAGAGAAAGGTCTAGATCTCCTCGTCGAGCAGAGGAGAAAAAGAAAAGGGATCATGAAGATGATACAGAGGATGACCCCGATCTTCCCAAGAAACCAAGGCATCCAGAACGAGAGGTATTTTCAATACGCTTTGGATCATTTGATTGTAATGTCATTACAGGAGGAGATGCAGGAGGAGGAGACCTTTCTGCGGAAAGAAAATCTTACCTCGGTGAGGCTCAGGCTTGCTCATACATTCAGCGAATAAATTTGGCTGAAGAGGATCGCTCGAGGAAGGTAAACAAAGAGAAGCTGGTCATTGGCTTTTCAAAAAATGACCTGGAAGGTGTTCTTTACCCTCACGACGACCCTTTGGTGATCAAAATGAGGATGAAAGAAGTAGTGATTTCAAGGGTGCTGGTAGATAATGGTAGTTCGGCAGACATCATATACTATTCATGCTTTGACAGTTTAAATTTAAAATTATCTCAATTAGAACCTAATCACAGACCTCTATTGGGTTTTGCTGGCGAGAAAGTTTTTCCACTTGGGACGATCAAGTTGGATATATTCATCGGAACTTGGCCTGCTTGTTGAACAGAAAGAATACGCTTCTTTGTGATGGATAAGAATGTGCAGTCAGCCTACAACATCATCATGGGAAGAGTTGGTTTGAAGAAGTTCAAAGCAGTCCCATCTACAGTACATCAGTGCTTAAAATTCCCAATAAATTTCGGAGTAGGAGCTGTGAAAGGTGATCAGAAAGTAGCTCGGGAATGCTATTATTCGTCTGCCGAGCAAGAGGAGCTTGAAGAGTCGAGGAAAAAGACTACTACCTACCAAGTGGAGGAAGGTACAGAAATTGAAACACTTGATCCCAGAGATGAATCCCAACTTATAAAAGGACAGGTGGTGGAATCTACAGAAAATGTTATTCTGGACGACGAGCACCCTGAACGAGTAACCCAGATAGGTTCATCGTTGGATGTTTCAATAAAACAGGAGTTGATAACTTTTTTGAGAAACAGAAGGAAAACTTTTGCATGGAGTCATGAAGACATGCCAGGAATAGATCCGAACTTCTTATGTCATGAGCTCAATGCGAATAAGGAGATCAAGCCTGTAAAGCAGAGAAGAAGAGTGTTTAGTCCTGAGAAGAATCAAGCCATACAAGAGGAGGTCGAGAAGCTCCAGAAAGCCCAATTCATTGAAGATGTGAAGTATCCAGACTGGTTGGCAAATGTGGTGATGGTGAAGAAGAAAAACAATAAATGGAGAATGTGTGTTGATTTCACTCATCTCAACAAGGCCTGCCCAAAGGATCACTTTCTATTGCCCAGAATTAACCAACTAGTGGATGCTACCTCGGGTCACGAGCTGCTCAGCTTCATAGACGCTTACTCTGGCTACAACCAGATTAAAATGAAACCTGGAGACAGGGAAAGCACTTCTTTTATTACCCCTAGGGGAACTTATTGTTATAATGTTATGCATTTTGGTTTGAAAAATGCTGGAGGGACATATCAGCGGCTGATGAACAAGGTTTTTGCCGAACAAATTAGTTGCAATATGGAAGTCTATGTCGACGATATGCTGACAAAGAGCAAAAAAGCTGCTGATCATCTAGTTGACTTAGGTCAGACTTTTGATCAACTGGATAAATACTAAATGAAGCTTAACCCGATGAAGTGCACCTTTGGAGTATGAGAAGGAATGTTCCTCGGGTACATCGTCAATCAGCGAGGCATTGAGGCAAATCCAGCAAAGATCAAAGCTCTTTTAGGGTTGCGATCTCCAATAACGAAGAAAGAGGTGCAGAGTCTTACAGGACGAGTTGCAGCGCTCAACAGATTTATATCCCGAGCATCGGATAGATGCCTTCCATTCTTCAAAACACTTCGAAAAACTTTTGAGTGGAATGATGAATATGGAAAAGCCTTTCAAGACTTGAAGAAATATTTGGGAGCACCTCCATTGTTATCCAGGCCAGTAATGGGAGAGAAATTGTACTTGTACCTGGCAATATCAGAGAATGTAGTCAGCTCGGCATTGATCAGATTGGAGAATGGAGTCCAGAAGCCAATTTATTACACAAGTAAAGCTTTCCGAGGTGCAGAGATCAGGTACCCAAAGCTAGAAAAATTATCATTGGCATTAATTGAAGCAAGTAGAAGAATGAGGCCTTATTTCCAGGCCCATACCATCGTCGTGTATACCGACATACCATTGAGGCAAGCCCTTCATAAGCCAGAAAAATCAGGGAGACTGATGTATTGGGAAATAGAGCTTGGTGAATATGCTATTGTGTATGAACCCAGATCATCATTAAAAGGGCAGGCTGTAGCAGACTTTATAGCAGAATTTACATATCCTGATACCCCCGAGGAATAAAAGTTGCTCGCTGACCGACCTGTGAATGTTACAAGATCAACAGACATAAGTCCAGATCAACTCCGGTTGGTAAAAGGGCTTGTGGATGTAGAAAGATCATCAAATTCAAACCCAGACCAACTCCGGTTGGTAAAAGGGCGAGAAGAGATGGTCGACGAAGAGCGAAAAATACCAGGAGAGGATGAAAGGAAACAACAGATATTTCACCGAGGAACTCTGTCAGATAAGAAATTTAAAGACAAGTTATCTACATGGAGATTATATGTAGATGGGTCATCTTGCACAACAGGTTGTGGGGCAGGGATTATTTTGAAAACCCCAGACGAGATTGACGTGGAATACGCCCTGCGATTCCAATTCAAAGCTTCCAATAATGAGGCTGAGTATGAAGCCTTGATAGCAGGTCTTAATTTAGCAAAGTTTATGGAAGCGCAACAAATGATGGTATTCAGTGATTCTCAATTAATTATGAATCAGATGATGGGAACATATGCAGTTAAAGGAGAATTAATGGTCAAGTATCATGCAAAGGCGATGGAATTGTTGGCAGAATTTGATGCCATTCAGTTAATCAGAATACCAAGAATGGAGAATGCACAAGCAGACGCACTGGCCCGACTAGCATCAGCTACTCGTACCGAGCTGCGAAGAACGATACCAATTGAAGTATTAGAAGCTCGGAGCATAGATGAAGACCTGACGATGAATGTTATTACCCTTGATTTAGGAACATCTTGGATGGATCCCATCAGGGCATATATTGAGGAGAGAGAATTGCCGGAAGATAAGCTCGCTGCAAAGAAATTGAAGTTTAAAGCTGCTCGGTATGTACTAACTAATGGTGTTTTGTATAGACGAGGAATTATGGTAGGTTTGCAGAGATGTGTGCATCCCTCCGAGGTGAAGGAATTGATTGAAGAGATCCATGAAGGGTCTTGTGGAGCCCATGTAGCAGGTCGAACACTTTTGCAAAGGGTAATGACACAAGGATACTACTGGCCAACGATGAGGGCTGATTGTATAGCCTATGCTAAGAAATGTGATAAATGCCAACGTTTTTCTTCCATCCGACGTACTCCACAAGCATTATTGACACCCATAACTTCCCCTTGGCCATTTTCCATGTGGGGAATTGATTTGGTTGGACCACTGCCAACGACCCGAGGAAGATTCAAGTACCTCGTCATTGCAGTAGATTATTTTACTAAGTGGGTAGAAGCTGAGCCACTTATTGACATGACATACGAAAAGGTGTACCAGTTTGTTTGGAAGAATATCATCTGCCGATATGGTCTCCCTCATGCCTTCATTACAAACCATGGAACACAATTCGATAACGAGGAGTTTGTTGCCTATTGTCGTCAATCAAACATTTTGAAGACTCATTCAGCACCAGGCCATCCTCAAAGCAATGGACAGACTGAAGTGACGAATATAACATTACTAAATGGTTTGAAGAAGAGGCTAAATGAGGCTAAAGCTAATTGGATTAATGAGCTACAGTCAGTATTGTGGGCTTACCGAACAACTCCCCGAGCAGCAACTGGAGAATCACCATATATACTAGCATTTGGAAGTGAGGCTGTAATACCTGCCGAGTTAGGTCTTCCAACACACAGAGTGCTGAATTTCAATTCCCCAGTCAGCGACCTGATGAGGAGATTAGATTTGGACATGCTCGAGGAAGTTAGGGAAGAGGTAGCCATTAGGAATGCTGCTTATCAATAGCGAACAGCCCTGTTCTACAACAAGAGGGTGAAAAAATGCGACTTAAAAGAAGGAGATTACGTGCTAAAGAAGGTCATTCAGAAGCACAATAAGTTGGAAGCAAACTGGCATGGACCTTACCGAGTTACTGCAGTTGTCCGACCAGGAACTTACCGAATAGTAACTCTAGAAGGAGAGGAATTTAAGAATGCATGGAATGCTGAACACCTACGCAAGTATTATCAGTGATGTAAAATGTAAAGCAGTTCCATCAATATGAATAAAACGATGATATTTCACAATCTTCTCTCCTTTTATTGAAAGTTTATCGGGGAATACTAGTGTGTTTAACACTACGCTGCTCGGTACGCAACGTTGCTCAGCAGTAAAAAGAAGATGATAGTTCAAACCCACGACCAACTCCGGTTGGTAAAAGGGCGAGAACAAACTATACTCCTTTGGTTAGGAGGCGCACACTAGTGTGACCAACTAAGGTTGGTAAAAGAGCTAGTGGACATGATAGTTCAGACCCACGACCAACTCCGGTTGCTAAAAGGGCGAGAACAAACTATACTCCTTTGGTTAGGAGGCGTACACTAGTGTGACCAACTAAGGTTGGTAAAATAGCTAGTGGACATGATAGTTCAGACCCACGACCAACTCCGGTTGGTAAAAGGGCGAGAACAAAAAATGATCGACGAAAGACCAATCTCGGTTGGTTAGGAAACAAGATATGCTCTCAAATGCCAACTTATGTTGGTCGAGAAGTAAGATATTATGCCAACTTATGTTGGTCGGGAAGTAAGTTTATTACATAAAAGAACAAATATTCCAAACTGAACCAAGTATAGTTGGTCGGGGATAAAAACCCACTAACTATAATTGGTCGACGAGCTCAACTTAACAACCTTGGTTGGTTGGAAGAATTTTTAACATTTTTATACTCATTACAATATTATTAAATGATCAAGCAATATTACTAATACTTGTAATTTTTTATTACTAAATTGGTCGAGGAACCATACAATATTGTTATGCAAGCACAAATATAGAATGTCTGATAATCACAAGATAATAGCAATATAGATTTGCAAACAGAAAATGAAAGCCTTTCATTACAATTCAAAACGAATTACAAGTTACATATGTGTACTAACTATTACATTGAGATCCTTACTCTATTGGTTTCTTTCCCTCTGCTTTTGAAATAGGTTCCTCGCCAGCAGGCGGATCATTTAAAGTCTGCGGAGAGTTAATAAAGTTCAAGTCCTTCAGCATTCTAACGTTCATCACAGAAGGGCGATCTAGCAAATGCTCAGGACGAGATACTACAAACTGAGAATGCAAACTGTAGTCACCAAGATAATTTGCAATTAAGTTCCGAGGAATGGCACGAGCTGGTATCCATTCCATGTCTAACTTGAACGGTGGCACAGGCAAGTCAAGTAATCCAGGCTCATAGTAGTCCCATAAATAGTGTCCCTGCTCGAGTTTCAACACACATAAGGCATTCAGACAGCCTTGTTTGTAGCCCTAATTATTGGCATTCTGGATACGAGCATCTAAATGGAATAGTGCCTCGTTATATCCAGCCATCCAAAACTCCCTGGGCTGTTTATGGAATTGAAATGTTAGCCTCTCAAGCTTCTCGTGAAGACTCTGGATGAAAAGTCCATTATTGTCCAACTCTGATTTCTTGGCAGAGAGTTCTTGTTCCAATTCTCTAGTTTTCTTGGACAATTCAGACAAAGCCCGATTTTTTGCATTCAATTGGAACGCTTGAGTCTCCAACGTTGATCGAGTACGAGCTTCTTCAACATTACGACTAAGAGCTCTTGATCCTCCCCGAGCAGGTCGAGAACTTGGTTCCTCGATGACATTCTGAGCAGCTCTTCCTCGACCACGAGAATCTCTTCCTCGTCCCCGAGTAGCAGCAGAAGTACCAGATCTTCTCAAGGTATCCAACTCTTGCCTTAATTTGGCATTCTCAACCTCTAGAAAGGAAAATCCCTCGTCAGTCACTGGGATTACAGCTGTTGAAGAAGATGCTGCAGACTTATACCGTGACAGCTCTTTCTGCAAATTGTTATTTTCTTGCTCTAGTAGCTCGGTAATCTGTCTACAAGCTTCAACTTCACCTTTTAGGGTTCTCTCCCTGACATCGTACCCAACAAGGATCTTTTTGTGGCCTGTCTCGGCAGAAAGCTGTTGATACCTCTTTTCATACCCCTCGTGCAGAAGGGCAGTTGATTCTTTGTACTGAGTCTGAAGATCTTCTAGAGTATATTGAATCTCCTCGATCATGTCATAGTAAGCCACGTTATTGGTCACGGCTCGATCAAGTAAACCCTTCAGGTATTGATAAGCTTCTACCGCCTGCTCTGAAGCATCATGATCGAGGATGTCAACAACTTCTGATACACTCAATTCTGTGTGACCAGCCTTATAATATTCATGGCATTGCTGCATCAATTTTGTATCATTGGCAGATAATAATTCCATTCTAGCCACAAACTAGTAAATAGAAGAGAAGGCAAGAGTTCATAAAAAGCAGACAGAGCATCAACAATGTAGAGGAACAAAAAAAGGTGATTTTATTACACCATCAAAAAGAGTATATCGTTCAGAATACAAAGTACAAGTAAAAGAAAAACAAAAAGAGAATACCGAACAACTTCACACCTTTTCCTTGTCTCCCAAGACTTTCTCGGGAAGCTGGGACGAGGAGCTTGGTTGCTCGGTGGGAACAATGATTTGATTGGCAGAAGCTGGAACTTGTTCATGAGGAGCATGCAAGGACGAAATCTCTTCGATGATTGTCTGGTTGGGTTGTGGAGCAAGGACTTGATCACCCACTGTCATTGAAGACTCTTCAGATGCATCTTCGTCTTCATCCTCATCTTCAATTACAGGAGGAGGGCCAGGATTGTTGAAATAATTCAGAGTCCTCGCTCACTTTCAATTCTTGCAAGGCGGCAACCCAACCATCTCGGAAGTATTTCAAACTCCCATACTGCATCTGAGCCATCATTGGAGTTACCCCCTATCCCATCCTTTGTCCCAACCGGTTCGAAAGGATTTTTTAACAGCCATTTTTCTCTTCATTTTCTCCGAGGAGAGCTTCTCGGATAGAAGATCCTCGGTGGCTTTCAATTTGGCCTCCACCTCCTCTTTCTGGCGATTTACTTCTCGCAAAAGGGACAACTCTTCCTCGACCGATTTCAACTTATTCTCAAGCTCCCCAAAATTTGTGAGCTTCTCGGCGTATTTTTTATTCTCTCTCTCCAAGTCCTTCACCTTCTTTCCCAACTGCATTTTCTCTGCCTTAGACGCAGTCAACGTTTTCTCCCATTCACCCTTATCCTCGTCGTATTTTTGACGGGATTCCTTCAGAGATTGGGCCAAAACCACAAAGGCATCTTCCACTCCAGACGAGGAGCTAGAAGCCTTGAGTGCTTCATCTTTCTTCACTATGGTGTTAAAGCAACTCACCAGCTGAAAAAGAAGGTAACGATAAGTCAATGCTGAGATACATGAATTGATGTAAAGAAAGAAAAATTCAAGATAAGAGAAACTTACTGAAGCAATGTGACGAGTAGCTAGGGATGTCAGCATATCCCTAGACATGTTTTCTTCTATCCCTTGGACTTCAGGAATAGTCCAAGTCTTTACCGAGCTCATCGCAGAACTTGGGGGAATAATGGTTGGAACACCAGCTCCACTAGCTTGGAGCTGGGGAATGATTTCAGTTAAAGTGACCGAGGAGGATTTCTTTAATCTCCTCAGTGGCACTTCAGCAATTTCAACCAAAGAACTTTTGGTTGGGACTACTTCCACAGGTGCATTTTTCTTGCTCGGAGCCACTGGGGGCTTCTCGGCAGCCTTCTGAGGAGCAACAGAAGAGGCACCATCTACTTTCTTTGTCCCCTTTAGGACTTCAACCTTGTTTCTCTTTCCATCTCCAGCAGAGGAAGACTCCTCAAAGATAGCAGGAACTCTTCTCTTGCCCATCTTCTGACTTAAAGGAATGTGAGATTCTGGTGAAGATTCCTCAGAAGCTGGCAATGGGTCACTAATGATGACCACAGGACGAGCAGTAAAGGATGATGTGTAGCTCCTGTACTGTAGCAAATATGAAGTAGACCTGATGTGCTCGTCTGCAACTCTTCGATGCAAATTCCAGATATGTTTCAAATGTTTAATATTTACTTCTGATTCTTTTGGAATTTTTCTCTTACTGTCAACTGCAAACAAATACATAGTGAAATATCAGTCATACATTTTGTCAAACACAATGAAATCATAATTTCAAAAAACAAAATAAGATGAAAATAACCTATCCCATTGCCATATGGGGGGCATCTGGGACCCTCATATACTTCATCTCCAACCAAAGGGGTATGTTGCCAATTTTTTATGACTACCCCGTGTTCAAAATAATCCCTGTTTGCATCAGGGAGGTTGACTACTAAGGCCCTATTCAAAAACCTAGTTTTTAAATAAAAAACATTGTCTAAAACAGCCCATCTATAACAGTACATTATCTCAGGAATTCCTATACGAGTTCCATGAGTTTGATTTAACCTATACACCCCATTAACTATTCTCCATGTGTTGGGGGCTATTTTTGCAGGGACAACATCGAAATACTGACAGAACTCTAAACACAAAGGGTTTGGTGGAAAAGAAAATCCACATTCAGCAATAAAGAGGCTAGGGAACCAATGTCCCTCAGCCAAATTAAAATAATTTGAAGGCTCAGAAAGACTCTCCAAAATTGCCCAAGAAGGAATAGAAAAGTCAGAACGGAATTTATCAAAAGATTCGATAATATAAACCATGGTGAATAAAAAGAAATGAAGAAGAAGGAAGAAAATCTTACAGGAAAGAGGAGATCTGTTGACAAACAAACGAAGGAAGGGATGAACGCACAAGAGAGAGAAAAGCTATAGAAAACTCGAAAGAAGAAATTAAAAAGGTAGAAGATGATGGGATTGCTTCTGAAGCCTAAATACTTTGCCTTGGGAAACGGCGAAAGAAATGATTACAAAAAAGAAACTATTACGCTACCGGCGGTTAAAAGGACAAAAAGGGCACGAAGATCGAAGCGCTTATAAAAATGCAAAAAGGCGGATTCTGCGAATTTGGAAGGAAATTCAAATACGAAGAAAAGGCTCCTAAAACCCAGGAAGGTCATTTAATATTGCCATATACCGAGAAAGAATGTTCCATACTCCTCAAAGTTCGAAATATGAAACATTGGGGGCTTCTGTTGATACCAAAATTAGTATGCTGATGTGGACGAATAATAAGAAGACACGTGTCAATCTACGTGGCACAATAGCAACGAGGAAGCTCATTCCCCCGACCAAGTCAGACTCACTCCGAGGAACTCCAGCTCTCCGAGGAACTCCAGTGCTCCGAGGAACTCTTGAACGACGAGCAACTAAGGCGGTTCGAGCTGCATCTCGACCGCATCATTAATTGCCAGATAATCAACAGTTCAACTATTCATTGAATGCTTATCACCTTGACGCACACGTTTGGAGAGAATTAAATGAATTACCCTTTCATATGTGTATCATTTAATGTAACACGTACAGCCTAAGGGCTATAAATATCTTGTATCACCCTCATTCAAAGGGACGGGAATTTCTTGATAGAACTTGTAATCGAGAATTCCCAAACACTCAGCAATAACATAACAGTGGAGGTAGGCCATTCATACAAGGCTAAACCACTTTAAAATATTCTGTCTCATTTATTTATCTGTGATTAAATTATTAGAGTGATCTAGTTTTTTACATCAACAATTGGTTTTGGCTTTCTGAGTTGACTCATTACAAGTATCGAAGCCTAAACCACACGTGTCATTTTTAATTTGGACCATTCCTAATATTTTATATAATTTCTCCAAACGACACTGCAAATCAAATTTGACTTTACTAGAGTCTTTTAGTTTATTTTCTAAATCTACAATGTGAGACTCTATTAAAACATTGCGCTCTTCAAACGCGGGAAGCTCCTTTTTCAAGGATTCCATTATACCTTAAGGCTATCTCTCTCGCCTTCTACATATTCAAGTTTCTTACAAAGAGCTCTCTCACGTGTCCTAAGGTCTTCCACTAAATCACTCTCATTAATGACCATGACACGCTCTTTCAAACTAGCTTCTAACTTCAAATTTGCTCTTTTTAAATTAATAGATTCTTCATATAGTTCTTGAAATGCAAATTAAAGATCACTCACATTAACCTCTTCTTCATTTTCACACTTTCTCTCTTCTTCACTCTCACTACCATAAAAAATAAGGGAATCATAAACTATGACCTTGTAAGTGCCATGTGTTAAAATTTCATCAATAGAGGAGTGCTCACTTTCACTCACATGACTTGCCATAAAAGACACAAAGTTGGGCTTAGTGGGGGAATCGGGTCCCTCTTCCTTATCACTATCACCAAGGGTTGCATTATAGGAAATTGGTTGCTTACCCTCTCTCCTTAGTTTAGTGGGGCACTCTCTCGCCCTATGGCCATAACCCTCATAACCGTAACACCTATTAGACTCGTCCCTATAAGATCATCTTTTTGAACTTTAGGGATCTTATCAGTTTTGTCATGCTTAGAGTTTTCAAATTTCTTAAAATCATTTTTATATTTATTTTTGTTATGAAACT
This sequence comes from Sambucus nigra, assembly GCA_949130495.1. Classification (NCBI taxonomy): domain Eukaryota; kingdom Viridiplantae; phylum Streptophyta; class Magnoliopsida; order Dipsacales; family Adoxaceae; genus Sambucus; species Sambucus nigra. The sequence continues at coordinate 87,281,468 of OX422215.1, read as the reverse complement.
TCCTAGCAAACATAGCCATGTCCTCCGAGTCACTATCATTTTCACTATCTACTACTTATTTTTCCTCCTCTCAGGCTTTCAAAGCAACGCCCTTATCTATTTTCTTTTCATTTTTAGAGGGAAACATGTCTAGTTCATAGGTTTGTAAATCACCTACGAGCTCTTCTAATTTCGTAGAGGCTAAAGTGGGTAAAGAATTTAACACGGTCACCTTAGGAATAAATCTATCGGGTAGGGACCTTAAAATTTTCTTTACTACTCGGTCGTTGGGTATTTTCTCTCCCAAATTAAAATATGAATTAACTATATCGAAAAGTCTAGCATAAAATTCATTGAATGTTACTTTTTCATTCATTTTGATGGTTTCAAATTGAGTGGTGAGGTTTTGGAGTTTCGAAGCCTTAACGACACTAGTTCCCTCATGAATGAGTTGTAATATATCTCAAGCTTCCTTAGCGGTTTCACATGTCATGATACATCGGAATTCATTCAGTGTGACCGCGCTAAATAAGACATTTAAACCTCGAGAATTAAAATTTGCAAGTTTAAATTCATTCTCACTCCATCTATCTGCGGGTTTGGGAACACGCTCATTTTCTACTAAAGACGTGGGTGGGGACCACCCGCTAACAACTGACAACCAAACCCTCTCATCAATAAATCGAAGTGCCAATTTCCTACGCGCTTTCCAATACGCGTAGTTAGAACCATCGAAAACAGAAAATTTTGAAAATGGGAAAAATTCCATTTTTAGTCAAAATTATTTAAAAAGACTTTAACACAATAATTTAGCGCTCCGGCTATGATACCACTTGTTAGGAATGCGTGGACCCCCAATTTTAAATTTATAAAAATGAATTTCCTTTTAAATGCGGAATAAAGATGGTTCAACACGACAATTTAATTTTCCAAAATTTTATTTTATTTTCTTTTCTTAAAAAGATGAAAAATTAAATTAAACACAAATTTTAATTTCTAAAAGCAAAATTAAAATTAAACCTAAATAAGTGAATTATGATGAACACACACACACACACACACACACACTTGAAATTCACTTAAACCAAATTAATTTAACCCAAGTCCTAGAAATTTGCCTAACATTAATTAATTCAATTTACAAATTAGGCCGGACCAAATTTTATCAAATTACATTATTTAGACTTGAATTAAATTAGATTAAACATTGCCCAAATATTAAACATGCACCAAAATAAACAAGATAAGTTCATTAAACCATATTTTATCTTTTAATCCTAAGCATGCTTTCAAGGTGATTCGCAAGATAAAATAAATTCCCAACCACTACACCGCGATCTACGAGGAAAAACCCACAACGGAAAAAAACCTCGGATGGCCCTAGACTTAAGTCCACTAACTACGGAATTTTACAAGTACAAGACAAATGACTTACTCAACTCGACTCGACTCCTTTGAAGCCCCTGACGCGGATTCTTGTACCAACCGCTGCTTAATCGATAATCCCAGAATCCACCGGAACCTTGGAATCCACTAATGAAGCTTTAGGAACCCGTCCACCACACACGGCGCCTTTCACTGTATGAGAATACAGCAACCAAAATCAAACTTCTTCTTCTTTGAGGGATGTAGAAGTAAACCCAAACTCTTTTCTTCTTAGGTAGAAAAGTGAACCCGGTGCCAAACAAACTCCAAGAAAATATATATATATATATATATATATATATATATATATATATATATATATATATATATGTGGTACTTGGAATAAACTAATATGGGTGTAATTAAAAGAGTTTAACAATGATTTTATTGAAAAAACACACACTCAAAACATGAACTTTTTCATAGAGGAAATAGGCTCTCAAAAACTCTCTCTAGAATTTGTAGGAGATGAAAAAGTTAGTTTTTCAAAGTTGGTTCCCGCACCAATTAATTCTGAAAAAGTTAGAGGGAACAAAAGAGTGGAATAGTGGAGAAAAACTGCCAAAACAAATTTCCACCGAAAATCTCGTTCGAACAAACATCTAATGATGTTCCAGAGGCAAAATGGGAAAAGTCATTGGCAAACTCGTTCGAACGACACTATCGAACGAAATACCAGAAAGTTCATAATTCAATTTTACGCCCGAAAACTTTATTAAAAGTTCTAAAATAACCTTCTGGAAATAAAATTAATTTTAAAAATTACACCCAATAAAAAATGTTCCAAGCTCCTATATATATATAGATATATATGTAATGCATTCATACCTTAGGAGAGATTGGAACTAAGTTGATGACGTGAAATGAGGCACATGTAAACCGACAATGATGTTCTCTTGATAAGAAGGCCACAACGTCTTCAACTTTCACATGTCATAGGCTTGAAGGATACACAAGAAGATTGTCCTATGACTCAATTGTTTTTATCCGGAATTGAGCCAAAACAACAAATGACTCAATTGGAAATTTGCCACCTTAAAAATCTTATGATGATCTGAAAGGTGAATGGGAGGAATGGACCAAGGGTACTCCGGAAGAAGGTAAATACGCTAATTAGGTTAACAAGTACTTTCATGCCCGACGGGAAAAAGGGACCAATAAATTTACAGACAAACTGGCTCTGACTCTGTTGAGTTTGAATTTAGTTATCATATATATACACGTTTTAGTATTGTTATTAGCAAAATCATAGTCCGAAATATAATATTATGTTACAAGAAATGATAAAAGGTATATTGAGCAGTCAGTCTGAGTGCAACCCCTATGACATTGAAACAAATGCCCTAACCAAGGTGCCTGGGAGGGACAATAAGGGGCGGAAAAGAGGTGTGGGATCACGTATGCGAAGTAAAAAATTACAACACAATGCACCTATATTGGACGAGATCTCTTCTGTGAAGGGTAAGGTGGCGAGAGGGGTGGAATCCATGCTAAGACGAAAGGAGATGTGTCAGAGCTTCGAAGGGAGATGGGAAATGTTTGTAACAACATGACACTTTTGACAAATTAAATCCACAAGTTAGTACGACTCTTTACAACAGGGTTATCCTCCTCAAATGCCTCAAATGTTCCCATATCCTCCCCTGGAACATTCCTTTCCCAAATGTCTCCTGCTGGAACATTTCGCTCCTAAATGCCCTCCAATGAAATATTCCCCTCCCAAATGCCTCCTCTCGAAACATTCCACCCATAAATGCCTACACCTAGAAAATTTTGTGCATCATTGTCATCCATGTGCGGTGACTTTGGTGAGTCACATTATATAGAGGACTTGACCAATAACAAGGTTACTGGCACGTGCACTCTCATTTCAATGATTATCAGAACACATGCCTATAATCGGCCTTTGGCGATTGGTGAAGATCATATATTGGTCGGTAAAATATGCGATGGTTGTGTAGATAGGTTTGTGTACATTGACCACGGGAAAGGGATTTCGTTAAGAAATTATGAAAATTATTTTCTTAGCTTGTCAGTTCATTTGTTGGACAAGTCCATGTGTTGAAGAATGTTTTTTTTAACAAATTTATAATATTTTAATTATTCGGGATATACTTGTGGTTAGAATGAATTTGCTTGTAATATTTATGTTTGATCGAGTCGATTGAATTTTCTTTGAATTTGTTGGGGCTGAATGAATTTGCTTGAATTATAAATTGAGAATTTTTACATGACCTTCGTTTCAACCTATTTATATAGATGACTTGAATTTTGAAGAATACTTAATGGACTTCCCATAACAAAAAGAGTGGACGGCAGAGAGTCATAAAGTATATGATAATCATGTAAAGGGCGTTAATCGTGATAAGATTCCGTGTCGATGAAACTGTTGTATAAATAAAAAAATTTAAGTCTTTGAAAGATGTTGAATTGTATTTACTAATGTGGCATATGGTGCAAGCCTATATATATTGATATTTCATGGGAATATTAATGTACTATATGTTCCGTAAGAATTACCCGTACATGACCGCGTAACGAAACCCCATAGGGTGGAAGTGGTGAACGATTCGTCAACACATCGATCGACCTAATTGCTGATGTTTACAGAGTCCACCACCATTGAAACCATCAACCTATGGATATTGAAAATATTAATTATGACTAAGTTAATGAATAAGTTGATGTTGAATTACTTGAAGATGGGGAATACATACGGTTGAAAGCCGATGCGTCTAGACCTTTGTATAAAAATTACGAAGAAGATCAGTCGGTATTGTACGCATTGATCGGTTTGCATAATTTAAAGAGTCAATTTGAATTGTCGAAAAATAATGTAACTGTAATTCTTAAGTGGGCTAAAGAAACTCTCCTAAAAGAGAACACCTTACCAGATAGTTTTCTGAGCATGAAAAAGAGATTGAAGGGTTTGGGTTTAAAGTATAATTATATTAGTGCATGCAAGTATGATTGCATATTGTATTGTAATGAACACGAACTGAAGAATGAATGTCCTGTATGTAAGGTTCCAAGATATATAGTTTGTAAGAGTTAAAAAGACGTTACAATAAAATTTTGCAAGCACTGGCAAGTTCCACAGAAGGTATTAACGTATATTCCCCTCGGGCGACAATTAAAAATATTTTTCACTATACCATGGATAGCAGAGGCCACAATATGGCATGCTCGAGATGAGGTGGGTGGGAATCTAATGCGTCATCGAATTGATTCACTCGTCTGGCATTATCAACCTAAATGTGCAAAAGAATCATGCAATGTCCGTCTTGCATTATCAACCGACGGGTTTAACCCTTTCGGTAATTTAAGTACTAATTAGATTTATTTGCTAGTTCTCATGACACCTTTATGTATCCCTCCAACATTGTGCATGAGAAAGAGTTCACATTATTGACGTTGTTGTTAATCGGGCCAAAGGCTCTCGACAATAATATTGATGTTTTCTTAGCCCCATTAATCAAAGAAGTTAAAGAGTTACGGGATGACAGTGTGAGGGCGTTTGACGCTCATAAGGGTGAAGAGTTCACACTTAAAATAATGGTTATATGGGCGATTCATGACTTTCCTTCCTATGGGACCTTATCCGGTTGCAATGTTCATGGTTATTATGGATGTCCAAATTGTAGGGAGGAAACTGAATCCATTTAGCTACATCATAGTTGGAAGATGAATTATACTGGTCATCATAAATTTCTACCGAGCATTCACCCTTTTAGGAACGACAAGTCTAACTTTTAAGCAATCGGTTAAGAGCATAGGGCAGAACTACCTTAACTTTTTGATTATCAAATCGAGGAGAAGGGAAAGGTTACAACTTCGGGGAATACATTTGTAAGCAAACACCCTCAGTTTATAGGCCAGAAGCGTAAATATAGTGAGGATCTGCAAGATCCTAGTAAATTAAAGGAATAGTCCTGGCGATCAATCTTATTTGACTCGCTCTATTGGAAAGAGCATTGTGTAAGGCATGTAATTGATATGATGCACACAGAAAAGAATTTTTTGGAACATCTAATAAGAACATGTATGGGTGGATCTCATTCGAAAGATGGAGAGAGAGAGCGTTGTGATCTAAAGGAGATGAAAGAAAAATTATGGTTAAAAACTAACCCTACAACTGGAAGAAATTCAATTCTCGCGGGTGCTTTCACTTTGACTATTAATGAGAAAAATATTCTCTTAGACATGTTATTCAATTTGAAGACTCCGAATGGTTATTTCAGTAATTTTCATAAGGTTGTAAGCTACTAAATAAATTATCTGAACATTGTAAGTCTCATGACTGTAACGTCATCATCCAATTAATCCCTCACTTGTTCAAGCATTGCTTTTCAGAGTATAAAGATATCCACATAATAATTATGCAGATTAGTTTGTGCTTCACCTTACTATGTGCAAAAGAGGTAAACAAGAAACACATTTAGGTTGCAAGATCCACTTTAGCCGAGGCGATTTGTGTCTTGGAGAAGTATTTTTTGCCATCGTTCTTTAACATCATCTTCCACCTGCTTGTACATTAATACAATGAGGCTTTATTATATGGACCATCAGGTATCGCTGGATGTATCCTTTCGAGCAATTAATGAAAACCTTCAAAGAGCACGTTAAAAATACACGGTTTATTGGAGGGTAAATTATGGAAGAATACATAACAATAGAATCATCGTTATATGCTCGGGAACATATACCGGAACAAAGGCCTAGGAGGTTCAATTATCGTGGAAAATGAGTGATTGAGGAACCTGACGAGTTTGAGGATAAATTTCCTTTTGAGAATCCTAAAGAGGTGATACTCACCAATCTACAATACGAAAAAGTACAGGTTATGTCTTCGAATCCTAAGATGAAGTTAAAGACTAGGTAAGTGACTACATATATAACTTATTTTTATTTGATTACTTGTATTCTCTATATTACCATATAAAATCTACAATGTCATGAACATGTTTAGGAATTATAAGCGCGGAATGGCCAAAAATCATAAGAAAAGTGATTTTAGGGCATTAGTATCAAAAGAGGTAACTCCAATCTCGTATATCGCAGTTATTTATGTATGCGTCGTAAAACATGACCTGCTACAATTCAATTAAAAATGCAACTTTTAAAGAAAGGTGATGTGTCTTCAAGGCTTTCACGCCTAGCCAAAGATCCTAGTTTTCATGTGAAGGAGTTTAAAAATTCCACATCAATGGTTTTGTTTTCGTCTCATAACCATGAGAGGAAATTTTTTTGACATAAACAATAAAATATCAATTTATGCCTTGACTTCTTGTGTAGCTAATAAAAGTGATAAAAATCCAAAGGACATGGTGTCGACATATTATGGGATTGTCCGACAAGTCTTAGAACTTAAATTAGTTAGACATCAAAGAAATCATCTTTTATTGTGACTGCGTCAAGGTAGAGGACACTATGAATGGTTATAAAGTTGATATCCCCTTAAAACTTATAATGTTAGATTTATCTAAGGTGGAGAGTAAAGATCACTTAATTGATGAGCCTTTTATTTGTGCCTTTAAAGATGTCAAGCAAGTATTCTACTATAAGTGCATAAATGATGACAATTGGTTTGTTATTATGCATACACTAAAGAGTTTGACTATCGAAGAAGACGCATTAAAAGCCCCTAAAGAGTTTCAGTTTTCTTGTTATGACAATCCTAATTTGGTCGTTATTTTAGTTTATTTAAACCACTATTGTTAACGCAAAAATTCTCCATCTACGAGGACCAATCAGAAAAGGACACGTGTTATCCTACGTGGAAATATTCAACACCCGAGGAGTGTTGGTCGGCACCCGAGGAGTGTTAGTCGGCACCCGAGGAGAGTTGGTCGACACCCAAGGAGTATTAGTTGGCACCCGAGGAGAGTTGGTCGGCATACCAACCAGGAATATGAAAGGATAACTACGCATTTAATGATCATTAATGTACATTTATATTTTAGATGACAACACATAGCATACCAAGCAATTAGATTCGTTGAATGTAGACATAATGTATAAATGTCTACATACAATGAATCTCTTTATCTCCCATCACTATAAATACATGTATTCCCTTAGCCAAAAAGGAGGGGAGATCCAAGAGATCCAAGAGATCCAAGAACCGAGAGACACCATACACAAGATCCATACCTTTTTCTCTCTCTACACCACATTGTGCTATTGTAAACCCCTGGGAATAAAATAACAGTGGACGTAGGCTTTTCCTTATAGCCGAACCACTTTAAAAATCTTTGTCTCTCATGTGCTTGATTGGATTGCTTTTATCTATTTATCTGTGATCATAAAAATGGGATTCGATCCAGTTTTTTGCATCAACAGATTGGCGCCGTCTGTGGGAACGTGTTACAAGCATTGTTCTCCATCAAAAGCTAAGTTTTTTATTTTCTCTATGTATAATCAATTATATATTATACGTATATCTTTTGATTCAATCATGATTTTTATGTTTATATACATAAATTAATTGTCCAATTTTTATCTGCAAAATGTTGCATATCATGATTTTTAAATCATAACTATTAGATTTATCCTTATTTAGAAATCTGAAAAATAATGGATTTCATAAATCATAAATTGTTTGCTTGATTCTCAAGTTTCAATTTTATATCATGGAATAAATATTTTAAATGATTACATATACCAATATATGTGACGGTGGTAAGATTTGATAATTTTCATTACAAATTTTGTAAGATCTTTGATGCCTATTCAAATTCCCATTATATTTTTAATCAGAGAATGGGAAAAGGTTAAAGACAATAAAAAGTTTTCTCATGGAAATCATGACCCAGACTTATTTTCTCTCTCTTCAAGTTTGAGTCTCTTTGCATTCACTTTTATGAACTATATACTTAATTTGGTTCATCTTCCATCTATGTCAATAAAGTCAAATTGATTGATTTTTTATATAAATTTGGTAATAACTTCTATCATTCACCATATTTTTATCTCTCCAAATTGGGAATAGGAAGGGATCAATATAAAAAATAATTTTCTCTCACCTGAAAAATCATTACCCACCTCTTGTAAAAGAGGATCAGTAAAATAATCATGACCATATCAAGACTCTGGGCACAAATTTGATATGTTGGCCCCTCGTTCATCACATCACAAGGTTTCTTTGTCGAAATCACACGATCTAGTGGGTTATATATTTATTCATTTAATTAACATTCTTAAGGCTTAAATTTTACATTGAATGTTATTTTTTTATCTAAAGATTCGAGATATTCTGGTCATCCAACCATATATTCTATAATTTGAGATATCCTTAAATGTTGGTCGGCAACATCCATGTTGTTTGTCGGCAGCAGTAGAATCTTGGGGTATTAAAAAATGCTAAGGACCCCTGATATTTCTTTAAACACGAGTTCGGCTTGGGGACAAGCAGGGGGCTTAAGTCTTTTTTTTAACTTGTGATCACCCCAAAAATATTTTTAAAACCAAGTGATAAATAATTTTCAAACAACAACTTATACCTGATTAGTTGTTGGAGATTAAATAAATTTACAAAAAACTTTACGTCTTATTTATGATGCATATTTGATAATAATTTGTCCATCTCACACACATTTGGCATAAAACATATTATTTTATATTTTGAAATTAATATTTTTATTTCTCAAGCATATACATATCATATATTGATTGGATGAGTAAATTATTCTCATGACTAATCAATTCAGCCTACACAAATGGTAGAGCAAGATATTAATTTTTACAGGTACAAGATTCAACTCCGACGAATGCTCGGAAATAATCTTACTCTTCTGAAAAATATTTTCATAGCTCGGCAGTATGAAATTTCACCTCAACGAGGAACTATTGATTTTATTATTGCTATGATATCTGCTCCAGCACAAATGATTCTATATATCCATTGGGATTCATATTCTATATTCATCTCAACATGGAGCATGGCGAGATACTTATTATCATATTCAGCTCTGAGGAGAACTATAACATTTATTATATTTCACCCCCAACGGATAGTTGGTCGGGGTAATTCTTATTTATATGCAGGCCCATCAAAGTTCTCTGCCATATTCTTATGTTCTGGAAAATATTATTCTTATTCGGCATTCTGCAATTATGCCTCGACAAGATACTTATTCAGCTTTAAGGAGAATTACAACATTCGTTCGGATAATTCTTATTTATATTCAGGCCTGACAACGTTCTCGGCCATATTCTTATGTTCTGAAATATCTTATTCTTGTTCGGCATTATATGATTCTACCTCGACTGATCGGCGAGGCACTTTATTATTTTTAATTATTCTTTATATCTATTTGGATGCATATTCTATTCTCATTTCAGCATGGAGCTCGACAAATATTTATTATATCTTATTCATCTCCAAGGATGTCTCCAGCATTTATTATATCTTATTTAGCTCCAAGGATGTCTCCAACATTTATTATATCTTATTCAGCTCCAAGGATGTCTCCAGCATTTATTATATCTTATTCCCAACAATCTGTTGGTCATCGCCGAGGAGGTATCCTGCATTTATATTATATCTTATTCCCAACAATTTGTTGGTCATCGCCGAGGAGGTATCCTGCATTTATATTATATCTTATTCCCAACAATCTGTTGGTCATCGCCGAGGAGGTATCCTGCATTTATATTATCTTATCCCCAACAAATCTGTTGGTCAGCGCCGAGGAGGTCTCTAGCATTTATATTATCTTATTCCCAACAAATCTGTTGGTCAGCGCCGAGGAGGTCTCTAGCATTTATATTATCTTATTCCCAACAAATCTGTTGGTCAGCGCCGAGGAGGTCTCCAGCGTTTATATTATCTTATTCCCAACAATCTGTTGGTCAGCTCCGAGGAAGTCTTCATCATTTATTATCAATTACCACCAACTCTGATTGGTAGATAAAATCCAACTCCGGTTGGTAGATAAAATCCAACTCCGGTTGGTATTGGTCGATAAATCTCATTCAAAGTTCACATTCCACAGTTGGGGGCTTCTATTACAGATATATTTGTTCATTTGGTGGCACATTCTTATAACATCATGCAGTCAAGCATCAAATTCAACTCCACAAACTCACACGGTCAGGGCCCCGACTAATCATCATTCAGGAGTTGTTTTTCTTGCTCAGGAATTACTTTTGATATTGAAGTTCAGGAGGAATATTGCAGTTCAGGAGGTATATTGAAGTTCAGGAGGTATATTGAAATTCAAGAGGTGTATTCAGAAGTATCAGGACATGATGAAAGAAAGCGACAAGTATTCCACCGAGGAACTCTGTCAGACCAGAAATTAGAAGACAAGTTGCCTATATGGAGGCTATATGTAGATGGGTCATCTTGCACTACAGGCTGTGGGGCAGGGATCGTTTTGAACAGCCCAGACGAGGTCGACATGGAATACGCCCTACGTTTCTAATTCAAAGCTTCTAATAATGAGCCAAAGGAGAATTGATGATCAAGTATTAATAAAAGATGATGGAGTTAGTATCAGAGTTTGTTGCTGTTCAACTGGTAAGAATATCAAGAATGGAGAATGTGAGAGCATACGCCTTGGCCCGATTAGCATCAGCTACTCGTACCGAGCTGCGAAGAACGATACCAATTGAATTATAGAAAGTCGGAGCATAGATGAAGACCTGACAATTAATATTATTACCCTTGATTTAGGACCATCTTGGATGGATCCCATCGGAGCATATATTGAGGAGGAACAATTACCGGAGGATAAGCTCGCTGCCAAGAAATGGAAGTTTAAAGTTGCTCGGTATGTACGAATTAATGGTATTTTGTATAGACGAGGAATTATGGCAGGTTTGCAAAGATGTGTACATCCCTCCGAGGTGAAAGAATTGATTAAAGATATCCATGAAGGGTCCTGTGGAGCCCATGTAGCAGGTCGGACACTTTTGCAAAAGGTGATGACGCAGGGATACTACTGGCCGACGATGAGAGCTGATTGTATAGCTTATGCCAAGAAATGTGACAAGTGCCAACGATTTTCCTCCATCCGAAGAACTCCACAAACATTGTTGACACCCATCACTTCTCCTTGGCCATTTGCCATGTGGGAATTTATTTGGTTGGACCACTGCCGACGACCCGAGGAAGATTCAAATACCTCGTCATTGCCATCATCACAGACTACGGAACACAATTCGATAACGAGGAGTGTGCTGCTTATTGTCATCAGTCAAACATTTTGAAGGTTCATTCAGCGCCAGGATATCCTCAGAGCTAATGGACCAGATAGTTCGAAAGAACCAAAAAATATACTCCTTTGGTTAGGAGGTGACACTAGTGTGACCAACTACGGTTGGTAAGATATCTAGTGCACAGTTCGAAAGAACCAAAAAATATACTCCTTTGGTTAGGAGGTGACACTAGTGTGACCAACTACGGTTGGTAAGATATCTAGTGGACAGTTCGAAAGAACCAAAATATACTCATTTGGTTAGGAGGTGACATTAGTGTGACCAACTACGGTTGGTAAGATATCTAGTGGACAGTTCGAAAGAACCAAAAAATACTCCTTTGGTTAGGAGGTGACACTAGTGTGACCAACTACGGTTGGTAAGATATCTAGTGGACAGTTCGAAAGAACCAAAAAATACTCCTTTGGTTAGGAGGTGACACTAGTGTGACCAACTACGGTTGGTAAGATATCTAGTGGACAGTTCGAAAGAACCAAAAAAATACTCCTTTGGTTAGGAGGCGTACACTAGTGTGACCAACTACGGTTGGTAAGATATCTAGTGGACATATAGTTCGAAAGAACCACTACTACTCCTTTGGTTAAGAGGTGTACACCAGCATGATCAATTACGGTTAGTAAGATAAAAATTTACTCTCACATTACAACTTATGTTGGTCGGGAGGTAAGATTATTACAAAAGTTCCTCGAAGAACAAAATATTCCAAACTGAACCAAGTATGGTTGGTCGGGGATAAAAACCCACTAATTGTAGTTGGTCGACGAGGAGAATTTATCGACCTTGGTTGGTCGGACACATTTTATGAAAAAGATAAAAATTTACCAAGTATGGTTAGTCGAGGATAAACTCTCACTAACCATAATTGGTCGATGAGCACAATTTAACAACCTTGGTTGGTTGGAAAAAAATTAAACATTTTTATACTCATTACTTTATTATTAAGTGATCGAGCAACGTTACTAATACTTGTAACTTTTTTATTACTAAGTTGGTCGATAAACAGCACAATATTGTTATCTTTTTAACAGATACATATGCATAAATGTAAAGTGTTTGATATTTACAAGACAATAGCAATTAAGATTGCGAACAAAAATGAAAGTCTTTCATTAAATCCAAAAAACAAAATACATTAAGAATGAAAATGTATACTAACTATTACATTGAGATTCCTATTCTATTGGTTTCTTTCCCTCTGCTTTTAAAACAGGTTCCTCACCAGCAGGAGGATCATCCAAAGTATAAGGGAAGTTTATGAAGTTAAGATCTTTCAACATTCTAATATTCATCACAGATGATCTGTCCGAGAAGCACTAGCTCATTCCCGAGAAGCTCCTGCTCGTCCCTGAGAATCACTTGTTAGTCCCCGAGAACCTCTTGCTCGTCCCCGAACAGAGGTAGAAGTCAAAATCAGCATCTACAGCATTCAGATCTTTACTACTACTGTCTCGACCAACATTGAAGAAGAAGTTGTATGAAAATGTTTCGAAGTCCGCCACCTGCTTGGTACTAATCAGATTGAAGAGTTGGGTTCAAAAGCTAGTATGTTACTCGACAAAGTATTCAGAGGATCATAAATCAGAAAAATCAAGCACGTAATTAAAGTTAGCATTCAGTTGCTCGGCACAAGAGGCAGTTGGTCGGCTAGCAAACCGATCAACATACTTGAAGATTATGACAAGCTACAAGTTGTATACTATGGCATGGCTGCATCCAAATTCCCAGGGGTGATACATAGCACACGGAGTTACTCAAAAGAAAGATTAGCAACCATTGATCAACCTGCATCATATGTCGTCCAGGAGATAATGCACTTTATGTTGAACAAATCAAGAAGGTAGATCAAGAATTTCACGAGCACCGAGCAACACTGCAGAATAAATACTCCATCCTTTCAAGTAAACCATCAAGCATGGAGCATTGGGGGCTTCTGTTAACGCAAAAATTCTCCATCTACGAGGACCAATCAGAAAAGGACACGTGTTATCCTACGTGGCAATATTCAACATCCGAGGAGTGTTGGTCGGCACCCGAGGAGTGTTAGTCGGCACCCGAGGAGAGTTGGTCGACACCCAAGGAGTATTAGTTGACACCCGAGGAGAGTTGGTCGGCATACCAACCAGGAATATGAAAGGATAACTACGCATTTAATGATCATTAATGTACATTTATATTGTAGATGACAACACATAGCATACCAAGCAATTAGATTCGTTGAATGTAGACATAATGTATAAATGTCTACATACAATGAATCTCTTTATCTCCCATCACTATAAATACATGTATTCCCTTAGCCAAAAAGGAGGGGAGATCCAAGAGAGCCAAGAGATCCAAGAGATCCAAGAACCGAGAGACACCATACACAAGATCCATACCTTTTTCTCTCTCTACACCACATTGTGCTATTGTAAACCCCTGGGAATAAAATAACAGTGGACGTAGGCTTTTCCTTATAGCCAAACCACTTTAAAAATCTTTGTCTCTCATGTGCTTGATTGGATTGCTTTTATCTATTTATCTGTTTATATATATTTATATATATATATATATATATAAATATATATATATATATTCCATCTCAAGTAAAATATCTATTTATATATATATATATATATATTCCATCTCAAGTAAAATATTAAGTAGTAGTAGTTATATAGGTACAACCCTGACATGTACTAGAATTTTAGTACAATCCTAACATGCACCATAATTTGAGATGATAATAATACAAGTATAATCCTGACATGTACTTGAAATTTGGTAATATCCTAACATGCACCATAAATTTGAACACCAATAATATAAGTATAATCGTGACATGTACTTGAATTGGGTATATTAGCTCAAAAATTATTAAGTAACATATATAATCTATCACAAATTTGTAAGTAATAGGATCGAATTCTTAAATTAATTTATCTCTTTTATTTGAGAATTAACTTTCCAAACAAGATCCTAGCAAAACGAACGCTACACAAAACCCAAACCCAAACCCAAAATCACCATATCAGAATTTCAACCTTATGCACCGTAAGTAAAATATTCATAATAAATTCGATAAAAAATAAAAAAATACGAAATCAGCGCCCACGCATTCCTAGTTTAATTATCCAAAACTAAAAAAAAATCTGAAAGTCATGTGCACGACCCAAAAATATTACCGTTCGCATGCTCCAAAAATCCTAAATCTTTAAAACGCGTCCTTCTTCAATCCCGAGTTTGTTATTATGAGCCCAGACGCCAAATCCACTGTTAATGACCTGAAATAAGTTTCTAATACCTCAAATACACTCAAATATGACCTAAAACACTAATATATCAAACTCCAAGTTATCTCTACAAATCCTAGATGATTTAACAAATATTTAAGTATAAAATTCAAAATCTAAACTTAAGAACCTTAACTTCATATTTCTCCCAATTAATTCTAACATTTGATTCAATATTCGAATTTAAATAAGGGCTTTTGTAAGATTAATGAAAATGATTCAAATTAAAATGAATTAGATCCAATTCCAAGGATAATTCATCAAGTGACTCATAAAATTATTCCAATTGATTAACTAAGGGATGAAGTTTAATTTTCTCAATTAAACTAATTTCAAAAGTGATTTTATATGATTAAGCTCATATTATAAACATATTAGTTAGGAATCCTATGGATTATTATTACTACAACACAATCCAATTTAAATACTTAAACAATGTAAACTTGCCTTAGGCCAAATGTAAGAATTCAAGCCTCAAATCTCCAAATCTCTTTTCCTTTGAGTGCCTCATCTAGCCTTAGCCTCTTAGGGTTTCTCCCATGCTCCAAAAAATATGTTTTAGGTTTAGTCTTCTAACCTTATAAACCTCATTATCACGAGATTGACTTTGGGATAATCTAAGACAAAACCTAATGTACCTAAATGATCTTTTAAATGGTCTAAAATCGTTCCTAAGTTATGTACCAACCTAAAAGGCTTAAACCCCAATATATTAAGTCTTGCCATAATTCTAAACATTCTAAAAGTCCATTTGAAATATAACAAATTATAGTAATTTAATTATATTAATAACTTAAGTTATAATACGATATAAGTTAAATTAATTAAAATAAAATTATTAATTAATTCCGTGTGACTCGATATTAGAAGAAACTACTTCATAATCTTTGGAATTCGATACCGATTGGATAATCCAAACAAGGTCGACAACAAATCCCCAACTATTCCATAGTCACCCATAATACTAAGTCACTTCCAATATTTTATTTAATAAATTACTGTATATTAAGTCAAATTTTAAATACGAATAATATAACGCATATAAATATAAATAGTGACATCACATGTCATAATAAGGACACAAAATATATTTCCACAATTAAATAATTTACAGAAACTATGGGGTATTACACTTTTGTATTTCTAAAAGTTTATGGCTTTAATATAGCTTGCATAGTCAAATATTTTGCTATATTTTCATTATTCTAAAGCCAAAATTTACGTTTTTGGTCATCAAGATAAGTTTCTCTCTCTCTCTCTCTCTCTCTCTAGAGTGGGGGGGAGATAGATA
Source organism: Sambucus nigra (assembly GCA_949130495.1). Lineage (NCBI taxonomy): Eukaryota > Viridiplantae > Streptophyta > Magnoliopsida > Dipsacales > Adoxaceae > Sambucus > Sambucus nigra. Next base: position 87,265,277 of record OX422215.1, on the reverse strand, counting down.
GATAGAGATTCAGGGACTAAGTGTGTGTGTGTGTTGGGGCGGGACTAAGATAATTCACTAGGCCTACACAATATTTCAGTCGACCATTCCAGCAAGAGATAAAATGCATCCAACCCAACTTAGATGATTAATTTCACTTATGTATTTAACATGTGCTTAAATACATCTTGATAAGTTCAAATCGATTACCAATAATCTCGGAGAGATATTCAGGGACACCTCACGAGCTACATTCAAGACAGAAGAGTTCCTTGTATAACTTAACCTCTTGAACCTTACTATAAATGTAAACCCTCACCTCGGAGTCAAAGGGATGTAACTTCGTAATCTTGAGAGACAGACTAATAAAATACAATGACCTCTCTGTGGATATAGGCAAGTTTCTGAACCACGTACATTATGTGTTGTGTGTGAAATTGATTTACTTTCTTCATTTACTTGATTTGTGGAATTATTCGTTGTGATTATTCTTGCACTCACAATTGTCGCCGTCTATGGGAAGTGATTCTCTTTTCCAATGAAAGTAATCACTGAAAGAAATTGCCACAATGTCTCACCACAGTAGCAACCTGCCTCAGGCCGGCAACGTACAGTATGATCTAGTTCCCCCCACGGTCAGGTCTCAGATTTGTGAGGAGCCAAATCCAAGGTTTCTCCAAGAGATACTACCCTTTGAAAAGAACCACAACCCGTTTAAGTCTACGCAAATCTCTAGGTTGGTCGACGCATATGAAGCCAAGCTTCAAGAGCAAAAGGAGGCCACACGCCTCCAAATGGAAGAAAATGCTCGACTTCATAGGCAATTAGAAAGAATGGAGAGAGAGCTCCACGACGATAACCGAAAATGTCATTCAAGAATTACTAGTTCTCAGGCGAACAACACTCGCAATGGAGGGAGGAGCTCCGGGCATGACTTGGATAGATCGAAACATGAACGACCAGAAAGACGCCACAAAAAATATGAGCGTCATGACCTAAGAAGTTTAGTTCGAAGAGAAATGGATCAACGCCCAGCCCATAGAGGGGTAGGTCCACTAAAGAGCTGGCTAGAAGTTCTCTTAATACACAGATGAGATCCTCTTTTTCAAGGGAGATTGAGGATTAAGAGCTACCAAAGAAGTTCACAGTCCCCAGGTTTAAAATCTATGATGGAAAGACTTACCCTATAGACCACGTTAGGCAATACAGGTGGGCTATAACCATGTGGACCCATAACAACTCTCTTATGTGTCGTATCTTCCCTTCTAGCATACATATCAGAGGCTTCTTCATAAGTCCATCACGAGCTTCAAGGTCCTTGATGAGGCCTTCACTACTCGATTTATAACTAGCAGCTCCCACCCAAAAAGGATGGATTTACTACTCACGATAAAGAAGAAGCCATAAGAAACCCTTTGCGAGTATTCCAAAAGATATTGGGAAGTGTTTAACGACATAGTGGACTGTCCAGAGGGAGTTATCGTAGCATCCTTCAAGATCGGTCTGCCAACCACCTCCATGTGTACCAATCCCTCACAAAGAAGGAGGCTAACATTATTGACGACATTATGGAGTGCGTTGAGAAATATGCTAAAGTTAAGGATGTGATTCATACTAGACACACTAAAACTGGTCGCGTTAAGAAAAATAAGGGAGGCGACAAGGACGATAGTCCTAAAAAGGGAAGCAAGAATATGAGCAAGAATGGTTCTAAGAATTCGGGCAAGGCAAATACTTATAAGCTATCAACACGGTCTTTGAGGAATCAATCTATAAGATACTGGAAGATATCAAGGATCAACAGTTCGTGAAGTGGCCCAAGAAGATGGGTCGTGATCAAATGAAGAGGAACAACGTGTTGCGATGCACATTCCACAAAGAAGGCGATCACCGAACAGAGAACTGCAAAGCGTTAAAATATCACTTGGAGGAGCTGGCCCAAACTAGGCATCTGGACGAGTATATAGATAAAAAAACTGACAAGTCACGACAAATGACAACTAGAAGCTAGAAAACGTCCAGATGATGAAATGGGACACGAGTTCGTAATGATTCATAGAGCCTCCGACCTCAAGCAAATTCAAGGGAACACTAGTCGAATGGAACTGAAGAAGGTCACGACCATTATAGAAGCCTTTTAGATCGATCCCGCTAAAAGGCAGCCTGACAAGAGCTGATAGCCAGAGGATGTTGACTATAACAAAAACGTCATCTTCGCAGATGAAAATTTTGTTAGGGTAAGGACCCCACACCACGATGCACTCGTAATCACTCTGAGGATTGCGAGATGGGATATTGACAAACTGCCGGTGAATCAAGGGAGCTCATCTGAGGTGATGTACCTGGAGCTCTTCCACAAATTAAAGCTCAACTTAGGCAATCTCAAAGTGGTAATAGTTTCACTGGTCAACTTCGTGGGGAAGATCATGATGTCGTTAGGAAAGATAGTCCTCTCAGTAAGAGCGTGGAATATTTCAAAATTTATTAAATTCCTGGTGGTATACATATACTCGCCCTACCATGCTATTATAGGCAGAGGGTGGCTTCATGCGATGAGATCCATACCGTCGAATTATCACCAGAAGCTCAAATGTGTCACAATTCGGGGAGTAGGGGAAATTCGGGGCGATCAGGCCACTATCAGGAAATTCTTTATCGCTGCCATCTGACCCTGGAAAAAAAAGGAAGCTCCTCTTGAGGAAGACAAAGATGGGGCTACCCCTTCGAAATAGTAACTATGGTGCAACCGATCAAGGGTGGAGGAGACCAAGGTGCACCCCACTAACAGGGTTGTTAAACACCTGGAGGAGGCTATGTTTGATGCCCACCTGCTATAGAGAAAGTTTTTTATTAGAGCAACACTCGTTGATCACTAAAATAAAGATCTTGTTGCCTTCTTGAAGAGTAACTTGGATGCATTTTCCTGGGAACCATATGACCTGCTAGGGATTGTTCTCCAGGTGACCTGCCATCGTCTTCACATGGACCCAACTTTTAAGCCGATCACTCAGAAAGCACGCCAAACAGCCCAAGAAAGGACTAAGGCGGTGGAAAATGAACTAGAAAAACTTTTAGAGGCAAGGTCCATATGAAAAGTTCAATTTTCTAAGTGGATCTCAAATCCAGTGGTAGTGCGCGAAAGTAATGACAATTGGAGAGTATGTATTGATTTCAGTGATCACAACAAGGCCTGCCCTAAAGACAATTTTCTCTTGACAAAATATGACCAGTTGGTCGACGCGATGAAAACATATGAGAGAATGAATTTCTTGGATGTCTATTCAGGGTATCATCAGATTTCATTATTCAACCCCGACCAAGACAGGACATCGTTAATCACCACAGTTGGTTTGTACTGCTACAAGGCAATGTCATTTATCCTTAAGAATGCTGGGGCCACATTTCAAAGATTGGTCATTAAAATGTTCAAGCAACAGATGGGGAAAACCATGCAGGTTTACATCGACGACATGCTAGTCAAGAGCAAGGACAAAACTGACACCTTAGGGATTTGGCCAACACCTTTGAAATTCTCAAGAAAATATCGAATGAATCTCAACGCGAGTAAGTGCTCATTCGGGGTCCAGTCAGGAAAATTTCTAGGTTACCTAGTCATCAAAATAGGCATTGAGGCCAATACATATCAGATTGACGCTATAAACAGGGTCCAACCACTAAAGATACTGTGAAATATCTAGAAGCTCACCGGAATGCTTGCAGCACTCAATCGCGTCATCTCCAAGTCTTCGGAACTCCGTCGACTATTATTTTAGCTCCTTAAGAAGGATAAGGGCCTCACCTGGAACGACGACTGTTCAAAAACACTTGAAGAAATCTAGTCTTACCTCAGTAAACCTCATTTGTTAGGAATTACCAATGATGGGGATCCTTTATACATCTACATCGGAATTTTGGGTCACGCAGTCAGCTCGGCCTTGGTCTACAAGAAGGATGGAAAATAGTTTCCTGTTTACTATGCTAGCAAAACACTTCTAGATGCAGAGAAGCTCTACCTGCTGTTGGAGAAACTAGCTTACGCTCTGGTTATCTCCTCATGGAAGCTTAAACATTACTTTAAATCCCACTCTATTATGATGATCACTTTGTAACACCCTGGGAGGTGATACTGAAAAATATTGATAGATTATATATTTTTTTTAAAACAATACCATTTAGATTTAGAATAAATTTGCGAAAGCATAAATAATTAATCGACTGAATAAAACTTCTCAATTTTATTAAATCTCAAATGTCCTTTTATAAGAGAATTTACAATAAACAAAATGATACAAATAAATTTTGATAATACATATCCAGAGCCTCTACTGACGGTCCCAATCCCAATGATACCATAAATATCAAACCTGAAATACAAAAAAAACTGTGGGGGGGATGAGCGGAAAACTTAGTAGCTCGTATAAATGCTCCAAGTGTAACTACACATACTCGTGTGTGTGTGAATCATATACAAGAGTGTATGCAATATGAATACTCAAAATAAATAACATAACTTGGGTACACGACCTATCATAAGCTGTCACCACTGCCATAAAATCTTCACATACTCGGCAATCGGGGTCCATAGCCTAGTCTTGGATAATAAACAAAATCGTAGACGAGAGCACAACCCTTCCAACGGGTGGTTTGGCTAAGGAATGCCTAAGAATTCTCTAATAATAATCATCATAATATCATTCTCCTAATCAAAATAAATTTCATATTCAATTTCCATAAATCAATTTTACATGTCTTCTACCCAATTTCTATAACCCAACATGCTCGTAAAATTAACTAGTTTCGTTACCCCAAGCTACACGATATGAAAATAGTACATACAAAATGGGTGCAAGAACGAATATAATATACGAGGGTACAATATATATAAATGCAACAAATAACATTGATATAACTATACAATCAAGATTGACTGAGTATAGCACACTAAATTAACCACGGAGAACGAAACTACCTCAAGAGAGTCAAAAGCCACAATTGTAGGCCTGTTTTGAAAAGCAAAAAAAATCAACTCCGAACATTATTGAACTACCAATCCGACTTCAAATTTGGAGTCTACACGAAAAATTAGGCCATGTATGTGTTTTTTGAGTTTTTCTCAACTCTCATCTGAAAGCACTAAAACAAAGATCTAAAATACTCCAAAGTGACTCTTCTCATTCCGCTCGTTTTTTACTTTTTTTATTTCGTTTTTGGCCTCACTTTTTTATCTCCATTTCCTTGTAATCACCCATAATATTCCTTATATAGCCCCTCTCTCAAACCCTATCTTGGAGCCTAAGCTAATGCATATTACTATATTGCCCTTTAATTCAAAATTATCAACTTTACATATTTAAATAATTACAAAATGTCCAAAATCCATTTAAATTTGAATTTAAATGTTTGATTCGATTTCAAACCAAAATTAATAGTTTTTAAATGTAATATAAAAAAACATTTTTCATTAAAATAAAATATTCTGACTAAAATTTTATAGAATATTCATAAATAAGCTCTCAAAATTACGGGGTATTACAACTTCATTCCTCCTCAAAGATGTCCTTTGGAAAACGACCTCTCAGGAAAAATGTCAAAATGGTTAATCAAACTTGGAAGGTTTGATATTCACTTTCAACTAAGGACGATAATTAAAGGACAAATTTTGGCCGATTTTATCGCCGAATTCACAGAAAACGGTCCAACTGATCAATAATTAGTACAAAATTCCATAAACAAGGAAGCACAGTCTGAGGACTGGACCCTAAATGTTGATGGAACCTCCAATTCCAAGGGGGCAGGAGTGGTAATCATCCTCATTACACCAGAAGACACGATCCTTGAGCAAAGAAGTATATTGGGCTTTGAAGCCTCCAACAACGAAGCCGAATACGAAGCATTGATAGTTGACCTATGCAAGGTTCATTTACTAGGGGCCAAATAACTCAACGTGTTTGACAATTCTAAATTGGTATCCAACCAAGTCAGTGGAGATTTCAACTCAAAGGATGATAGGATGCGTCCTACCTTGTTGTGGTATGCGAGCTCATAGAAAAGTTCAAATAAGTCCACGTTCAATAGTTCCCCCGAGTCATGCTGATACTTTAGCAGTCCTAAGCTCAACAGTGACTCTGACCTCAAAAGAACAATCAAAATGGAGTTCCTCGCTAAGTGTAGTATTGACAAGACAATTGTCACCGAGCATGTTCTCATTATTAAAAAAAGTCCTAGCAAGATGGATTCGATCGTTGCATACTTACATAATGAGACACTGCAGATCGATAAGAAATTAGCTCACAAAATAAGAGTGAAGATTGATCGCTTCTAGTTGGGTCATAAAACAAAACTTTATAAAAGATATTTCGTAGGTCCTCACCTCCAATGCGTCCACCCAAAAGACGTCGAGAAAGTTCTTTACGAGCTTCACGATGAGATTTGTGGAAGTCATGCAGGAGGAAGATCCCCGACGTTTCGAGTGATCAAAGAGGGCTACTGGTGACCATATATGTAGAAAGATGCAAGTATCTATGTTTGAAAGTGCGAAAAGTGCCGAAGGTTCTCTCATATGGTTCATCAATCGGCTAATGATTTGGGGCCTTTAACCATCCCATGGCCATTTGCACAATAGGAATTGGATATCGTGGGACCACTACCCACTGCACATGGTAATCACAAGTATTTTTTGGCTGGCATAGAATACTTCACCAAGTGCGTAGAGGTAGAACCACTGACCAATATCAGAGACGCTGATATGATACGGTTAATCTGGAGGAACATCATAATATGGTTTGGGGGTACTAAGAGCCATCATCACTGATAATGACACGCAGTTTGAGAGTGGTACTTTTCAAAACTTCTACGACGGGTATGGAATCAAGCACTACTTTAGCTCAGTAGCGTACCCTCAAAGCAACGCCTAAGAAAAAGCTTCCAGCAAAATAATGATGGATAGCTTTAAGAAAAGGATGGAAAGAGAAAAAGGCGTTTGGGCGGACGAGCTTCCTCGTGTTCTCTAGGCATATCGTACTATGCCCAGAAGACAGACTGGGGAAACATCCTTCACACTCACTTATGGAATGAAAGCTATCATACCACTTGAAGAAGGTCTACCGACCATGAGAACTAGAGTGGACGATCAAGGACTGAATAACAGTGCCCTTCATGTTGAACTTGATTTAGTAGATAAACGATGAGATCAAGCCGTGATTAAGCCGGCCTCATACTAGCAACAATTGGTAAAGCAGTTTAACAAAAGGGTCAATCCATGGAATTTCCAGGTAGGAGATTATGTTCTAAGGAAAGTTCTCGGCAGTGGCGTAAGGCCATCAGACGGTAAACTAGGGCCCAATTGGGAAGGACTATTCAAGGTGGTCAGAGATGATCTTCAAGGAGCCTATCACTTAAAAAAATTGAGGGCGGAGAGATATTAAGGGAATGGAATGCGATCAACCTCAAGAAGTTCTAATTTTAGTCTTCTTATATCTCATCACGTTTAGTTTACGTAAATTTTCATTTCAAACTTAGGTTGCCCGCAGTTTCTATTTTATGTTATGAATAAAATAAGGCCATTTCTTCTATATTATGCGTAGACATCTTGATATGATTAGGTTAATCAAAATTGTTTCCTAAGTAACTGGATCACAATTGGTTTTTAATCTTGGAAAGTCGTCGACCATACGGTCAAATAAGCAGACTTTAATTTAATTACAATAGAGGTATTGCTTATTACAATTAAAACTTAAGTCCACAGGTCCCCGTAATAACCAATACAGTGACCTCACGACTTGATCAAGCAAGATAGAAGCCCTATGGGGGGATCCCTAAGCATTTAACCAACTTGGGTTAGTCTACTAAAACCCTAAACGGGTGGATTGCCCATAAACCAAGTGCATTTTTACCATCGTCTTTCCTAGGCCCAAAGGAGTGTGACAACACTACCTAAAAGTTAAGGAGGATGGAATAACATATGCAAAGGCATATTGGACTGAAAAATGCAACAACATTTGATATTAATTTTATTTACTTGGCAAAAGCCCGAAATACAGAAAGTATCAACTGCATAATAAAATTAAAAAAATTACAAGAAATACACGATAATTTATGGTCGATGAGCCGGAAATTGTTTAATTTCCCTCTTCTGCCTCTCGTCGGGATTGGGGGCATATTCATCATCACTATCGTGATCCACCAGGTAGTCATTGATCAGTTGATAGGGGATAGCATCCATAGGAACCCACTCCTTGTCATTTCCAAAGGGAGGTCGGTGGTATATTGGACAATCCACTTGGTACATGTACCACAACTGGGACTCTTTTTATTCTTTAAATACCTAAAAGGCATTCAACCACTGGTGCTTATATGCTGCATCCTGTATTTTTTACATCCTGATGGGGACATCCTGCTATCCTTCATCATAGCCCTGCTGACCATGCAGCTTGAGGGCGCATTCTGAATAAGTACCGGAGCTCGTTTACATCATGCTACTACCCGAAAATAATAACGTTACTCCTTTGAAAATTTTCCTCTGACTGAAAGGGTATCCTCTTCAAATCATCATTTTCAGACTGGACCATGGCGCCGACCTCACCTACATCCTTGCCCTTTGCAAGCTGGGCCTTCAGGTCTGCTATCTCCTTCTGCATCAAGGAGCTCACGTCCTCCAAGTCTTAAAGGTCGTCCTTCAACTTTACGACCAAGGTGGACTGGTCCATATATGCTTCGATTTTCACCTTCAATGCTCTGCAGGCCTTCAAGAACACACTACACCAAAATAGTCAATTAGTAACACTATTGTAGTGTTACAAAAAAATTAGTAACACTAATTTAGTGTTAGAAAAAAGGTCTGGGGAAACAAATTACTAACACTTTTTACTGTTACTAAATTATGTGTTACTAACACATCCCTATCGTTACTAAAGTGTTACAAATTTATTCAAATCCTAACACACTTTTACCATTACTAACCTTCATAACACATTCTAACAAAAAAAAATTGTAACATTTAGTAACACTATAGGTCCGTTACTAATCAAAAAAAAATGAAAAAAAATAATATTTTCCAATGAGATATTATTACTATTTAAATTACTCGCAAGTCCCTCTACAAATGCTTCAGTTTTACACTAGAATTGTAAGGCAAAATCTTTTTCCATAAATAAAATCATGTATTAATATCGGTAGTGACATCCATCTACACAAATATATACAAAGATATGCCAATATGGGTTTACAAATAACACAATCTATAACTATGCGTGTCTAAAAACATGGAACTACAATACTAACTTTGATACAACACCAAATCATTTGCTTGACACCATGGGTGAAAGAAAGCAGAGCGTGTTCACAAGTTTGAGCATCCTTATAAATACCAGCTTCAAACCTCTGGTGGAGGAGTCAATTGAGGACATCACAGTTGGCCTTTGAGGTAGAAGTAATCATGTTCTTGATAAAGTCACGGTGTCCAGGGGCATCAATGACTGTGCAGTAGTATTTGGTGGTGAATTTCCACAATGCAATATCAATGGTAATACCTCCTTCTCGAACCTCTTGATGACACGCTTGTCAATACCTCCAAGCTTGTAGATCAAGTGACCAGTGGTGGTTGATTTTCCAAAGTCAACATGGCCAATGACCACGATGTTGATGTGAAACTTTTCTTTTTACCCATTCTAGGACTTGAAATAGAAACCAGAGATAAAAAAAACTATTAAGTATTAGGAATCTTAACAATACTTAATAATACATGTCTACTGTGAGATAACTTGTTGAGAATGCACTTGATTCTTCAGAGTCCGTCTTTGGGCTTGAGAATGCACTTGATAATAAGAATACAAAAAACTGCCTTGGAATAATTACATGTTCTGTTTAGGTTCCTTTTCTCAGTGGTGATCATGAAATACCCTGTAGATCTAGGGCAATCCAAGCAGAATTAGTGTAAAAAAAATTCTAGCTTATTTTGAGTGTATACTCCTATGAAAAGTTTTGGGTTTAAATACACACTTTTAAATATTTTTCATATATACCACCCCCACCCCCCCCCCCCACACACACACAATTCAGGGTTTTAATAAAACTTTGCCACGATCTTGTGACAAAGATGTTAGCCTTTATGACAGTTTTGAGGGGCAATTGCAAATTACTTTCAAATTAGGGGCGTAACTCAAACCCGTCATCATAGTTGGAGGAGGGGGGGGGATCCACTACAAGAAAAATGGTCATTTATGTGAGTCAAAAATTGACATAAATGTCAATTTTAAATTTTTTCAAAACTGACATATAAAGCCCCGACATAAATGTTCGTAAAATTGACATAAATAAGATCACATTTATCTCAGTTTTTAAGAACACACATAAAAACTATGTTATTCACCACGTTTTTAATCACACTTTCATGAAAAACTGACATTAATAACACCACATTTATCTCAATTTTTGCAATTTTATGAGAGTTTTTTCAAAACTGATATAAAAATTAAAAAAAAAATTATTACTCCATCAATAGACAACTATTATTTGAGGTTAAATCAACCCTTGTAAATAGATAGTAATTAAGGTCATAAATATCACGAACTTGGTATACATCAAGATACTTGCAATCAGAAAATATTGATGTGAGCTACATCATATCCAAAAACTAGCCAGTGTGTGAGCTATGTGATGATATCCCAAAACTACCTAACGTCTAGTTATCTACATGAAAATATCCTAAAAATAGTGATGATACATCACAATGTCCAAAAACTAACATTGCGAACTACATCATAAGATCCACAATCCAAAATAATACTCAAGCTAGGACGTGTCCAACGTAATACTCGATCGGGTTTGTTCTCACGGTATCCAACCCAGAATGAGTAACCCTGCCATCAAATATAATCAACATGGTTTCCATCATAATACATTAATCTCAATAAATTGTCATTATGACATAACAAAATATAGTTATTCAGAAATACCTAATATATATAATCCGTAATGAACTCAATGAACTCCATTTGAACTTCATTTAGCTCATTCAATGTGTACATCACTTTATCGGGCAATTTTCTCATTTAAAAAATTGAAGATAGAATTGAATTTATTATTGCAATATATAATAGTTAATAACTAAACAATATTTTATATAATAGGAGAAAAATAGAAAACAGTGATAACATACCTTTGTTTCAAAATGTATGGAAGGATCCTCCATGAAGTACTTCATGAACTTCAACACAAAATATCCGCAATGAAAATTATTATTTCCTTTCATTAGGCAATAGTTAACACAAAACATTATTACCGAACAAATAATAAGATTACAAATTGAAAAGATTTTTTATACAACACAAACAATTATAAAAATATTAAAACATTTGGGTAGAATTTCCTCTATTTATAGGACTATCCACCCTGTTTGGAAAATATAAAATAAACCCCCAACAAAATTAATAGTTCATAACAACAATATCAATAAAATAATTGTCTACGAACTCTAATTTATGGTAAACATGACTTAAATATTAAGAAATTTATTCATGACAAATAGTGTGCACTATACATAATTAAAATCTTACGATCATAAAATTCCAAAAAAAACAAAATCAAGAATTACAACTAACTTTGCTTGTAGTTATTGTGCTCATATTAATAACTTCACACAAAACAAATACTTAAGATCAATAATGACTGGAGATTAGAGACGTAAAAGGTTTTGAGGATTATCTATTACCTAAGTTTTACAAAAGAAACACTTTGAAAATCATTGAGAACCTGCCTAATTTGTATATTTTTTTTGTTCGAAAAAACTTTACTAACATACAAGTTTCCATCCCAAAAGACCACAACTGCACACATTCTTCAGCTCAACATCTAAAAAACGACAGACGTGATAGGAGGAACAACAAAGGGTTTTCAATATTGAGTGAATAAATGATATAAATCATCAAAAATAAGACACAAAGCTATGATTATTGCAGAAGCCTAGTAGATAAATTATACCTCAAAGTAGCTAGTGAGAAAGTGTTTCAGAAGTAGCTCTTCGAATCACCGCACATGGACTATAATTGCTGACATTCATGCTTTTGGTTTTTAAGACGAACGATTAAAGATATGATCTGGCACTAGCATCTCTAACAATAGTATTTTCATCTTGCTTTTCTTTAGCAGGGACAACAGCTGCAATATAATCTTCCCATGCCTCCTTTATTTTTTGCGTCTCCATCTCATCCAAATCATCAATATCAGAAAGATAATCCGAATGATAGGACGTGACATCATAATCTTGAGCAGATTGGGTGGAACTATTTTTGCTAAGCCTTCAAATAAAAACATGAATGAGGACATCTCTTTTTGTGGTGTACCTAGATCTTCCTGGAGTTTATCCACTTTATTGTTGGAAGTCATTGCTTCCCATTGCAACTTTTCTAGGGCTGCCTATTTGTTCGCGAGTTTAATCTTTGCATTAGAAAGTTGCAGTTGAGTAAACTCGAGTAAAGAGTCATTTTCTGAAGATTGGTGGTTGAGTTCATCGAGTTTGATATGATCCTAATTTGTATATTCAATTGGAAAATGTTAGCCGATAAGGCTGCAATTTCACCTATAAAAGAGTGAAAATTCCAAAGGAATTATAAATTCTAAAGGAATTTAAAGGGCTGCAATGTGGATCTAAAGGATGGAACTCATTAAATATCTGAAGGAATTTAGAGGGCCTAAATTGGCAAATGTTTAAAACTAATGGCCCAAAACAAATTTGTGTTATGTTTGCAATGAACCCAAAAATCATCATTCCTTAGATTGAAAGCTGATCATAGGCATCTCCAAAGAGTATATCAGCAATCTTGACTAAGTTGGATGAATAGGGGCCTAGATGAAAATATATTAATATTTGCAATGAGACCAAGATTTTGTAGTTAATAATAACACAAATAGAGTAAAATTCAGCTAAAAAAACTTATGAATGGCATAGCAAATGAAATAGGCTTAAACAGGGCAGTGGCAGGGTCATGAACATCCAAAGTGAGGAATAAGGCAGGGGCATGAGCATTCATAGATGGTACACCACATACATTGGTGTGAGATCTCATGAATGGCATGGATTGAGCATTTATAGAGTGGACAAAATGAGGCTAGCAGCAGGAAAGTGTGCATAAGTGAAGCAGGTCTCCACACCAAGTGTAGTTGATATGGGTAGACCACCAAGAGAGGTACCAAGCTATGACTATTGTACGAGAGTCAGCAGTGTGTCTGCCACACACTTGTGATAAATTACAGTAAGACGTAACATATATCAATTTCAAACAGTATTTGTCCAAATTCAAGACTCAACAAAGAGAAAAGTGCTATCTTCATTTTTGGTTGTGCAAATTGCAATATTAGTGAATTTAGGCTCTGCCGCACACTTGTATTGTGCATAAATCTTTAAAAGTGAATATTAATCTAATCAAAATATAATTGACCAAATTAAAAACTTAAGCTCATGAAACTACAAAAGTATATTAAGAACTGAACTCATACCATTGCCGCTATAGCGTGGGCAACTTTTGTCCTTACTTAAGCAATTTCAACTTTTCTATTCATCTAGCTCAAACCTGAAACAGAGTAGCGATCGTGGTGCTGTGCAATGTGAGTTAATCAAACCTGAAACAGAGTAGCGATAAATCTAAACATTCAAAGCAATCAAAGTCTGGCATTCAAAGCAACGAATATAGTATGAAAATATAAGCAGCATATAAGATTAACTTTAAATATATTGCACAAACATACACAAACACTAAAGAATCATATGACGACATATATTCATAAGTATTTCTATAATATTATATGTAGTTTCAATGTCATTGGCTTAGGTATATATGTCATTAAAAATATAAACAAATATAATATATAACCAAAGCTCAACTCATGACAACGAAGAAACTACAAACAATCACTAATGCTCTCTAATCAAACAAAACAAACTCATACCTAAAGTAAAATTGAATCATTAGGACAATATTAAAGAAACATGGTATCATGATTGCTAAATCTAACGAAGTCTACCAAGTTTAGTACTTGCATTTCAAAACATAAATCATTAGGGAATCGGCACTTCCACGTAACTTTGAACAATAATAGAATAAATCCAACAAATTTGGAAGAAATTCAGATAGAATCATTGCCTTAAGCCCAACAGACCACCATTCAAAACCTTAAACCAACAAAGCATATATACCACAGAGAAGTGAGAAATACATGTTGTGCAAAACAAATGATAATGAAACATTAGAAAAAAACATAATTTCGTAGTGAGATATTAGCAAACTATGGATCACTTGGCTTCTAGAAATAGTTCACCAATATCACGAATAATAAAATAAAGATGAAAATTATATTTTGCTTTTTCCATCTAACGCAGCGAGTATAAAATCGGGTAGGGGTTATGCATAATGTAGGCTTCTAAAATGGGTTCATGTGCAACCTGAATGAAACATGTGCAGAAATTAGTTCCTACTGGTGAACCTGGCAGTTCAAAAACTACCACGACAATTTTATTATCCTTTAGCCTCTTATCATTTCTTCTTAATAGACTAATCCACTAAACTTTAGTAAGTTCTCAAAATGATATATACAAGTCTAAAATAATCCAGTAAAAGAAAACTTACCGAACAATATATAATTCAGCATGAAGCACAATCCAAATCATTAGGCAAAAATAAAATTCATCCAAACGTCTAAATAATTGAGCGAAAATAAACCTATCCAAATCATTTAGCAAGAGGCAAACATATTAGCAAAATATCATAAAAAATATATAAACAAACCTATCCAAATCATTCAACAACAACTGCTTTAAATCTTGAATCGAAAACATTGCTGAAACTTCCAGCCCCTAGAGCGAATGTGCAACGAATAGACATGCCGCAATTATCGAACAACACCCGTATAACCTTGCACAAAAAATGGTGCACAATCGTTTCAATTCCAACACAGAAAATTGAAACAAAAGTTTCAATACCAATTCTTCAAAAATGAAAAAACTAAGCAAGTGAGAGTACAAATTTATAATACCAACAATTCATCAAAAAATGTACATACTTTATTTTCTGACCCAGACCATATTTAACTATTCATATTTTCTTGTAGGGTGAAAAAAATTTCTTGCACAAAGCGCATATATGATGCATGTATGAATTGTAACAACCCCCATGTTTGAATTGTAACAACCAAGCAATCTTTAGTTAGTACGTATGTGTGTTTCCTTAAATCTTCAACAAATCATTCAAAATATCTTGTGTAAATTTATTCATGATTTATCTTGTCTTGTCGTGTTTTATCACATGGTGTATTTTTATCTGTAAACACTATCAATCATCCAAGTCGTGTTTCGATGGCTCATATTTATTTTAGTTTAAAAACACGATTTTGCATCGCGTTATAGTCTAACTAGTGTTGTTCGTGTTGATAAAAAATATACAATACAATAAAATGGTTAGATATGAAAAACAAAAGTAATAAATTAGACATAAACACAAAATAGTTCTGCTAATGGTGGTGGGAGTTTTCGGTTATGTCGAATAAGGAGGGTTGGTGACCTACCAAGTGATAAAGCAAGGGCTTGCATAAGATCCGTCCATGGCATTCCTTGCTTTAATTTATAATCAATGATGTGGACTCTACTCATGGTGTAAAACATTTTCAGGAATTTTTTATTCGCGATGGTGTTGGTTGGATTAGTCAAGACAATCATAAAAAAACGGGGAAGCTTTGAAGATAAAGATTCTTTTAACAGTAAGCCAAAGTATGCCACGCTCTTTTAACAGAAAATATGACCAATTCTTATTAATTAATATCTATTACTACATTTGATAATGGAATAACAGAATCAAATGCAAAAGATCGAGATTAATGTATAAAGCACACTCAAGCACATTTGATAACAGAATAAAATAATAAAATATGACCAATTCTTACTGTATAAAGGACATTTGATATTGGAATGACAGAATAACAGAATAAAATAGCATCTATTATTATATTTAATAATGGAATAATAGAATAAAATGCAAATGACCGAGATTACTATATAAAGCACACTCAAGCACCTTTGATAATGGAATAACATAATAAAATACAAACCAAATCCTAGTAACAGATAACAGAATATGACCAATTCTTTTGCTTTTATTCACAACATTACTAATTTTTCTATGACATTACCTTCATATCCCTAGTAACCAAGCCAAATCCAATGGTCACTTACAATGCAAATAATAAATGTAAGAAGTGTTTCCATAATAGTAATTCAAGACTAACATAATAATGACTTAATAACAATCACTTTCGTGTTACCAAGTTCTTTAGAGTAGCAAATGTCCTTCCTACATCAATGCCTTCCTATTGGACAGTTAAGTATGGGTTGTAGTTACCACCTTACTTAGTATGCCTCCCTATTTAACATATGAGATATAACCTTCAAAAGTGTAAAAAACACAGCAGCTCAAAAACTAAAACTACCAGAAAAGGAAGAAAAGTTATTTAATCAGTAAATCAAAGACTCTGAAATCAAATTCTACCTTCAACCAAACTAAATTGATCAGATCATTTATAGAAGGTAAACAATCATTTTATCATAACTTGGAGTTGATAGATAATATACCTTAGCAGGACTTTGTAGAGTATTTTAAAAAATAACTTACGTTCTTTATAAAAACTGAAAAGTATCTTCACTTGTGACCATAAATTTGAGTTTAAACATGAAAGAAACAAAAATACAAACCAAGAGAAAATTAAATACGCAAGATTCCAAGAGAAGCACAAAATGATAATTATATAGAAAGAAAGAAGATAATGTTTGGATTCTTATTCTTGGATTAAAATTACCTAAGTGGATACAGTGTTGGGATTCTTATTCTTGGACCAACACCTGAGAGGTCATTTTTCAATCATCTTTAATTCGACAAATCATCTTATAAATCATGCACAACATGATTTTTCGACAAATAAATATTTGAAAAATCATGCACAACATTTTTTTTCGACAAATCATGCATATAACATGATTTTTCAATCATCATTCACAGAAATACATATAAAAAAAATTAACTCACATTTACATTATATCAACCACATAAAATGCAACATGTCAAAAAGATCAATGAATTCATTTCAAATAACAAATTATTGAATTCTAAATGTATATAAAATTACTCACAGGCACACAATGATACTTAAGGTTCCCCAACTAAATTACTTAGTCAAACAGTTCTTTGAAAACAAATAATTGAAATCTAAGTTTATACAAAGAACGTGAGTTTTGAATGCTAATTTGGTACCAACTCTTCCTAATAAAAATAAGGAAAAAGAGATCATGGACTATCAGAATACCTTAAAGAAAGACAAAACTATATGTTCGCACATATTACCTGTGGCACCCCGCCTAATTAACCCCGGATGATCAGTCCTAAATTAGATTAGAACAGGTTTCTCAGTTGGTTCATTCTTAGCACCACTGTCGCCTTTTTAGTTACTAACCACCCAAGTGAGAAAATTAGACTAGTGCCAAGTTTTATCTTTCATTAATTTAATGAAATACTCATGCGGATACAAAATAATTTAAATAATCACAATTAACTAAAATCAACCATTCACATCTAAATAAACTGACCGATTAAACCATCGGCTCAAAATCAACAAAAGTAAAGACAGATAATGATAAATCTCAACAAGTCTTACATAAATACTAAATAAAGCTGTGAGCAACATGCTCGAGTAACTGATAGGAAATTTCTATACTAGAAAAGAAAAAGAATGAGGCACCTATCAAACTCCCGCAACATCTACATATGTTGCAGCAACGGATCCCTGGAATGAGTCAAGTCTAGCGTCCCTGTGGCTGGACACCTAAAAAGTTTTTAAAAATATTTATAGCAAGGGTTAAAACCCAAAACATTTGGAAAATATTTAGCAAATGATTAACTTGTAGTAATAAATATGTATGCATGCTCTTCATATTTTAGTTAGTGTCGCATTCCCTTGAGGTCATCCTCACCCCTCCCCTTGAGGACATCCTCACCCCTCCTTTAATGTGCACGACCAACGCCTTAAATTAATTCCCTTAGTTATTTATCCCATAACTAGCTACCGATATAACCCCTTACAACCACCCTACTCTAACCGAGTATGCAATAATTATGATTTCTAAGTTATTATCAACATTAAATTAATTAATCATTTCCTCTTTTAATTCCTATAACTTTCACACCCGTTATACACATAATACAATTCATGGCCTGTATTAAATTACCCGTATATAATTATTTATCTCATTATATACGTATAACCACATTACAACATTCACACATCTGTTGAAATAATATATAATAAATGATAATAACCATCCTCCCGATAAATAACTCACCGAATGTATATTCTCTAAAGTGCTATCCCACCAGGTGTATTCACATAACCTAGTTACCCAAGTCAGGATCGCTCACTAACTTGATTAATAACATAAATATTGGAGGCGATCATATTTCTTCCCTGAAAGTGAGATGTCCCTCACCCATATAATGGACGCTATGACCTGGGGATGTACTCGCCCTACTCCTCAATCTAGGGGATTCACCCTCTACGCGCAACCTCCCCTGATAGCACTAGAGTATATATTATAATAATATCTAGCCACTGATATTAATGCACACACCATATATATATACTATCACCCACCGTATATATATATAAAATAATCCCAGCTTTATCGTATACTAATTCTGTAACACTAGCCTATACGTCATAACTTGAGTTTATGGTCCAACTCAGATTATTAATTAATTTGCACATTAATTAATTTAATTACTTTTGGTATCACTCAACCACTATACCCGGACTTGCCCACTTGATCCGAAATTTAATATTTTGGAATATATTTCTTCAAAATTTACCACAATGTGTCACCCATAAATTCCCTCCAAATCCCAATTACTTCCCCTCATAATTGTTAACAATCTATGTCCTATATTTATTTCTTACTAAATAAGGTGTGCGAAAAGAATTTCATGTAAATTTCCCTTATATACTAAAACTGTCCGACCTGCCAAAAATTCTCGACCATCGATCGATCGATCCCAGCAATCGATCGATCGATCGAACAGGTCTTCATCTTCTCCGAAGGCCTGTTTATGCCATGGACGAAAACCTTAAATGTCCAATTCCTTCTACAGTCTAACCCAGGTCCTATCATTAATATAATATACCAAGAACATCATAAGGAACTCCCATAAAGTTCCCAAACCCCGCTTAATTTCGGTTCTCTCTTATTTTCTGAATTGGAGAAAAATCCGGTTTATTCGTTAATTAGTCTCAACACAAAATTACCATCTCAAATTCATTCATAATTCGTCTGTGTTTTCACATCTGACCACTACATACCAAATCTCAGATTATATCATGAATCTTTACAACAATTTCTAATAAGAAGATTTATTTACAAAAATCCCATTTTTGTACCCTTTTTACCACAAAACGAATTTTGGTTCCCACTTCACACAAATATGAATTGTAATACAAATAAATTTTACAACAAGTTAATTATGGTTTCGTAGGGTCTGATCCGGAGTTGTGATTCTCAAGGTTAATGATGAGATCCCCTTTGGTTCTTGCCTTTGTCTCCCAAATTGGTTCCCAGTGCCTTACTGCTCCCTAGGGTACTCTCTCCAACTTTGGGTTTTTATAGTGTAATCTTCCATTCCCCCTTTTTTTTTAATTAAGTAATTAGGCTTAATCCCGTTTTTATCCTAATGGGCCAAGACCAAGTGACCCAAATACCCCCGTGTGGGCCCAGCTATGCCTAAAAACGTCCCGAGACCTATTTACTACTCTTGGGTACTCTATTCCGACTATCTTGGCCCTTACGAACTCAACCATGCACTCAGAATTTACATCCGGATAACTTTATTAAATTTCTTATATCCCACCTAACTTAGTCTGGAACCGACTCCCGGTTGAGATAAGTAAACCCCACGTCATTAATACTCTTAAGATGCAATTAAATATTACTATTTACCTAGTAAATTAATTTCCCATAAATATTAACCAATTATTCTCCCGATTAATATTTATATAACAATTCCATAATTAATTCCATTAAATTACGACACACTAGTAATTTAAATTTTTTCCGAATTAGTTAACTATTAAATGCATAAAATTACGAGGTGTTACATTACCAAGTTTAACTGACTTTGTTTTCTTTCACATATTAACAATTACCTTATACCTTATACCCACCCTAACACAATCGGATGTAGGTAAATAAATGAGCAACTAGATTTCAACATACAATTTAAGTTCAACTCCAAAGTGAATAGTTATGTAACCAAATCACGATATACCATTTTGATAATGGTTTACTCAGAAGGAAAAAAGGATACTTCAAACCTAACCTAGTTAAATGGGGCTCTTATATATGAAATTTAAATTTGGTTCATTACCATTACTATACAAACAATACAACTAAATTAGTTCATTAAAAAATAAGACATAATATTAAATCAGAACATATCTTTGCAAGGATAAAGTGGTATTGACAAATGGTAAAATAGTTCAAGTGGTATTAGAACATACATGTGCAAGGATAAAATCCAAGATCTTAGTTTTTATCTTCACTGTGTAATAAAGACAACATTATTAAAAAATAACAGATGAATAATGAAATAAAAAATACCTATAAAAGAACATAGGAATTTAATACCTGTGAAAAAAAGCATAGTTGTCCTCTCCAATAATAGTTGTCCTCTCCAATAATCTCGTCAACTCCTCAATGAAATATTCCCTATACAATAGGATAATTATGCATTAATCAAACCTAAAATTGACTAAACCTAAAATTGAAACCATTATAAACCTAAAATCGATTAAATATAAAATCTATTAAACCTAAAATCGAAAGTATTGTAAACCTACAGTCGAAACCATTCAGAACCATTCAAAACTTACCAAATATAAGTGGCGCATAATTGTCCTTTCCAATGAACTTACCATCTTATCATTGAACTACAGTATATTCAAATCAGAGCAAGAGTCCACAAATTCTCGCTAATATTAGTAGGTGTCCCCTACAAAAAAAAGGGAAATTAAAAAATAAAAATAAAAATCTCTAAACCCTAAAATTAGTTATAATAAAATTCTAATGGGCCCTAAAATCATACAATATCAAACACTGGAATGGGTAAATGGCGGAAAAATTAAACATTTAAATTCTGAAGCACATGTTAAGGTATTTAAGCAGTTATTTTAGTTGGGTAATATAAATATATATATTCTTACTATTACGAAAACAAACAATTCTCCTTAAAAAGTAGCTCATTCCAAAATAATGGAGTAACAATTCTATCCACTGATTGTAGGAGCCATTATTTCACAAGATCAAAATCAATATATTTCCAAATATAGTCCATGAAATTCAACGAATTAACCAAAACTAACATAGGCTACATGACTAAAATTAGTTTACTGATTTTATGTATTTAGGCCTATATACTTGACAAAAGTATGTGAGTAGTAACAAAAGGGTCCCAAAAATTCAATTAATAGCTATCAAGCTAGAACAAACAAAAATTCGAAATTTTAAAGAGGGTGCCTTGATATTCAGCTCCACATTCATATTTTTCAAACACAAAATATCTAGATCAACACCCAGAACATGTCATATGACAAATACGAAAAATAAAACATAGTATACCTGATTTGAATCAAAGTTAGTCTATCTCCAAAATCTACAAACTCTGTAAAATAATTAAATAGTTGAATGAGATTAAACCCACTAAAAGAGTTGAATGATTTAACCATTACTAGCCCCCCTAAAAGACTTGAATCAAAATAAACATGTATGAAATATAACTAATACCAGATTTAGAACATACCAAAAACCTAAATAGAAAATAAGTTTCCACGTTAAGAACATCATAATCAACAATAAAAAAACCTCCATTTGAAATCTTCTATTTAGATCTACAAAACTAAACAAAACATTTGAAACCTAAATCTTCCATTTAGATCTACAAAACTAAACAACAAAAAAAAACCTCGGTTTGAAACCTAAAACAAATTAAGAACATCATAATCGGGCGAGAGGGATAAGCCCACCGCTCCTAATCGTGCGAGCGAGATGAGCCCGCCGTTGCTAATCGTTCGAGAGGTGATTTGTTTTTGGGTGAATTAATTTGAGAGGGAGCCAAAATATGGGGCGGGAGGAATGAAAAAAAAGACCCGGCTTTTTTTGTTTCATTTATCTCAGTTTTTAATTAAAGTTTATATAACTAAAGAATAAATCTTCACATACCCACAAAAAAACCCAAAACCCATACCCAATGCATCAAAGGTTTATACCTTATTGTTATGGGTCCCGCCAGGACATAGAAATGGGTTCCATCGAGTGCATAAAAAGCTTGTACTCATTTTTGTCTTATTAGGCGGGTACACTTTTTGGGTTTTTTTATGGGTACATGTAGTTTTACTCATAACTAAAACTACAAAAGGGTATATATATTCCATGTATATATAAACTAGTTGTGTTCACGTGCGTTGCACGTGCGAGCGAGTTCAGATATTCCACGTGATGATATAAAATAGTTTGAAATGAATTATTAGTCTAGAAAGTGATAATAACAACATAAATCCATAACATAGATGATGAACAAAATGAGTTCGTGATATGCAATGTAAAGTAAAAGTATAGAGCAATGCATTATAAGTTCTAAATTTTATAATGAAATCAAGGAATGGTAAAATGGGTTGATATTTCTTGTGCGGTTTTTAAATATTTCAAGGAACCCTCCAAAATAAATCAGCTAAAAAAAATTAAGAGGATTCCCTGGAATTTAAAAAAAAAACACAAAAAAATCGATCCAATTTTTTTACCATTTAAAAAAATGGTCCTTATGCGCGGGCCTCTTTTAAAAAAAAATTGATGATTTCAAAGACATCATCTTTGATGTGTTCCATCCCTTCAACTCCAAGTTGCACCGAATACATATATTATCTCCCTATCATTAACTCTCTAACTAACAACACATATACTTTTGCATGGACCAAAAAATAAAACTACACAAAAATATGTAAATATTATTGTTTAAAAAATATTTTAAACTATATTTACAGAAAAAAAAACTTTAGTAAAAAATGGGTTTTTTAAGCTTATGGTTTCTGATGATGCTGAGATTTAGCACCACCGGATAAGTGATAAGGAGCTCAAACAGTAGTAACCATGGCATCCATAGAGATGTATAAGTGTATAAGTATGTAGAAGGGGATGAGTATAAGAAGAATAAGACAATGATGTATAGTGGTTCAGCCAATTTGGCCTACATCCACTGTGAGTGTGTGATCCACTAAGTATGGGCACTAATGGCCTTGGATACAATGCACATAAGCTCACTTTCTCTCTCTACTGTGTGTACAAGCAGAGTTTTAGCTAGGGGTACCATGAATTGATCGATCCCCTGTAGGGTTGTGGGTGACAAGTATATATAGGTCTTGGGGGGTGTAGTGTACCCCCCAAGTATGCATGGTGCATGTGAATGATGATATAGCCAATCCCCTGTTGACACCTGTAGATGCCAAATGATGACATAATATTCCCTCACGTGAGGGTGTGATTTTGTTATAACGGTCTCCCATGTGCCATGTGAGCCTCACGCGCACTGTTCTACGCTTCTCCCAAACCACGCGCTGCGTTGATGTCACCCTCGACCTATGAGCCGAGGCCGAGGGAAAAGTTCCTTCCGGTAGTGAGTCTGGCCTAATTTAGGCCTCGTACTGTCGTACCCTCGGAGGGTCGTCCGGAGCCTGATGAAGGGTCGGCCCCTCGGAGGGTCGTCCGGATCCTGATAAAGGGTCGGCCCTCTGAAGGGTCGACCAAAGACTGATGAAGGGTCGGCCCCCTGAGGGGTCATCCGGAGCCTGATGAAGGGTCGGCCCCCTAAGGGGTCGTCCGAAACCTGATGAAGGGTCGGCCCCCTGAGGGGTCGTCCGGAGCCTGATGAAGGGTCGACCCCCTGAGGGGTCGTCTGTTTTGGAGGGTATATATGGGTATATCAATCACCCCCAGCCCTTAGCCATAGGTGCTGTTGAGATGGATGAGGGATAGTGTTGTAATTGAGATGTGTGTATGATCAGTTAGGTGAGTGACACCTGGGCAGATACTCATTGTTGTTCCAGTTTCCAAGGCATGGTGGCTGCATACTTTGCTTGGGGCTTTGTGCCCTAATGATGCCTTCCTCATGGGCTGTGTCTTGCCTTGGTCAATGGGCTTACTCATTACTAAGGTATTTAAGAGATTTTTGAACTCTCTCTCTCTTCTTCTTCTTCTTCTTCTTCTTCTTCTTCTTCTTCTTCTTCGCGCCCAAGCTTTCTCTTTCTAGCTTCCAACCTTCTTGTCATTTCTGCAATCTCTATGTTTCGAGTTTGGCAGCTTTGCTATTTCTTTCTCAGGTAATCTTTCTGCCCTAGTGTCCTCTTTACTTTCATTACTTTTTTTGCTTTTTGGTTTTAGGCCTGTAGGGCTTGATTTGGGTCATTTTACAACTTTTTCGACGACTGGTTGTTGAGTGTTCTTGAGTGAAAACCATCAATTCCCTTTTTAATTCAAAAGTCTAATTTGGTCAACTGCAAACTTGTTTGTAGTTAAGTTCCCCAAATTCCTCTAAGTGTAGGGTCTTCCCTTTTAATGCTTAGGAGGCTTTATAGTTTAGCATATGAATTCCCATCCTTGAGAGAGAATCTCTTTGTAGAGATCAGACGAATAGAGGAAGAGGAAGAGAGGAGACGAGGGGCCGACCCTAATTGGGTACGACCCATCTTTCCCATTCCTCTTACCACAATAAAACCATTTGAACCGTCTGAGTCTTGTGGGTCATCCCATCGTCCAGCCGAGTGTCATTCAAGTGAGATGGACGAGAGAGTATCCTCGCCAACTGGCGCTGGACCTTCCGGTAGGAGAGAGACATATGACCTAAGCCCAGGCCGAGAGGCCGAGGGTATGGTCCCCTCGGAGGCTGTCCCTGTGATAACCCTATCTCCACATGCCTTCCAGATGGCCTTTCCCTTCGGTCCTCTGGCAGATGACGAGGCCGAGGGAGAGGGAACCGAGGACGAGGGCGATGATACAGATGACCAGGTTGATACCTCCCATGCCTCATCCTATATCTCCTCCGTTAGGGATCGCGACCTCTTGATATGGAGGCATGCCTATGGAGTGTCCCCCAATATAACTATGAGGGTTCCCTCTGACTCTGAGAGGGTCTTCGAGGGTGAAGAGGGAGAGGTTGCAGTATACGAACAAATGTTCAAGGTTGGTGTCAGATTCCTTATGCATCCTGCCATCGTAGATATCTTGTCAGCCCCTGGTGTTTCCCCCTCTCAGCTTCCTCCCAATTCTTGAAGGATAATACTAGGTTACATCTCCATGTGGAAGAACGCTTTTACTGATGAGCCCTCGGCTGACGTATTCTTGTCCTGCTACAATATCACCTCCTCGTCCAAACAGCCTGGGTACTATCATCTGGGGGCGAGGAGGTCTGAGAAAAATCTTCTCCACGTGGCACAAACCTCAAACCACAATTGGAAGAAAAGATTCTTCTTTATCTCTGGGGAGTGGGAGTTCACCGCCGAGGCTCAACTTGTAGCCGATGGTCTGAGGGTCCCCAGAAGATGGTCTAACCCTTAAATGAAGGCCAGGTCAGACCCCGGACTTAGTCTGGAGGAGAAGGACATCATTGAGTATCTGAGAGGACGAAGGAGAGAGGGTGAACTTCCAAAATTTGAAGATTTGACGACCCCCCGGTTCCTCAAAGAAGCTGGTCTGAGGGTCGTCCCTCTGACAGAACTATGTGAGTTATACTGAACGTTTTCCATTCTTTACTTATTTTTGAAGTGTTTCCTCTTTATCTCTGCATTTTTCTGACGTGTCGTCTTCTTTCCAGGTCATCCTGCAGGTATATCAGACTATCTTTGGGAAATGACTTCTCCCAGCTTATTATCAGGCTTAGCCAGGAAGAAAGGAAAGGAGCCTCAGCAAGCTCCGAGGAAGACGAAGGTTGCTGGGCCGACGGTTGTTGAGCCGACCGCCGATAGCCACAAAAGAAAGGAGCCTGAGGCTCCTGTTGATCCTCGGTCGGATTCTCGGACGAGGGCCAGGGTCGAAGCATCTGAAGGGACTGCTTCTTCATCCAATATGGGGGCCTTCTGGTCCCAGAACCTGGCACATCTCATGGCCGAGCCCTCATCACTGATTGAAAACTTGAGGGGAGCCAAGGCCTCAATGTTTTTTGCTCCCTCGGCCTTTTATTACGAGTTCCTGTCAAAGATGCCTCCTGCCAAAGTGTACGACTATGGTCTGCACGCCCTTGCACAGGTATTGGTCTTGACCCACCTCTTTAATGTCATTCTTTCACCAACTGTTTCCTCGGCCTCTTGACATCTGTTTATTTTTATTGTGCAGTCTGTATGCGCCTTTACCTCGGCCACCAAGTTGATGGCTGAGAACCAAGCAAAGTTCCATGAAGTCGAGAGGGCTATTCAACACGAGGCAGATCTTCAATCGGAGCTTGATACTGCAAGGGTCGAGTTGGAAAGTACCAGGACTGAGCATGCAAGGATCCTGGATCAGCTGATGAGGCAGCATGACGAGGAACTTAAGGCTAGAGACTTGCTTTTGAAGGAGAAGGATGAAGCCATGACCCATCGGGAGGCCCATTTTAAGATTGAACTGTCTGAGGCTGTGAAGAAAGCCTAGGCCGATGCTGTTGAAGCCTATAAATTCTCAGATAAGTTCCAAGGTTTTGGCCTTGAGTATTTGGAGAGAGGGATAAGGACGGCCTGTCGATGGGTCATCCTTAAGTTCGGCGACGTCGTCTCTTCGGTCTACCCGTCCCTTGAAGCAGTCCAACTGGACGACCCTCTGATCGCCGAGGCTCTGACTCAGGTGGAATCACAAGTGCAAGTCGAGGGTGTTGCACATCTGAGGATCAGCCAGTTGTGGTCATTGAGGAAACCCCTCTGATGGATGCTGAGGCCCTGCCCTCGGATGCTGTCCCATAGGGTGGCTATCTGTAGCCCATACCCTCCTGATGTAATCAATATTTTTGTACTCTACTTGCAAAACACTTGATATTTCATTTATACTATAGTCTCCTTTACTGTCTTCCTTATTTGCCTTTTGTATGGTTTGCTTTGTGAGTTTTTTGTATAATCACTAACCTCTCCCTCTTCTTTCTTGAGGACAGTGGTGGGGTCGTCCCCTCTACTGGCCCTCATTATAGCCGAGGGATCAAATTACCAAACTAATGATTTTTAACAAAGTTTTCCCTCGTCTTTCTTGAGGACACTGGTGGGGTCGTCCCCTCCACTGACCCTCATTATAGCCGAGGGTTCAACTTACCAAATTAATGGTTTTTAACAGAGTTTTCCCTCGTCTTTCTCGAGGACAGTGGTGGGGTCGTCCCCTCCACTGGCCCTCATTATAGCCGAGGGATCAACTTACCAAATTAATGGTTTTTAACAAAGTTTTCCCTCATCTTTCTTGAGGACAGTGGTGGGGTCGTCCCCTCCACTGACCCTCATTACAGCCGAGGGTTCAACTTACCAAATTAATGGTTTTTAACAAAGTTTTCCCTCGTCTTTCTTGAGGACAGCGGTGGGGTCGTCCCCTCCACTGGCCCTCATTATAGCCGAGGGTTCAACTTACCAAATTAATGGTTTTTAACAAAGTTTTCCCTCGTCTTTCTTGAGGACAGTGGTGGGGTCGTCCCCTCCACTGGCCCTCATTATAGCCGAGGGTTTAACATACCAAATTAATGGTTTTTAACAAAGTTTTCCCTCGTCTTTCTTGAGGACAGTGGTGGGGTCGTCCCCTCCACTGGCCCTCATTATAGCCGAGGGTGGTTCTCTGTAGATGTTTCCATGCGTACTAGAACTGATAACCACAGGATGAGGGGAAGCATTGATATTTCTCATTAATTTTCCAAGTGTTCTATTGGAGCAACTCTTATTACACTTATGGTCTATCAAGACCTTACAACACTACTGATAGTATTTATTCAAATGATCTTCATTCCAGGGGTTGGAAAAAGGTTCCCCTTCTAGGTTTTCTAGTCTATAGGTCCCAGGGATGACTTCATCGATGACCCTATATGGGCCATGCCAATTAGGATGGAGCTTGTTGGGCTTTTGCCAAGTCTTCTTGAGGACTAAGTCCCCCACTGCGATGGGCCACTGTTTCACCCTCTGATTGTAAAACCTTACGGTCCTCTGCTGGCAGGCTGCCTGCCTTATCTCAGCGTCCTCCCTCCTTCCCTCAATCAGGTCTAAGTTGAGTCTCCTCTCTTTCGCATTTTTCTGGGGGTCATACATTTGGAATCTATGCGTAGGGAACTCAATCTCGGTGGGGATGGCGACTTTTAAGCCATAAGCTAGCATGAATGGGGTCTCTCCAGTAGAGGTCCTCACTGTCGTCCTGTATGCCCATAGCACGGCATATAACTCCTCGACCCATCTTTCTTTTGCATCCTCAAGCCTCTTCTTGATTCCATCTAGGATTTTCCTGTTTGTAACTTCTGTTTTCCCATTGGCCTGAGGTCGGCCTGGGGTGGAGAAAAATTGTTTGATACTCACCCTTTCACAGTACTTCTGTAGAGAGGTATTCTTGAACTGAGTCCCGTTATCCAAGATGAGGGTGTTGGGTAGACCATATCTGCATATAATATTTTTCCAGATGAACTGGAAGGTCTTCTGCTCTGTGATCGTCACCATCGGCTCCGCTTCCACCCATTTTGAAAAATAGTCAATGGCTACGATGAAGAATCGATAGTTATTGATGGCCCTAGGCAAGGGTCCTACTAGGTCAATTCCCCACACTGCAAATGGCCATGGGGATGTAATGGAAGTAAGAGGCTGATGGGGCTGGTGAGGGATGGTGGCAAATCTTTGACATTTGTCACACTTTTTTACATATGCCGCTGCGTCTTTCCCCAAGGTCGGCCACCAGTACCCCTGGGTGATCACCCTCTTTGCTAAGGATCTGCCCCCGATGTGGCTTGAGTACGATCCTTCGTGCACATCTTGCAAAATGGAAGGGACTTCTGAGGGATGCACACACCTAAGTAAGGGGAGCAAAAACCCCTTTTTGTGCAAGGTGTCTCCGATGATAGTGAATTTTGCAGCCCTGTACCTCAGCTTCTTCTTTTCTTGCCTTGCTTCTGGAATCTCACCCTCTTTAATGTATCTGATCAGAGGGTCCATCCATGAAGCTTCTTGAGAAACATTTAGGCAATTTCCAAGTGTTCCCTCGGCGTCTTCAATAGTTAGCTGAAGCAAAATTTCTACTGGGACCGTCCTCCTGATGTCTGTCCTAGTTGCCGAGGCCAACCTCGCAAGGGCATCAGCATGGCCATTGTCGAGCCTAGGTATCCTCTTTAATTTAACTTCTCTGAAGCCTTTCAGTAATGACCTCACTTTCTCAAGGTAACTAGCCATCCTCTCGTCCTTAGCCTCGTAGGCTCCTAGTATCTGATTCACTACTAGCCTTGAATCACTATGGACCAAAATCTGGCCGACACTAAGAGACTTGGCCAAGGAGAGGCCTGCTACCAAGGCCTCATATTCAGCCTGTTTGTTGGAGGCTTTGAAATTGAACCTCAGGGCGTACTCAATGTCTGTGCCGTCGGGTGCTGATACTATTAACCCAGCTCCGCTCCCGCTTTCGCAAGAGGGCCCGTCGATGAAGAGACTCCACACGGTGCGTTCTTCTGAGAAACTTCCCTCGGAGAGGGATCCCTGTCTAAAGATATATCTTCCCTCTTCGTTTTTAGTCGCTTTTCTTCTAGCGGTGCTTGTCTCAGCCCTATCTGCGGGTGTGTCGGGGGGCCTGTCTTGTTGGGTATCTGTCTTCCCGAGGGTCTCACCCTCGGCTTCATCACCTTCCCAAGTAAATTCGGCCACGAAATCCGCCAGCGCCTGCCCCTTAATGGCCGTCCTAGGCTGATACACTATGTCAAACTCCCCTAGCTCTATAGCCCAGGACATTAGCCTGCCTGATTTTTTTGGCTTGTATAGGACCTGCCTAAGAGGAGAGTCGGTGAGGATGACCATTGTATGGGACTGGAAGTACGGCTTCATCTTCCTTGAGGCATGGATCAATGCGTAGGCTAACTTCTCCATCCTCGGGTATCTTTGCTCTGCCCCCTGGAGGGCCTTGCTGTTAAAATACACAGGCTTCTGTATCCCGTCTTCGTCTCTCACAATGGCTGCACTGATGGCCGACTCTGAGACGGCGAGGTATACATAAAGTTGTTCACCCTGCACGGGCCGCGACAACAGCAAGGGAGACCCTAAGTATGACTTCAGATTCCTGAAAGCCTCATCACACTCTTCACTCCATTCGAAGTCCTTCCTAAGGATCTTAAAGAATGGTAAACACTTGTCTGTGGCCCTAGACACGAACCTGTTTAAGGCAGCAACTCTCCATGTGAGTCCCTGAACGTCTTTAATGGACTTGGGGGTCTTCATCTCAATAAGGGCCTTTACCTTTTCAGGGTTGGCCTCGATGCCTCTTTGGTTGGCAATGAACCCTAAGAACTTCCCTACTCCGACCCCGAAGACACACTTGGTCGGATTAAGCTTCATCTGGTATTTGTCCATCGTATTAAAGGTCCTCTCCAGGTCTGCCACATGATCCTCTGCCTTCAGACTCTTAGTCAACATGTCATCTACATAGACCTCCATAGACTTCCCAATTTGGTCTTCGAACATTTTATTTACAAGGCGCTGGTACGTTGCCCCCGTATTTTTTAGGCCAAAGGGAATGACCCTGTAACAGTATGTCCCCTTGTCAGTGATGAAGGCTATCCTCTCTGAGTCTTCAGGGTTCATGAAGATCTGGTTATACCCTGAATAGGCATCCATGAAGCTCATGAGCTTGTGGACTGCAGTAGCGTCTACCATCTGGTCAATGCGGGGGAGAGGGAAGCTGTCTTTGGGACAGTGCTTGTTGAGGTCTGTGATGTCCACATACATTCTCCACTTCCCGTTGGCCTTTAGGACAATGACTGCATTGGACAGCCATTCAGGGTAGATGACCTCTCTGATAAATTCAGCGTCTTCTAATTTTTTGACCTCGTCCCTGATGACCTCATACTTTTCTCTAGTGTAAATTCTCCTCTTCTGCTTTACCGGCTTTACTCCCTCTACCACATTGAGCTTGTGGCACATGATTTCAGGGTCAATCCCAGGCATATCTACATGACTCCATGCGAAGACGCTTCGTTTTCTCCTCAACAGTTTAATGAGGTCTTCCTTGATGTTGGGCTTCAGAGACTTGCCGACTTGGACGGTTTTTTCCGGGTCATCCTCATCGAGGATGATGGATTCTACCTCTTCCGCGGCCTCTCCTTTCTTTATCTTCGTCTCATCCCTGGGGTCTAGGGTATCAATATTGTAAGTGGTCGTAGCCCTCTTGTGTGCCTCCCTTTCTTCAGCGGAGTTGTAGTAACATTCTTGCACTGTCGTCTGGTCTCCCTGAACTTCCCCCACCCCGTAAGGGGTAGGAAATTTAATCATCTGATGGACCGTAGACGGCACAGCTTCAAACCCCTTCAGGGCCACACGCCCCAGTATGATGTTGTAAGCCGAAAACACATGTTCATCCATCACAAAGAAACTGACCTTCTTGGTAAGCCATCTCGGCCACTCGTCCCCCATCCTAACATCAGCCTCATATACCCCAAGGGGATGAACCTTTTCCCCACTGAACCCAATCAATGGATGATGGTATGGGACGAGTCTAGCACGACTGAGGCCTAAGACTTTGAAGTATGGCCAAAACATCACATCCGCAGAGCTACCCCCATCTACCAGGATCCTCGGTACCTCACACCCGTGCACCCTGGTAGTGATGACGAGAGGGTCATCATGTGGGGCCAAGAGGCCTTTGAAGTCCATTCTTGAAAATCCCACTATCAGAGTGTCCATATCAACCTTCTTCCTCTTTTCTGACTTGACCTCCAGAGAGGTTGAGTGTACCGTCTTCGTCACTGCCTTAGCCTCAGCCACATGGGCCTTCCTGTCAGCAACCTTAGACCCTCCTCCTGCTAGACCCCCGGAGATCATTCCCACTCTGAGCGAGATCATATTAAGCCTCTTGACAGGGCCGTGGTCGTCTCTCGGAGGGAGGTCAGGGTCGTCCTCATCATCAGAAGGGTCGTCCCCTCTTTTTTGAGGACCTTCTTTACATGCATCACCTCGCTTCTTTTTGGGGTCGTCCCCTCGGCCCCTCTTAAAGGCACCTTTGTCGACGTACTTTCTGAGCTTCCCTTCTTTCAGCATCTTCTCAATCTCATCTTTCAGAGCAAAGCATTTGTCTGTTACGTGGCCGTGGTCTTGGTGAAATTCACACCACAGGTTCTTATTCCTCTTTTCGGGGGCTGCCCTCAGCTTCTCAGGCCACTTCAGGGACCGATCACTCTTTATCTCATTGAGAATCTGTTACCAGCTGACCGTTAGAGGGGTGTAACCAGTGAACTTGTCATCCGTGGACCTCTTCTTCCCCTCTTTGTTCTTCTTAGGGTATTTACCCCCACTAGCACCTCCTTTTTCGTCTTCATATTTTGCAGCCATCGCCTCTTCGACGTTCATCACCTTCCTTGCTATCGACAGCAATTCAGTCATCGTCCTCGGAGGGTCTTCAACAAGCTTCCATAACAGTTTCCCCTTTTGGAGTCCTCCAATCAGGGCTGTCATAGCTATGCTCTCCTCATAGTCTTCCACCTCCAGCTTCTCTTTATTGAATCTGGCTATGTAGTCCCTCAGACTCTCATTCTTCCCCTGCTTAACATAGAGCAAGTCGGTGGTCTTCTTCTGTGCCCTCACCCCAAAGCAAAAGTTGTGGATGAACATGTCTGCCAGCTGCTTAAAGTTTTCAATGGAATTTTTTGGAAGAGACGTGTACCAGACATGCGCAACCCCTGTCAAGGTACCAGAGAAGGCACGACACCTCATCTCATCTGAGATAGAGTATATGTCTACTGCTGATTGATACATCTCGACATGGTGGACAGGGTTGGTGCTCCCGTCATATCTTGGGGTGACCATAGGTGTCTTGAACTTTGATGGCGTGGGGAAGTTGACTATCTTTGTCACAAAGGGTGAGCCTATGGTGTATCCCCTCTGAAGAGGGTCACGGCTCTTCAGTATGTCGCCAATCTTATCCTCCAATCGCTGGATCGAGTCATTCCAGGGCCTCACAGGGTCGGCTTGGACGATATTATCCCCTGCCGCCTCTTTAAGGTGGACGGAGGGTTCTGCTGCGGCAGGCCTGTGTCGGCTGTTTACTTCCCTTTGGCCATCCTCCCGTCCTTGGGGTCGGCCATCTGCTGCCTCCCTCCTGGACCTCGCAGCACTTCTTGACCTGGACAATTTTTCCCGCAGGTTATTTACTGGGCCCAGCCTCTCAAAGGCTGACCCCCTGCTCAAGCGATCAAAAGCAGAGCCTCTCGGGCGATCATCAGGATTTGGTCTCCCGCACTTTCCTCTACTATCCTGGAGAGGTCGTACAGTATTGTTGGAGACCTCATATGGTTCCCAGCATTCTATAGGGGCCTCCTCTCCCTCTAGATCGTCATACCTGTCCTCAGGGCAAGGGTTTCCTTGCCTCCCCAGGCATAGACGCCGGGGGTCACCAACATCCCTACGCCGCTGAGGGGGTGGCAGGTCTTTGCGTGGTGCCTGGGGTTGTCCCCTGGCCTCATGCTGTCCTGGAGCTGCCGCCGGAGTAATCATCTCAGGTGAAACCCCTGGTGGTCTTAGTATGTTCTGGCTTAGAGCTGTGAACTGCTCCTACATCATCCACTGGCTTGCTGCCAGAGACTTTAAAGCTGCCGCCACATCAGCCATCTCAGACTGAGGCGGCGGTTGACTGGAACTGGGTCTTCCCCCCTCATCCGACGGGGGAAGCGGTGGCGGTGGCATTTCAGGTGCCATGTGTTTGAGCTATGAAAAGCTGAATTGAAGAAAAGACTGGTGAGCTTGGGAACCTTAGTGGGTCTCTTTCAATGGTGAAACACCTCCTCTCAGGGGGAGTGTTGGCTCACCACCAGAGTGCCCAGTGAGGTCAAGCTGTACAAAGGAAGAGATGTCTTCTCGTTCCCACAGACGGCGCCAAACTGATGATGCTGAGATTTAGCACCACCGGATAAGTGATAATGAGATCAAACAGTAGTAACCATGGCAGCCATAGAGATGTATAAGTGTATAAGTATGTAGAAGGGGATGAGTATAAGAAGAATAAGACAATGATGTATAGTGGTTCAGCCAATTTGGCCTACATCCACTGTGAGTGTGTGATCCACTAAGTATGGGCACTAATGGCCGTGGATACAATGCACATAAGCTCACTTTCTCTCTCTACTGTGTGTACCAGTAGAGTTTTAGCTAGGGTTACCATGAATTGATCGATCCCCTGTAGGGTTGTGGGTGACAAGTATATATAGGTCTTGAGGGGTGTAGTGTACCCCCCAAGTATGCATGGTGCATGTGAATGATGATCTAGCCAATCCCCTGTTGACACCTGTAGATGCCAAATGATGACATAATATTCCCTCACGTGAGGGTGTGATTTTGTTATAACCGTCTCCCATGTGCCATGTGAGCCTCACGCGCACTGTTCTACGCGTCTCCCAAATCACGCGCTGCGTTGATGTCACCCTCGGCCTATGAGCAGAGGCCGAGGGAAAAGTTCCTTCCGGTAGTGAGTCTGGCCTAATTTAGGCCTCGTACTGTCGTACCCTCGGAGGGTCGTCCGGAGCCTGATGAAGGGTCGTCCAGAGACTGATGAAGAGTCGGCCCCCTGAGGGGTCGTCCGGAACCTGATGAAGGGTCGGCCCCCTGAGGGGTCGTCTGGTTTGGAGGGTATATATGGGTATATCAGTTTCTATATAGAAAAAATAAAAAAGGCAAATATATATAGAGAGAGATATAAAAACATTATTTTTTATATAGTAAGATATAAAATAAAAAAGCATAATATGTATATAGAGTTATATCTATATATATAAAGATATATAAAAACTGTATTCTGAAAAAGAAAAACAAAAAGAAAAAAAATGGAACAGTTTTTTCTTTTTTGTAAAAAACAGTTAAAAAGTTTTTTTTTACTAAAAGCAGTTAAAATAAATATAAAAGAAGTATTCAAAAAGCAGCCACAAAACGTTAAATAAAACAGTTAAAACTGTTACAAAAAGAAAAAAAATGTATAATTTCTTTTAAATATCATTTCTTTTTAAAAAACTCTAGTAAATAAACTTTTTCCTTTAGATACAGTTTATATATATATATATATATATATATCGTGCTTTTTTTCTATGCATAAACTGTACAATTTTAAAACAAAAGATAGGTTTTATTAAAGTTTTTTCTTCATCCAAAAATTAATCAAAAAAATGTTTTTAAAATTTAAATATTTTTGTGTTGTTTATTTTATATTACAAAATTATATGTGTAGTTAGTTGGAGAGTTAATGATAAAGAGAATATGTGTGTTGAGTACCACTTGTTCATTTGGGAGACATAAAAATGATGTATTTTGTTTTTGTAAAGATAAAAAATGATGTCATTGAACACTACATATATTACGTTTTTTTTTTTAATTTTGTACTATATGTGTATATATATATATATATACATTGTGCTTTTTTTCTATGTATAAACTCCACAATTTTAAAAACAAAAATAATTTTTTATTAAAGTTTTTTCCTTATCAAAAAATTAATCAGAAAAAAGTTTTTAAAATTTAAATATTCTTATGTAGTTTAATTTTACATTACAAAATTACTTGTGTAGTTAGTTGGAGAGTTAATGATAAAGAGAATATACGTGTTGAGTACCACTTGTTCGGCTGGGAGACATAAAAAATGTTGTCTTTTGTTTTTGTAAAGATGAAAAATGATGTCTTTGAACACTGTATAAAATATCTTGGATTGTTTGTTTTGTTAGAATTGGAGTTCAAAAATCATCAAAGCCAAATAACAAGATGACTGAAACCCAAAATAACCTAAAAGGTTATAATTGAACAAAGAATACAAAAGTTCACCTTTTTGCACAAATTCACGCAATGAATAAGCAAAAATATTATAACTTCCAACGTTCAATCAATCGACCAGATTAACTTTGTGTTATTGACAAGTATTAGATCTTATATAACAATTCAATTGATAAACATGTTAGTCAATTTACGTTTGTTTATATATCTAACATTATTGTAATATACTCGTTTAAAGCATTTATTTATTTTAATAACAAATAGGGAATTATATTGTATAAAACAAAACGCATAATTGTACGTGCTAAAGTGGATCAAGAATCCATACTGGGAACATAATGAATATTACATACAATAAATAAATCATAGAAATGGAAAAAGAGAGAATATAACACAAAAGAGAGCAAAAATCTTTTATTTCGGCAAAGCCAGTGCAGCAATCCAACAAACTTACAAATTAGTCAAGCCTCAACCACCTACAACACCCATCCAGTGGAACCCTTCAGACTTTTTACCGACATCGTTTTTTTAAGAAGGCCCAAGAACATAGAAAGACCTTCATAATTAATTTTTGGGTTGCTCATCCTCCCTTTAACCTCCGTAAAATTGAAGATGAAATGTTGGATTCAATGAGATTTAAAGGGTATTATTGAGTTTGCATATTGTTTAAGGGGTTTTTGATCTTTTGACCTTTAGAATAAGACTCCCCTCTTTTTAGATAGTATATGAGATAAATTCTTTTTTTTTTATCTCAATTTTCCTTAAATTGGAATAAAAATTCACCTTCAAAGCTAAACTGGCATAAAATTATATCATTTATGTCATTTTACATTTTTCTGACACTACGTCAATTTTTAAACTGACACAAATGATACTTTTTCTTATAGTGGTCCAATTGTATAATGCTTAGAAATAATAGACACTTACAGGCATACTAACGGAGTGTGATGTCAAAGTGTTCTGAGGGGGAAGCCTGGAAAACATTTAATGAGACTTGAACTAGTTATAAAAATACAAATATGTCAAAAGATGATTTCCAAAAATATTCTTAATTTTCTAGAAAATATCTTCAAAACATCACCGGAGTTTGTTTCCAAAAAATAAAAACTTTACTGAAGTAAAGATTGTGTTCTCAATTTAGCATGATGAAATGCATCATAAAAGAAAAAAAATCCTAAACTGATCATATATGTATGTGCAGGTGGAACGAGATTCAGTTTCATTGCTTTCAATGGGTTTTAAGATGGACTATTTAATTTCTTGACATCAAACATCTTTCCATTTGTCTTTCTCTATG
This sequence comes from Sambucus nigra, assembly GCA_949130495.1. NCBI lineage: Eukaryota > Viridiplantae > Streptophyta > Magnoliopsida > Dipsacales > Adoxaceae > Sambucus > Sambucus nigra. The sequence continues at coordinate 87,227,962 of OX422215.1, read as the reverse complement.
ATCTTAACATACGACTTTTTAGTATGCATGAAAATGAGATTTTATGTAGTTCTCGGTGATTATGGTGCTCTTCTCAACATTATATATGTAACTTGTTTGTATAGATAATATGTAAAACATGATGACTTCTTTCATACAATGTTAACATATGAATATCACCTTCATTGCAGAAACTATACATAATGAACTTACTATATGAAATAAAAGTATATCAGAAGGTAAAAATATGCTTCTTTAATAAAAATAATATAAGTCATATAGTCAACGCTTTTACAACTGCTAATACAAGAAAGGGGGAGCATACTGTTGATCGGTGGTACTCTGATAGCTCGCTCCCTTCGTAACACTACCATCGCCACTCGAAACTTTGGGGTATACAGTATCAATAAATAAAATCATAAGTATTTACTGGATAAAATCATATCAAAATTCTTACAAGAAAACATGGCTTTTATCTGAATACTATGTGTTATAGGGAAAGCTAGGCAAAATCCTGAATTTGTTCCTGGGGTAGAACTGAAAACAAAAGATGAAGATGGGCGGGAAAGAGTCGAAGAGCTATTGGGTTCAAAAAGAGGTGCTGACATGGTTACAGAAGTAGAAGGTGTGCATAATGAAGTCGTGCATAGGATATGCCAAACTTTTAGACCACCATCCAGCTCATCTGCAGAAATGGATTCGAAGCAGTTGGGGAAGAGAATGCATTAGTGGGGGCCCAACCAGTTGTAAATGAACTAGGACTGTTGAAAGAAGGCGGTGATGTAAAAGCAGATGAGTTGGATGGACATAAAAAATATGGAGTGCTATTGGGTCCAAAAGCAGATGTAGATGAAGTAGTATTAGAGATAAAAGGAGATGATGTCAAACATGGTGTAGTTGAAGTAGCATTCTAGACATAAGGGGATATTGTAGGTAAAGACGGAGTGTATGCAACAGTAGGCGAGGTGTTTAGAACAAGAATAAAAGGAGTGCCATTGTCTCAAAACGCAACAGATGGTGGTCTAAAAGGATTTGAATGTTTATTGGAAGTATCAATTGCAATCCCACTTGGAGATTAAAATTAACAAGCAAAGCATAGCCAATGCAAAGAATCAATATTTTTCGTCGATTTTCTTGCAAAGAATACACCAATATGAAAATAGGCAAGTCTTATATTTCGTGTTACATCAAGTTGAGAAACCTTTTTGTGAGTGCCAACCACTCAAGTACTTGGACTTTTGAAGATATTTCATCTTTCCAAACTCTTTTATATGGATTAAGAAAGGAAAAAGAGGGGAATCAACCAAAATCTTGATATAATGTTTATATGAATAAGAACCAGAAAAGTTACAAACCTACATCATAGTGTGCAAAATAAGAGTCCCATCCACAATCTCAAAAGCGAAGTGAATCGAGAAACTCTCTTTCATTGAGATTATTACTTTTTAAGTAACATACCAAGAATCTATAAAATCATGTGTTGTGATTTTCCTATGCCATTAAACAGCGCAACTACCATTGCTTAATATCACATCTTAATCAAAGAAATGTGATAAATACATTTTCATCAAGCAAAACATACAAATACATTATATATATGTGTGTATGTGTGTGTTTGTGTCTGTGCGTGCGCACTCACATGTGTATATATACATAGATAAGCACAAACACTAAAATCAAATACCCCCTTGTGTACAACCTGGCCTTTCGTAACCATTTTAAGCAAAATTAACTCAACGATCAAACACCGCCTCACGTCTACTATAATAATGCTCATATACAGAACAAAAAACAAAAGAAATATTAAAATAGAGAAGCAGTATCTTGAATCCCAAAAATAACAAAAAAAATCTCAAAATCAGCACTAGCCTCATGTTCTACAACCCTTCATTTAATCTTGATTCATTGTTTGTTTTCATATGCTCCGTGTGTTAACAAAATTTAAGTCTGAATAGGTGAAGATACTTTTCACCATTTTAGTTTTCAACCAAGTGAAAAATATTTAACCCCAAACCAAATGAGGCCTAAGAGTGCATAATAAGAGCTTACTGAAGTCTTCAATAATCAGATTTGCCTTAATGGTCAATAAAACATAGTTTAAGTAATTGTCAGTGAAACTTACTTGCATGATACCACTGGAAGACGACAAATCCTAATGGTCAATCCTAGACTTAGCAATTCGTGTTCGCGGGTCGGGTTCGGGTCGAGTCGAGGCACATGTATTCTGATAAAAACCCCAACCCGAACACGACCCATTTATTAATCATGTCAAAAGATCTAACCCGAACAAGACCTGTTTAACAAATGGGTTACACGACACGACACGCATAACCCATTTAATAAACGGGTCGTGTTTGACTCGAAAACTCGACACGACCCGCATAAACCGTTTAATAAATCGGTCGTGTTTAACTCGAAAACCTCACACGGCCCGCATAACCCGTTTAATACATGGGTCATGTTCGACTCGAAAACACGACATAACCCGTTTAATATTTTTCAACCCATTAACGTATTTATAAAATATGTTTAATATTTTATAAAATAGGTCCTTAATCGCACGTACTACATTATTAACCATTAAATCATTTATTTAACATAAGTTCATAATATAACATAAGTAATATACTGATTTTGATCAAATCCATAAACAAGTACAAAACGATACTTAAACGAATCCATAAAAGGTTGAAAGTTTCATAATACAATCCAAATCCAAAATATAAGCAACCAAACTACAAAGATACTTAAACGAATTCATAGAAAAGTTTATGAATTTTGATCAAATCCATAAAAAAGTACAAAGAGATACTTAAACGAATCCATAAAAGGTTTAAAGTGCCATCGTACAATCCAAATCCAAAATATAAACAACCAACTTACGAAGATGTGAACTTAATCTTCAAGATTTCAAAATCTACGCCAAAAAGGAACCCTTCAACTCATATACCTACAAAAAAAAGTAAGCATCCATTAGAAATTATTCGAGTCAATAGATGTTAAAATATTATAACTTTAAAAAAGAAAAATCAATTTTTTTTCATGAAAATATGTGAACAGATTTAGTAAAATAAGTTTTTTTTTTATTGAAGTAGTTTAAATTAGATTTTTTTATTAAAGTAGTTATAATACGATTTTTCTTACTAAAATATGATAACTCCACACCCGAAACTGAAAAAGAAGTTGAGCATTGGGCCGACGATGATGAAGGAGCATTTTCAGTGTTGGTATCCAAGTTTAAGATATTTTCCTTGAGATCATCAAGTTGATCTTGTGCAGATTCTGCATTCACAAATGAAAATTATAATCAAAACAAAGAAATATAAAAATAATAAAAAATAAATTTAAATATACAAATTACCAATAGCACCGAAGAGCCAATCTTTTGTGCAAAGTAACGCTTCTGCCACCTCGGGTTTAAGTGAACTTCTATATTGATCAATAACCCTTCCACCCATACTAAATGCAGTATCTGAGGCTACCATAGATACATGAATGCTCAAAACATCTCTTACCATTGAAGCAAGTTGGGGATACCTAAGTTGATTTTCTTTCCAGAAAGCTAAAAAATTTAAGTCGGCACTCCTATCAATTCTTGGTTCGTCCAAATAAAGCTCTAGTTGTGACTTTTGATCACAAGAACCAAATTCCTCACTTTCAGAATCATCAAACTCCCAAATAAGTTATATGAATAAAAATTAGGTGCATTTACCTTTAGTACAAGTTATATGAATAAAATAAGTTATATGAATAGATATAAAACAAGTTATATGCCTAGGATTGATAAGAATGATTGGACGGCTACCCGCAACATTAGTCATAACTCTTATATCCTACATAATTCAAGCCCAGGAATCTATACCTGTCATCAGAAAGTTATAAACTATAATCATAACATGAATAACCTATAATCACAACTTGAATACCTAATTATAAACTTTGTATTTTAAACCATATTTTTCACTGCATTGCTACTTGTATTCATGTTATTCACTGGATAATATGGTTGTTCATATAACAAAGAATATTATTTAGACCAATTCTCTGATTCTAGAAAATCACGTTTCCCCTCCTCCTTTATCCGGTCTTGGGATCGACAATGCTCATATAAAATATTGGCATTGGCGGAGTTAAAAAAGTTTTTACAATACATAATCTAAGTATAGGTAACTTAAACAGAGTCCATAACAAAATCATAATACAAATTTAGTCCAAATCTAGATAACTTAAACAAATACCATGACAAAATCATACTATAAATCAAGTTCAAATCAAAAGCATGGCAAATTAAATCCAATACAAAAATAAAATCATGGTCTTAACTCAAAAATTAAACATATTTAAGTCAACAATCCATCCAAATCAAATATCCTCCCAAGACTAAATCGGCGAAAGTGTAATTGCCACCTTGAGGAGCATCCAACCTAGCATCGGGCTTCATAACTTCCTCCACATATATTTTTCTTTCTCTGACTCCAACTCTCCTCCCGTGACATATATCCTTTGTTGCATCCGTCACGACATACCCCTTTTCCAATTATTCATTGTACTTATTAAGGAAGATGGGGTTGACAGAGGGGGAAGGAAGAGGAGCTGGTCCAAAAACATTATCTAGATTTTTAGAAAGATTTATTTGCGGATGACTTATATTAGGCGCATGCTCACTTATTGGTGTTAGTTGTAAACAATTTTCCTTTTGAGCATTGAAGGCCTGAACCAAACTTTGTATAGCATCCTTGACAAACAAGATCAAACAACAGTATAAGACTTTTATAACAGTTAGATATGTTTATTAAATAAAATTATGTAACATACAAATATACCTTCATAGATTGAACCTCCGTGTTATTTTCATTCAATTTTTTATTCATAGAATCAATGATATCTTTCTTCAATGCATCTGCACTATAATTTGACTTCTTTCGTTATTTGAGTTTCGCATTTGCCACCCCTAAACGTATCAACTGCCTCTTCGAAACTGGGTGCAAACTGCATGAACTCTATGCCTTTTCTCCTCTCCAAAAACATATGTCACCTCATCATCTTCTAACCATTGGCTCTTGCTACTACCCTCTCCACTCTTACTCTTCCTTTTTTCAACAAGGTCCTTGAGTTTATCTTATCACAACATAGTTATAGATCTAAAGAAGAAAAATTCATTAATAAAAACAGTTAAATATACATTAAAAAAACTTTTAATTCTCATGTAAATACTCACATAGTGAATTTAGCACTGATCGAGTGCGAAAAGTAGCGCGTGTAAAGACGCTAATCGTTGTTTTCGTTTCGCTAACTCAATACAAAAACCTAAGTTACTACTACACTTGCGAGGCAAGCACAGCGGTAAGTCGGGTATCGAAAATCCACAGGGACGAGATGTTAGAATTTAAGTGATTTAATACTCCGAAATAAAAGTGTAAAAGATGATTACAAACTAAAAGGAAAAGTTAATCTAGGCAATGTGTTGAAACTAGATTATGAAAGCGAGTAAAACTATAGGTTGCGTCGAATATCCCTCACCCGAGTTAATTAGTATAAAATGGTCACATGGGTCGACGAGTTATTACAAATGCGTCTCGTTTCGACAGTTAATTAAATCAAGGGTTGTTACGCCCTAAATCATCATAAAAGCCTAATAAGATTTTGGCGTCAACAAATATCCCGGAAATTACGCGCGAAAGGTCGTAAGCACGCGACATACATGATATGCCCCGTCAAATCTCCTAGGCGTAATAACTAGGACAACGCACCCGAAATAGACCCGTAAACACCATCACCAAAGCAAAGCAACGCGTCAACCCGAGTGAGTTCAATTCAAACACAACCTAATTTAAGTTACCTAGAAAGCATGTTAAAAACGCGATAAATGGAAAGCGATAAATAAACGCGGTAAATCTATACTAGAAAGCGTGTAAATCAAAGCATGTAAATAAAGCAAGAAAACCTAAATTAGAAAGCTTATAAATTAACTAGAAAGCAAGAAATGAAGAAATACAAACTATATTAATGGAGAGGGAAGATGAAAGTACCAATTACAACCCCTAAAGGGTGTCAAACCAAGAGAGGAGGAAGAAGAAGCTCACAAATCCCCAAACCCTAACTAAAACTAACCTAAAATCGTGTGTCTCTTGAATTAAAACCAAAAATGGGTTTATATAGTAAGTGGGAAAAAATAAGGGAAAAAGGAAAGAAAGAGGAAAGAGCCCAAAATATCTGGCACTACCGGTCGACCGGTCGCAGGGGCGCGGTCGATCGGCCCCTTAAGCCAAAGCATACTGTCTCCTTCCCACGGCAAAAGTTTAAACCGCGGTCGATCGGTCCCTTGTACGCGGTCGACCGGTACTCTGTTTTCAGGCTGCATTTGGTCCATGATGAGGGGGAAAAGGTCCATTACGGAAACGAGCCTAGCTTCTTCGTCCGAACTCCAAACGACGCACCGTTTGCGGCCACACGATGCTAACTCAATGAACTACGCATCCGTGGAATTTCCAAGAGCCGAATAAGAAATGTGAATTGACTAAAATGCCCTTGAAGTAGCGTCCAGCGACGAAACTTCTCCGAAATGCAACGGATCCTCACTTTTAGCGTTCCAATACCTACAAAAGCACAAATAACCCCTGCAAAGCATGTATATATCCAAATCCAAGGTTGTATGGTTAATGAGCATAATTATAGGCATTTAGGACCATAAAAGAGCTAGAATGCATAAGGATAACGGGCGAAAATATATAATATTCGATACGAATCAAGCACTTTTTAAGACATTCCCATTTTGTCCTCGTGTTCCGCAAACCATACCTACTTAATTTACTTCTTGTTCTGGGTTTGCTTCAACCTATAATTTAATTGGCACATGTTAGCAATTTAAATGCCACATGTTATAAACAATAGTTATGATAAGAATTTATAGTTCTTATGATACATACCATTTCATATTCCACCGCAACATAGGTGTGTCGCCCAAGTGTATGGGCATGTTCTAATTTGGTCTGACTCTTAGCGTTTTTAACGTTTTGTGTCTTTTTTGTTGCTTTACTTTCATTTTCACAAAATAATCTCCATATATCAGGGTCAACACCTTTCGGTATAATTCCAACGGTAGACAAAAAACATCTCATATTATTTTTGTGCGTCCTAAATTTTTCTGGGAACCTCTTATCCATCAACATGCGACCCACCTCCGGTTCGACATCGAGCTCAAATTGCCCCTGTAATTAACATGAATAAATAATAAAACAATGCATATCATATAACTAATAGCTAAGTAGTTTTTATCTTTAATATGAAAATATTACCATTAAAGCATTTAAAACGTCATCTTTATAGTTTTTGGGCACAACTCTCCAATCTTCATAATTAATGGGGATATAAGATCTAACAAAATTACCAACACGGGTACTCCAATTCCATGGACTAACTACACACTTAAAATAGAACGGTGATAATTATTTTACCATTCGGGGCCATACATTCCCAATGTTTAGCTTTATTTATTTATTTATTTTCTGCTTGCTTCTTTTTACTCTCACTTGAAGATGGTTCATTCGAATCTCCATCGGCTATTCATCTTGTAGCAGAACAAATCTTTGTTGCATCTCATTTTCTAATGATGGTTGCTTCGAACCTCCTTCAGCACTAAAAGCCATAATGAATAAAACAATACTGCCAAAACAAAGAACAATGACCAACAACGAAAATTATAATAGTCAATATAAAATATAACATGAATAACTACATAAACCAATAATTCATAGGTATTGGATCATACAATTTTTACATCATTACCATGTTCATACACATAGAAACTAAAATTCAAGATATCACAAGAGCATACCATGCATGTAAACTAAAATTCAAAACAAACAGTTTTTGAAATGAATCTGAAAAAACTACTTGAGGCTTTATACAACCGAAAAAATATTATATTATCAACGGGACAAAACAAATAATTTTCAAAATAAAATAATCAATAAACTAAATAGAATCATAGCGCTTCAGGAAACTTTCTAAATGTGGCTGGTCTTTAAGAATAGACTGGAAGCATGTTGGGATCTCTAAATCGTCCACTTGATTCGTCAATATCTTCGGTGAATGTATAACCACCCACCAATTTGGATTTTTAAGATTTTTATAATAAAATACTTGATTAGCCTCGGATTGGAGAATAGTAGGCTCGTCAAGATCATTGTCAACGCTCTTAAACTTGTCAAAATTTACCATCACTAATTTGGAGTCCGAACAAATATTATAACCATTAGTCTTATCCTCCACCCTCACTCAATCACAATAAAAGAACACCTCCTTAAATGCGGTGTAGTCTAGCTCAATTATTTGTTGGATGACTCCATACCACATAGTCATAGTATTTGTGAGGTTCTTATTACTTTTCCTAGTTCAAAATTGCATCCATGCCTTTAAACAAACACCAATATCTTGTGTAATAACCATACCGTCATGATACTTAGGATAGAATAAAAAACTATTTACACAATACTTTTTGTATGTTTTAGCCTTCAATTACAGCCCTTGAACTAATCGCCTCAATGTTTCTTTTGTTTTTGTCTCTCTTTATTTCACCAACTATGTTCAATGAAAACAAATCATAATTACCTCAATATATGTTTTTATCTCAAGAGGTTATGAAAAAAAAGTATTAAAATATTAGTATATATAGAATCACCTTGTCTGATAACCAAGGAATAAAATAAGTCTCTTTCTCCACTTCTGTCATTTCAATCCCCTTCCCTTTCGTACGAGACACAGATTTTAATGATGCTTCATACTCAATACAATATGTCATTTGATATAAGTGATTATTAATCAAGATATTCATTAAATTTTAATTGATAATAGAAGAAATAACTCTAAACTATAGTAATCCTAAAGTCCATCGACATTAACTCCAAATAACACCCGTCGACGTATTTGTTGGAATTGTATTGGTCCAAACGTTATAGTCTTATCACCAAGCAAAGGCCCTTCATCAGAGAACTCTTCATACTCCTCTAAAAAGGCTTCACGTGAGCGTTTATGATTTTCATCTAACGAATTTGGCATGTATTCCATGCAATTTATAATAGATTCGGCTATGACATAATACTCTGTAATGGAACCTTCAACATACCGCTTATTACTGGGTATACCTTTGAAATCTTTCATTGTCCTGTTTGTATAAATACAAAAAAATTAATAATAACCAATGTTAACCTGAATTGTGCATATTTTATTTTATAAAAAGACAAAAAAATCATGTTTCGAACGGATACATCCAATGAGTGTCTATTGGTTCACAAACCAAGGATTCATCTACTAGATGCACAGTGAGGTGAATGCTAATATCGAAAAATTCTGGTTGAAAATATTTCTCCAACACGTAAAATGCTTCAACAACCATGCATTTGGCTCTTAAGATATCTTATCGAATGAGAATCTTGGAGTACAATATGTTAAAAAAAAATTAATTATTGGACTACTCTTCTCAAATCTTGATGTTTTGGGAAGGCATGTTGGATCAACACGGGTAACAAGTGTTCCATTATGACATCATAGTACTACAATTAGTGCAGAGACGAGGGATTAAGACTTACAATATTGCTCAAGTTAAAAGAAAAACGGGTAGGAAGCTTCAAGTCTTTCAAAATTTGGCAGAATTCTCTTTTTTTCCTCTTTATCCAAGATAAATGGTTCCACTGGTTGTATTTTTCCCCGTGTGCTCATCAACTTTAATCCATTGTTCGTTTCATATGCCCATGTCCTTCATATCCAATCGCCCCTTTTCAGTATCCTTTATTTTATTATCACCAAGAATTTTGTTTATTAAATGCTTTACAGCGTTCTTTTCGGTGTGCATCACATTAAGGACATGTCAAACTTGATGATGTCGCCAGTATTCCAAGTCAAAAAAATGGATTTTTTATACCATGATTCTTTAAATTCAACACAGTCACTTTTATCCACATCACTGTCACTTTCATTCGCATTATCAGACTTACGCTTCTTAGACAAAACTTTTGAGGCTTTTCTAGGTACATACTTGATTTTGCTCAAATTTTCCACATGTGCATCTCCATTAATTCAAACCGGGGGAGATCTAAGTTCTTGTGATTTAATTCCCAAACCTTTACCACTCCTAAGTGGGTGATCTCTATCAAGAAACATATTATAGTTTGTGTAAACTATTTTCCTATTGTTAACTAATCGAATTGATAGTGTTTCATCACCACAAATAGGACATGCTTTGTAGCCATGTGTTATACATTGGATAAGTTTCCATATGCATGGAAATTATGAATTCCCCACATCAATAAAGATCTCAATGTAAATTGTTCCATTTTGTGCATGTCAAAAGCAGGAACTCCCTCCCATAATTGCTTTAACTCATCTACCAACGGCCGAAGAAAGACATCAATGTCTTGACCCGGTGCCTTGGGCCCAGGAATCAACAAAAACAATATTTAAGATTCACGCTTCAAGCACAAAGACGGGCCCATATTATAAGGCGCAACCATAAATGGCTAACAAATATAACTACTAGATTGTATACCATGTGTATTGAACCCATCTGTAAATATGTCAAGAAAAACATTGCACCATTCTTTAGCAAAATCAGGCTATCTATTTCTTAGCACTCTCCACTGAGCTGAATCACAAGGATGTCATTGATTATCCCATGAAGTTTTTGCTAGATGGTTCCACATCATTTCACGCGCTATCCAAGGTATAGTGTATAATCTCCTTAGCCTTGGAATCAAAGGGAAATGTCTCAATACTTTCATTGGTTCTTTGCATACCCTTTTTCCTTTCCTCGTGGACACTAAATATCTTGGTGTCCCACACTGAGGACATTATTCTAAGTCTTTATTCTCTTTCCAGTACAAAATACAGTTATGCTCACATGCATGAATGTAGTTTGCTTTCATCCCTAAGTTTGTCATCATTCTCTTCATTTGCGGATACTTTTATGGTAAAGTGTTTTCTTTTAGAAGCCACCTTTTTACAATCGATAAAAGATCTGTAACTCTATTTCCCGACCAAATAAACTGCTTCTTCAAATTATGCAATTCCACAATTGTAGAGAGAGTAGTTTCAGGACCATCACATGAAGGGTACAATTTCTTAGTCGCTAATATATTGTACTCTCGATATTTCTGATTATTAAAATGCGATTTTTCTTCCTGGTCAGGTTCTCCACAATGTTGTTCGTGCCTTCAGCAGCACGTGTCAATTAAGTCTCGAAGCCTTTCGTTCTCAATGTTCTCATCATTTTTGACATGTCCTTCACAATAAATATGTTCTATAATGGGATTCGGGGAGCTTGAGGATCTTGTTTCACCATGTAAAATCCATGTATTATATGTCAAATCTATACCATGCTGAATCAAATGATTCCTGATATTTGACGCACATAACCGCTTCTTATTTCGACAGTTAACACACAAACATGGAAATGCCGAGAGATGATGTCTATTGTTTACAATTACAAAATTAAGGAAATATGTTACTCCATTTGCGTATATCTCACTTATTCTATTCCTCCCAGTCATCCGTCCTTTGTTCAATATTTGGAACATTTTGCACTACAAAAAAAAATCATTGTTTTATATTAAAGGGTAGTGTGCACCTTTGGACTTACATGATACACTTTACCGAAATGGTATAGTCGAGTTGGTAACTCAAAACAAGTAATGGTAAAGTAACGGTATAGTAGCATTAATAATCCTAAAATAAGTCTCTATGCAAGTCTTCCCTCTACATGAACACAAAATAACTCAAAAGCATTAGTCAATATAAAATTGTATTTTAGGAAAATGCAATGGACATTGAATGGAAAAACAAATAATTTGCAATAAACAATCATAAACCGTTTCACAAAAAACTTTCAAAATCAAGACTAGCCAAGATTCGTGTTCTTAAAATAGGTTTATCATTCAAAATGGAGGGATAGGAGATTATCCAAGAATTTTTTTGTTTCTTCCCAAAAATCAGACGAGACCAACTTATAGAATAATGGCATATATTAATCATTACTTAAAAAATCAAGAACACATCAACAAAGAATATAGACTAAAATATTTGTAGTAGTCATAACAAATTCAGGTACATCAAGCGGATTAAAGACCTCTCACCTTGTATATATAGTAAAAAAACAAAGAATGTAGATTTAATATGGGACCCAGGAGCACAAAAAAATACTTCGTAACAAATGCAGATATATTGAATTTCATTCAAATTTTATTCAAAATTTTAGAGTTATTTTTTATTTTCCAATAATTTTTTACCCCACTAAATATCTACATCAAAATTAAAAATATGTTAATTTTTAATATTAATAACAAAATTTTAATTTTTAATATTAATAATAACAATAAGTTAATAACAAACAATATTATTAACAGTAAGATTTAATATTAACTAATAACATTACACATTAGAAAAAACCTTATGTGAAACAAAAAACATTAAAAAAAACTTTGAAAGAACAACATTTAACAGTTAACTAAATGAATGGACATTTGACTAACTAACTACTAAAAGCATTACACTAACTAAAACAATAAAAAATGAATGAAGAATTCTAATGAAGTCTAACATTAAAGTTAAATGATTTAACAACATTTTAAACAACATCTAAGCACTAACAACATTTAAGTTATATGATCGAACAACATTTAAAAAAAAGGGGTAGTTCTTCTTCTTACCTGTACCGGTTGTGTGAATGGAGGAGAGCCGCAACAGCAGCAGGTCAGAGGAGTGAGGTGATGCGGAGTAGGTGGGGATGGGACACCAGAAGAGGTGAGGAGAGCAGGATGCCGAAAAGAGAGTTATTGGTTGGTGTATGTAAGTAAAGAGATAACTAAAAATTTAGAAAAAATTTCGATTAGGGTTACTGGAACCAATTTTCGATTTGGAGAAGAGTGCAACAGCAACAATCAATTTGGTCCACGAATTCTCCCAAATCGAATTCTCCCACTTCAACCAGCCTAGGTCGACGAATTCTCCCACTTTGGTTTCAAGAGAGTCGGGACAATGTTTTGGTTGGGGGAAAAATTAACTCTTTTTTAATAAAAAAAATTACTTTTAAAATATTGAACTAATATCACTAACACTTAGCTAAGATTAGTAACAATAATATATTTTGAGAAATAGTAATAGTATAATAGTGTAAATAATACAAAAAATGGTGTGTTACTAAATGAGCGTTTTGGTGTAGTGACACTCGTCAAGCTTGCTCGCTCGCATCTCGCCTGAACAACTTATTAATATTTATAGAAGAAGAAGTCTCCTCGGTAATAAACAACAAATGAACAGAGAAAATAAGAAATAATGGAAGATAACTCAGTAGAGGAGAATATTATTTTTCATTAACAACAAAAAGAGTAAGCAGAGTCATTACTAACCAAGAGAAAAAGAAGAAAAGGATAATGCATAAGCAACAGAATAAGAACCAAACCCTAAGAACTAGAGGCTTCACTTCTTCAGCTGCTCTTTTGTATCAACTTCTTTATCCTTAGATTCCTAATCCTTCTCCTGAGGCACCATGACCTCCATTTGCTCGAAGGGATGGCTGAAAGAAAGCTCCTTATCAACAGTAGGAGGAGGACTTTGCTGTGCATAAAAAATAGCTCAAACTCAAAAGGGACTTCAATTTCCACCAAGTCTCTGTCCCATTTTTTCTTAAATCTCGCCTTCCGAGCATAGGCAATCTGGATTCTGGCATCATCGTATGCCCCATTCCAGCCTTGTTCGAAGCTGGCGTCCTTAAGGGTAGGAGTTTTCTCCACCTCCTTAGTTAGCCTGGAGTTCTCTACCTACAGAAGGTTGTTCTCAGACTTCGGGGAGGCCATAACTAAGATAATGATATCCTTTTCCTTCTCATGGGACTTTCTACCTCAGATAGGTCTTCATTCTTCCTGGGCTGGTTGACAAGACCATCCAAAAGATTAGTAAACTCCGCCATAAACTGCAGAATTAAAAAGACGTAAGTATTGGGGTAAACTGCATCTTGAGATAACAATGAAATGAGAGAAGATAAAACTTATCAAGTCAAGAGTTTGGGAATTTCGTAAAGATAGGTTGTTGGGGCCCAACATCATCGAACACATGCAGTATTTAGTAAGCACTACCCCCTCAACATGATGAGGGTAAAGAGATGGATTAGAGGCCACACTATTGGCTTGAGGAGTATTGAAGAGGGAAAAAGAAGTGTTGCCTTTCACCAGGGCCTTAATTAACTTATTCTTCTTCTTCTCTTCCTCTATCTTTTTCTTACCCTCTCTTATCCTTTTATCTTCTTCATTCTTCTCCTTGGTTGTCAAACCAGGGACACCAGTGCTGGGAGAATCCCCCTCCACCTTTTTAGGTCCTTGACCCTAGAAGAAAAAAGAACTTGATCATCACCATCTATAGCCAATAAAAAGACTCATCTTAAGGGGAGCCATCTGATCTTCTTCCTCTTGCGATGAAGACTCAACATCCACTAGCTCAAAGGAGGAGGAAGTTTTCTCGACTGGGAGAGGAATGTACGAGCAAAAAAATGTGGTGGTGTTGGTGTACTCAAGCTGATAGGCAGCTGATCGAGGATGTTCATCATCAGGTTGTCTATCCTTAATTTCCTCAACCTTCAAAAAGTTAGTGACCTTGATGTGATGAAGAGATGACTCCTTATTTTTATTGTGAGATGCACAAAGATAAAGGAGGCACAAATTAGCAAGCATGACAAGAAAATGAAATAGAAAGTTAGCAATTGAAAAAATTAAGTATCAACCTATATGATCTTCCCCCAGTTAGAGCACAAAGACCCTGTGTATTTCTCTCCCTCAAATAAGGGCGGATGCTGCCAGTTCTTGGTGATAAAAATCGGATCCCAGTATCCCTTTATTGGAATCAAGGAGGTTAACCACCAATATCCTATTGGCCTTCCTTGCCTTTAGGTAGAGAAGACCATAAGAGGTGTGCAACGAGACATGACAAAATCTAATATCTGGGATCCCCAAGTTGGTCCCATAAATCTCATTGATCATGTGCACCCCATTAACTATTCTTCAGGTATTAGGGGCCACTGGGAAGGAACGACTTCAAAGTAGTCAAAAAATTCTAAAAACAGGCGATTTAGAGAAAATGTCAAAACCTTTGAACTACAACATGGTTATGAATCGAGTGACCCTCATCCATACCCCTGACATTTTTAGCACGGGGGCACATTAAATTTCTACCTAAGCAGGAGTAGAGTATGTTTTCCTAAACTCCTTAACACTTTTTCCGTGAAGAGTAGCCATCGATGAAAGAGATACAAATAACAAAGAGAAAAAAATAAAAATTGTGAATGAAAGGAGAAGGAAAGAAGGACTTACAGAAAGAGAAGAATGCGAAGAAGCTCTGAAGAAATTGGAAGCAAAAGGAAAGCTCTTAGTGAATTTGCGAAGAAGAAAACTCAAAAACGCCAAGTGACGATTTAAACTGACAAAGCATCATTTGAAACCTTGTGCGCAATCATGGGATACAACTCTCGAGGAGGATTTTTAGTGCTTCAGATCACAGCCCAGACCGGTGTACACCCACAACTTCAGGGTTATTACAAATTTGCCATGTCGGTCACCGCTAACTTTGCTCGGACAAGCGTACTCTCAGCATATCGAGGATATTACAAAACTTCCATAATAGTTCTAAAAATCCTAGGTCTTGGGCTTGCAACAAGGATAAAATCTACTTGCCTAACAAGTCTCAGCCCAGAGATTTTAGGGGAAATTATGGGGACTAAAACAATTCGCTAGGCCCATCCACGATTTTAGCTAACCAACCCATCAAGAGATAGGACGCTTCTGGCCCAACTCAGATGATTAATTTCACCCATGTATTTAACATGTGATTAAATACATCTTAATACGCTCAAATCGGTTACCAATAATCTCAAAGATATATTCAGGGACACCTCACGAGCTACATTTAAGGCGGAAGAGTTTCTTGTATAACTCAATCTCTTGAACATTACTATAAACATAAACCTTGACCCCGGGGTCATGGGGATGTAACTTCATAATCTTAAGAGATAGACTAATAAAATACAGTGATCTCTCAATGAACGTAGGCAAGTTACCGAACCACGTATATTATGTGTTGTGTATGAGATTGATTTACTTTCTTCATTTACTTGATTTCTTGGAATTATTCATTGTGATTATACGTGCACTCACAATATATATATATATATATATATATATATATATATATATATATATATATAGAGAGAGAGAGAGAGAGAGGCATGCTCTCATAGATACTAAGTTTACATACTTGCTGGTGTAAACATATTTTAATAAAATATTAAAAAAATTATTTTTGAGTTGAATTTTTTATGTGATATTTATACATTTCGAGGGACCCATATAAAAAAATCAGTTCAAAATAATATTTTTTGCTATTTTTAAAAAATCGGCCAAACTTTCTAAGCTTTTAAAGTGCTTCAAAAGTTGTGAAAGTTTGGCCGATTTTTTAACAATAGCAAAAAAATTTATTTTGAGCTTATTTTTTTATATGGGTCCCTTGAAATGTTTAAATACCTTATAAAAAATTCAACTCAAAAATAATTTTTTACTATTTTAAAAAAATTGGTAAGTAAACTTGGTATGTATGAGAGTCCGTCTCTCTCTCTCTCTCTCTCTCTCTCTTTATATATATATATATATATATATATATATATATATATATATATAGACACACACACACACACAACTTTTTTTCCAATGTCTCTAATGCACTAACTTTTAAAAGAATCATATATATAATACTTATTAATTCTTTGACTTTTACCCACTTTGTGATGAGCCTTGTCCTTCTTCACTTGATTTATTTTTAGAAGCTAGTGCAATAGACACATTGGAAAAAAGTTGTGTTCACAATTATACCCTTCCTTATATTGATAAATGCAATATTGTTCTTAAATTATGTTTGTAATTGAGTCGATCTCCTTTGTGATACAGACAAACATGAGGTAGAATTTAGTTCTAAAGTATTCAATCACATATTATAACAATTGTTTTCAATCACCTTGCTATCAAAATTTTAAAAGTTTTCAAGTAAAATATAATTTATTTTGTGACAATTTGTGTAAAATGATATCAAACTATAAAGTAATTTTATCCACCCGCAAACACTTCATGAGATCAACTTGCATAAATTGTTGTAATGGTTTTTCAATACATCATTTTTTTGGATGGGGGATTATAATATTATAACCACTACAAATTGTTATTTCTCATTATTTATTACTACAAAAGGCAACAGTCTATATCATACAAAGTAAATAATTTAAGGTGCGAAATAACTATCATAATAGTCTAGCCCGAGCATCGTGTGGGTGTACACCTAGTAAATCTATAATACCACACAAACCCATTTCACACTTTATTATGTCGCCAAGGGGAACCCAACTATTTAAAGTTAAAATTTTCCATCTGTTAACTTTCCCTCATTCTCTCTAAACCACGTAACTTCTAAGCCTCAAAATTTCTAAACATATAAACCTCAAAAGCTTCAAAGATCAATATCAAATCATCATCAACACCATTCAATCAGGTTGGTACTCAACACAAAAACATATATAATAGCCTTTGTTAATTTTTTTGTCAACTACACGAACACTTATATAATATAAATGTTATCACTATGAAATATATGGGTCTTGGATTGTAAAACGTATTTAAAAAGTATGTGGAACATTTTCGAATGTATATAAATATTTTGCGAACGTATATAAACTTTAAAACAAATCATAATCAATAAATAATTGCGTAGAAAACCCTATTTAAATATATAGTGAATAAGTATCCCGACCTGAAGAAAGAACAAAATTTTGCCAATGATGCCCCGAACCAGTTGTGGTGAAAAACTAGTAAGGGTTTCATTCGAGGTTATGTCCCCGAGTTTATGATTTTTGTTCGTTATATTTCCACGAAACCATGTTATGTTTTATGTTAATGTCTCGTTCGTGGCATTTGTACCAAATATGAAAGTTCTATTCGTTATGATTTTAGCAAATTAAATTATTTTACTCAGTATATATGCCCTGAATATGTGTATTTAGATAATGCTGGATATAAATTACTTCATTTTTATATTAATTCCTTCATTTATCAAAAGATTATAAGTTCTCAATTGATCACGATTGAAACGAAATTATATAGTTAACCACTAATTATATATTTTTTTAATTTTATGAAGAACCCATGATATATTAATATTCTTTTAGGATACAAATTACATTAATTTTTTGGTAATTAATAATTATATTAGAGTAAATTACCTTTTTAGTCTCTGAACTATCCAAAAAGTTTTCAGACGCTCCCTTATCTTATGTTTGACTCAATGTAGTCCCTTAACTATGTCACTTATTCTAAAGAAGGGATTCCGTCAACCCAGCCATTATAACTTGACAGTAAAACGTCTAATTCCATTTCTACCCTCATTGAACACTATTATTAGCCCAAGAATAACTTTTCCCACCATTTTTCTCCATTTTGGTGCCATTCACTCCATTTCCCACCAAAATTTCACCACTCACTCCATGAACACTGAAAACACAACCGGATGAAGAAGAAAATAGCGGTTTATTTCTCGTGTGGCCATTTGGCCGAACGACGTACCTCGTGGACGCAAAAAAATCCTAGTAGAATCTTTCTAGCTTGTCTAAGTCATACTGAATAAGGAGGCTATGTTTTTTTATATGGGAAGACCTAATCAATTGGGTTCTTAAAGTTGGAAGGGTTCGGAAGAGAGAGAGAAATTGGGATTGTCTTTGTGTTCTGTGTGTTTTTAATTTAGGTTTTATTGTCTGGAAATGAGGGTGGGAAATGTAAGTGTGAAGTAAAATGAGGAGTGAAATGTGTCATAATAATTTGTTTGGATCAATGAATGAAATTTCGACTTTTGGTTGAATCAATTTGTGTTATAGTAATGTTTTGCAATCAATAAATGAAAATGTATCAACTCATAAGCAGTACAAAATAGAAACACCCATATTCATTACATTTAAAGGAGTTCAAACTATGAAACATTAATAACAGTTCCACCTATGAAACATTACAAGCAAAAAAAACAAAAGAGTTGCATACAAAAATTAGGTTAAACCATATACACTACAACTCTAGCTAAAAACATCCAAATCTTCACTTCAAACTTGTTATGTGGGATTGTTAGCTTTGAGTTTGTTTGTCCTTCCTCACCTACATTTATAAGAGTTCAATGAGTACACAATCTCAAAAGGATAACAATCAATTTTGAATTTATCATGTGAGACTTACTTTGGATTTCTTTTTTGGAACAACCTTGGTTTCACTTTTTTCTGGAAAACTCCTTACATTGTGGCCAAAGTAACCACACTTATTGTATTTAATCTTAATGACATGCTTCCCAAGCTTCGTTCCAATTGTATGAGGTTCACCTACTTCTCTGTTCCTCTTTTTCTTTAGTCTACCTGGTTATGCCTAAACATCGGGTGGTGTTAATGATTTTTTTACTGAGGTAGGCCATAAGTCTTTGCTATTTAAGATCATGAGAATGTTTGAATAATCTTGGATCCACATAGATTTCTGGTTTATCCCCTTTGTATAAAATTACCCCTAAACCATGAACACAAGGCAACCTCTTCAACTGCGAGACCATGCAAGAGCAACTCCTCTCCCTCAAAACAACAACAAATTGAACAAAAAGACCTTTAACTTGTAATTGAGATCCTCCATTCCATTAATAAATGAACCTCACAATCTCTTTCAATAACCATCTAAGCTTTTCCTTGATTATTGGACAAATTATACCAGGGTGTTTGACCATCTTATCTCTATTCACTGGAATTCTTCTCATTATAAATTCCCTAATTGTTTCCATCATTGAGATAGTAGTATTATCCCTTCTATCAACTATGAAATTGTTGAAGAATTCACAGTGGTTGTTTATGAGAATATCACATTTTGGCGGAGTAGAGAAGTGTGACCTACTCTAATTTTGTGGTGGTAGCATTGTATCCATCCATATGCATCCTTTTTCAGAAACTTGCTTAACTTCTTCCATGCATTTGATGAAGTATTCTGGTGTACTTGCTTTGGCACATTTCCAAAACAAATATTTCAATTATTTTCCCCTAAACTCATTCTTGAAATTGTTGTCGTGGTGCCTAACACAAAATCTCAGCTCACATTGAGGGACAACAAGTTGAAGAGTTGGTTCTAACCCCTATAAACATAATGAATATCAATAATTATATTTGGATGAAAGTAATTATATTTGCATGGCAATAGATAGATAAACTTCTGCTAATCACACATGAAAGTAAAATTTGCTTCATTTTCTATCCCAATATCATCACGCAACAACTCCAAAAATCACATCAAAGAACTTTTACACTCTTTCTCCACCACAGCATAAGCAAAAGGCCAAATGCCATCATTTGCATCTATACCCACAACTGACAGAAGCTAACCAGGGTAAGGACCCTTCAGAAAGCAGCCATCTAGTCCAATAATAGGTCTACAAGCTTGAAGAATTCCTTTTTCAAGTGGTACCAAAGCGCAATAAATTTCTTAAAATTTGGAGTTCTTATCTTCAATGTGTAACACCCCGTATTTTTAATGATTTTTTATTTTGGGATTAATTAAATGAAAAATGGGAAATCAATCAGGGTTAAAATAAATATTCATTAGCGAGAAAAGGGTTAATGTTTATTTATATTGGATATTACTTAGTGAATGAGTAATAAATTAATAAGAATGTATTATGATTGTAGTGAGTAAGAAATACGGCAGTTACGGTAATTTAGTAGGAATGCGGGTGTCAGTTTTGTCGGGACTTAAATTTTTTAGATAAAAATATAATTTAATTATGGATAATCCAAATGGTCATTTCGAGTGAACCAATGTGTCTGAAAGGGTTAAAATAGTCAAAAAAGTGTACTCGGGGGGTTGGATTGGGTTCCAAGACATTTTTATGCCAAACAGACACCCCAAAGGGGTATTTTGATTTTTTGAATTTTTGGGGAAAAGACACCTACGAAAATTGGAGAGTTATATCATTAGTTAGATGAGGGAGTTATGGGAGAAGTTACAAGAAATACACAGAGGCGATTAGAGGAGGGAGAGGAAGAGCCTCAAAGCCATCCCACACCATTCTTGCACCACCATCACCACCGTTATGTAGATCGGGAGGAGAGGAAAGCAATCCCACCATTATTATGTAGAAATTGAGACCTGTTATTCGAGGTAAGTATTTATCTTGAGAATTTTGAGCATATATACCATCCATGTTAGTGTAGGATGATTAATCTCATGAATATATGAATATTGGTGTTAATTTGGAAGATTTGATTCATGTTCTTGGGTAGGAATCATGTTAGGTTTAATCCCTTTATGCATGTGGAACGAATTTGATGAATAAATGATATTAACATATGAAAAATATAGGTCCTTGTTTATGTTCTTGAATAATAACGTTAATATAGGGTTTTGGGGATTTAATGTGGAATTAAGCCGATTTAAAGGTGTTCCTTGAGGATTTAATGATTCTATTACATTATAAATCACTTATATATGTTAGTATAATGTTTGGTACACTTTGTTAGGAGTTTGGGATTGAATCATGAAGGTTTGGAGTGTTAAAAATGGTGAAACCCATAACAGTTAGAAGGAAAAAGACGATACCTATTACAGCGAATGGCCGAATCTATTCAGAAGGGCGAATTGATTTGGACTAAGGCCGAATCGATTCGGATCCTATAATTTTGACAATTTTCCCTATTTTAGCCTTAAACTTAAAATTGGTAAACGGGGGACCTTTTGGGATATCTTTAAAACATTGTGAGAGACATTTTGTTTTACTAGTAAGCTATGATAGGATTTGGGACTTAGTCATAAGTGGAATGAATTAAGGCTAAGGTTAATTAATGCGATTTGTAATGTAATGTATTTGGGAAACGAAACGATGAAGGTGAGTGAACCTATGTCGTAGACTAGTAGGGTAAGAGTAAATTACCTACTGAAATACTTTAAAGAATAACGAGCACACTTCGAGTACTGTGGAATACTCAAGAATATACGACGAGAAGTACAATCGAAGTTTAATAATACGTAAAATATTTGAGAGTTACATATACTACGTACGGGATATATATTATAGGATGCGTGTACACCTATACTAATGTTATATATATATATATACATATATATATAGGTTGTGTGAACGTCTATTGTGTGAATTATTATGTGTGAATATACCTAGGCTACTTGCTATCATAGGAGGTTCCACGTCGTGGACAATCTTATCTTGATGAGCCCATTGGGGATATTTTGACTTGTACCTCAGAACATAGAACTTAGGGATTAAGCACTACTTGTGTGAATGAGAGTATGATCGATCATTTGGGTGCATTTTGTGTATGCATATCCCAAAGGCTTAGAATTATGTTCGCCTCCAAATTGTATGAATTGTGAATGTATGGTTTGAGAGTGATTCCAAACCCGATGTCCTTTACTTAGTACGTGATGTCCCAGGACTTGATAGCAGAGTATGTCCGCATCACATGTTTCCACCTAGGGATATCGTATTCGTATATATTACAAGTGTGGTGTATATATATATATATACACGTGTGATTTATCCGACTACGTGTGTACTAGTAGATAAGATGGATGGTGATATCTAAAGTAATCTAAGTATGTGGGAACTTAACAATTAATTGGTAACTTTTAATGGATAAAAGAACTTGGAATTTTGGTAACATGTTGTATGGGCAATACGGGTGGGCACGATGAATTATTAGACGAGACGAGACTTAATTAAGACTAGTTAAGAGGGGTAGCATAACTAGGTTAGTTTAGAAGTATAAGTTTGGCGTGCCCGATAGTTGAGAGGTGAGGATCTCAAGTGAGGGCATTTGAAGCTAACATGTATATAATATATACTCTTAATGCATTTTATATAGTTGCAAATATTTCTAAACTATTTTACTCGGGCTCTGATCCGTTTCAAATCTATTTTTGTAAAAATCTTTTAGGTGCCCATCCACAGGGACGCTAGGGTTAGGAGTTCCTTCACATTTGACATGCTACACTGTTGTGGACGTTTCAGGACCTTGGTAGTAGACGTCTCCACATTTATAAGTTCCTCTCTATCATTCAGTTTTATTTGTCGATCATGTCGCCCATCTCTAGATAGTGGTTATTTCAGAGACATTGTACTTCTATTTTATTTCCAATATTGGATTTGGGATTTATATTATGGATGATTGTATTTGGATTTCAGTCTGGAGTGTTTATTCCGGGCACATTTATTCATCTCATGGTTTTATCATTATTGCTATGTTTACTGGACTCGTGAATGTGATTTATTAGTTTAATTTATTGCCTATTAATAAAAAGATTAAAATGTTGACACTGAGCTATTTGGGTTATAGTAAAATAAATTGGTTTTCGACGGTAATGCTAAGAATGAAACCATTAATGATTCTTGTCTAATTTAATATTGGACTGATCACTTAGGATTAGAATATGCAGGGTTTCATAGATAGTATCAGAGCATCAAGTTTTAGTCTCCTTAGGATCTGTACGGACTTGTTACGTTTTCGATATAAGGGTTCTTTGATACGGAACCTTACTATTAGGATTGTTGCATTCATGATTACGCATTTACATCTTCAGCTATTTTGAGATATGGTGAACTGTGGACTTATGAAAATTCTCTTTCATTTCAGATGCCTGCCAGACGTGCACCACGAGCCACTCGAGATGCATAGCCCGAGCCACAGCCAGCACAAGCACCAAGTACTATGAATGCTACCGAGGTTTTTGCCATTATTGCACAGGCGATTAATGCGACTTTGACTACGGTCATCAGGCACCACAGGTGCCACCCCAGCCTCAGGTTATGGCTCTAGGCCATGCACACTCATTTTCTTCTTCTTGGGAGCGAGTCAAGGACGCCTTTAAGAAGGCTCATCCTCCCGAGTTTCAAGGGAGCTCTGATGTAGTTACGGCGTGCCAATGGAATAAGGATATCCAACGGAATTTGTTTATGTTTGAGTGCACTGATGTACAGAGACAGATACTAGCTACCTTTAAGCTAATGGGGGAAACCTTGCAGTGGTGGGAGTCCATTACCATTGAACAGGAGAGAGACATCATGATGATTAAGGAGTTATGGGAGCGATTCGACCGCAAGGACTTCCCATCCGCCATTCAGATAAAGATGAGGTGGAAATTCTCAGATGTTTCTCAGGAAGGGAGGACAGTCGCGAAGTATGAGGAGTAATTTACAAGGTTGGCAAATTTTGTACCTGAGAAGGTGAGTACTGTAATGCCCTGTATTTTTAAATAGATTTTATTTAATTATAGGACGGGGATTAATTAATTTAATTGGAGATAATTTATTTATAATTATTCCGGATTTAAATTAAATAATTACTAGCGTGACAAGAGTTAGTATATATTGGTGATAATTATGTTGAATATTAGTTAGCGAGTAAAGTAATATATAATTGTGGAAATATATTAAAGTTGTCGTGAGTGAAAATACGACACTTATAGAAATTAAGTCGGGACGCGTGTGTCAGTCGTGCCGGGACTAAATTAATGGAATAAAAGGTAAAATATTTATAAGTCACTCATATGGTCGTTTCGAGTGCGCCGTTGAGTCCACAAGGGTCGAGGTAGTCAGAAAAGACTACACTGGGGCTTTGTTTGGATTCCGGGGCAGTTTTAGGCCGAACCGGCACCCTGTAAGGGTATTTTGGTAAATTATATTTTTGGTGTAAATTAAAGGATCAAAAATTAGAGAAATAAAATTTAACAACCCGCCCTTTTTGGAGACAATTAAATTCCATTATTGAGTATAAATTGGAATTTCGAGAATTTCAAGGATTAGATGATTTTGATGGATACTATAATTACTTTTGGGATTAAGTAAATGAATTGGGGTATTTTAATTATATGTCGCCAATGAGTAAAGTTATAGAAGATGATATTTTAATTGGGAATACCGCTTTTAATTGTTATGGGTTATAATAGTGATTTGCGACCAAGTATCTCGGATGGAAATTTCGACTACGGCATGAGTCTCGGAATGTTCGGAATAGTCAGAAAAGAGTGTCCGATTGTCGAAATTGAGTTTCGGGGAATTTTAGAGTTAAACGGCTCGTAATTGAGTAAACGAGTCGTTTTTGGGTTTTAGGGTTTAAACCCTTTATCCTTTTTTATAAAGAGGGACAGGGGGAGAAAAAGAGGAAGAAAGAAAGAAAAGAGAGAGAAGAGAGAGAGGAGGAGAGAAAAGAGGAGAAAATGGAGGATTTGGGCCAAACTCCATCGGATTCGACTCGAGGTCGTCGGATTTCATCCTCTAGGTAAGTGTTTACTTGCTTTATTTCATTTTGTGCAATCATCTCATATCATAGTTGGTATAATCATGATTTTAGGGTTAGAACCCTTAAAATAAATTTGGTAAAAAAATTGGATATGAGTTTACAAATTAATGTGATGTAAACTCTTGATGATTTCTAGTATTAAAACCATGCTAATGGAATGTAAGATTGAATTTAATTGGGAGAAATGCCCAAATCTAGGTTTTGGGATTTTAGGGTTTAAATCTAAGATATAAGGGTTGATACCCCAAAATATTTGATGTGTTAGTTGTAAAACCGAGATTAGATGTTTATTGAGTTGTTGGATGAGGTTAGAAACAACAAAAATGGAGAAAATTGGAGTTTTGGGTGTTTTAGAAATTGAGAAATCGACCAAACTGTGACCCTCGATCAGGCCGAATCGATTCGGGTTCAGACCGAATCGATTCGCCTAAGGGGTTTTTGGGCTTCTGCAATGGCCGAATCGATTCGGGTCTAGACCGAATCGATTAACCATTAGGGACCTGTTTGCAGAATGTTTTCCGAATCGATTCGGGTTGGGAACCGAACAGATTCGCAATATGGGCGAATCGATTCGCTTTGGGAAGGATTGGCAGTTTCTTCCCTTAAAGAGTATAGAGAGTTAAATTAAATTTGGGGTCTCTTATGGGGGTTCTTAGTTTTGATTTTGGGACTCCTAAATGAGGGTTTTGAGGGTAAATAAACCCTTAGATGGATGGGGATGCCTTGGATTGGCGTAGGGCATAACATCACCCGGGAAAGAATACTCCTGGGAATATTTCAGTAGGCAATTAGGTCTACATAATTACCCATATAAAAAGCATAATTATGTCGATTTACTGTTGAGTGTACCCTAGGAGATAATTAGGATAATTTGGGGATATATATATGTACATTCACTTTGTAAATTGGTAATTGGAGACATCCAATAAAGTCCTTAGGGTTGATTAAGGTATGTATTAGTTATAAAAGTAATTAATTACTTTGGGTATAGTATCATGTTTATATAATGCATGATTATGATTCCTTGAGGGAATCTTTGGTATTATTGATCATTATTAGATGAAATTGGCAAATATGGCCATTTATATATATTCGGGGAGGAATATATAGTATGCGTATATACTATGTGAATAAAGTATATATATGATATGATGTACATGATTTTAAAAATATAAAAATGAATATTTTCAAAATGGAAAAGAAAAGATTTTCATAATTAATAAAATTATGGTTACATACCTCCCTAAATTGCTATCATAAGGGAAGTTACGAGCGTATGGTGATGCCCCCTGGCTAATGAATGCAGGGTGGATATAGTCCTAGGCCATATGGAGATTATATTTTACTGCACTGGTTAGGAGATTCAGGGTGTGGTCTTGACTTTCCCGCAGGCATATGGCCGCTTCCCAGCGTTTGTAGGTTCCCAGGTTGTCTTGTTTGATAGGCCCTGGAAGATGATAGCCATTTAGGGGAGCGTCCAGTGGGGAAACTCGAAGGGACGGTATTAGATTTGTTAAAGCATTTTATGATAATAAAATGGCTTTAAATACATTTCCTGGATATAGGAAGGGAAATGGGATAATGTTTGGCTTCGGTAACATGACCCGGATGGAAGAAGGGAAGTGGAAGTGGAAGCATATGATATAGTAAAAGCATTTTTATGATAATAAAAATGGCTTTTAATTACATTTCCTGGATATGAAAAGGGAAATGTGTTGTTTTAAAAATGGAAAAGCATTTTTATGTTAATAAAATTGGCTTTTAAAAAGTTATATGTTATGCTAAAGCAATTCATGACAATGAATTGGCTTTTAAATACATTTCCTGGATATGAGAAGGGAAATGGGAGGTTTTGAGATAAAACTGATAAGTATTGATAAATACTTTGTAAATGAATTCTCATTTCGGGAGATAGATCCAGATGTATATGAAAATGTGTATATTTATATGGATAAATCGAGTGCCGAGGGTCTAATGGATCCCGACGATCGACCTTGCCACATAGTAGTGTATCGGGGGGTTCCTTGTTTGGATTTCGCTTTGCGAGACACCTCACGCATGAATGTGGCATTGTGTTGAGACTGGGGAGAAGTTTAATCCTTAGTTCTCTAATATTGAGATTTATATATATTCTGTACTGAGGGACTGGCGGATCTCGACGATCGACCTTGCCGCGTAGTAGTGTATCGGGGGGGTTTTTTGTTTGGATTTTGCTTTGCGAGACACCCCATGCACGAACATGGCTTAGTGTTGAAACTGGGGAGAAGTTTAGCCCTTAGTACCTTTCTTGGACTATCTAGGGTTGATAGTGGTTGGGTAATAGACTAGTTTAGCAGGGTAGCTTGACTAGGATGTTTAGAGGGATGCGCTAGGAGTGCACTGTTAGTGGAGAGGTGAGGGGTCTCTCATGGGAGCACGATACCAATTTAAATATGAGATAAAAATCTATTTTTCTAAAAATAAAGCATTTATGCACTTGCTAAATATTTTCAAAACTTGGGCTCTGACCCTTTTATCTACTTTTCCCTTTCTTGCTATATACATATATATTATATAGGTGTCCAGACACAGGGACGCCTGGATGACACATCTTTCGAGTCAGACATTAGCTGCAGCAGTTGTGGATGCGTCCAGGTTCTCGATAGCCACTTCCATCTTTGTAATCTAGATAGGAGGTACTGTATACACATTCGGGCCAATGGTCTAATTGCATTTAGTTATTTTTTTTCAGTGCAGCATTCGATATGGTTGTATATTTTGACCGAGTGTTCGGTTATTTTATTTTATTTCAGTTTCATTTATGCATAAACTGTGTGTGTGTTTTTATTAGTAGTTGTTTAAAAAGAGTAGTTAAGTAAAATTCTGACACCAGCCTAATAGGTTATTAGTAATTAAATGGATTTTCGACAGTGATGCTAAGAATGATCCATATGAGACTCCTGTTATAATTTGATATAGGAGTGATTGCCCGATATTTTATTAGGCGGGGTGTCACATAAAATATCTCATATGTGGGTTAGATTAGGTTATCTGTCGTGAGAAAAGAGTTATATACAGAGAAAGGCCCAAAAGAGAGAAAGATGAAGAACAATCTAATGAAGATCCACCACAAGTGCACCACTTCCACCACCGTGACCACCATCGCACAGATCGAAGAATGAGGGTCGCAACTATACCAACAACATCAAAGGATTAGACCATCTTTCGTAATGCAAGTGTTTAAATCTTGCTCTTTTAGCATTAAATGTAGTCATGTTAGTGTAGGAGATGAAACCCCCTTAAATTGCATATGATTTGATGGAGAATTCATGATTAAACGATATATTAGGGTTAAATTGATATCAAGTTGAATGGTTCTGGTAATTTGAAGATTAACTACGAATTTGTGTTGATATTTGCAAAGTAAATCTGGGATTAAAAAGGGTTAATTGGAAATCTTATGAGCTAGGGTTTATGAATATGAAATTTGGAGATTTTTGGTTTGTGGACTAATTAATCATGAATTGATGTGTTTAAGATGTTAAAAATCCTTCTTTTATGTGTGAATTTGAGCTGGAATTGAATGGAAGGAGTTTGGGACTGATTCATAGAGGTTTTAGGATTGTCCATGGAGGTAAAACGTAGCAGGTGCAGGTTGTGGACAACACTGCTCAATCTCGTTCAAACGAGATGGAGCCTGGTTCGAACGAGAACTCCTGTTGCGCGATATGTTGTTCTAATGTCATGCTATCTTGTTCAAATGAGATAGCTTCTGGTTCGAACGACAGTGTCAGTTTTTGGGAAATTTCTTTTGTTTCATACCCTGGGTAGCATGACTATTTAAAGTGATGTTTAGCAGTTTAATTAAAATTCAGGTAGAACATAATCAGTGGGGAATATAATAGGTACGATGATTTATGATAATTAGAGTGGAGAGTTATCTATAAATTACGAGCAAGA
The DNA here is from genome assembly GCA_949130495.1 of Sambucus nigra. Taxonomy (NCBI): domain Eukaryota; kingdom Viridiplantae; phylum Streptophyta; class Magnoliopsida; order Dipsacales; family Adoxaceae; genus Sambucus; species Sambucus nigra. The sequence continues at coordinate 87,198,648 of OX422215.1, read as the reverse complement.
AAGTTTTCGTAAACTAGTAGGGGTAATGCAAGTAGTAATAAGAGATACTACGTATAAGTTAAATAATCGGGTGTGTGTATACCTAATTAACTTGATAGGTTGCGTGAATACCTATAATGATATGTATTCTATGTATGACATACCTACCATACTTGCTATCACGGGAGGTTGGGAAAAAGGGGACACTCCTATCTTGAGGAGCCTTTGGGGGGATATTTGACTGATACCTCAAGGGTATGGAACCTAGGTACGGGATATCTGAGAATGATAATTTAACGGTCATATGGGTGCGTAGGTATGTGCGTAGCCCATATGCTTGGAATGATGTTCGCCTCCAATATGTGTGAATTATAAATTTATGGTTCGTGGGGGTGATCGGGCGGAAAAAGTGTGTTCGTGTGAGGACACAATCGTTGTGCGTTTCGCCGCCGCGATGCAAAAAACCTAAGCTACTACTACACTTGACAAGCAAGTACAGCGGTAAGTCGGGTATCGTAAATCCACAGGGAGTGATTGAATTTTAGACTTTAATTGTTTTAAAACTTCTGAAAATAAAAGGGTGTAAAAGAAATAATAAAAGGTGATGTGTGGTTATGGTGACAAAAGAAAAGAGAAGTTAATGCTAAAATAAAGGAAAGCGAGGATCGGGATCGCATTCCACCACACGGGCTAAACAACTACTAATTAGAATTACGGTTCGAAAACATTTAATCGAGCATTTACAATTAAGCATAAACATCACACAAGAAGGAATTTAACCCAAAGTTGCGAGATTAAACATTTAACTGAAAATGGTCACACGCGGATTAAATTCGGATTGTCGCTATAAACTCTAACGTTGCGTGACAAAGTAAGATAAACGCCTAACAATCCAACTTTGATACGCGCGGTTTCAATTAAACGCAATTTTACACAAAACCTAGTTTTCGAGGTCCAAACCCGAAAATGGCGGAAACGCAATCCCGACCCTATTTATCTAAGGGCTAGACATAAATGAAACTAATTAACAAAGCAATAAACTAATTAAGCAAGAAATGAATAACTAAACTAATTAACAAAGCATGAAATTAATCTAGAAAGCAAGGAAATAATGGAAAACAACTATATTAATGGAATGGATAATGAAAACCAACTTACAAAACCCAAAAAGGGCATAACCCCAAGGAGAAATGAAGAAAAGCTCCCAAAACCAAACCCTAAACTAAGCTAAAATCTGATTATTATTGTCTCAAATGAGAGAGAATTGGGTTTATACAAAATATCCCATGGTAAACTTGTAATAAAAGGGAAGAAAACCAAAAATCTGGAGGCCCGAATCGATTCGGAAATGGTCCGAATCGATTCGGAAACAGGGGAAGTTCGAAACTGCAATTCTGCAGAATTCCGAATCGATTCGGTTTTGGGCCGAATCGATTCACAACCTACAGGTCTGAATTCTGCAGCTTTGTCCTGTTTTACGGAAAATGCCTCCATTTCTTCGTTATAGCTCGGAATGAGGCACGGTCGGAGACTACACGAAGATAACTCAGAGGAATACAACATCCAAGAAGACATTGGGCCAAAAAACCAAAATATGAAATGACTAAAATGCCCTTGAATGTGACCTTGAGTGTGAATTTGAAGTAAAAACCATCCTAAAAATGCCATAACTCTTTCGATACAACTCAGAATCATGCACCGTCGGCGGCCACGCGAAGAGAAATCAGAGGGCTTCAACTTCCGTGAAGAGCTTGGGATTCAAAACCGAATGCTGGAATTACTAAAATGCCCCCGAAGATGCAAAAGTCGACGAAACATTTCCGGAAAGCGTCCGAACTTCATACTAAGCATCCAAATACCTACAAAATCTCAATTAACCCCTGCAAAATATGTTAACATAGAAATCCAAGGTTGTCTGGTTAACGATCATAAATATAGGGATTAAGATACCCGAGGGGGATAATAACGCGTAGGTTAACGGGTGAAATACGCAATATTTGCGTCGTATCACACCCCCTAACTTACACATTGCTAGTCCCTAGCAATGAAATAGGAAACAACAAGAACTTCAAGAAAACCAAAAGCAGGAGAAGTACAAAAGTATGGTATAAAAGCATAAGGCCACTTTCGTGGGCGATTCGATTGCATTTAGCGTATGCAATAAGCCGTTAAACCCCTAGGTTACCCTAGAAGACGAGTGTCGTCTCGTGAGGGTTTTCAGGGATGATACCCACAAACATCGTATGGTTTCCTCAAAATATTCCCAACCCAACATGCGACAAACTCAACAACAACGAAAAAGATTTCAAACGCGTTATTAGCATATTGAACGAATTCAAACAAAAGTCCGTTGTTATTAACAGGTTGAATGCACCTCATAGAATTGAAACTTTAAAAGTGGGAGGGGGGGAAAGCACATGCATAGTGTGATTTGGCGAAAAACTTATATAAACCGGATACTAATCAAAGCAAGCATACATTCAATCCTCACGAGCATTACGCTCAACAAATGAAATCACTCGGAATGGGAGGTAATACACGGGACATGCGGGCATAAAGAGTAAATGTAAATGGAAACTAGGCCACACACATGTCACAAAAGAAGAACGCTATATAGGAAATGAAAAACTTGCAATCTCAATGAAAGGATACCGCACACTAAAAGAGGCGAAATGTAATTTCACAGATTATCAAAACTATTATGACTTTTAAATTAAATGCACCCTAAGATCACATAGGACTTTTAATAGGGTTGTAATGTAGGATAGGCTAGGGTATGAAATGAAGGAATGTATGTACGGATTCAAAGTGTTCGAGATGAAAGCTCGGGATAATGGAAAAATGCGGGCAATACCAAAAATGGAAAACAAGTTCCAAAACAAGTATCATCGGGGAGAGTAATCAAAGCTTATTGAACACTATACACAACATATACAACTTTCTCTTTCTTTTCTTTTCTTCTTTTTCTCATTTTTCTCTTTTGTTTTCTTTTGCTTTTTGCTTTCTCTTTTTCTTCACTTTTTTCACTAATTTCTTTTCTTTGCTTATCAAACTCTCATATGCCTAAATTGCAACCGACATCATAAAAACATCATTCAATCCCAAGTAACATTCCAAACAAAGGTATGGAAAGTGTATGTATGGTTTATAACTCCAATTTAGAGTTGGTTATGGGATTGGGGTTATGAAACGAAAGGCTATATTTAGGCTCAAAGGGGTTAACGAGGGTAAACATATAAGGGTGAGGTCAAGGCTAATATGGGTGATATAACAAAGATGGCCTATGATCATTTCACAAAGTTTACGCAATTCTCGAGTCAAAATAATATATGAAAATCATGATCAAGTAACACATTTCAAGCATGAACTCAATTAATGAACGATCAAATGAAAGATTAGTGAGATTACCAACGAATTCAACATTTTCAATGAGAAAAGAATAGTGTATAACACTCACAAATGACGAAAGGTACAAAGCTTACTCGGTGTAAGTATATACAATGCAACAAAAGATTACCGAGTTATAAAAATCTTAAACCAAATCAATATAACAAGGAAAGTGCATATGCTCATGGGATAAAGTTTAATTCATGAAGTTATTCACAATATCAATGATTTGAGGACTAAAGTCTAATAACTTCTAAAATCGAGAACATGCATCATTGAGTTGTCTATTGGATCGGGCAATTATTGAAATTTATCACTGAAAACAAGGCAAAATGCCCAACAAAGGAGAAAAAAGAAAGAAAATATTTTTGAAAATTTTCAAATTTTTCACAAAAAGGCATACTTGGTAACTAAATGTGAGCAAATCCATAGACTACACATGAAATGGATAGAATATCCTACACCCCCTAACTTAAATGTTGCATTGTCCTCAATGCGCATTAAGAACACAACACAAAGAGAGGAAAAGAGCGATATTACCCAAAGTTGGAGCGATCTCCATAAGCGCGAGTCCAAAGGAATCTACAAAACAAGTTAGTACCAAGCATAGCAAAAACAAATAACAAAAGTTAACTAATTACACTAGACTAAATTAAAAAGGAAAGAAAAATAGTAAAAAAAGAAAATTAAAAAGCTAACTATTTACAACCTACTATTTAGGCTTCGCACTAACTGTACACTAGAAGTCTAATTAGTTGAGGGTCCACCCAAAAAGGTATTTGACTTTGAAAGATAAATGGTGGACCCTCCAAAGTGAACATGCCTCCCGAAAGATATGAATTCCGTTTGAACAACGGAAGGCATGTGGGTGGTGGAAAAAGTGAACCATCGCCAATTTGAAATTTTGGGCGGACGATGGGGGATTTGGATAATAAGGGGGAAAGGTACACTAGAGATCCAAGAAAAATCGATTCATATCCCAAAGGTTTTTCAAGTGGAATGGGAGATAGTGCACACATGAGGATAACATCCATCGAAAACAAGTCCGGTAAAGAGTCCTCATCGGCAAAAAGTGTAGAAGTTTTAAAAGTTTCTACCGACTCATAGGAATCAACCGGTAATTCTAATGGTTCGATGACGGAAAAGGTAAATGGTGATGAAACAAATTCAATCTCAATCGACTCATCGTCGGAAGGAGATTGAATTTCGGAGGAGAAAGATGCACACTCGATGAGAAATTCTCTGAAAAATTGAGGTGAAACACAAGTTTCCACCTCCTCGTTGTTTTGTGCAAAAGAATTCATCTCATCGCAAAGTGCACTAAGTCTCATTCCAGCGTCATTTAGGCTTTCCAAACCTTGGGAGTAAAGAAGCAAAGTCTCTTCCAAAGTAGGCTTCCTCGGCTCAAGAGCCTCGGACTCCTCATTTGGTTGAAACTCATCTTCGAAAGTAATGAAATAAGAATCGTCATTGGATTCGAATAATAAATCCAACTCAAGCTCCCAATAACGATTTTCATTCCGATAAATGTTTTCAAGTCTTTCATTTTCAAGAAAATATTGAAAATGAAAAACTTGAAAACTATCCCCAAAGTATGAATCATTAGAATAACCGTAATAACTATAATAGTAGGACATGATTACCTCGTTGTTTGTAGATGGAGAATCCGAACAAGAAAGTGAGCAACCGTGAATCAAAGTTTCTTAGCGCTCAAAGTATGCAAATCCTGCAAGAAAGGTTAAAAGAAAGAATACAAATAGGAAAGGAAAAATACTACGAAATCATAAAACAATTACTATCTAAAACAAACTCCCCGGCAATGGCGCCATTTTGATCGGGCGGAAAAAGTGTGTTCGTGTGAGGACACAATCGTTGTGCGTTTCGCCGCCGCGATGCAAAAAACCTAAGCTACTGCTACACTTGACAAGCAAGTACAGCGGTAAGTCGGGTATCGTAAATCCACAGGGAGTGATTGAATTTTAGACTTTAATTGTTTTAAAACTTCTGAAAATAAAAGGGTGTAAAAGAAATAATAAAAGGTGATGTGTGGTTATGGTGACAAAAGAAAAGAGAAGTTAATGCTAAAATAAAGGAAAGCGAGGATCGGGATCGCATTCCACCACACGGGCTAAACAACTACTAATTAGAATTACGGTTCGAAAACATTTAATCGAACATTTACAATTAAGCATAAACATCACACAAGAAGGAATTTAACCCAAAGTTGCGAGATTAAACATTTAACTGAAAATGGTCACACGCGGATTAAATTCATATTGTCGCTATAAACTCTAACGTTGCGTGACAAAGTAAGATAAACGCCTAACAATCCAACTTTGATACGCGCGGTTTCAATTAAACGTAATTTTACACAAAACCTAGTTTTCGAGGTCCAAACCCAAAAATGGCGGAAACGCAATCCCGACCATATTTATCTAAGGGCTAGACATAAATGAAACTAATTAACAAAGCAATAAACTAATTAAGCAAGAAATGAATAACTAAACTAATTAACAAAGCATGAAATTAATCTAGAAAGCAAGGAAATAATGGAAAATAACTATATTAATGGAATGGATAATGAAAACCAACTTACAAAACCCAAAAAGGGCATAACCCCAAGGAGAAATGAAGAAAAGCTCCCAAAACCAAACCCTAAACTAAGCTAAAATCTGATTATTATTGTCTCAAATGAGAGAGAATTGGGTTTATACAAAATATCCCATGGAAAACTTGTAATAAAAGGGAAGAAAACCAAAAATCTGGAGGCCCGAATCGATTCGGAAATGGTCCGAATCGATTCGGAAACAGGGGAAGTTCGAATCTGCAATTCTGCAGAATTCCGAATCGATTCGGTTTTGGGCCGAATCGATTCGCAACCTACAGGTCTGAATTCTGCAGCTTTGTCCTGTTTTACGGAAAATGCCGCCATTTCTTCGTTATAGCTCGGAATGAGGCACGGTCGGAGGCTACGCGAAGATAACTCAGAGGAATACAACATCCAAGAAGACATTGGGCCAAAAAACCAAAATATGAAATGACTAAAATGCCCTTGAATGTGACCTTGAGTGTGAATTTGAAGTAAAAACCATCCTAAAAATGCCATAACTCTTTCGATACAACTCAGAATCATGCACCGTCAGCGGCCACGCGAAGAGAAATCAGAGGGCTTCAACTTCCGCGAAGAGCTCGGGATTCAAACCTGAATGATGGAATTACTAAAATGCCCCCGAAGATGCAAAAGTCGACGAAACATTTCCGGAAAGCGTCCGAACTTCATACTAAGCATCCAAATACCTACAAAAGCTCAATTAACCCCTGCAAAACATGTTAACATAGAAATCCGAGGTTGTATGGTTAACGAGCATAAATATAGGGATTAAGATACCCGAGGGGGCTAATAACGCGTAGGTTAACGGGTGAAATACGCAATATTTGCGTCGTATCAGGGGGATTTCGAACCCATTGTCCTTATTCAGTGCGAAATGTACCGGGACTTGATAGAAGAGTATGAGGGCACGGTAGCTGAGTCTAGAGGTGAGTTTTAGTGTATATATATACTTGTTGTGTGAAGGTATGCGGATGAGATATATAATGATGATAATCTCGGAATAACTTAAATAAGCGAGCACTTAATGTAATTTAAAAATACTTCCCAAATTGAGATAACATTCGTGAAAACATTTAATATAGTGTCGTAAGGAAAATATGGGTTAGTATTGCGGGTAGTGATTTGAAGGATTCCTGTCTATAGTCTAGCTATATGATAGAATAATTAATGGGTTTAGAGGTGCGTTAGGCGTGCACATTAGTTGAGAGGTGAGAATCTCAAGTGAGCGTTCGAAAAGCTAACATGCATATACTATTTGCTTTACTGCTATATTTAAATACTTGCTAAAATTTTTAAATGTTTTACACTCGTGCTCTGACCCGTCTCTTGCAAATATTTTCTCTTTTGTTAAATTATTTTAGGGCCCATCCAGAGGGACACCAAGCATAGGAGTTCCATTCACTTGACGTGCTATAGCTGTTGTGGAAGTTACATGACCTCCGTAGTAGACGCCTCCATATTTATCACTTCTTCATTTCGATATATTTACTTCTTTTAGGGAATGTTGCCCATTTCTATTAGACAGTCATAGATTTATGGATTCATTTATTTATTCAGTTCAGTTGTTGGACTATTTCGGTTGGATTATTGTACTTGATACCTGGATTGGATATGTTTACTCCAGTTGCATTTATTATTTTAGTCATTTCCTTTAATAAGAGTTTGGTTTGGATGGTGAATGTTAATTATTCACTAATTTGATTTTACATTAATTAAAAGATAAAAATTTTGACATCAACCTTTTTAAATATTAACTGGTTAGTACTTTAATAAAAGCTTTCGACAGTGATGCATATTCTGAACCAACTGGATATTCTCATTTAATTTAATAAAGGACTGATCACCCGGTATTTAAATAGGCAGGGTGTCACAAGTACGTAGGAGAATAGGTTTCAGTTGCTTGTGGATGGACTTTCCTAGAGAATCCAATAACATTTGTTAGGTAATCCCACTATGAAGACATATACGGATGTGTTAAATGTCGATTTGTTGCACTATCAGGACCACCACTTCTACGTGAAAGGAAGAAAGCACTCATGATATGGGGTAGCAGTGCCAGCAGGCCAGGACATTGGGTAGCAGTGCCAGTGGGGAAAAATCGACTCAAGGTCAGCCAAGGCAGAGTGAGCAGGGTTCTCAGCAAGGCAATTCTGCTAAGAGATTTCGATCAGGAGAGTACAGGCAGAGGCAGGGTGGATTCAGTCATGGCCACCGGGGTCAGCAGGGCCAACAATATTTCTAACAGGGCCAATGGAGAGGTGGTAATGGACAACAGGGCGATAGGGGGAGGATATTTCATCGGTAGGTGTTTCATATGTGGCAAGAATGTCCATAAGCGTCAAGATTTCCATGATAAGGGCTGAGTTCCGCAGCAGCAATGCACTCTCTAGGAGCCTCAGAGTCATATCTTTCCCGCCACTCTCCTAGCATCAGTACCCGCACCATCATTGCCTGCCATACAAGTCATTCCAGCAACCCCATCTCAGTAGGGGAAGTTACAGTACGAGCATATGTACAACGTCCACCAGGCCGTAGTTCCACTAGATCCACCCATAGTTGAGGGTACATTTCTTATACATGGGACTTCGGGGCATATTTTATTTGACACTGGGGCTTAACACTTATTTATAGCCATTAGATCTGCACGAGTCGCGGGATTATTAGACACGACCAATAGTACAGTCACGTGTGTAGACTCACCACTAGGTAGCGGGACATTTATCTTCTTTATTTGTCAGGGTGTGAGTATAGATATTAGGATACTTATTTAACCCATCAATTTGCTCATATTAGATATGTCAAAGTATGACGCCATTATTAGCATGGACTGGCTACCAGCGTATAGGTCCATGATTGAATGTTACAGTAGGAGCATAGTGTTTGAAATTTCGATCCAGGAGATGTTCATAGTGGCGATGCCTCGTCCCGAAGGAGGATCATCCACTCATTTATACTATATAGAGGAGGAAACCTCTAAGGGGGTAGTGATCTCCCTAGATTCGATTCAGGTTGTATATGAATTAGTAGATGTGTTTCAGGAGATACCGAGATTACCGCCTAGCCGTGAGATAGAGTTTATCATTGATTTAGCACCGGGTACACGGTCGATAGCTCATATGCCTTATCGTATAGCTCCTATATAGATGAGGGAGCTACAAGATCATATTGAGCATCTTTTTTGGCTGGGTTTTATTCGTAGGAGTACCTTGCCATGGGGTGCCCCAATGCTGTTTGTAAAGAAGAGGGATGGATCTCTATGCCTGTGTGTGGATTATCGGGAGTTGAGTAAAGTCAAGATATAGAATAAATATTCATTGCCCCGAATCGATGGATTATTCAACGAGCTTAGGGGATCCGCCTTCTTCTCTAAGATAGATTTGAGATCAGGATACCATTCGTTGTGCATCCGAAAGCAAGATGTAGCTAAGATGGCCTTTTTGACGAGATATGGGTCTTATGAGTTTCAAGTTATGGCACTTGGGCCAACCAATGTGCCAGCTGTGTTTATGGATTTAATGAATAGGGTGTTCAGAGAGTTCTTGGATTAGTTTGTCATTGTATTATTGGTGACATCCTGATTTATTCTTAGACCGGGGAGGAAGGGTTTCGCAGACCTTATGCGAGCATCAATTATACGCTAAGTTTGAGAAATGAGGGTTCTGGATGCATGAGGAATAATTCTTGGGGCATATTAAGTCTGACATGGGGATATCGGTGGATTCCAGTAACGTGTCAGCAGTGAGGGAATGGGGACAACCAACGACACCGATGGAGGTGCGTGATTTCTTGGGATTGGACGTGTACTACCGACGGTTTATTCAGTGGTTTTTGAAGATTGTGGGTCCGTTAACAAATTTGCCTCGTAAAGGGGTGCCATTTATTTGGGATGACGCGTGTCAGTTAGCTTTTGATGAGCTGAAGGACAAGTTGACTACAACACCAGTAATTGCACTTCCCAAGGCAGGAGTGGAGTATTTTTTTTTACTGACGCGTCCCTACAGGGACTTGGCGTGTGCTACAGCAGGAGGACCAAGATATAACTTATGCTTCCCACAAGCTTAAGTCTCATGAAAGGAATTACCCTACCCATGACTTAGAGCTAGCAACATTCGTGTTTTTGTTGTTGATTTAGAAACATTACCTGTTGGGGTAGAGATTTTGCCTAATCACAGATCATAATTCACTAGAGTACTTGTTCACTCAGAGAGAGTTGAATATACGTTAGCGTATGTGGGTGGAATTTGTGAAAGATTATCAATTTGATATGCAGTATCACCCGATAAAGGCTAACGTACGGGTAGACGCATTGAGCCGCAGGCTAGTGGGGGATGTAGCTGAAGCTTGGAAGGTGAAATGCAAGGAGCTGGGACATCAGGATTTAGTAGCCATTACATTTATGTCGGTTATGACCGTCACCCCCAGATTGTCACGAGGGTAGTATAGGCCCAGACAATGGATTTATTTTGTCATGATCGGATTAGACAACTTTTAGCCAGGGGATCAGTGTCATACTCCATGAGTTCAAAGGGAGGATTACGCTTCAACGGGAGATTGGTTATTTCGAAGGGGGAGGACTTATGATGCAAGGTGATAGCAGAGTCGCACGGGTCATGATTTACAATACATCCTGGAGGGATAAGATGTACCAAGATATGATACGACAATATTGGTGGAGTGGGATGAAGAAAGACATTGCCGAGTTTATCTCTGTAGGAGGTGAGTTCTTGAAATGATACTAATGTCAAGGGAGGCATAGCCCCTTATCAAGATGGTGATTAGGGCCTCAGAAAAAATAACAATAATACATACAAGTCCCAAGTCGGCACATTCAATGTATAAAACTCCAGTATTAAATATGTTCTTACAACATAAATTCTATAATGAAACAATCAATGCGGGGGATCCCACTGTTGACTTGATTGGAGGGAGTAGTATCAAGCACCTTTAGTGCAACAAAGGCAAGGCAGTAACCTTAAACACAAATGGAGTAAATGAGGTGGTCACACAATAAATGTTCTCATGATAAACTCTCTTGTCTGGAAGTATTTTGGCATCAATTTTGGGCTAGAAAAGTGCGATCCCTAAATAATATAACTTTGGATGTATTTATAGAGAGAAATATCACTCAAATGACCTTCATATATTAAATGCATCTGACCCCTTTTAATGCCATATGTCTTGTGCATTTAATTTCAAAGATATTGCATTAAATGAGCCAGATATGATATTTTCAGTGGGAACACTTTTTAGACTATTGGGGTTGTGATAGCATTAAATAAGATGTGATGTGTCAGCTATGAATTTACCATCGCAGGAATATTTTCACTTGAGTGCTATTTTATCGAGTTTCTGAATGTCAGACATGCTGACATCAAAGAGTTGGTAAACAGTAATCTGTAAAGGATGCGCTGTCACATCACTCAAAAAGGTAGTTCGTCGAATTGAGGTTGCTCGACTGATGAATGCTCAAGCAACTTGTGATGTGTGTAAACATCAGAGGTTAAATTTTTGGACAACTGTTTAGGATTGGGGACCCTCGAGTGGGTCCCCAGAGATGGTATCTCGAGGGACTACTGATCCATGTTGTGTATAAACCAAGGTTTTTCCTAATTACCCTAAAGGGGTTGGTATCTTCCAACGTTGTCTTTCACCCAATCCTCCAAACCAAATCCCTGCGAGATACCCGAAATGAGGTTGTTTGATAGAGCATGTAAGCTCTTCCATTCCCTGCCAGACATGGTCCCTTGAGGGTACCGAGCAACCTCACAACATTACAAAGTGAACTTTATATTTACAAAGAAAGCTAAATACAAGTGCATCAAAGTCCTATTACAATTTGTGTTTTCTCCAGTTTATCTCACGGGCTCGATATTTATGGGAGATCCATCGAGCAACTTCGTCTTTGTGCGAGTGACCATCTTTACAGGAGGCCCCTCGAGCAGCTTCAGTAATCTTTCCTGTGATGTGTTAGCGATGCTTTAGTCAACTTTAAGCCTGGACCTCCCTCTACATTTGCCCATTCATAGAGATATTTATTTATTTGAAGAAATATCTGTATGAAAAAATGAATTTGCATCCCATCTCGATTGACCTGTATACATACACTATTTACACATAAAGTTAGAATAAAACTAGGGGTAACTTTGTCTTGAAATTCGAGCTACTTCAAGACTCTTCCTGCTCGGGTGATATTGTGACTCAAATGACTTCTGTTTTTCAGTCGTTTAACTTGGGGAATTACAATGGTTTCTAATAAAATTTCCCCCAAAACCATTTATTTTCCCAAGTGTAAAAAGGCATAAATTTTCAACCCAAACGTCTTTTGAATTTCCCCCAAAATTTCATCATTGATGCGTCGCTTCATTATAAATGCGATTAATAGCCCTTCTCCCAGTCGTACATGTGTCAGGTGAGGTATTGAGTCAACAAAACTTTCTTGTGATGATTACATTTCCCCACGCGCGTCTTTTCGTGGCAGAGGCATATTTTCAAAAGAAGATGTCCCTTATAAAAGGGTTTACTTTCATACCTATCTTCTTTAACCCTTGGGTTTTCTGAGCGAATCGTTTATTTAATTCCAAGAGCAAGCCGTATTCCCTGTTTCCAAAGTTACCAAAATATTCTTATTTTCCTCTCTTCTATTCGATTTATTATTCTCTGCCACGACACCTGTTGTCAAAAGAACTCCTTCTGTCATGGGTGGCGCCGTCGGGGTAACATCCTTCGATATTACTGATCATCGTTTTCAGTGGGAAAAATACCATTGTGCACCCTATTTTGGCACTATAGAAAAATTTTGGGAGTTTGCTAATGCTTTTCCTGGCTCCGTTGTTTCTAAGGCCAAACATTTGAACTTGTTTGTGGGTGAAGATGATGTTATAGAAAATTATGCGTACCTCCCTGTTTCTACTATTACCAGGTTTAGGATTGAGAGGGGAAACTATTCCTATTCAAATGTGGAATTTGAATCAGCTGGTGGATCGTGTGAAGGTCTGGGTGCCTGGACTGATTATATCCATGGCAAATACGTTGTAGAATTGCTGACCGTTGGCCCATCTTGCACCAAATGGTTTGGTAACTTGACTTTGGCCAAAAATAATAACACGTTGAGGAGACTAGTTTCTCGTTGGAGTCATCGGACTCACACTTTTTCTGCTGTTTGGGGAGAGTTCACAATTACTTTAGAGGACGTATGTGAGCTCCTTGGTTTGGAAACTGTTGGTACTGATACTTACTTTGAGGAAGCCATCTCGAAGGAAGGTGATGTCAATCGCAAGGAATTGAAAAGTGTAATCAAGAGGTGCATGAAGATTTACAAAAATATACCTGTTCAGAAATTATCAAGTACTTCTTTTATATGGAAGATAGAGAGAGTGCCCTTGCTCACGAGCAAGCTAATAAAGATCCAAAGGACAAACATGTTCTTGAGATGCCCCTAACTAGAGAAGGATATGAGAGCAAAATTGAGCTCACTGGGTATATCTGGATTATACTCTCGAGGATCTATCTACCTAGGAAACCCCATGACTGCTTGAGGATGGATATTATTAATCTTGTTATTCGCCTTGCCTCTAGGGTGAAAGTCCCCTTAGCTTCCATTACTCTTGGTTCACTTTACACTTGGCTTGACATAGTACAAACGGATTCTGCCCGGTCTCTTGGCCATTTTGATGTGTCGAACTATGTAAACCATATTCTTGTCACAGCATTCATCTATGCCAGGTTTCCCAACTATGCCCCAGCTAATTTACTTCCTACCTCCTATGATATTAAGGTCCCCTGAATCCTTTCCTAGAACCATAAGCAGTCCAAAAATCTTTTCATTCTTTTAATGATAATGTAAAACGCATCAATTTTCGCCCTTATTCTATTACTGACCAATTTTTTACTAATGCCTTCTTTGAGGATATCTCTCGACCAGTTCAGGCAATCGAGCCATATTTTTCCCTTAATTTACCTTCTTCCTATGTTCTCTTAGTTATTACTCCCTCTTATCTTCCCTAATGCACCGAATGGTCTAACTACTGTACGGCCTACTCACCCCATCGATTAGTCATGCGGTTTGGTTTTGACCCAGGGGTGCCCCTTCTCAGCCACAATAATACTAAGAAACCTTCAAATTTTTCCAAAGCATGTGGTTATTTTTTAACCGAGACAATATCCAATCTTTCTGGCCAGTTGCAAGACCAAATTGTTATCCCTGTCAAGCGTACACGAGGTAGTAGGCCTGCCACATACCTTAATGTATGTTGGACTAACACCCTTGGCCATTTTCTTAAAGTTATTGAACAAGAACCCATTTACCCTGTTGTTGAGCATTTTCCCCCTCTGAGTTGGGATTACGAACCTGTTCCATCAATCAAGTCCAATTTCCTCGAAGTGAAACCAATAACACGACCCCCATGGAACTTCCTCCTTTAGCACCTCCCCACGAAGCCATCTTGAAGAAGAAGAAAAAAGGGGCTTTAAGTTTTCAGCAGGTTGAGGAGTCTGTTGATCCCCCTACTACTTCTCGAGTTGTTATTAAAAAGGAAGCCCCCATTGGTATCTCAATTATTATTGTGGCTAAGGCCAAGAAAAGAACTCCCATCAAGAAGAAAAAACAGGTTGCACCAGCCAGCCCTTCTCAAGCATCTCAATCCGAGTCTTCTACTGACCCATAATTGGTTGATCAGTGCATGGAGTTGCTCGATAATTTGCTAAGGCGGTTTAACCAAGTATCAACAGATGCGCAGGCTATTTTGTCCCAACAAATGGTTGAAAGAGGTATCTCCTTTATTCCCCCCACCCCTATTACTGGTGGAAGAGGGCAAGATCTAGTCCCAAGGTTCAACTTTCTCATTACGATATTGAGGTTGAAGAGGAGGAGGATGAGGATGAGGAGGACTCCCCCTTAATTCGACCTTCTGGAGGCTATGTCGGATGTACTCTTCCGAGAAGCCTGGTTCCATTCCCACGGATTATACCATTCTCGATGATTATAGCAATGACCCAATACACGATAAATCTTAGATAATGCCCAGCGCCCAAGACCTTTCTTCCCAGCACTCTCTCAGTGTTGATCTTCATTCATGTTCCCCTGATCCTAGAGTCCAGTCCTTCTCTACGTGTTGTTCGTCAGGACAAAGAGTTGGTTAGAGTAAGGGCGATAACAGGTACTAGTCCCATGACTATGGTGAGTGTACATTATTTCTTACACTTTGTATTTCTCCTCTATGTATATTATACTTGCATTTTGTTATGTTTTCGTTGGTTTCTTCTAGCGAGGAAATTAATGCCAATACTTGTCAAGACCTTGTGGCTGTTCCCCCTAAGGCCACCATTAATGAACAATTTTTAGTGGGGTTGTTTGGGCCCACTATGCTGGAAGGTAAAGTATCCACCCATGTGGAGGTACAAGTTGGAGCTTAAGCTAAAATAGTGGAGAAGATGGTTATTACCCCTACTGAGGTTCCTGAGGTTGCTCGTGATCCAGTAGCCATTAAGTAACCATGTACTGAGGAGGTATCCTTACCATCATTTATTTCTTTGAGTAAAAAACTAGATTTTGTAGGCAACAAGTAACTCACCTAGTCAAGCAACCATAAAGGTTCTTGAGGTAAACTAAACAGCTTAAGAATGTCCAATCGTACTTAGTCGAGCAACCATAAAGGCGCTTTAAGCAAAATTGGGACTTTTGAAGCGACAACAGTTTACCTAGTCGAGCAATCATAAAGGTGCTTTAGGCAAACTGAGGCTTAAGAATGCCCAGTATTACTTAGTCGAGCAACCATAAAGGTGATTTAAGCAAAATTGGGACTTTTGAAGCGACAACAGTTTACCTAGTCAAGCAACCATAAAGGTTCTTAGACAAACTGAGGCTTTGAATGCCCAGTCTTACTTAGTCGAGAAACTATAAAGGTTCTTTAAGCAAAACTGGGACATTTGAAGCGACATCAGCTTACCTAGTCGAGCAACCATAAAGGTTCTTTAGGCAAACTGAGGCTTAAGAACATCTGTTGTGCCCATACTCTGTTTTCTTCCAACTTGACTTATTCCTCATTCTCTCAAGTTGAAGTGAGCTAGCCAAAGACTTTAGTGGATGTTGTTGCCCCTATCAAGCAAGTAACCCCGTAAGAATGTTCCTCTGGAGTCTGTTGGGAACTTTGTTGAAATAAGCACTGTGCCTCTGACAGCCTAAAATGTGTGTGTGTGGGGGGGGGGGAGGACGAGACACTGCTCTTGTTTTTCAACAAGATGATAGGGATTCAAATTTTGTCTTTCGCTCTGCCAGTGAAAATGCTTTTAGTGTGCATCCTCTAGAACTGGCTCATGTTGAGGTTGTGAGGCAGAACTTGAAGGGGTTTCCCCATATCGTGACCCCTCCTTATAATGAACTAATTGAGCGACTACTGGAGCAACACCCTTCCACCTTTACCTCTCGTTGTATTCAAGCCATCCCTGTTATGATGGTTGCAAGCTTTTGGGATTTGCCACAGTCTTAGTCGATGTACTACATACTCCTCTACCCTATTTAAGCCCCTCGAAGATCAGGGAGATAATGGGACAAATCAATGTTCATGCGGGTAAGGGTTTTTCCCTAAAATGGCTCATCAATTTGCTCAAGACTTTTAAGAAAGCTGACATGCCCTCCTTTTATGCGAAGATCCAAGCTGCTACCCACTCACGAACTGTGCTAGCTGAGAATATGGCCACTTTAAACTCTAAAATTTCCAAGGTTGAGGAGGAGGTTATGGGTATCAAGGAGTCTTTAGTTAAGGCTGAGACGAAGGTTGATCAACTTCAGCTTGAGATGGGTCGTTATCAGCAAGAGATGGCAAACTTGTCTAGTGAGGAATATTCTTTGGCCCCTCTTTTACCTTATCACCACCATAGGATTTTCGACTCCTCTAGCTTGTGGTTTGTTATAGATGACCCAAGTGATTATAAAAAGGACTTTAGAGCTAAAAAAATGTTCTGCCTCAGTTTGCTTTTTTTTCATATGTCTCGAGGCATAAGATCCTCTTTTGTGTCTGAATGAACTGTGTTTTTTGGAATGCATAAGATTTAATTAACTTCTACTTTCATGCAAACTGTCTATGAGAAAGAAAAAAAATTGTAATTGATTAAACATTATCCTCATGCTATATATATAATTCCCAAAAGTGCTATAACTTGACGAGTTGTGAGAACATGCTCTCTTTTCAACTTACTTATATCTACAGCGTTAACTACCAGTACAACCCCAAAAAAGAAGCAAAGATAAATTAACAACTAAATACAATATATTTTGAGCCACTTGTTGTTAAGTTTAAAAGTCTCCTCATCCTCAACTTTCGAGATCTCATAATAACCTGAATCATGGGCCTTTCGCACAACATAAGGTCCTTCCCAATTTTCTTCGAACTTAGGCAACGAGAGACCCGGGATGTGTCTTGTACAAGCCTTCAAAACTAGATCGCCTTCCTGGAACTTTCTTGGCTTTACCATTTGGTTATAAGATCTGGACAGCTGCTTTCTATACATCTCAAAATGCCTTTTCGTGTTATCTCTGTGCTATTCTACTGCTTACAATTACACATGACGACTATGGGGGAGCATTGCACTTCATAGGTTATAGCGCGCATAAGGTACCTAGAGTTCTAGTGGGAGAATTGCTTCTGCGCCAAACACTGACGAGAAACAGGTGTATCCCGCGGGTTTCCTCATTCTGGTTATATATACCCACAAGACCTCTGGTATTTTATCGTCCTAAGTTCCTGGGAAATCTTCTAATGTTTTCGAAAGGATGTTTACCAGAGTCTTATTCGTGGATTCAGCCTGTCCATTGCACTTAGGATAGGCCACTGTTGATTTGTAATGAATAATTGAGTATTTTTTTGTGAGCAACCGCACATCAATATTAATAAATGGGGTCCCATTATTAGATAAAAACACCTTCAGGATACCAAATCTGTAAATAATAAACTCCTTCATAAAGCGCGCAACCACCCTAGTCATAGCCTTCTTCAATGGTATAGCCTTTGCCCATTTGTTGAAACACTCCATAGCCACTAGTATCCAGACCTTGCCCCTCGAGGAGGGGTTATTTTCCCCTACTATATTGAATGCCCATGTGGGAAATGGAAAAGGAGTGGAGAGGGAATGTAGGTCCACTGAGGGAGCATGAATCATATTCCCATAGAGCTGACACACCTTGTATTTTTGGACAAACTCCGCTGAATCATTTTCCATGGTGGGCCAAAAATACCCCAATGTCATTAGTTGGTCATAGAGTTTTGCTCCCCCAATGTGTCTTGGCTCATGTTGCTTTAGTACCTCATCTGCTTCCTCCAGCCTAATGCATTTTAGGGGCCTATCGTGATAACCTTTTTAGTATAGCTACCCCTCATACACATAATATCTGGACACCTATTATGTTAGCCTTGTGGCGTCATTTTATCAATGGGAACAATATCATTAACCAACTTATCTAGGTATGGTTGTCTCCAATCTGATGGCTAATCTATGAAGTTACACTCCGCAGCTTGGTAATACAGTAGGCATTTCCCACGATCTCTCTGTAGTGACGCAGCATCTTGTTTCATCGTCGGCCAAAAGTATCATACCCTCCAAATTCTTCGGTACAAAGGGATTTTTGTTATCTCGTATCTTTTGTCATATATCTCTATCAACCTCTCCTTAGCTTCTTCAAGGCCCACACACCTAGATATCCACCCCTTTTGTTTTTATAGTACAGATTGCCTGAGGTGGTAAAGTATTATCCCAGTTCGACCAACGTTATTGGTCCTTAACCCATTTCTAATTGTCTCTGCATTTACCCTTCCAGTCATTTCTATCATCAGAAGGTAACATTTATATGATAGTTAAGGGTGATGTTTTCTTTGTGATTCGAATAACTATTGATTCTCCATCAAAAGTAATTTTTTGAGCAATTATTGCATAAGCATCGCCATGTCTTTTCACTGTCCTGGGGTGCTTCTTTATCTTCACTTCGTAGAACTGGATAAGCAACCTCTGTACGATTGTTCGATAAGGTGCCAAGGTAATGTACTTCAGAGCGTATTCGCTATTCACCTGCTATACCACCAGATTGGAATCCCCTTTTATCGTCAACATATGGATACCTCTTCGTAAAGCCTCCAAAATCCCCAACACTAAATCCTCATACTCAGCTTCATTATTTGAACATTTAAAGCCTATGTTGAAGGACAATTGTTGATACCAAATTTAGTCTGTTGACATGGCTCAATTAAATGGAGACATGTGGTAATCTTCATGGCAATAACAAACACATCGGAAC
The DNA here is from genome assembly GCA_949130495.1 of Sambucus nigra. Taxonomy (NCBI): domain Eukaryota; kingdom Viridiplantae; phylum Streptophyta; class Magnoliopsida; order Dipsacales; family Adoxaceae; genus Sambucus; species Sambucus nigra. Next base: position 87,179,389 of record OX422215.1, on the reverse strand, counting down.
AACCCCTTGACTTCGAGGAACTCATTTTCCCCGACCAACTCAAATACTCCGAGTAGTAGGTACTCTCCGAGGAACTGTACTGCACCGAGCAACTCATGGATGGTGAGATACTTAGGTGGTCCAAGCAGCTTTGGCGGTCTGAGCTGCATCTCGATCAGAGAATTTATTATCAGACAATTAAGAGGATTAAATGCGCATTAAATGTTGATTATCATCACACGGATGTATACGCTTATTGAACAGCTATGTATTACCCATTCACATGTACAACCTCATGGCTATAAATACATTGTACCATCCTCATTATGGGGGACCGGAATTTCTGGAGATAAACCCTACTTCGAGAATTCCCAAACAATCAATAATAGCACCAACAGTGGACGTAGGCCATTTGTTCAAGGCTGAACCACTTAAAAATCTCTTGTCTTATTTATTTTTATCTGTGATTAAACAATTAGAGATAATCTAATTTTTTACATCAACAGATTGGCGCCGTCTGTGGGAAATGACTGTAATTTTCATTTTTCACCAAAAATAATTCATCATCAATGGCTGACAATCCTGAATCCAGTAATCGAAACGCTGGGAATCCCCCAAATCCATCCGTTCCTCCAAATATCCAAGATCTGGCAGGAATCATGGCCAGTTTGGCTCAAGGCCAGACAGCCATGCAGGAAATAATGCGACAACTCATGCAAACTATCCAAGGTGGAGCATCAACCTATTCAGGACAACGAAGTGGTCAAAGAAATACTCATTTACTTTCTTCACGCATTAGGCAAAGCGATTCATATCACATTGATAAGTCTGGAGATTTTTCTTATCAACCGGGTCGAACTTCGTCAGTACGAGCCACAGATACTGAACAACACATCACTCTCTCTCCGAAAAGGACCATTGCACTGGAAAGATTGAGTAAGGTCTCTCCTTTTGATCGATTGGGCCATAGGAAGAATAAAAGTCCTCCTAAGGCTGTGTCAAGAAACTTTCGACGACCATTTGATTTAAGAGAGGGTTCTGCCCAATCACAACCAGTTGCTCGACAAGATAGATCCCAAGAAGCCACTTCCACGCGATCAGTTGCTCGAACCAACATGCCCAATGAAGGAAATGATGTGTGAAAAGGCTCTATTCAGAGGCTGGAGGATAGATTAGGAGAAATATCCAAGGCCAAGAATCCTCTACAAAGAACTTTTGTCCAAGGGACACCTTTTGTCCAAACAATTGTGGATTTTCCAACACCATCAAAGTTCAAAGCACCTGTTGTGACTCCTAAATATGATGGAAAAACCGATCCCGTCCTTCATATCGAGTTATACCAAGCTGCTGCCAACATCTATGCTGTTCCAGATGAGATGAGATGCAAGGCATTCTCGGGAACTCTTACAGGATCTACTCAAATATGGTACAATAATCTTCCTCGGGGTAAGATTTCAACTTTCTTTCAACTGGCCGAGCTCTTTATCGGAAACTTCTGCTTTGGAGCAAAACCTGTCAAACGAGTAGCACACTTGTTAAGTGTTAGACAAAAGGCAGGGGAGAGCACTAGGGATTATATAACTCGTTTCAATAATGAGAAGCTCGAAGTTATTGATTACGAGGAAAAGACAACGATTACTTCCCTGATGAGTGGGTTATTGCCCAACAAGTTATATTACACTTTGGCTAAAGATCCACCCAAAACCATGTCAGAATTGATGGCAAAAGCGGCCAAGATCATGAATGCCGAGGAGGCTATGGCTGCAAAAAAGAATATGGATACCAAAGAAACCAAGGTAGAGGGTGATAAGGCCAAAAAGAAAGAGCATAAGAACAATGGTGGTGACAAGCACTCAAAAACAAAGCCATTATGGGAGGTATTGAAGAAATTTGAGAATTATACTCCTTTGAAGGTAGACATCAACCATGTTCTAGAAGAAATCAAGAACAACGAGGAGTTAAATTGGTCGAAAAAATGAAGTCAGACCCTGACAAAAGGAATAAAGCCAAATATTGCGAGTTCCACAAGGATCATGGCCCCACATGACCAAAAATTGTATAGCTCTTCAGAATGAGATCGAGGCACTCATTAGACAAAGAAAACTGGAAAAGTATGTTGATCGCAGAAATGAAAGAAGAAACAATGACCGAGCAAGAGAGAGATCTAGATCTCCTCGTCGAGTAGAGGAGAACAAGAAAAGAGACCATGAAGATGATCCAGAAGACGACCCTGATCTTCCCAAAAGACCAAGGCAGCCAGAACGTGAGGTATTTTGAATACGTTTTGGATCCTTTGATTGTAATGTTATTATAGGTGGAGATACAGGAGGTAGAGACCTTACTGCAGAAAGAAAAGATTACCTCAATGACGCTCAAGCCTGTTCATATATCCAACGAATAAATTTGGCTGAAGATGATCGCCCGAGGAAGGTCAACAAAGAAAAACTGGTCATCGGTTTCTCAAAAAATGACCTCGCAGGTGTGCTGTATCCTCATGATGATCCATTGGTGATCAAAATGAGAATGAAGGAAGTGATGATCTCGAGAGTACTGGTTGATAATGGTAGCTTGGCTGATATTATGTTCTACTCGTGCTTCGATAGCCTAAATCTAAAGTTGTCTCAGTTGGATACTTATCATAGACCTCTTCTCGGTTTTGCTGGCGAGAAAGTTTTTCCACTTAGGACGATCAAGTTGGATATGTTTATTGGTACATGGCCTGCTTGTCGAACCGAAAGAGTACGCTTCTTCGTGATGGATAAGAATGTTCAATCAGCCTACAATATCATCATGATAAGGGTAAGATTGAAGAAGTTCGAAGCAGTACTATCTACGGTACATCAATGCCTAAAATTTCAAACCAATTTTGGAGTAGGAGTTGTGAAGGGTGATCAAAAAGTAGCTCGGGAATGCTACTATTAATCTACCGAGCAGGAGGAACTGGAAGAATCTAGGAAAAAGACTACTACCTATCAAGTGGATGAGGGTGCAGAAATTGAAACATTGGATCCTAGAGACGAGTCGCAACTCGTGAAAGGTCAGGTGGTAGAAGCTACTCAAAACATCATTCTGGATGACGAGCACCCTGAACGAACAACCCAGATAGGTTCGTCGTTAGACGCCTCATTAAAACAGGAGTTGATAGTTTTCTTAAAAAGCAGAAAATAAACTTTTGCTTGGAGTCATGAAGATATGCCCGGAATAGACTCAAATTTCTTATGTCACGAGCTCAATGTGAATAAGGAGATCAAGCCAGTGAAGCAGAGAAAAAGAGTGTTCAGCCCCAAAAAGAACCAAGCTATACAGGAGGAGGTCGAGAAGCTCCAGAAAGTTTGCTTTATTGAAGATGTTAAGTATCCAGACTGGTTAGGAAATGTGGTGATGGTGAAAAAGAAGAATAATAAATGGAGGATGTGTGTAGACTTCACCGACCTCAACAAGGCATGTCCAAAGGATCATTTTCCCTTGCCTCGAATTGATCAACTAGTGGATGCTACCTCGGGACACGAGCTGCTGAGCTTCATGGATGCTTATTCTGGTTACAACCAGATTAAAATGAAACCTGAAGACAGGGAGAGTACTTCTTTCGTTACCCCTAGGGGAACTTATTGTTATAATGTTATGCCTTTTGGTTTGAAAAATGCAGGTGCGACATATCAGCGGCTGATGAACAAGGTGTTTGCAGAACAAATCAGTTGCAATATGGAAGTCTATGTTGATGATATGCTGACAAAGAGCAAGAAAGCTGCTGACCATCTAGTTGATTTAGGCCAGACCTTTGATCAATTAGATAAATATCAAATGAAGCTGAACCCGACCAAGTGCATATTTGGAGTACGAGAAGGCATGTTTCTCGGGTATATTGTCAATCAACGAGGCATTGAAGCAAACCCTGAAAAGATCAAAACTCTATTAGGAGTGCGATCTCCAACGACGAAGAAGGAAGTACAAAGTCTTACAGGGCGAGTAGCAGCACTTAACAGATTTATATCACGAGCAACTGATAGATGCCTTCCATTCTTCAAAACGCTTCAAAAGACTTTTGAATGGAATGGAGAATGCGAGAAAGCTATTTAAGAGTTGAAAAAATATTTGGGAGCACCTCCACTGTTGTCTAGACCAGTGATGGGAGAAAGGTTGTACTTATACCTGGCAGTTTCGAAAAATGCAGTTAGCTCAGCATTAACAAGAGTAGATGATGGAGTACAAAAACTAATTTATTACACTAGTAAGGCCTTTCGAGGAGAAGAGATCAGATATCCAAAGCTGGAAAAGTTGGCACTGGCGCTGATCGAAGCAAGTAGAAGAACAAAGCCATATTTCCAGGATCATACCATAGTCGTATATACCGATATGCCGTTGAGGCAAGCTCTTCATAAACCAGAAAAATAAGGGAGATTGATGTATTGGGCAATAGAACTCAGTGAATATGATATAATTTATGAGCCTAGATCATCACTGAAAGGGCAAGCAATAGCAGATTTTATAGCAGAGTTCACTTATCCTGATATCCCTGAGGAACAAAATCTGAGCACCGACCAACCTGTGGATGTTACAGGATCATCAAATTTAAACCCCGATCAACTTAAGTTGGTCGGAGAGCAAGAGGAGAAGGTCGACGAGCAACGAGGTGTGGTAGAAATGGAGATAAAAGAGCAACAAATATTCCATCGAGGAATTTTGTCCAATAAGAAGTTTGAGGATGAAATACCTGTATGGAACCTATATGTGGATGGCTCATCATGCACCTCGGGTAGTGGAGCTAGGATTGTATTAAAAAGTCTAGACGAGATCGATATAGAATATGCTCTGCATTTTCAATTTCAAGCTTCTAATAATGAGGCCGAATATGAAGCGATGATTGTAGGTCTTAGTCTGGTAAAAATCATGAAGGCAGAGCAGGTAATCGTATGCAGTGACTCACAGTTGATTGTAAACCAAATGCTTGGTGTGTATACATCAAAAGGAGAGTTGATGATTAAGTACCATGCAAAGGCAATGGAATTGGTATCGGAATTTGTTATTGTTCAATTGGTCAGAATACCAAGAATGGAGAATGCAAGAGCAGACGCTTTAGCTCGATTAGTATCGGCTACTCGTACCGAGCTACGAAAAATAATCCCGATTGAAGTTCTAGCTGGTTGGAGCATAGAAGAAGATCTAACGATGAATTTTATTACCCTTGATTTAAGGCCATCTTGGATGGATCCCGTTAGGGCATATATTGAGGAGGGAGAATTACCGATTAACAAACTCGCAGCTAAGAAATTAAAGTTTAAAGCTGCTCGTTATGTACTAACTAATGGTATTCTATACAGACGAGGAATCATAGCTGGCTTGCAGAGGTGTGTACATCCAGTCGAGGTGAAGGATTTGATTGAAGAAATCCATGAAGGGTCTTGTGGAGCCCATGCAGCAGGTCGGACACTTCTGCAAAGAATAATGACGCAAGGATACTACTGGCCAATGATGAGGGCTGATTGTATAGCCTATGCCAAGAAATGTGACAAGTGTCAGCGCTTCTCCTCCATCCGAAGAACTCCCCAAGCATTGTTCACACCCATTACTTCCCCTTGTCCATTTGCCATGTGGGTAATTGACTTAGTCGCTCCACTTCCAACAACTAGAGGAAGATTTAAATATCTCGTCGTTGTAGTGGATTATTTTACTAAGTGGGTAGAAGCCGAGCCTCTTATCGACATGACATACGAAAATGTATACCAATTTATTTGGAAAAATATCATTTATAGATATGGACTTCCCCATGCATTCATCACCGACCATGGAACACAATTTGACAACGAGGAGTTCACTGCCTATTGTCATCAGTCAAATATCTTGAAGATCCACTCGGTACCAGGCCATCCCCAAAGCAATGGACAAACTGAAGTGACAAACAGAACGTTGCTAAATGGCTTGAAGAAAATACTGAATGACGCGAAAGCAAACTGGATCAGCGAGCTGCATTCTGTGCTGTGGGCTTATCGTACTACTCCCCGAGTAGCAACAGAAGAATCTCCATATATGCTAGCATTTGGAAGTGAAGCTGTTATACCTACCGAGTTGGGTCTTCCAACACACAGAGTACTGAATTTCAATTCTCCTGTCAGCGATTTAATGAGAAGGTTAGATTTGGACATGCTCGAAGAAGTTAGAGAAGAAGCAACTATCAGGAATGCTGCTTACCAGCAACGAACAGTTTTGTTCTACAACAAGAGAGTGAAGAAGTGCGACCTGAAAGAATGAGACTATGTGTTAAAGAAAATGATTCAAAATAACAACAAACTGGAAGAGAATTGGCATGGACCTTACCGAGTTACAGAAGTTGTTCGACCAGGAACATACAGAATAGAAACTTTAGATGGGGAGGAGTTTAAGAATGCATGGAATGCAGAATACCTGTGCGAATATTATCAGTAAGGTAAACTCTCATGTAATGCAGTTCCATCAGTATGAATAAAATATGAACATTCTACCCAATTCTCCCTTTTTATTGAATTTTTTTACGGAATACTAGTGCTACACACTACTCAGCAAAATCCACCAACTCCGGTTGGTCGGGAATAAAAAATATTTCCCAAAAGTGCCAACTCCGGTTGGTTGGGAAGAAAATCCACCAACTCTGGTTGGCCGGGAATAAAAAATATTTCCCAAAAGTGCCAACTCCGGTTGGTTGGGAAGAAAACCCCACCAACTCCGGTTGGTCGGGAATAAAAAATATTTCCCAAAAGTGCCAACTCCAGTTGGTTGGGAAGAAAATCCACCAACTCCGGTTGGTCGGGAATAAAAAATATTTCCTAAAAGTGCCAACTTCGGTTGGTTGGGAAGAAAATCCACCAACTCCGGTTGGTCGGGAATAAAAAATATTTTCCAAAAGTGCCAACTCCGGTTGGTTGGGAAGAAAATCCACCAACTCCGGTTGGTCGGGAATACAAAATATTTCCCAAAAGTGCCAACTTCGGTTGGTTGGGAAGAAAATCCACCAACTCCAGTTGGTCGGGAATAAAAAATATTTCCCAAAAGTGCCAACTCCGGTTGGTTGGGAAGAAAATCCACCAACTTAGGTTGGTCGGGAATAAGAAGCTGTCAACTACAGTTGGTCGGGAACATTTTCAGCTAACGGCTTAGAATCAAAAAGTGATCAAGCAAAATTTTTAATACTCGTAACATTTTAAATTACCACCAAGATGGTCGAGAAATAAAATATCATCAATTTTGGTTAGTCGTCAAATGATTCCACAAATTCAGGATAGTCGATAATAAATTTTAACCAGCTTTAGTTGATCACCAAGTCGACAATAAATTTTAACCAGTTTTAGTTGATCAGCAAATAACACAATGTTGTTATCTTTTTAACAGATATACATACACATATGTAAAGTGTTTTACAAAATATCTACAATACAATGGCAATCAAAATTGCAAAGAATAAAATACCTAAAAATATTACATCAAGATTCCTATTCTTTGTAACCCTCATTATTCGCATTTTGGATCCGATCATCCAAATGGTAGAGAGCCTCATTGTAGCCAGCCATCCAGAATTCTCTGGGCTGCTTGTGGAATTGATAAGTTAACCTTTCCAGCTGCTCGTGAAGATTTTTTATAAAGAGTTCTTTATTCTCTAAAGCAAACTTTTGAGCAGAGAGTTGCTCGTCCAGATTCATGATTTTCTTAGATATCTCGACCAATGCCTGGTTCTTTGCCATCAATTGGAAGGCTTGGTTCTCGAGAGCCGATTGAGTTCTTTGTTCCTCGACAGGAATTCGAACAGCTCTTGCTCATCCCCGAGAAGCTCTTGATCGTCCCCGAGTAGATGTATAGGACCCAATCCTTTTCAAGGTTTCTAATTCATCCCTCAGGTTAGCATTTTCAACCTCCAAGAAAGAGAATCCCTCATCGTTCACAGGGACCAAAGCGTTTGAGGAAGAAGCTGCAGATTTCAACTGAGATGCCTTTCTTTGCAGGTTATTATTTTCCTACTCCAACAACTCAGCTATCTGTCTATGCTCTTCGACCTCAGCCTTCAAAGTTATCTCCCTCACATTGTAAGCAGCGAACAAATTATCATACCCCTTATCAGCACTGAGTTGTTGATACTTCTTCTCGTATCCCTCGTGCAAAAGGGCTGTAGATTCCTTATATTGTTGCTGAAGCTCTTGAAGAGTGCCCTGGAGGTATTCAATCATGTCATAATACGCTACATTATTAGCCACTGCACGATCGAGCAGGCACTTCAAATACTGGTAGGCTTCAACTGCTCGTTCTGAAGCATTTGGACTAAGTATATCAGCGATTTGAGTATCAGTCAAATCTGCATGGCCAACCTTGAAATATTCGTTGCATTGTTTCATCAATTTTGTATCATGAGCAGATAACAATTCCATCCTGGCCATAAACTAGTAAAAAGAAGAAAGAGCAAGAATCAATAAGGAGCAAGAGGAAGAGAAACAACAGTATGAATAGGCAAAACTTCAAATTTTATTATATCATAAAAGAGAGGTACATAGTTCAGAATTATAATTGACAAAAATAAGCAAAGAGAAAAAACCGAACAACTCTACACCTTCTCCTTGTCTCCCAAAACTTTCTCGGGAGGCTGGGATAAGGAGGTAGGTTGCTCGGATGGCACAGATGGTAGTTCGGGGGGTGCTGGAAGCTGCTCGATTGAAATAATGGATACTTGAAGTTGCTCGCAGGAATACTGGACAACTGTGGGATGATAAATTTGATCTCCCATCACCATGGAGGATTCCTCAGAGGCGGCTTCGTCCTCTTCTTCTTCTTCAGGAGTTGGAGGGGGGCAGGGATGTGTCGCTGAAACAGGTCATAATTTTCATCTACCTTCATCTCTTGCAGAGCAGCGACCCAGCCATCCCTAAAGTATTTGTGGCTACCATATTCCACTTGTGACATCATGGCAGTCAGACCCTTATTCCACCCCTTATCCCAGCCAGCACTGAATGACCTTTTCACAGCTAACTTTCTTTTCACCTTCTCCGAGGAAATCTTCTCGGATAGAAGTTCCTCGATAGCCTTCAACTTATTCTCCATTTCTTCCTTCTAACGACCTACTTCCCAAAGCTTGTTTAGCTCTTCCTCAGCAACCTTGAACTTACCTTCAAGCTCCCCAGCATTTTGGAGTTTACCCTCGAGCCCTTTATTCTTCTCCTCCAAGTCTTTTATTTTCTTCTCCAACCCTTTGGAGACCTCAACAACCTGATCCTTCTCCTGTTCGATGGAATTAAGCTTCTTCTCCCAAGTAGCTTTATCATCATCATACTTCTGACGAGAATCCTTCAGAGACTGCGTCAGACCCACCAAAGCTTCCTCTACACATAACGAGGAGCTTGAAGCTTTAATAGCTTCATCCTTCTTCAAAATTGTATTAAAACAGGTTACCAACTGTGAAAAGAAAATAATAGCAAGTCAGTGCACAGATATAACAAGGGAAAAATGAAAGTTCAGGACAATAATACTTACAGAAGCAATATGACGAGCAGCCAATGTGGTAACCATATCCCGAGAAAGATTTTCTTCAATACCTTGGATCTCGGGAATGATCCAAGACTTCACGAAGCTCATGGCAGAGCTTGGGGCAACAAAAGTGGAAACACCACTTCCAGTAGTCGGGGGCTGAGAGATGGATTCATCCAAATTGACCGAGGAGCTCTTCTTCAGCCTCCTCAGAGGAGCATCAACGGTCTTGACTAAGGATGAAGTCTTAGTCGGGGATATGAATATAACCTCGCTTGGAGCAGCGACCTTGCTCGGAGCCACTGGGGGCTTCTCGACAACCTTCACAGGAGCAGCCGGAGGAGGTGCATCAATTTTTCTTGTCCCTTCTTCTGGGATGTCATATTTTTTTTTTCTTTGCCTCTCCAGCAACAGAGGAAAATTTATCGAAGAGGGCAGGAGCTCTTCTTTTCTTCATTCTTTCACTCAGAGGAATATGTGACTCAGGTGAAGAACTTGCAGAAGCTGGTATTGGTTCCACGTCGCTTATCACCGGACGAGTAGTAAAAGACGAGGTGTAACTCTTATATTGCAACAAATATGAAGCTGATCTGATATGCTCGTTGGCAACAGTCTGATGCAAACCCCAGATAAGTTTCAGATGTTTTAAGTTAACTTCTGTCTCTTTTGGAGATCTTCTTTTGCTGTCAACTGCAAATAAATGAAAATTAAAATATCAGTGGCACATTTTATCAAACACAAAGGAAGCATAATTTCAAAAATAAAATAAAATAAAAACAACCTATCCCATTGCCATAGGGAGGGCATCTAGGACCCTGGTACACATCATTTCCAACTAGTGGAGGGTGTTGCCAATTTTTCATAACAACCCCGTGCTCGAAGTAGTCCCTATTGGCATCTGGGAGATTGACCACTAAAGCCCTATTTAAAAACCTAGTTTTTAAATAAAAAGTATTGTCACCAACAACCTATCTATAACAAAACATAATTTCTGGAATTCCTATACGAGTTCCATGAATCTGATTTAATCTATGAACCCCATTAACTATTCTCCATGTATTGGGGGCAATTTTTGTAGGAACCACGTCAAAATATTGACAGAATTCTAGACACAAAGGGTTTGAGGGAAAAGAAAAACCACATTCAGCCACGAAGAGACTGGGGAACCAATGTCCCTCAGCCAAACGAAAATAATCTGAAGGTTCAGAAAGTTCCTCCAGAACAACCCATGAAGAAATAGAGAATCATAACGAAACTTATCAAGCGATTCAACAAGGTAAACCATGATGAATAAAGGAAATAAAAGAGAAGGAAGAATATCTTACAGGAAAAGGATGGATCTGTTGACAACGAACGATGAAAGGGATGAACACACAAGAGAGAGACAAAATGGAAAACTCAAAGATACAGATTTGAAAAAGTAAAAGACGATATGATTTTCTGCAACGCTTAAATACCTTACCTTAGGAAAAGGTGAAAATAATGATTATAAAGGGAGACGTTTACGCTACCGGCGGCTAAAAGGATAAAAAGGGCGCGTATATCGAAGCAGTTAGAAAAATTCGAAAAGTCTGATTCTGTGAATTCAAAAAGAAAAATAAATGCGAAGAAAACACTCCTAAGATTCAGAATGACCATTTAATCCCGCCATATTTCGAGAAGAATGTTCCACACTCCTAATTCTCGAATTGTGAAACATTAGGGGCTTCTGTTGATACCAAATTTAGTCTGCTGACATGGCTCAATTAAGTGGAGACACATGGCAATCTGCATGGCAATAACAAACACATCGGAACAACCCCTTGACTTCGAGGAACTCATTTTCCCCGACCAACTCAAATACTCCGAGCAGTAGGTACTCTCCGAGGAACTTTACTGCACCGAGCAACTCATGGATGGCGAGATACTTAGGCGGTCCGAGTTGCATCTCGATCAGAGCATTTATTATCAGACAATTAAGAGGATTAAATGCGCATTAAATGCTGATTATCATCATACGGATGTATACGCCTATTGAACAGCTATGTATTACCCATTCACATGTACAGCCTCATGACTATAAATACATTGTATCATCCTCATTGTGGGGGGACCAAAATTTCTGGAGATAAACCCTACTTTGAGAATTCCCAAACAATCAATAATAGCACCAACAGTGGACGTAGGCCATTTGTTCAAGGCTGAACCACTTAAAAATCTCTTGTCTTATTTATTGTTATCTGTGATTAAATAATTAGAGATAATCTAATTTTTTACATCAACAACAATCATACCACTTCTTCCCCTGGTGTAGAATCACTCCTGCTCCTCCTGTGCCTTCAGCTGAAGAGGCATCAAATTGCATGCTCTATTCTTTTAGGTTTTCCTCGAGGTAGTTGGCTTGATGATCATCTCCTGGTAGTTCCTCAATAGGTGGCTTGAACATTCCCGAAGGGAATATGGTCAATATTTTTGCATAAGCTTAACTTTTGATCGCTCGAGGAACCACGCACTTGAGATCATACTCTAAAAGAATTAAGAACCATCGAGCAACCCTGCCTATTAACACAGTTTTGGCTAATAAAAACTTTATGGGGTTACATCTCATTATGTCAACCGTTAAAGATAACATGTAATGCCTAAGTTTTTAAGCAACAAATACCAGAGCTAGACAATGTCTCTCAATGCTAGTATACCTAGATTCGGGCCCGTGTATGATTTGACTTAGATAACACAATGGTTTCTCCATGCTCTCCACTTCTTGAGCTAGCAATGCCCCTATTGATCTTTTAGTGGATGTGAGGTAGAGGTGTAAAGGAATACCTGCTCGAGGAGGAACCATCATTGGGGGGATGTCAATAACTTCTTCAACTGGTCCAGAGCTGCCTCATGTGGCTACTCCCATATGAACTTTGTCTTGACTCACAGAAACTCCATTAGTGGGTTATTAATTTCAGCCAGCCCGGGCACAAACCTCCTTAAGTAAAAAACTTTGCCCAAAAACTCTTCAAATCTTTCGCTGTCTTTGGTCTTGGCATGTTGAGGATACCTTATCGCTTGTTTAGATCCATCTACACCCCTTGACTATTTACCACAAATCCCAGAAATTTGACACTAGTTACCCCAAATGCACATTTTAAGGGGTTCATCTTTAATTTGTACTTTCTGCACCTTGTGAACATTCTCCTCAGATCTGCTAAGTGGGTGGCCTCCACCTTGGACTTTATCACCAGATCATCCACATAAGATTCTATAATCTCGTGAAATAGATCATGGAATATAGCCATCATGGTCATTTGGTAGGTAGCCCCAGCATTCAACATTTTTTGGGTCTATTTTGATCTGGTTGTATCCCATGTAGCCATCTGTAAAGCTATACATCTCGTGTCCTGTCGTTGCATCTATCATGCAATCAGTAAAAGGTAAAGGGAACTCGTCTTTCGAACATGCTCGATTCCAATTTGGTTCTTGTCCTTCTTTCCTATAGGCAAAATGCTAGACAACCAAATGGGGTGTTGAATGGGGGTAATGAAACCTGCAACGAGTAACCTCTGGACTTTTTCCTTTATTTTCAAGTCTAAGTCTGGTTTATACGTTCGAGTGGCTCGTTTTACTGGTATTGCTGATGGTATAACATTCAACCTATGGTAGCTTACCTCTTGGTCCACCCCGGGTATTTCAGTATATTTCCATGCGAACACATCTTTGAATTCTCTCAACAACTCCACCAGAGCTCCTTTGGCGGCATCATCAAGGTCTTTCGAGATAAATATTGATCTAAGGTCGTCCCTTTCATCAGCTAGATCTATCTACTCTAACTCTTGAACTTCGGACCTTGGCTTAACCTTCATGCATTCTGATTCTTCCTCGGCCTCCTCCACAAATTCCTGGATGTTGGAGTTGTCAATCACTAATCACTGGCCTAAACTATACACCCAAAAACATTCATAGATCGGGTCAACCTCATCATCCAGGCCTTTGACTGCCCTCTCACACCTTCAGAGTTTGTAGATAATCTTGCCATTATCCAAAACCCATCTTTTACATTTGTGTGGTTTCTCTTCTTGGAGGGGTCTTTTGTGCGCATTTTTTTAACTCCCTCATTGAAAATCTATTGAGCACACTTTGCTATTGGACTTGATGTTCAATTGGATCAATTTGGGCTGTCATTTGGTCGCGAAGCTGTCTCAAAAGGTTGGGAGGCCTAAATATCTCGAGCACCATTTCTTCCTCCTCGTAAGCTACCACCGAGCTTGCTGGTGCACGTACCCTTTCCTTAGTACTGGGGATCTTAATCCCCCTCTATGTATTGAGTGAGCACAGTAGATTCTATGGCAAACTCTGTGTAGAATGATACATCTACCAATTGAGCTTCCTCCTTCACGAAAGGCTTCTTAGATGCTCGAATGACTATCTCCTTCCCTTTGACATTTTCCTTTGCACGTTGATGATATGTGGAAGGCACCAAACCATGATTATGCATCCACACCCTCCCCAAGAGCAACTAGTAGGACGGCTCACAATCCATGAGGTTGAATTTAATATGGGAAGTGATATTCCCCATTGTGATTCCCACATTCACATTGCCTATCGACTTTCTCGATTGGTTATCATATCCTACTATTGATAACTAACTTTGCACAACTCTTGTCTTAGAGATGTTATAGGCATAAAATGACCCCATAGGCATAATATTGATAGAAGACCCCCCATCCATCAAGACACGATTAAAGCTACACCCGTTCACGCTCACCGTCACGTAAAGTGGCCTATTATGGGGGTATTTAACCAGTCGAGCTACCTTAAAAAATTTAACCTTTATAAGAAACTTCTTTACTAGCTTGTCCATTGGCGCTTTCCATCATAGGATTGGGGCCATATTTTTCTTGGCAATTTCTAAGATTGCTCGAGTAACCTCGAGTCGAGAATCCTCTGACAATACCACTTGGTTGAAGAACCAGCTAAACTTCTGTAATCGCTCTATTGCAGCGCATTCCACCTAAGGGTTGGCTCGTTATTCTTCTAGCTCATAGAACTCCTCCACATCTCTATACATTGATTCATCATATACTATCACCATGTTTACTCTCCCTAAGGATCAAGCCTCCAGTTGCCTGATCAAGTCATCGATTGGACTCCACTCGTCTCCCATTTCCTCTTCTAGTGTCAAATAAGACATTTGGGACAAACACTTTTCTAGGGAATCTGTAAAATCTTCCTTTTGGAATTTATTCTCCATCATCAATCGTTCTGCCTCCTCATCAAAAGCACTAGCCATGTTTGCTCCATGTGCCGGCAAAGGATTATAGCTCACGTTGACTTGTAGTAGCTGGATATCTCCCTTCTTGACATGTCTGTCTATTATTTTCCTGAGAGTAAAACACTTTCGCGTTAAGTATCCCATCCTGTTGTGTACCACGTAAAACTTTGGGGCCTCCCTATCTTCCCGAGTTATGGGTGTTATGTAAGCCACAATGGGCCAGCACATGTTATCTTTAATCATGAGATCATAGGTTTTAATAGCCTGCTCCACTAAGCAAGGAAACTCCGGGGGTTCATCTTTGTCGAACTTCCTCTTGTTTTCTCTTCCCCGTTGGCAATAATTTCCTCCTTCTTAATTTCCACTTTCATCATTGGCATAGTTCACACAAGGAGGTAGCCCCCTCCCCGAGCTTCCTGATGGTTTCAGTAACAAGCTTTGCAAGGCTGGCGATGGTATTGGCAGTGGCTTCACAACCAGGGAAATGTTCCTTTTGAATTTAAAGAATAAAGCAAATGAACCCTCTCGAGTTTTATTTATCATATGACATATATATTTGGGCAATAAGACTTCTTCATAAACTTGCAAAGCTTAGCCTCTCGTGTCTCATCTCTCACATCCAGAGAGCGCTCACGAAACCTCCTGATGTACATCACTACATCCTCATTGAGATTCTATTTCTCTCGATCCAATTGTGTGAGGGTGAATTCATCTTCTTTTAAGAATAACTTCTATCTAAACTAAACATGAAGATCCTCCCACGTAGCCACACTGCCTGGAGCCAAATGGGAGTACCATGTGTATGCCTTCTCGATTAGAGAGTTAAAAAATTCTCTCAACCTCAACTTCTTCTTATTATAGTGGGTCCCAAGATTTTACACAAACCTTTTAATATGCTCTTTAGGATTACCCCTTTTTCCTTTATACTTTTCAAAGATAGGGGAATATACCCCATTAGGTAGGATTCTTTATTATATTCCTCTGGGTACAAAGTACAAAAATTCTCATATACTGAAGAGGCTTCTCCTCCGACCTTAGAGGCCACCATCATTTTCAAAAGCTCTTTTTACATTCCCTATATCGTAGGTTAGTTTGAGTTGTGCTGTGTAGGAATCGTAGCCCCTGGTTTCACCTTTGGTTGGTGGTACAATCGGTGTGCCACCGCATGGACATGCAGCTAAGGCCAAAGTTGGCACAGTGGTGCTGTGTGTCCCTCCTCCTGCAGCGAAAGGAGAGTTCAGCGGTGGCGTTGGAAGGATAACACTATTTGTTATTATCTCATCCATTCCCCCTGAGATAAAGGGAGCTTGTAGAGCCGTTGGTGGGGTCATGAATGAGCTAGGCCCCATCGTATCCCCTAAAACTGCCTGAGTTATCGGAGTTTTGATGAACTCAACGAATAATCTCATTAGCCCTGCCATCTGCGTAGGACCCGCGTCGGTCGTTCCACTAACAGTGGGCATAATAGTCTCCTTCATCTTACTGGCTCTCTATCTGGCAAGGTGGTGAGATCCTCCTCTTCCTCACACTGTATAACATCAAAATTAATGTTCTTTGCCACATTATCATTAGCCATATCTCAAAAGATAATACCTCCCTAGGAGAGTTGCTAAATATAGGAGGTGAGTTCTTGAAATGATATTAATGTCAATGGAGGCGTAATCCATTATCAATATGGTGATTAGGTCCTCAGAACAAACATCAATAATAATAAATACAAGTCCCAAGTCGGCACATTCAATGTATATAACTCCCGTATTAAATATGTTCTTACAATATAAATGCTATAATGAAATAATTTATGAGGGGGATTCCACAATTGACTTGACTGGAGGGGGTAGGAGCAAGCATCTTTAGTGAAATAAAGTCAAGGCAGTAACCTTAAACCCAAATGGAGTAAATGAGGTTGGTCACATAATAAATGTTCTCACGATAAACTCTCTTGTCTGGACTTATTTTGGCAATAATTCTGGGTTAGAAAAGTGCGATCCTTAAATAATATAACTTTGGATGTATTTATAAGAGAGCAAGATCATTTGAATGACCTTTTTATATTAAATTCATTTGACCCCTTTTAATATCATTCGTCATGTGCATTTAATGCCAAAGATATTGCATTAAATGATCTAGATATGATATTTTTTGCGGGAACACTGTTTGGACTTTTGGGGTTGTGATAGCATTAAATAGGGCATGATGTGTCAACTATGAACTTACCATCGTAGGAATATTTTCACTTGAATATTATTTTATCGAGTTCCTGAATGTCAGACATGCTTACGTCAAAGAGTTGGTAAACAGTAACCTATAAAGGATATGCTGTCACATCACTCAAAAAGGTAGTTCGTCGAATTGAAGGTTGCTCGACTGATGAATCTCGAGCAACTTGTGATGTGTGTAAACATCAGAGGTTAACTTTTTGGATAATTTTTAAGGACTGGGGACCCTTGAGTGGGTTATCAGATATAGTACCTCGAGGGACTACTGAGCCATGTTGTGTATAAACTAAGGTTTTATCTAATTACCCTAAAGGGGTTGGTCTTTTCCAAAGTTGCCTTGCACCCAATCATCCAAACCAAATCCCTACGAGATACCCAAAAAGGAGGTTGTTCGATAGAGTATGTAAGCTCTCTCATGCCCTGCCAGATATGGTCCCTCGAGGGTACCGAGCAACCTCACAACATTACAAAGTGATCTTTATATTTACAAAGAAAGATAAATACAAGTACATCAAAATTTCTATTACAATTTGTGTTTTCCCCAGTTTATCTCCTGGGCTTGATCTTTGTATCTGTCGAGCAACTTTGTCTTTGTGCAAGTGACCATGTTTACACGAGGCCACTTAAGAATCTTCAACTTTGTGTGAGTGACCATCCCTAATCTTTCTTGTGAAGTGTTGGCGTTGCTTTAATCAACTTTAAGCCTGGACCTCCCTTTACAGACTCGAGGTGTACCACTTGTCAGCTGGTTAAGGTGGACCATTAGAAGCTAGCAGGGGTCCTACAGCCATTAGAGATTTCGATGTGGAAATGGGAGAGCATTTTCATGAATTTCATTATTGGGTTGACTACTTCACAGTGGGGTCACGATTCCATTTGGGTGATAGTGGATCGATTGACTAAGGTAGCTCACTTTCTGGCAGTCCAAATGGATTATACTACGGGACAGTATGCCTAGATTTTCATCATCGAGATAGTGATATTACATGGGGTTCCACTTGATATTGTGTTCGATAATGACAAGATCTTCGTGTCTCATTTTTAGGAGAGTTTTTAGGGGGCCATGGGTACTGAGTTGTAATTGAGTACGACATATCACCCGCAGATAGACGGTGAGACAGGGAGGACAAATCAGATATTGGAAGATATGATATAGATGTGTATCCTTGATTTTAGGGAAGGTTGGGAGCAGTATCCTCCACTAGTGGAGTTTGCGTATAATAACTCCTATTAGTTTATGATTGGCATGGCACCATTCGAGGCGTTGTACAGTAGACCATGTTGTTCACCCACTTGTTAGTTGGAGGTAGGGGGACAACAAGCTTCTCGGACCAGAGTTAAGTCAGGATACTTCGGCTAATATTGAGTTGATTCAGAGTCATATACGGATAGTGCAAGATAGACATAAGAGTTATGCCGATGCCAAGCGATTCTTCCTGGAGTTTAATGTTGGGGGACCAATTGTTACTACATGTATCTCCTATGAAAGGGATAATGAGGTTCGGGAAGAAAGGGAAGTTGGCACCAAGGTATGTGGGGTCATTCCCTATCATTGAGCGGATTGGGCCAATTGCATATAGACTCGAGTTTCCGGAGCACTTGCATCGGATTCATGATGTATTTCACATTTCTTCACTGAGGCGATAACTCCGAGACGAGTTAGCCCACACTCACATTGCATTGGAGGAGATTGATTTGCAGACCGATATTTCATACAATGAAAGGCCAATTTCTATCCTAGACCATAGTGAAAGGAGATTGAGGTCGAAGGTAGTTCCATTAGTACGTGTTCAGTGGGAGCATCATAATGCTGATGAGTCTACTTGGGAGCACGAGGATGAGATGCGCGACAAATATCAAGAGTTGTTCATACTAGGTATCATTAAACCAAAACAATTGACTTTTTTTTTTCGAATTTCAAGATGAAATTTCGTTATTAGGGGGGAAGTATGTATTACCCCGTATTTTTAATGATTTTTATATTGGGATTAATTAAATTAAAAATGGGAAATTAATTCGGGTAAGAATAAATATTAATTGGCGAGACAAGGTTTAATGGTTATTTATATTGGATATTACTTAGTGAATGAGTAATAAATTAATAAAAACGTATTATGATTGTCAAGAGTGAGAAATACAGCAGTTACAGTAATTTAGTTGGGGCGCGCGTGTTAGTTAAATCGAAACTTGAATTTTTGAGATAAAATATAATTTAATTATGGGTCATCCAAATGATCATTTAGAGTGCGCCAATGTGTCAGGAAGGGTCGAAATAGTCAGAAAAGTGTACTCGGGGGTTTGGATTGGATCCTGGACCATTTTTACACCAAACCGGCACCCCAGATAGGTATTTTGGTCTTTTGAATTTTTGGGGAAAAGACACCTTCGAAATTGGAGATTCATATCATCAGTTACGTGAGGGAGTTCGGGGAAAAGTTACAAGAAATACACAGAGGCCATTAGAGGAGGGAGAGGAAGAGCTTCAAGCCCACCCCACACCATTCTTGCACCACCACCACCACCACCACCGTTGTGTAGATCGAGAGGAGAGGAAAACAACCCCACCATTATTCTGCAAAAATTCAGATCGACTATTCGAGGCAAGTATTTATCTTGCTAATTTTGAGCATATATACCATCCATGTTAGTGTAGGATGATTAATCTTATGAATATATGAATATTGGTGTTAATCTAGAAGATTTGATTCATGTTCTTGGGTAAGAATCATGTTAGGCGTAATCCCTTTATGCATGTTGAATGAATTTGATGAATTAGTGATATTAGCATATGAAGAAATCTGGGTTCTTGTTGATGTTCTTGAATAATAATGTTAATCTAAGGTTTTTGAGATTTAATGTGGAATTAAGCCGATTTAAAGGTGTTCCTTGATTATTTAATGTTTTTATTACATTAGAAATCATTTATATATGTTAGTATAATATCTGATACACTTTGTGGGGAGTTTGGGATTGAATCATAAAGGTTTGGAGTGTTAAAGCTGGTGAAACCCGTAACAGTTAGAAGGAAGAAGACGATACCTGTTACAGCGAATCGATTCAGCTCCTTGGCCGAATCGATTCAGATGGGTAAATCGATTCGGATCTTTTGATTTTGAAAATTTTCCCTATTTTAGCCTTGAACTTGAAATCAGTGAACGGGGGAGATTTTGGGATACCTTTAAAACATTTTGAGAGACATTTTGGGTAACTAGTAGGCTAATGATAGGATTGGAGCTTAATCATAAGTGGAATGAATTAACGCTAAGGGTAATTGATGCGATTTGTAATGTAATGTATTCGGGGAAATGAGAATTAATTACGGTGAAGGTGAGTGAACCTATGTCGTAGACTAGTAGGGTATGAGTAAATTACCTACTGAAATACTTTAAAGAATAATGGGCACACCTCGAGTAGTGGGGAATAATCGAGAATATACAACGAGAAGTATAATCGAAGTTCAATAATACATAGAACATTCGAGAGTTACATATACTACGTACGGGATATATATTATAGGTTGTGTGTACACCTATACTGATGTTATATATATAGGTTGTGTGAATGCCTATTGTGTGAATTATGTATGAACAAACCTAGGCTACTTGCTATCACAGGAGGTTTCACATCGTGGACAGTCTTATCCTGATGAGGCCATTGGGGAGATTTTGACTTGTACCTCATAGCATAGAACTTAGGGATTGAGCACTACTTGTGTGAATGAGAGTGTGACTGGTCATTTGGGCGTGTTAGGTGTGTGCGTATCCCAAAGGCTTAGAACTATGTTCGCCTTCAATTTGTGTGAATTGTGAATGTATGGTTCGAGACTGATTCCAAACCCGATGTCCTTTACTTGGTATGTGATGTACCAGGACATCATAGCAGAGTATGCCTGCATCACAGGTTTCCACCTAGGGATGCCGTATTCGTATATATTACAAGTGTAGTGTTTATATATATACGTGTGATTTATCCTGCTACATGTATACTAGTAGATAATATAGATAGTGATGTTTAATGTAATCTAAGAATGAAAAAAATTAATAATTAATTGGTAAATTTTAATGGATAAAAGGACTTGGAAATTTGGTAACGTATTGTATGGGCAATTCGTATGGGAACGAGGAATTATTAGACGAGACGAGTCTTAATTAATACTAGTTAGCGGGGTAGGATAACTAGGTTGGTTTAGAAGTACGTTGAGAGGTGAGGATCTCAAGTGAGGGCACGTGAAGTTAACATGTATATAATATCTAATTTTACTGCATTTTAAATACTTGTAAATATTTTCAAACTGTTTTACTCGGGTTCTGACCCATTTCAAATCTATGTTTGTAAAAACCTTTTAGGTGCCCAGCCACAGGGATGCCAGGCTTAGGAGTTCCTTCACATTTGACGTGCTGCAGTTGTTTTGGACGTTGCTGGAACTTGGTAGTAGATGCCTCCACATTTATCAGTTCCTCTCTATCATTCAGTTTTATCATTCGGGAATATCTCCCATCTCTAGCTAGTGGTTATTTCAGAGACATTGTACTTTTATTTTATTTCCAGAATTGATTTGGGATTTATATTATAGATGATTGTATTTAGATTTCAGTCTGGAGTGTTTGTTCTAGGCACATTTATTCATCTCATGGTTTTATCATTATTACTATGTTTACTGGAATGGTGAATGTGATTTATTAGTTTAAAATATTGCCTGTTAATAAAAAGATTAAAAAATTGACACCGGGCCATTAGGGTATTAATAAAATAAATAGATTTTCGATAGTGATGCTAAGAATGAAACCATTAATGATTCCTGTTTAATTTAATATGGACTGATCACCCAGGATTAGAATAGACGAGGTGTCACACAATACTAACTTTATTGACATGAATTTTAATAGTGGAATCAGGCATAACTCTTTTCACTTCAGCATAATTCCTCCACATGTTTACATATTGTTCTTTGAAGCCTCCCTCAATCAAGATTTCAACATTTTTCTTTGCCCTATATGCTTGGCTTCTTGACACCCCAACTGTAAGGTCCTTTTTAACAGTTTCACTAATTGCCGTTAGAGGTATACTTGGGTCGAACTTGAATGTGTCCAAGTACCTGTTTGATAACCATTTTGATGTCATAAACCTATTGAAGTAGGCTGCCTAACAATTCTTGTGCACATTTTGAAGAGTTTTCACTTGAAATGTTTCTTCATTGATTTTGAAAGCATAGATCTTCCACTGACATGATGAAGTGTAATTAGATATAATCCTCCTTGTATCATTCTTTGTGAACCTAATGTCCTTTTTGTTGTGAATTGCATACTCTCTAACTGCTTTTCTAAACACACGAGTACTTACAAATTTCTGGCCAAATTCAAATTGGGGGTTTGACATATCCTTTTCTGGATAAAACTCTGAAAATCTAACACTACATTTACAAGCATTGACTCCCTCGTCTTCAAAAGGAGCAAAGATAATAATCTCACCTGAGTCATTCATGTCAAACACAAATCCCAAATTATCTTCATTAACTCCCACATCCTCATCCATAGACATCTTTTCTTTTCCCTTATTTTTATCAACTCGTATCTCTTCACATTTAGACCTAGGACCTTCGTTTTCACATTCAGCAACTCCTACCTCCTAATCTATATTCTCTCTTATATCTTTTTCACATTCAGAACTAGGACCTTCATTTTCAAATTGTTCTACTTCCATTTCATCAAAATCAATCCCAAGTTCAGTATGATCAAAGCTCAAATCATCTCGAGGAATTTCCATGTACACATCAACTTTTCTATATGTATACAAACCAAACCTTAAACCCAAATCTGAATCCTTGTACCACAATTAGTTGGGATTATTACATCCTAATTCCCTAAGCATTTCAAATAAGTCTTTGAGGGATAATCTATTTGGATCCCAAAAATCAAAATGGTTTACAAGTCCACTAACATATGATTTCTCTGAATGTCAGCAACAATGCATCTAAACTTAACTCTAAGTTAAACAAATAGAAATTTCACATACAATATAATGTATGAGGGTCGAGTACCAAATTTTCAGCAACAACGCGACGCAACTTCCAATCCATTTCATCAAAGATTGATTTGAAGGTTGAGTTGATCAGGAAAGTTAGAGTTCTTGCATGTAAAATGATCCAAGAATTCCAAACGTTTGAAATGAAGGAGTAAATACCAGTTTACCCTTACAAATTTGACATGTGAGAGACACATGACGTTTTTGTTGTCAAGTTATAACAGTTGGGTTAACGGAATCCCTTCTTTGGAATAAGTGACATAGTTGAGGGACTACATTGAGTCAAACATAGGATAAGGGACCATTTAAAAACATTTTGGATAGTTCAGGGACTAAAAAGGTAATTTACTCATAATATTATTATAATTAAGAAATCGTTAATTTATATCACACAAGCATCCAATGTGTTTCTATTTTTATGTATATGAATTTAACATTACTAATGGTGCCGATATTAATTTTACGTATTTTTTATTTTGACCGATTTAAAACACTATATAC
Source organism: Sambucus nigra (assembly GCA_949130495.1). NCBI lineage: Eukaryota > Viridiplantae > Streptophyta > Magnoliopsida > Dipsacales > Adoxaceae > Sambucus > Sambucus nigra. Next base: position 87,155,953 of record OX422215.1, on the reverse strand, counting down.
CGACACCTAACATAAAACAAAATGGAAAAGGGACCTAAGTATCCTAATCGAAAAGTTCGCTAACTCAAAAATATTAACTCGGACCTTAAGGGTCCGTTTGGTTACCCTTATTTGTCATGTCAAATGGCAAATAAGTTGACAAATCGGGTATCTGCCTACAATTTGGTGTATTTGGTTTGGTACAAAAGTTTGTCTACAAGTTATTTACCAATGTACAACACCTCCTATGCATAAATTTCCACAAATGTTGGCAAACTTTTGCTATTTGAGTGAGAAATATTTGCCACACAAATTTGTCAATCCTTACAAGTGCTTTTTTATTTATTTTTTTATACTGAAATATTTTAAAAATTGTTAAAAAAAGGTTTTAAATAAAAACTGTTTTAAATAAAAAAACTATTTTGAATAATTAAAAAGCTATTTTAAACATTTTTTAAAACTATAAAACTATTTTTACGTAACATTTTTAAAAATTATAAAAATTATTTTTTCGTAACATTTTTTAAAAATTCTTTTCGAAACATTTTTAAATATTTTTTCGTAACATAAAAAGAAATTTCATAATATTTTTAAAATTTTTTTTTAATAATAAAAACAAGGGGAAGAAGAAAAGAAAAAAATAGTTCTTTAGTTTTTTTTAATAATTAATTTTGGGATAAAAAATATTTTTTATATATAGTTTGTTACTTTTTTAATAAATAAAAAGGGGGAGTAAAAAGAAAAGAAAAAATTATTTTTTTTATTAAATAAAACTTGAGACGAAAATAAAAAATATATATATTTTTTATTATTATATATGATAACAGGGAAAAAATGTGTTATTAAAATGTTTTATATAAAAATTTTGTTTTATGTCATTTGGTATTTAATACTCTAATGTAAAAAAAATAATAAATTTCACCTTTTGGATAAGACCACACCGCATTATCATGCTACTATGTTAATGACGCTCCATTAATTCTATTTGTCAACTTGGTGTGGGTATTAGGTATTAAAAGATATTTAAAAGTAAAAAATCGACCGAGTATTATTTCTAAGTTTCTACCGTTTAAAATTGGGTTGTGAGTCATATTGTTACTCAGTCACTAGTACATTTGTAGCCGTTACGCCCGTCTCTATATGGAATGTAACACTCATTTCTTCCTCACTATGTATTTAACCAACTCATTTCATGACCACTCTCCCATCAACCATTTCAAGATCACCACCACCAGATATGACTGAAAAAGCACAACTCTCTGACGAAATTCCACTTAAGATGTCCCCAACCATTTCTAGTTGTTGTTTGAAGAGAAAGAGGCCTCCCACAATTGAAATCCCAAATGTCTTGTCTGAAAGTCTTACAGTCGCCAAACCCAAATCCCACCCTAAACTGTTAAATGAGGGTCTTGATTTTCGTGGGGTTGGAGTTGGAGTTGGGGTCTTCTCTGTTAAAGGCAAGAAAAAGTTCATGGAAGATACTTACAAGATTGTCTCTTCTCCACATGCCAACAAGGTATTACATAGGTAACAATGTGTGTGTATAAGGCCAAAAAACTCTGAATTTTGCAACATAACTCCTTCAACTATATTGTTATGAAAAACCCTCATGGTCATGAGTTTTGTTTGATCAGCTAAAAAGCAAGAGAGACTGATAAAAATTAACAATGCCCTTGCAAAAATTGTCAAATAGGTCCTTTTTGTGTGTATTGAGATTAAAAAAAATGGTCCTAAACACATAAATAATAATAATAATAATAATAATAAATAGACTAGGAGGGTATGTGCGATCGCCCACTTTAGGCATATTAAAAATTGTAGCTTGAAAGTCCCCGGAATTCGGGTTAGTCGTGTTATTTTCGGGTCGTGATGATTTTGCTTTTATTATAAGTTTTAGGTAATTTTAAATTTATACAAGCTAATCGTGTCATATTCGGGTCATGTTCGGATTATTACCATAAACGGATTATCGTGTCAAAAATTGTCAGCCCTAGGAAGGGGGGATATTCATTAAAAAGAATAGTCAGGGATCAGGGGGTTATTTGAGAAAAAATGAATGTTAAGGGGGGGAGTTTCTTTGGTTTTGCTTGGCTGATAAATCTTGGCATGTCCAGAAAATTGGGTGTTTAATTGATAGTTCTATTGATAAAAAAAATAAAATTGGTAGTTCTCAAATTATGTTTAATTGATATTTTTTTTACAACTACAAAAAAATGAATGTATCTCTTAAGTTGCATCAATTTTAGGAGGTTAAATTTGGAAAGTAATTTTTTTTAAAAAAACATTTTACTTTAAAATTGTGACTATCAATTTGGGACGGAAATAATATATAAGATATTTATGGATTTTTTGTACTGATAAATATTGGCGTGCTATCTACAAAAAAATGAATGTATCTCTTGCGTTACATCAATTTTAGGAGGTTAAATTTGGAAAGTAATTTTTAAAAAAAGATATTTTACCAAATTACGACTATCAATTTGGGACGGAAAGAATATATAAGATATTTCTGGCATTTTTGTACTGATAAATATTGCCGTGCTGATGGATGCTAAATTGATAGTTTTTTAATTGTGTTAAAATGTAGTTCTTTTTTGGGGTTTATGATGGACATGGGGGTAGTAAAGCTGCTGAGTTTGTAGCAGAGAAATTAGACGCGAACATATTTGAAATGGTAGAGAAATTTTCAAAGAATTCAACCAAGGAAGAAGCTGTCAAGGAAGCTTATTTAAAAACAGATCAAGATTTTCTGAAACAGGTAATCCCAATTTGAGTTATTTTTATTTCTACAACTTAATTTTCGGATTAAAATATGTGCTTTTGATCAAGTGATATTAAAAGCCTAGTAGGCCATTTAGTCACATTCAATACATTTCGGTTTGAAATTTGGTCAAGTTTTATGATTGATGGAAAAATTAAATGAATACTTTATTACTAAGTTCACGTGTTCATATATATGCTTTTTTAATAGCTGGAACTGAATATCTAGCTACAAAAAGAATCCGCTGCTGTTAAGGAACTATGTTAGTTGTATACCAAAAAAAAAAAAGAAAAAAAAAGATGAACTCTATGGTAATTAATGTTGAACATAACATCACTGTAGCCAAATTTTTATAGTTCCGAATTAATCTCGGCTGAATGCACGAATCCTGCATGTATCCCACATTTCAATAATTCCAAACTTTCCATGTTTTCAGAAGTAATAGGTTTGTGATTTTATGCAAAAGTCTTAAATTCTCAAAGTTTTCCAAGATTTTCTTTGAATAAGTTTTTTGCGATTTCTTATATTAAGGTATCGTTTTGTTTTTACCTCTTAAGTCTGAATATGAACCATTCAGACTTAAAGAGGTATCAAATATTGGTTATTTTTTTAAATGATTAAGAGGTCAACTACGGATATGTTTGACTCTATATGGTTAAGAGGTAAAGTTACATCTGATATCTAAATCTGAAGTCTGAATGAGTCTAAATACATTCATTCATTTCAGATTCAGATTTCAGACTTTCAGATTCAGTCTTCAGACTTCAAATTCAGATGAAAAAACAAACGCAACCTAAAAGTTCTTAAATTACTTTGTATTATCTCGCGCACCACTAATATTCTTTACAATATGTAAAATATTCTCAAATTCTGCAGAATAATTATAAAGACATTTTTATTTTTCCATACACAGATGAATTCTTCTTCATATTTTTCTCAAATGAGTCCCAGACTATGAATTGATCAGTGGAATGGATAATGCAGGGCATAAGTAGCGGTGCCTGCTGTGCTACGGCCTTGATTGAAGGGAAAGAGCTTGTTATTTCAAACTTGGGTGATTGCAGAGCAGTTCTTTGTAGACGTGGCAAAGCCGAAGCTCTTACAAAAGATCATAGAGCGTCAGACAAGGATGAACAAAAAAGAATAACAGAGAAGGTAGGAAGCTCGTCTGTTTTCGTTTCATAAAATGTCAATTTATGAATGTCTGTTTTTTCTTTTGTATTTTAGAGATTGGATACCTTGAGACACTATTTGAACACATTTTTTCCTCCTCTCTCTATATATCACAATCGACCAAGGTTGTGTTTAATTTGTAAAATTGTATGTATATATATATATATATATATATATATATATATATATATATATATATATACAGTACTGCTTTTGTAAAAGTGCGCACCGGACATGTGCCCCCTGGCGGTGAGCCTCACCACCAGGTGACACATGTCCGGTCCGCACTCTTAAAATGCGAACTAGTCCGCACAAGAGCAGAAACCGTATCCTTGCTATTTTGAAATCAAAACATGTGGCCTAAAGGCAGTGTTATATAGTGGACTGATGTGCTGGAACTATACATATCAAATTTCTTATGTTACTCTATTTGTGGTTCGTGGATCTTTTTAGTTCTTAATGGAAACGGAATAATATTTGTTTTTCATTGATCGTATAGAAGATTCTCGACATGGAGTTTCACATTCAACTTGCCTCGTCCTGTATTTCCGTGTTGTAATCATGTATATATCGCGTGTCCATGCTTCATTAAGTGGTACTAGTATAACACAGAAATAATCACTAATATGTTGAGGGTTGATGATGATTTTGATGTTTTTTTTAAATTATAATATTTTGATGTAGGGTGGATTTGTAGTAGTTCACCGGGGAGCTTGGAGGGTCCATGGAGTACTCACCGTTTCTAGAAGCATAGGAGATGCCCATTTAAAGGAGTGGGTGGGGGCTGAGCCTGAAACAAAGATCCTATGTTTGACTCCAGACATGGAGTATCTTGTCTTAGCCTCTGATGGACTGTGGGATAAGGTAATAAGTTAGATCACATATTAACATGGAATGAAAACATTGCTCGTAACAATTCATGCTAAATGCTTATTAGTAAGATGAAAAGATAAATCTATACGTCTACAAACCTCAGTTATTCAAAGAAAATATCTAGTAAATCATTATTCTAATGATTAAATATTTAATTAAACTTTTTAAATGACGATAATATTGTTCATTAACTCATGCTATATGTCGTTTACTATGAAATTTAAGTTTTTTTCTGATGTAAATTAATAAATACGGGGTAAATTCCACTTGGACCCCTTGTGTTTTGTTAAAAATCCAGAGACCCTTGTGTTTTGCAAAATTCCACAGACATCCCCTGCTTTGTGATAAATTCAAACCCTAAGTTATTAAAAAAAACATGTATTCAATCATTTGTAGATAGTTAAATATTAAATTTAAAGTTATAATGACAAAAATACCTTGGTGACAGTAAGTTGAGTGGAACCTCAATTCAAAAACTATAATTATAAATCAATATAAGTATGATATTATAGCTTAATTGAGTTGGTTTATAATTTTTAGTTTTTAAATTGAGGTTGAAGAAATATATCATAAAAAGGAATCTACTAATGGTTTACTAACAAAAGGGAGGTTTGATTTTTTTATTTCTTTTTAATTCTCGAGGGTGTTCTATGATACCTCACAAAAAACCCGCCAGGGTGTGTGGTGGTGGTGGTGGTATCTGGATTTTTTTGAAGAAGAAATATATCATAAAAAGGAATTTACGCTTACAACTTTGGATTTGAGTGTTTTTTGTAGGTTGGCAATCAAGAGGCTGTTGATATTCTGATGCGGACATGTTTGGTTGAAAAGAAAATAGGACTGAAAGAAGAGAAAACTGGGAAAGTGAATATTGATGATGAATTTAGCAACTGCACAAGTGTGAGCCCATCACCAAAGTTCAGGAGATTTTCTCTGATCAAGCAAAAGAAGAAAAGGGCAGGTGAATCCCCATGCTATAAGAATACATTTGATAACTGGAAAGAAAATGAATTTGGAAGTGAAAATGAAGGCCCTCCATGTAAAATTCAAAGAGTTTCATTGGTAAACCAGACTAAGACGAAAACTCAGCATAGTTCAGATCAAGAAAACAGTTGTAATAAGAAGAAACCACCTTCTGGTAGACTTGTGGATGCTTGTAAGGAGCTTGTGAATTTTGCTGTCTCTAAGGGTAGTTTGGATGATATTACGGTGATGGTAATCGATTTAAATCATTACAGCAACTAATGTAATAACATCTAAGAAAACTTACAGAGTTCCCTGGCAATTTACTCCTTTTTAACATATTCTTCCTCCACCCCCCAAATAATAATAGAATTCTAGACTTGTAACCTTACTTCAAAGATTTTAATCTCAAATTTTGTTACTTAGTTTGCTTCTGTGTTGCACTGAATATTCTGATTTAAATGTTACACATTTCGTTTTCATCCTTCCAACTTTAGATTTGATGAATCTAGAGAGCTGCTTGTTTTCGTGATATTCTGATACTTAGTTTTCCTTCTATATACAACATTAAAACATACCAAAATCTTTATGATGCTTAGATCTCCTTCTATATACCATATTACTAATGTCACTCCAGCTCATCACAAAACAGAAAATAATAACCTCGCTCATTGGGCAAACTAGGACTTTAATGTTGTGTTATATAATACTAAGTAGATCTGGAAAAATGACGCACGACACGAACGGACACGAAATTATAAGTTAATAGGTGACCCTTAATGGTTTCGGGTTACATCGGTGCTAACTTGATAAGACACAATAGTTAACAGGTTGGATTAGTGTTTACGCTCATTAATTTAAGTAAATAAAATATATTGTTGGAATTTCTAAATAGTTTACGTAGCTTAATGTTAATGAATTAATGGGTCTATTGTGTTTAAAATTGAGCTAAAGTGTCAACTCATATATGATTCAAAACAATTTATAATCTTAATGGATTATAACGGGTGAACACGACACGACACGTTAAGGTAACAGGTCAGGTTTAAGTATATTTTTTTACACGATAAAAAAGTAATCCGTTTAGACACGAATCTGATAAGACCCGAACAAGATAAAAGCCGACACGAATACGACTCAACACGACTCATTGACAGGTCTACTCCCAAGCAGAATTAATATCAAGACTCTTAATTTAAAATGTCCAAATGAAAATGTAAAATTGGTAAACTACGATATCCAAGTCAAAGTATCCTTTCTTGAGTAGTTATGTCAAAGCAATGACATGTGCACTATGCTTTTGTACCATGTTTGTGTAACAAGTGCACTCGTGTCCCAATAGTACAACACTTGAATGCACTTGTGTCTCAAACCTTAAAAAAAACTAGGAACGCATTGACTTCGTCTATACTCCCTCCGCCTCGAATTAAGAGCCAACTATTCCTTTTTGGACGTCCCAAATTAATAGTCCACCAAATTCGATGACAATGTTGATCTTAACCATTGATTGAGGGTATCCTTAATCCGTAAATCGGATAGTGTCTTTTAATTTGGGACGGAAGTTTTAAATAAGACCATCTCCACCATTTCAAATTAAAAGTTCTACTTGGTATGTCCCAATTTAAGAGTCTATTTTGAAATCAAATTGGGTCAAATCAAATTGGTTTTAAACGACCATCGATTATATTAAAAATATAATTTTCCTTAAAAAGGAATAGTAATAATTTATGGCGGATTCATGGTGTTTTTGCTTTTTGTCTGTTAAATAAAACGTAAAACCTATATTTTTAAACAGAACATACCACAACAAATTTCATAGGTTGGAGCATATGACCAAGATTACAAAGGCTTGTGACATGCTTCACTAATGGGAATCTGAGGATCGAAGACTGATCATTCATAATGTGGTTGGCTACAAATTTATTTGCAGCTCAAAATAATGTATCCATCCCAGCTAATATATTCCTCAAGTTTACTGCAATAAACCATATTAAGCTCACTCCCAAAAATTGACTGGACTTTTCAGCATGGCTAACTGTAGGGTGCAAACATAATGATTTAAAGAGAAGGAACAACAAATATAGCATAGAAACTGTAGAATGAACAACAAACACACAAAGTTGAAAAGTAAAAAGGAGAAGGGGGGTAATAAACATGTGCATCACGATTTACAGTTTTATAAAAACAATAAACAAAATATGATATTTGCTCTGAGCCGGATCAAAAAAAGAAAAAAGAAAATGCAATTTACATAGTTTCAATATGCAACAATTGATTATTGCAGGAGTTACTCTCAATAACTCTAGCCCCATTCCACAGAGCAAAATAAGAACAAAATAAATAAATAAAAAAAGAAAGGTGACAAAAACATCATTTTGTTCTATTTGTCAAGAGTAGAAGAGACTCAAAGAATCCACAAGAAGCTCAAACTTTCACCATCTGTCCCTCGACCTAGGCCTGTCAAACAAGTGCACATACATTTAATAACATTTACAAATAATTTGAACTCTATTCAGTTGCAACTAGAACCTAAGATTACAACCTAATATATACAGTTAATATCATACTTCCATTTTGGGGGGTTACATGAGTGAATTATTTGATAAAATGGGGTCGGAGATGATCTCGCCCAAATTTCATCAAAATTTTTATTTATTACTCGGTGCACAAGACTCCCGCTTAACTGCAGGGTTTGGGAGAGGCAGGTGTCGACTGCCAGTCTGGCCTTACCCCCATATATGAATATGGAAAGGCTGATCCCATGTCTCGAACCCGAGATAAAATGTAGCTTGAGCAAGGGCACTTGCCATCACACCAAGGTACGACCTCTCTCTCTCTCTATATATATATACACACACACACACACATATAAATATGTTTGTATGTATGAGCATACCTGTCTGAGTCTCTATTTCCGAGAAATCCTCTTTCCCTACCACCTGGAAAAGCTCTTCTATCATCGCCTGGTCTTGTCCATGCATCTCCGGTGCCACGCGATCGAGGCCTTTCCATGAACTCAATGCTTCTGGACTCTTCAACTGACCCAGACCGAGATGAGGGGCCAGAACCTGGCCTTTCAATTCCCTTTTGACCAAACCGAACTTTGTCATCCAATTCACGCACCAAAAGTTCCAAGTCCCGTTCTTTACCAAGTATTTGGTCATGTAAACTGGTTTGTTCTTCGCTAGGCGGTCCTTCCAGAGATTCCCGGTTAGCATTTGAAGCGGATACTTTTTCGAGTTCCCTCTTCAGATGCTCTATTTCATCTTTCAAATTCTTTTCTGCCTCTGTCCCTTGCCTGAAAACAACTTTTCCCCTTTAGAGACCAACAAAGATCTTCAACGATACATGCATACATAGCAGAAATAGACACATGGGATTCAAAATAGGCTGAAGACGTCTGTTGGGGATTCCCAATTCCATAGCTTTGCAATGAAACTGGATTACTTGCAGTTCAAAAAGATCAAATTTTAAAAAGAAAAAAAAAATCGATTTCAATTCCAAAGCATGGAATTTAGGTTGCCAAAAATAACCCAGAGAAATCTTGCAGATAGAATTGTCAAAAGAATCAATAATCTAATGATAATGTTGCACACATAAATGCTTTGGCAGAGGAACTAACTAGAAAATCCTACACAAATAAGTGAATAACAGTGCAATTGTACATTAGGGCTCTTTATATTTCACCAAATCCAAGTACAATATGTAAACAAAATTTCATAAACTCATCAATACAAAATTGTATGTTTTTCTAGTGTTAGCATATAAGAGAATGCTAAAGAACTAATATCAATTCCGTTGTTAATAAAGGCAGAGATTTAGTAGTAAATTCCATAGTTCTTAGTATTGCATGATATACAATAAGTATCGTGTGTTAAAATACAACGGCCAAAAGATACACATTGCATGAATGTGTCACAAGTAGCATTGTATCGTTGCCATATCCAGTGGCGGAGCCAGGAATCTAACGTAGGTGGGGCACAATCCATTGACGGGGGTTCGAGGGCGTTAGCCCCTGAAAAAAATATTTTAAGCTTATTTTTACAATTATAACTAAAAAAAAAAACATTGAATACAATATCGTTTTTGGAGTAGGTTCCTTTTGGACATCGATTTTATCCGTTGGAGGCACCATATTTTCGCGAGTTCCTTTATAATATTTTTCCATAACTGAAATTGCAAGTTTAAATATTAAATTATTTTAGCTCACCAAACATTAAATTATATAAAAAAAACAAATTACAAGTTTAAATAAAAATTAAATCTCAAAAAACAAACAAATGATAACAAAAAAAAATTAAATCATAACAAATCATGAACTCAAATCTACACAACAAATCTAAACAGCAAACAAAGAGAGATGGGGGTAATTTATTTGGGGCAAATATAAACAACATTGTTACAACAATGGATGAAAGGAGGGAGGAGGACCTTAACAATGGAGCCACGGAGGAGGCGGAGGGCAGGTGTTTTCTGTCAAAGAGGTTTCGAGGCAGACTTTTTTTTTTAAACGTAAAAGTCTTACTGTCAAAGAGGGTTTTAGGTTATAACTAATGGATATATTTCGGTTTTGGCCCTATTTTTTGTTATAATTATATTTTATCCCAAAATAATTAATTAATTTTTTTTTATAAAATTTCTGGGAGGGCCACTTGCCCCCCCACCCTACAAAGTGGCTCCGCCACTGGCCATATCGGTATATAGCGATTCGTATCGATCGTATCCAATGTTTTTTTTTTAAGTATTTCTTATGAGAAAAATGCAAATAATAGTTCGTTTTGTTTATTGTTTTCTGACAATCTCAACAGGAGTTGGTTTACATTGGGATTTGCTAACAAAGGCAAAAGTCTTATTGAACAATGCAATCATGTCCTCAATTGGTATACTTTTTACGTTTTAAACTATATTTTACAATTTAATACATGATACTATAAAGATACGCTATACATAAGGTTTTTGATATGCAATATAGTAAATGCTTTAACAACTAAGGTAGATATAACAAAAGATAATCATATCCCTTAAGAAGTTTAAAAAATTGGTTCAAACCACTATATCAAGGAAAGAGAAGTCAGACCGAGGAAACAACCTAGGTGCCCAAGTGCGGGGGATGCGGGTGCAAATGCCAGTGCGCCAAGGAGTCGATTTTCAAACTAATGGGATTTAAGAGTGCCACCAGTGCGTCTATATTTGTAATATATATATATATATATATATATATATATATATATATAACCAATATCAAATATTTAGGACTTTGCTGAGTTGATAATAATATATAAAGTCAATACGTTTATATATTATAATATATAAATAAAGAAATATAAATATAAGTATCCACACACACAAATATATATATAAGATCTGTAATTAAGTAGAAATATAACAAAACATAAATGCGGAAGTCATGTAAAGTAAAGAAATATGGGTAAGCAACATTGCACCCAGTTCCCTCACTCAATTTGGCGTCCGACGTCGAAAGGGTGTAGGGTTCTTTAGCTACTTCCTTGTGTGGTGTTGTGGTCCCCGAGCAAGCGTGTTGGCGTTGCGCTCAGGGGGAGCTTTGTTACGGGGATGCGAGGAGTGCTTGTCTCCTGCTTTCGCCAAGTCCCCCTGAAATCGGGTTATCGATCGGAGGTTTAGGCTCAGTGATTTGCCCATTGGATGTAGTTTGACACCATGTCCAGTTTTTGGTGTACGCCCCTTTGATTAGCGTGGCTCTTGTGCGGAAAAATGGGGTTTCATAGGTGTTCAGAGTCGCCAGTTTGTTTTATATAAAAACAAACAAAAAGGTTCGGGTTAGCCCTTTCGGGCTAATCCTAAGGCAAGTTTTGAAGTCCGCAGTTGGTCCAGAGATTCTTGTTGTGTAACCGAATTACGAGTAAGAAAGGTGTTAGGCACCCTAGTTAATCTTTATGTTTTCTTAATTTTATGCCTATTATTGCTCCTAACATTAATTGATTACTTTTTAGTTATTTTAGAGATTGTTAAGAGGCCTTAGCATGAGGGTCCCTCCAAAATGTAGACAGGTGGTTAGGTTGGAAAATAATATCAATGAGAGTTATAGAAACGTCACTTCAACCGGTGCAGGTACACAAGGTTGCTTGTACGACCCCGTGCTTTATATTTGTATAATTAATGGCTATTTATTATGTAGGTAAGTGTGTGAGAAAGCTTGGCTTGTGTAACGGGTGACTGTTCATGTATATAACTGTACGAGAGCTCAGTTTTGAGATAGTTTGATATCTCTTTCGCATTTTGAGGATCGATAGAAAAGTGAGAGATGGGTGAATCTATTTTGTCTTGTCTTGAGAGAGTTTGATATCTCGTTTGCAGTTTGTGAGGGATTAGAGATGGATGCATCTCTATGGGGATAATATATCATGAGACATATGGACTCGGTATTGCGCCTACGTACCCAAGGGGACTTGGGATCAAAGCCTTCGTAGTTCCGTTGGAACACATGTTTGAACGTGACGCGTGTGCAATTGTCAAACTAGAGATGGAGACATCCCTAGGAGTTATTACGTCGAGAGACGTATTATGAGGCTTAGGACTTCACGAGTTTAGCTCGGCATAGCGCATACGTACCCAAGGAGACTTGGGATGAAAGCCAACGCAGTTCATTATGGGATATATAATATATATAGGGAAGGACTAGAGATGGAGGCATCCCTATGAAATAATACGCCGAGAGACGTATTATAAGGCTTGGTCTTCACGAGTTTAGCTTAGTATAGCGCTTACATACCCAAGGTCACTTGGGATCAAAGCCAACGTAGTTCCATCAAATGGGGTTGGATAATATATAAGGGTTGAGACTAGAGATGGAGGCATCTCTAGGAAATAATACGCTGAGAAACGTATTATGAGGCTTGCACTTCACGAGTTTAGCTCGGTATAGCACTTAGATATCCAAGGGGACTTGGGATCAAAGCAACGTAGTTCACTACGTGGTATATAAAATATATAGGGTAGGACTAGAGATGGAGGCATCCCTATGGAATAATACGCCAAGAGACGTATTGTGCGGCTTGGGCTTCACGAGTTTAGCTTGGTATAGCACGTACGTACCCAAGGTGACTTAGGATCAAAGTCAACATAGTTTCAACAAACGAGATTGGATAATATAAAGGGTTAAGACTAGAGATGGAGGCATCTCTAGGAAATAATATGCTGAGAGACGTATTATGAGGCTTGGACTTCACGAGTTTTGCTCGGTATAGCACCTACGTGACTTGGGATCAAAGCCAACATAGTTTCAACAAACAGGGTTGGATTATATATAGGGGTTGAAACTAGAGATGGAGGCATCTCTAGGAAATAATACGCCGAGAGACGTATTATGAGTCTTGGGCTTCAGGAATTTAGCTTGGTATAGCGCTTACGTACCCACAGTGACTTGGGATCAAAGTCAACATAGTTCACTATAACAAAGTTAGATAATATAAAGGGGTTGCGACTAGAGATGGAGGCATCTCTAGGAAATAATACGCCGAAAGACGTATTTTGAGGCTTGGGCTGCACGAGTTTAGCTTGGTATAACGCCTACGTACCCAAGGAGACTTATGATCAAAGCCCACATAGTTCAGTATGGGGATACCGAGTACACAAGGTATAACAATACGGTATTTATGGAGCTTAGTCCTTAATATAACATTTCCATCGTGTTGGATTGATATATTTATCTGTTAAAATAATACGTTGATTAAATGCAAATGTTTGAAAAGTATTGAAATGAAAACACATATTCAGGGTGCCATGTAGAGACGGGCTTTGTTCGAATGGAGAAGTGGTGAGCGTAGTGGAATTTTAGACTTTGGTCTACAAAGTTTCATGCTAAACGCAATTCAATGGCACTCTCCTGAGAACGTGTTTTGAAAGGTATGTTTTCATGTTTGTATTAGCATATGAGTATGTTAATTTGTGACACGAGTAGAGGCGCTGGGTTAAAAACCAAGCTTAAACAAATATAAACGTTGTAAATTGCATACTCAATCCCCTAAACGGGGGTCGGACTATAGAGGGTACACAAATATGTACAATTTATGACTATGTATATATGTGTGTGTGTGTGGGTGAGGTGTTGCCCCGAAATTCGGGCACAGGTTCTCCTTACGACGAAAGCTAACTTTTTTCGAGATGAGAGTCCCGCTTTTTTGGTGCTTTTCAGTCGGGCAGAGCTTCGACTATGATGACTGACTTTGACAAAATTTGTGCAGTTTTATATTTTGAGGTGACTTTTCTGAAATACGAACCTGTTTTTGGGGTGACTTCGCGGAAGTACAAGTTTTTCCTTTCAGAAAAGCGACTTTTCTGAAGTACGAGCCCTTCGGAACTTTTCTGAAACGAGCTCGAGTATGTCGAGCGCTTGAGATTAAGAAAGTTAGAAAACCGAATCAATGTTGGGTTTTGGGATCCTTTTTAAGGTTGGTGGGCACCACTATTTATAGGGTTTTTTATGGATTGGATGACCGATCGGTTTAAGGTTTAAGCCGTTGATTTTTTATCAACAACTGAGAAAATATATCTCTTGTGTCAAAGGACTTTGACCGATCGGCTATTTCTGGAGAGGTCTTTGACCGATTGGCCAAAGGCCCCAGAGGGGCTGTTTGTTGGTAGTTTTAATAAACTAAGTAGATTTTTGGGTTTTTGTTTATTTGTACTTTAGCCTATGTACTTTGGTCTTCGGTGTTTTCGATACCATAAACTTTAGCGTCGGATTCGAAAGTTGGCTTTTCTCGGGGTTTCTTCCGAGTGTCGTGCCCGAGGCTTATTTGGGACCGAACGAAGCGTCATAAAACCTCGATTGCAGATCGAAGTGTGGACACCTTGTTATAAATAGATTGCATTATTGAGCTTTGTACAAGTGGACTACCTTGATGAGTTGACTATTTCGTTAGTAGTTACATTATCCATTTTCGGGGTTTGAATAAGAACAAATACGCACTTGCGAATTCATCTCGGTCGAAAGCGCGTATTTGACTTAGTTAATTCGCGAATTCACCTTGAATTCGCAGAGGCTTGCCCAAATGGCCGGTTGAGGGCATGTCATGGTTCAAAGTATCGGTCGAGTTGACTCGGTATCGGCCAAGTCAACTCGGAATCGGAGGGTACCGATACGATACCGAGAGCCGCTTCAAAAAAAATATTGAATCGTGTTGTCTCGTCGAGATATCGACCGAGGCAACCGATTCCGAGACGCCTCGCCGCGATATCGACCGAGACAGCCGCGGTATCGGCCGAGACAACCGATTCGCCTTGATAATCAAGTTTTACCAAAAAAAAAAAGAGACGAAGGCAGAAATAATTGAAGGGAGAAACCTATTGTTGTCGGCCGGTGGTGTATTTAGGTAAGAATGGAGATACCTTTCTATCTCCAGCTGTGATGTGTGTTTTGAAACCCTGTTTTATGTTTTAGCTTAGGCTGGGGGGTTACGTTGCCTCCTTATGTTGTTTTTTCTTAGTTATTTTTTAAAGACAAACCGAGGTGTTAAAAATGTTAAAAAAACGTTTGTAAAAACATTTGTATACATTTTGTTTTTCTACAAAAACGTTTGTAAAAAACATTTGTGTACATTTTTTTTTTACAAAAACATTTGTTTACAAAAATGTTCTTTTGTAGTTTATTTAAAAAAACATTTATGTAAAAAATGTTTTAACTTTTGCAAAATATTTAATATTGTACGCTTTTGTAAAAAACATTTTTTTTGTACATTTTGTACAAAGAATACAAACTACAAACTATATTTTTGTACATTTTTGTAAAAACATCTTATTACAAAAATGTAAAAAAAAATGTTTTAATTTTTGCAAAATGTTTAATATTGTACTTTTTTGTAAAAAACATTTTTTTTGTACATTTTGTACAAAGAATACAAACTACAAACTATATTATTGTACATTTCTGTAAAAACATCTTTTTACAAAAATGTAACAAATGTTTTAATTTTTGCAAAATGTTTACAAAAATTGTTTAGAACTCTTATGGAATATTGAATATTGAATCTGACAAGTTCGTCGCGCTTCAATATAATCAATTCTACAATGCAATGCATATTGAATGATGGGTTTGAATGTCTCTCATTGGTCCACATTGTTAATCTTATTTTTTTTAAATTTTCTACATTTTTTCCGGAATTTTTTGCCCTCTCTAAATAGCGTATTTTTGGGTATCACCTGATACCGCGACCGAGTTGAAAATCGAGTGTCCGATTCCGGTACCGATACCGAGACTTTGAACCATGGTGCAGGTTCATTACCCTTGGGTGACGAATTAGGGCACTAAGGAAACAACTAGTTTGTAGTTGTTTCAAGAGAATTCTGATTGAGCCCTTGAGGAAAAAATCCTTCCAATATCACTCTCGACCAATGTTTTAAATCGCGATCGAGTGTGAGGTTTCAAGGTTTTGGTTGGGGCCAAGTCGCACAAAAAGTGTTATAAAAAGCACGTGATTGCGTGCCACGTAACGTGCGATTGAGATTTTTAGACGAAAAATGCGACATAGCTCACTCTGATTTGTGCGAGTCACAAACAGCTAGTGCTATTGGTGATGTGGCTCACGATTTAGACATTTTTGCGCCCAATTGGTGCAATTTGGATTATAGCTATATTAATAAACAAACTACAAAACTACATTGTTTTGTAGTTGTCTTTTTTCCTTTTAGAAGATTTTGAAATATAAACTGAGCACTTAAAAGACTAAAACCTCATAATTGTTCATCATTTACCCCCCCAAAAAAACATGAAAGAGAGAAACTAACGTTGTGGAAAACGTGAAAATAAAATAACTATCCTTGAATCCACAAGGCACACACTTAAAAGAGAAGAAAACTCAGTTTATATTTGAAGATGAGATGATCTGAAACACTTACAAGCTTGCTCTTATATAGTGAGCTACAAAAGACACAATTATTAAAATTCGAACCCATTTACTAAAGGAAAAACACACTTTGGGTATCCTAGGGGGAATATAAGATAACAACTTATTAATATAATGACATAAAAAGGGAATGATAGGGTTGCTGGATACTATACATATGAACAGTACATACGGGACTGTTCATGCATACAATTATTGTTCACATATGGGCTAATTAGCCTCCCCGACTTGCGGCGATCCTGTGTAATCATATATTCTTGTGCTAGTTCTACATCAGTTTCCCCTGCCTGAAAAGAACTAGTCCTTGAGTTATCCGAATCGGGGAGATAATACTCATGTATGTCCGCCACATTGAAGGTAGAAATAATGGACATGTCAACAGGTAAATTTACGTAGGTAATTGTCGATTTTTTGCAGAATTTGATATGGCTCATATTTCTTAGCCTTCAATTTGTTGTACGTCCCTACTAAAAATTTCTCTTTCCTTAAATACACCATGACATGATCGCCTTCTTCAAATATTTTCTTCCTCCGCTTCTAGTCAGCGACAGCCTTATACTTGGCGTAAGCCTCCTCTAGGTGCTTCTTGACACCTTCTTGAATGACTTTAACGTGCTCAGCCATTTTCTCAGCAGCAACATTCTTTCCTTGGTAATTTTGGTAATGATACCAAATCCAAAGCCACCTTTAAAGAACAATATACAACAGCAAACGGGAATTTTCGCGTGGACCGGTTAACTATGCAAGTTTAAGCAAACTCTGTCTGGGCAAGGGCAAGATCCCATTGTTTTGGTTTTTCCTGAAATACAGCGAATCAGATTTCCAAGGGTCCTGTTTACTACCTTCGTTTGGCCATCAGTTTGGGGGTGACTGGTGCTATTGAAGTTGAGAGATGTGTTGAACCTCTTCCACAAAGTTCGCCAAAAATGAGACAAGAACTTGGTGTCATAATCTGAAGTGATGGACCGTGGCCCTGTGGGACACCATGTAAACGAACCACCTTTTTAAAGAATAGATTGGCCATCTGGATTGCATCATTTGTCTTTCTGCTCGAAATAAAATGGGCCATATGGGAAAATTGATCATCCACTACAAGAACAGAGTCTGCTCCTCGTTGCGTCCTTGGCAACCCTAGAATAAAATCAATGGATAAATCCTGCCATGAGGCATTTGGTATAGGCAGTGATGTGTAAACGCCAGTATTATGTGATTGAACTTTGCTAGTTTGGCAGACTGTGCACCGTCGTACATGGTTCTCCACGTCTCTTTTGAGTTGCGGCTAGTAGTACCGCATTTCTACCAGCTCTCACGTCTTGACTCTTCCCAAGTGACTGCCTAATCGCCCCATGTAATTAACGTACCATCTACTCTTGCAAAGTGCTTCGAGGGATGTACAACTGGTTTCCTCTGAAAATGAATCCTTCTTACATATACAACCTTAAAGGTGTGTCCTTGTTCACAAATTGTTCATGCTTGACCAAAATCTTCTTCAGCCTTATATTGTTCCTTCAAATAGTCTAATCCTGTGATTTCAGCTCTTATAGTTATCAAACATGTTGCTCTACGCCTCAGTGCATCTGCCACCTTATTTTGTTGGCCCGACTTGTGTTTCAGCGAAAAGGTGAATCGTTGGATATAAGCCACCCATTGTGCGTGCATCCAATTAACATTGTTTTGATTATTAATGGATTTCAGCGTGTGGTGATTAGTAAACAACACGAAATCTCACTGGATAAGATAATGCTCCCACGTATGCAAAGATTGCACCAAACCATAGAATTTCAGCTCTTAAGTTGTCCACCTCCTCTGCGCCTCACTCAACTTCTCGCTGTAAAATGCCACTGACTTCCCTTCCTGTGACAAAACTGCTCCTATTCCCACAATTGAAGCATCACACTCCACCTGGAACAACTTCTCAAAATCTAGAATAACTAATACTGTTGATAGCTTCTCTTTGATCAAGGTAAAACTTATTTCAGCTTCCTTTCCCCATTGGAACTTCCCTCTTTTCATGCACTCAATGATGGGGGCCATAACGCTATTGAAGTTTTTAATGAACCTTCGGTTGAGCATAGCTAGGCCATAGAAACTGCGTACTTCATTCACATTCTTCAGCGTGGGCCACTCCCGAATGGCTTTCACCTTCTCTTCGTGTACTCGAATACCATCACCACTAATCACAAAGCCCGAGAACAATTGGCTCAAGGTAAGTACTTCAATCCCAATTTTCGAACCATTATTAAGGAAACACTATTTTCATTACTGCCACTATCAATAATAACGTCATATACCTTTCGATTGATAGTGCATCGTGTACGAAACAAGTTATGACGTTGTGGATGCTCCTCTTTTTGGGGTGTGTACATCAGCCTCCTTACTTGCCGTCGTCCCCCTCAATCACCTCGCCGTCCTCATAAGCGGGGTCAAAATTGACTTCTTCATTCTCGTCTTCTTTATATTCGACCAAATTCACAGTGGGTCGTTTTGGACAAACGTTGGATTTATTGCTTTGCTCTCCACACCAATAACACTTGGTTAGGCCTGGGGCGTGCATATGCATTTTCTCGTGCCGTAAGGACTGCTCTTGTAGTAGGACCTGCGGGTACTGCACTAATTGCCCTTGATGGACCCATTACATTGTCTCATCCTGTTGTATGAGGAGAAATTATAGTGGTTTGTTTGCCTTTGTCCTGTGGAGGACGTGGGGTATACGAGCCACGATATCGATTCTTTGCCTTTTCCAGTAGTGACTCTGTTCTCTCAGCTGCTATGACAATGTCGGACAATTTGAACAATGGTTATAGCGCCACCTTTTCTTCAATATCCCATCGTAACGCTTTACTCAGGTTCCACCAGGTTGTTATAACACGACAACCGGTAAAACCCTTCAGCGTATTCAGAAGCAGTTATATTTCCCTGTGTGTGCAGGTTTGATATTGTTGGTAAAGAATTTGCACATAATCAGGGGGTAGAAATCGGGCTTTCAATAATTTTCATCTTGGCTCACGTACGGACCTTAACGTGCGCCTTTCAATTTGTATGCGATTAATTTAACTTGTTTCTCTTATTGGATTTTCATATAATGAAATAAATGCTCAACTTCAGCAATCCAATCCAAGAATTCTTCAATACGAAGATCAATCTTCATACGAAAGTCCCTAGAATCATCATGTTCCCATCAATCTCGATTGTCTCTAAATATTGGTACGATACGATTGTTATCGAAACCAACGTTTTCCTCATAGGCTGACTGTCTAATTGGGATATTTGGATTGCGATTATTGGTAGGACGTCCATGATGACCGTCATTGGGTATCCTATTGTTTTTGCTGTTAAGTTCCATCACTGTCATTCTTGCTAGGATCTGTCGCATGGTTTCATGCAAATAGCTCAAGGTTTGATTGACGTTGGTTTGGAACTCGATAAATTCTGCCCTCAAAAGAGCGACTCCATTACGATCACCGTCGTTGGAGGTGTTGCTTCCATCACGTGAACTAGCCATCGAAGCAAAGGTGAATATTAGGATTCAGAACCTTGCTCTGATACCACCTAACGTAGCGAAAAACATGAAAATAAAATAACTATCCTTGAATCCACAAGGCACACACTTAAAAGAGAAGAAATGATGTGAATCAAGAGGTTTATTTTAGTATTTTTAATACATAGTGACATTTTGGTTATTTTTTCTATTTTGAGGCACTTTCTTTTATTAGTTGTTTTGATTACTATTATAGGTGGAAAATATTAAAGGTTAGTAAGGGCATAGTTGTAATTAGGTCCTTCTCTTGTAGTCCAAGTAAGAACCTTCTACTTTATCCTATAAATACTTTGAGATTATAAGAGAGAGTTGAGACGAGAGTTGAATCTTCTTCTTACTTTCCATTTGACGCTCATTTATATCAATTAGTATCAGAGCCTCGTTGGTTCCATCTTTTGTTGTTGTTGTTGTATAACAAAAAATCGTAGACGGCGGCAAATGAGACCTAAGAAGAGGTTTGCCCCCGTTGATTCACGCACCGATCGGCTTGAGGAGGTTTTAAACCGCTTCGTGGCGATTTGAAGCTCTCGAGGTGCGCCTTCCTCCACCGGACGCATCCACGAGCCGCCCCCACTCCCGCACAAAATCCTAATCTCACTACCTCCAATTCAGCTCATTCCACCCCTTTACCTACAAAAAAAATTATTCAACCAAATTCCACCACCATATCCACCAACCCCGCGACGATCGAAAAGGCAACCGAAGGTGGCGACCCTGCCGGAATTCCTCCCAAGCCCACCGAACCAACCCGGAACAACCCTATTGGCTCTCGGACCTCTCACCCGCCTCCACCGTGGCTTTCAATAGCGCCGCCACCCTCCCGCGAGGCGCGACTCCTCACCCATCCCTGATCAATTCGACTCACTTCTTGAACCCTAATTTGTTCCCTTTGCCCCAAAATCCAACCTAATTTTATAAATCTTCCATCCAATATCCAAAACAAATCAATTCTAGGGTTTCACCATCTATTTCCTAATCAAATCCACAATTTGAAAATCCTAACCTCCAACCCTACAAAGTTTCTCCACCACCACCCGATCCAAACTTATTCGGTCACCAACCACCATCACCGCACCTTCCACCACCACATATTCTCCAACCTGCCACTTCTGACAATCATTTTTCAGCCCCCAAAGTTCAAAAAAATTACGTTTCCGCTCCGATTAACTCTCGAGGCTCAATTCAAAACTTCAAGTTCAAGATAGGCTTCTCCACCCAATCATTCTCCCTCCCTCACCCACGCACCCAATCTGGTTAAATCAACGATAAAAGATCCCCTCCCAAGACGGTTGATAGTAAAAAAGAGGGAAAACACGAAATTGGGTTGTGTATTGGGGATTTTTTTGACATTTTTGTCGAGAATGGTTGGGTGACTCACACGCACTTTCGCGAGCCGAAAACGTTTAATTTGGGAGATTTCTTCCCAATCTTTGGGAATGGGGATAATGATTTTGATGGGGTTGGATCGGCGGTTATCTCTCGTGGGGGTTAAGGTGGTGATTGGAGAAGTGATAAGTGGTGGGTATGTGGATCCATTTATGGTAGCTTTCGATATGCGCTCAGAGGAAGTTTTCCGCGGCTTAGCATTGTGGAGGTTCATCACGGGACTCTGGGATCGAGTTTTTTAGACTGATCGTGGTTGGTTCGTATGCCTATTCTCTGTGGACCTTTCGGAAGCTGGTACGAGGGACGTTTCCGAGGATGGCTCTTTTTTCTAATGGGGGAGCTCTTTGATAGTTGCCGTACTTTCTTGTCATTCATCTCCTATGCTCAGGACAAGCTTTCTCTAGTGAGGGAGAATGATGTGAATCAAGAGACTTATATTAGTATTTTTAATACATAGTGACATTTTGGTTATTTTCTCTATTTTGATGTACTTTCTTTTATTAGTTGTTTTGATTAGTATTGTAGGTGAAAAATATTAAAGGTTAGTAAGGGCATAATTGTAATTAGGTCATTTTCTTGTAGCCCAAGTAAGAACCTTCTACTTCCCCTTATAGATATTTCTCTTGTGGCCTAGTTTGGGGTATTTTATCATCTTGAGATTTTAAGAGAGAGTTGAGACGAGAGTTAAATCTTCTTCTTACTTTCCATTTTTACGTACTCAAAGTTCATATTTGAAGATGAGATGATCTGAAACAATTACAAGCTTGCTCTTATATAGTGAGCTACAAAAGACAAACGAATAAAGTACTACATCATTCCAAATAAAAACAATCATTCCAAAAAAAAAAACACAAACGAAGGATCACATCATTCCAAATAGTGTCCTATAACGTAAATAAATCCAAACGAAAATCTTAACACATGAAATTCCAAAAATAATTTAACAAACAATGACATATTTTTCCCTATCTATTTCATATGCATGCGTCCACCTAGTATCTTTCTTGTACGACGTTATTTATCACAATAACCAACTAATATTTCATCCGCAATAACTAAAATCATAAAAGAATTTACCTAATAAAATACACATTAAGAAAATTTTAAGACAATAATGTTTGATAAGATGCATAATAAAATAAGTTGCATAAAATAACTTATATTATGCCCGTAGAAAAATACGACTTACATAATGAAGAGGTAATCTTGAAACGACCCCCCCTCCTTTTTAAATCCTGTTTAAACTGAGAATGCTGGAATACATCAACTGATCCTTTAGTGATCCTCAACCGATCAATCGGCAAATTCAATTTCGAGATCAACTGGCCTGGCAACTTCTGTTTACTTGTGCAGGGGAACAAAAAAGGGTTTGAAGAGTTCAGGTTTCCTTTTTTTTCGAAGTGTGACGTTTGGATAGGCAGAAGAGAAAAGGTTTTGCAGAGTTTATTTGGTTCTCTAACCAAAACGATGAGTGTTTTTAAATGAAGTTGAAAAAAAAAGCCCAAGTAGTGCAGCAATTGCGCAAAATATCGCAAAATCGCGTGCCAAATCATCAAATAAAGTGCGCTATTTGGGCTTTCCGCGAACCAATATGTTGCGTTTTTCTGCAGCAAAATGCGTTAGCGCGCTATTGTGCTCTCAATAGCGCAATTTAAAACATTGCTTTTAAGATAGTCGTGTTACCCGTGTTATTTAGATTTGTGATCCTATGAAAACTTTCAAATGGTCTAAATTAAAAGCTTTGGTTATTTAGTTTCTATCCTTTTCAGCCAAGGATCATTTGAAAAATAAGTTTTTTAGCGATACTATAGATTTCTCTGTACCCTAAGCTTATGTGCCATTCCTTTTAAGTAATTTTGAACTTCTCTGTGTCTAACCTAAAGAACACAGCTTTGAACCCAAGACCTCATCTTGGGAAAAATAAGTATGGGACACCATGCTAGCACCACCTTCATGTTAAACATATGTTTCATGCAGTCATATTACTTATTATAAGTCGTGGAATTATATGAACCATACATGAAAAGGAGACTAGTAATTCATTACAAGAAAACCAATACATATTTGCCACCTAAGAACAAACTTATTTCACAAATTAAAATAGATTTTGCAAAATTGCCTCTTAGGCTCGTCCTCCTTCTCTCTCATTGCGCTTTGGCCACTTAAGTTACATCATGGATGTGTGTATCTGTCATTCGTAGAAAAGGGGGGAAAACTAATGGGTAACCTTGCAACTTACGATATTTGTTGGCAGAGATAAGTAGGAAATCTAACCACTAACTTCTATCAACAGTACGGAATTTCAAATTATGGACACCGAAAAAAGTTTATTTTTGGTCCTTTTGGATACAAATGCATCATTAACATAACATATGATTCATCGTAGTAATGAGAGCTCACAAATTCATAAGGCCTAACCTTATACAAGACTATAACTCCCTATTCCATTGAAAACATACATAACTAATATAACAAGTACACAAAACACATTTGATAAATCAATATAGCGAAAAAGGCAAGCATTAAACAATGTGATGAGAGGTAATAGCTATAAACTAACAAAGACGTCATATAAAAGCAGATCAATTCAAGTTCAATTTTTGACAATATCATGAGTGCAAACCTTTGAACCCGACGATGATCCGATTCCAAATCAATCTTCCTCCAATCCAATCCTTTCTCTTGAAGCAAAACCTCCCTAGGCTTAGCATCACCAAAAGGGTTAACCTTTGGCTTAGTTGGCCTCACTCCCCCTTCCACCCCCTCAGACCGTGTCGAGCTCGAACTCGTGGGCCTACTCGAATGCGAGCTCGTAGGCCTACTCGTTTTCCCCTCAATTTCCAAATCCATCTTCTTCCAGTCCAACCCCTTCTCCGCCAAAATCTCCTCCCTTGGCCTTGCCTCCCCAAACGGGCTGGCTTTCGTCGTCTTCACCACCTCAACCACATTCCCATCACCATCACTCCTCCTCGGATCCAACACCAATCTAGGCCTTTCCACAACCCCATTATTCCCTAAATCACGAAAACCAGAATATCTAGGCTGAACCTGAACTGGTTTTTTCCCAAGTGCCCAATTGTCCACCTCATCAGCTCTAGAGAAACCCCCTTCAGAATTCCCACCGCCAACAGAAGTAAACCTATTTGACATGGGTTTTTTGGTAGAACCCCAATTATCAACCTCATCAGCTCTAGAAATTTGGTCCACATCAGAAACTCTATTTTGTGGTGGCGCTCTACGATCTTCATCAAACCCACTATAAGATCTCCTATTACCACCCCAAGAATTATTATTACTATTATTATTCTGTTGTAATTCATCGGGGGAACGTTCTTTAGGTCCGGTTGGTAACCGGAGCATCTCGGTTGGAGTTAAACCGGTGGTGTTAGTGGGTTGCATGGTGAATTCTTGTAAGGACATTTTAGTCTTTTTCTTTTGCTTTGTGCTTACAGCGTCCTTTAGGGACGGGAATGTTTGAGGATCAGCGGCTTTTTGTTTATCCTCTTGTTCGGCGTCGGCTGCCCAAGCGCCAGTTCCCCATGGTTTTGACATTGTTGATCAAACTGAGCAGGAAAAATGCAAACTTTGGTTGTGTTTTATTTTGGCGAAAACGGAGAGGAGGGAGATGAATAAGCACCAGCTGTGTGTTTTTTTATTTGAGTTGGAGAAGGGGTGTCGGATACGCGTGTGGGGTAAGTGGAGTGTACGACCCAATAGGAGGGTGGTCACTTTTTGCTTGTGGTCATTGACAAGTCTGATGTGTCCCAGGCACCTGGGTTCGAAACTTGACAGCTGCGTCTTGGGGTCATGGATCGCAGAAATTAAACGCCTGTAATCCCGAAGTGCGCGCAATCTGCCGGGGATTTACCCTTCTTTACCAAAAAAAAAAAAGAGTCTGATGTGTCATTTTTTATCTAAAAATATCAACAATAACTTTAATTCGACTCATGATTTTCACGATCGCGGCATACTAACATGCAATATAATTATGTTGTGATTGATTATTATTTTATAAATATAAATTTATACATATGATATTAATTAATTATAATATGTTATGTCAATATGTCACGATCGACACATAAAAATTATATATCAAGACACATTTGATTCAAATGTCAATGGCATCGTGGGCTCCTTTACACCATCACTCCCTTTACCTCGTAAAGGTATAATGCTAACCTCTCTCTCTCACCCTCTAATATTCTTTCCATGTCTCATATACCAAAAAAGATTCACTACTCATGTGGTCACTTTATAGCCAAATATATTAATACAATTTTGTTGTGAAAGTGGGTTATTCTTTTAAAAAACTATTCTTTTATGGGGGCCATGTATAATTTATTTAATAATTTTATTATTATAAAATAACTTCGTGCACACTTCATAATATTATTAAAGGATATTTAAGTATTTAAATTTAGGATTAAATACCAAAAATTTTCTCAAATATTTTTTAGTACACACTTAATCCAAACCTTTTACTTTATACCAAAAAGTCTCTTATTCTTTTATCTTTAAAGGTCCGCGCCAACGGCATGATAAAATCGTTTTGGCATGGTGAAGGATTTTTTTTGTGCAAAATAAAACGCTTGGACTAAACGTGTATTAAAAAAAGTTCGAAAAACTATTTGGTATATGCCCCTAAAATTTAATATTTCACTTTCAACTTTCCATCATTCTTTCTAATCCTCTCCATATTTATAAATTTCTTAACCTTTATACTCAATGGTAATCACTAAATGTACCTCTAATCTAGGTTTTAGAATGTTCATTAGTGTCAAACTTTTAATTTACACATATTTACTAACAAATTTTATGGAATGAGACATGTTAATAACTCATAAATCTGTGAAAACAAGAAAAAATAATCTAGAATCACTCTAATGAACCTATGACAAACCATGAGCGTTTAAAAAAATACTAGCTTCGTATAAAGTACACTTGCTACCTTGATCATGAATCAACTCCCGTAATATATTATCTATGCCCCGAGCTAATTATTTAAAAAAAATCAGACTTCATTTGTTATAATTACCCTGAGTGCATGTGTTTAATTCGGTGTAATTACTTCGAGTATATGCCTTTCATTCAGTATAAGTCCCCCGAATGACACTTTTTCAATAAAAAATATATATGCATTCCGTTTGGCATAATCACCTCGAATGAACATTTAAAAAAATTATATTTGATTCGGGATAATCACCCTGAAAATCATCATCTTCTTCGGGAGCAAGATGGCGAACAACTGTTAAATTATATTTTGGGAGTTAAGCTTTTCAGCGTTTAAAAAAAAAACGTATATGTTTTGTAAAACTTACTTCAAACAGATTATTTTTGCTATTTTCATTAGTTTTAGG
This sequence comes from Sambucus nigra, assembly GCA_949130495.1. NCBI lineage: Eukaryota > Viridiplantae > Streptophyta > Magnoliopsida > Dipsacales > Adoxaceae > Sambucus > Sambucus nigra. Next base: position 87,129,037 of record OX422215.1, on the reverse strand, counting down.
GTGACCACAACCTTGTTAACACCTTCTAAATTGGTTTGGGAGAGAAAATTGTTTAAGAGGGAAAACAGTTGTGAGTGTGCAAAAAATATTTACACTATATGGAGACCCTTGGCAAAAAAAATGTAAAAAACTATTGTGGTATTATGGAGTAAAATATGGAGGGCCCTTAGCGCTCACCTATTTTTCCATGAATACATTTAAAGAATGTTAGAACTTGAAAACTTGATTTCTTAAGGGCATGTTTGGTTGTGAATTATAATACTTTTTTTTGTATTTAAATACAATTCTGGCAAAAACTTGTGTTTGGCACACCTTTTTTTAAATACTGAATTTTGTGTTATTAATCATGTTTCCAGAAAACAACAAAAGAATGTTTTCTTAATTTTATTTTCTATTTTTCAACTCAGAATAGTTCATTACTTATACTTTTATGCATTTATACCTTAATATATAATATACATATACAATACATTAATTTGTGTATAAATATAATTGATAAAAAATTATATATGTACATGTACATAAAATTACATATATGTATGTATTATTAAATTATATTGTATATCAAGATCTATATGTTAAATAATATTATCAATACATATATAATACGTATATATAACTTTATACATGTATGTACTATTATAAAGGGTAAATATAACACCCCATAAAATCTAAACTAGATTGATTAAGTATAAAATAAATAAGATAGAATTCCAAAATAATTGGGTATCATTCAAAGCATGACTGAAAATAAAACTAAATGCATAAAATAAATAACTGAAACATAATAAAGGCGAATCACATAATCTCTGATACCAATTCAACCAACAATAATAAAACCATCGTGTGAACTACAATAGTTTCAAAACAAAGTAAATACCAAATATAATAGTAATACCGACTCAATACCACTAAACATAAATTCGACACGACTTAAAATAAATAGGAATTGAAGAGTGAGCAAGCGGGCTCGATACCTACATCATATATGAGCAGCAACTGAAGAATAAGTCAGACAAAATTAGGGGTGAGGCTGCACCGGCGATCTATGTCATGAAAAGATAATTTAACAACAACGTTAACAATTTTACGAAGAGTAAGAACATAACTGAGTTTAGGCTACAATATAACTATGCATCATTTCTCGTATTTTATTGACTTTTAAGTTATCCCAACCCAAACAACCCTAAGTATCACATGCTTCTAATCCCAAACTCAATTGAACCTCGTGATTACATTTTATTCATCTCAACTGAATATAAGTAAAGGTTCTATCATTAACCAGTCAATACATCTCAAGTATATGGACATATAAGGAAAGACAGTCATATGTCTACATCCATATAAGTACGGGCCATGTCACGTACATCATAAATGGGCTACTCTCGAGCCCTCACATCACGAAGGCTTATCTCTACTGCCTTCGAGGATCACTCGTGCGTACCAGGTAAATTTATAGGTTGTCCCACATATATAATCCCAAAGCATCAACATAGGATAATCACTATGCCTTCACATCAATCATATGTCCCCATACCCTAGGCTATATGACAGGTCACTCATTAACTCCTTATAGATCTAATAGGTACCTTCATTATGTAGTGTCCAGGATAAAAATGACCAAGATATCCCTTAGTACCAGCATCGGGTACCAGTACGGTCTCCGTCGTACGCACCCCATAAGGATATCCCCTAGTACGTATTCCACGAGTATTCACACATGGTATGTTGAAAATAATACACAATAAAAATAATCATGCTCACATGAAAATTACAAGTCTTAAATCCGGAATCATTAACTTAATTAACTCAACAAAAAAAAATTCAGTTATCTGGGGTCAGCTACATGAATATTTTTTTCCATTTCATTTTATTTAGTGAAATATCTTCGGTTAAACAACACGATATCATGTCCTTTTTATAATATTCTACCAAGTCAATTTAGGCTTTCCTTTACCCTCTGCATTACCATTAATACTAATTAAATCACTCTTCCTTATGGGGGATATCCATTGGTCTATGCTTAACATGTCCAAACTATCTAAGTCGATTTTTTCTCAATTTATCTTCTATAGGAGCTACTTTTATCGTTTTACGAATTCATTCAATTCTAATTTTATCCTTCGAGTTTTACCACAAATCCATCTTAGCATTCGCATTTCTGCCACATTTATTTTCTAAACATTTTATTTTTTGATTGTTCAACACTGTGTTCCATATAATATGGTAGGTCTAATTATTGTCCTATAAAATTTTTCTTTTAACTGCAAAGGTATACGCACATCACACAATACGTCGGTAGCACTTCTCCACTTAACCCACCCTGTTTTAATCTTGTGAGTAACATCATCACTAATATCTCCGTCTTTTTGGATAATCGACCCTAAATAACAAAAATAATAAATTCTAGGTATCTCTTGACCCTCCAGCTTCATCACACACCCATTTGTCCCGCTATTACTATTAAAATTACACCCCACATATTCTGTTTTAAAACTAATTATTTTAAATCCTCTTGTTTCTAGAGTTTCTCTTCACAATTCCAATTTGACATTCATTTATGTCTTCGTCCCATCCACTAAAATAATATCATCTGCAAATAGCATACATCATGACACCTTATCTTGTATTTCCAATCAACTCATCCATAACAAGAGCAAAGAGACAATGACCCCTTGGTGCACAACTACAGTAATCGAGAATCCACTACTCTCTCCTGCTGATGTTCATACTATAGTTATGGCACCATCATATATATTCTTGATCACATCAATATATCTACGAGTTACTCCCTTTTAATATAGAACCTACCATATCATATATTTTATTATTCTATTATACACCTTCTCCAAATCTATAAAAAACACAAGAAGGCCGTTCTTTTTCTCCCTATACATCTCATTAATCCCCTCAATAAATAAATTGCTTTTATTGTTGACCTCTTAGGCATAAACCCAAATTGATTCTCAAATATGGTTGTTTTCAATCTCAATCTATATTCAATCACTCTTTCTCACAGTTTTATTGTATGACTCATTAACTTAATACCACAATAATTTGAACAACTTTGTATGCCCCCTTTATTTCTATAAATATGTACTAAAACACTCCTTTTCCATTCAACGGGCATCCTATTAGTCTTATAATTATATTAAATAATTTTATAAGCCAAGACACTCCTTCCTCCCGTAAACACTTCCAAAATTCAATAGGAATACATCTGGTCATAGAGCCTTCCCTGTTTTTATCTTTTTAGAGCAATTGTAACCTCTGTTATCCTAATTCGATGAAAAAATATATTTTCTTGAGTCTACTCCAATTATCTTCATTTAATAACCTTTTGAAATAGTTTTTCATCTTTTTGTAATCTCATCATCTTTGACTAGGCCTCCCGAATTATCACTTTTAATACACTTAACGTTAATAAAATCTTTTGTTTTTCTATTCCTAAGTTTATCAAACTTAGAAATACTTTTTCCCTTCTTGTGTTCCTAATTTTGAATAAAGATCATCACACTCTTTAACTTAGCATCTCTTACCATTTCCTTAACTTTCTTTTTAGCGTATTTATATTTTTTAAAATTTTCTTCATTTTTAGTAATTTTTTCATGTTTTATAGCACTCATTTTTTATTTTTACTATATTTATACTTTTTCATTCCATCACCAAGTTTCTTTAGATTTGTGGCCCCCTGCCTTTTGATTCTCCAAGAATTTCTTTCAGCATTCTTCTAATGCTTGTGGCTATCTTATCCCACATTATGTTAGTCTCATCTTCAGTATTCCATGATGCTTCATTTAATATTTTATTTTTAAATAGCTTTAGTTTCTCTCCTTTTAAGCTCCACCACTTATTTTGTGGGTTAATCTTCTCTTTTCGCACCCGTGATTGATTTTTAATATTGATATCCAACAACAATATCCTATGTTATGAGGTTAAGCTCTCTTCCGGGATAACCTTACAGTTTTTACATATTAATCGATCTCCTTTCCTAGTAATGAAAAAGTCTATTTGGCTCTTATGCATTCCACTTTTATAAGTTATTTGGTATTCAAGCCTCTTTTTAAAATATGTATTTACTATTACAAAATAATAAGTCAGTGCAAAATCGAAGATAGACTCTCCATTGTCATTCATATCTCTAAAACTATATCCTCCATGCACTCTCTCATATCCTACAGAATCTTCTCCTACATGGCCATTAAAATCTCCCTTTATATAGATTTTCTGACCTATGGGTATTCCTTGAATTAATTAATCCATTTGTTCCCAAAATTATACTTTAGTGTGCTCATTTAATCCTACTTGGGGTGCATAAACATTAACAATATTACTTATATTTTACCTAATATCAGTTTTACAAGTATAGATCTATCACATTTCCTAATAACGATTACGATATCATCCTTACGATTCTAATCCACTATTATTCTTACTTCGTTCCTATTTCAATGTTTTTCTGTATAATATAATTTAACAATGTATTTTCTATATCTCTAGATTTCTCACCGATTCATTTAATTTCTTGTAAACAAGCTATGATAACTTTTCTTCTTATCATCGTATCCACTAACTTCATCCCTTTCCCCACCATAGTCACTATGTTCCAAGTTGCTAACTTATGTATACTGTCATGGACTAGCTTCTTTACTCGCACACGTACAGATTGTTGCAAGAACCCTTGCCTATTTTCGAGACACCCAGTGGCAGACGCAACGCCCCTTGCCTATTTGTCGAGACACTAGTGGCGGACGCAACGCATCGCTTAAGGGGAATGCTCACACCCCATAATTTTAGTATCAATTAATTGCTTTATTTTATTAATTTAATTAGGAGAAAATTAAATTAAAATTTAGTAAATATTAATAAACAAGAAAAAGGATTAATATTTATTTGAATTATTATTTAATTGTGTGTGATAAGTAAATAGTTATAGGATTTATTATATGTCACATATGAATGATAGCGACGGTTTAATAGGTGATAGGTCCATAGGTTATTACATTGACGAATCGATATAATTTATGGGCAACACGTTAGGTATAGAGGTATCAGGCCCGATTAAGAAAAAGTTAACATAATTGGACTCAAATGACTTTTTCGAGTGCACCGAGTATCCAAAAAGGGTCAAAATAGTCTAAAATAAGTACTTGAGTGTTGTATTTGAGTTTCGGAGGCTTTTTAGACATAAAAGGATCCGTATAAGAATATGAGGGTCATTTTATACCTAGAATTAAGAGGGAAAATGGGATTAGGTTTTTGGGAGGACATTTAAGGGTTTGGGAAGGTGGATGACAACCCACCTTTCACATTCCAAACAAAAGATTGAGAGAGAGAACCCAAGAGAAGAGGAAAAAAAAGGAAAATAAGAGAAATCTTGAAGAGGAGAAGAAGAGGATTCAACCCGACTTAGAAGACTTCAGGTTTGTAATCTAACAAAGTAAGTAAATACTTGCTTTATATAGCAATTGCAGTTGTAGTTAATTACTTTCTTATTTTAGAATAGAAATTTAGGATTTTAATTATGAAAGATTGAATTTGACGATTTAATAAAGGAACCTATTGATAAATGTTGAATGATCTTGAATAAATAAGTAAGTTGGGATTGATTACATTGGTAATTCGAAATCGAATTTTGGGTTTTATTGAAAGAAGATAAAGAACTTAGATGAAAGATGGAATCTTTAATAATCAACTTGATAAAAGAATGGTAATCTTGATTTTATAGGGATTTCCATATTATAATCAAATATATGATGACGGGATCATGTTTTATTGATGATGTATGGGTTATAGTTCTTGGAATTTTGGTAGAAAGAACCCTAAAAATGAAGTTGGGTATTTAGGGATGAGTCCTGCCAAAGAGAAATGCTTCAGACCTATTCTCTGTAATCTTGTTCGAATGAGATTGGATTTCATTCGAACGACCCGTGGGTTTGGGTCAAGTTTGGATCGTGGAAATATGCCGGATATTTTTATGAACTCAAATGAGTATGTGGGAGGTTATCCAAGTGAGTGAATATTTAGTTTAAAAATAGTTTACTGTCGTTATTTATTAGTTGGAAGTCAATGATTAACTAGGGTGCTCAGGTAAGGGACTGGTTAAATAAATAAATCAAAAAGTTGGACTGAACTTCGAGATTTAGGTGAACCGTGCACAGTGGAATATGCGTACGAGTTCGAAGATTATTATATATATACATATTAGGGTGACTTATGTGTGTGTGTGTATGTGTGCGTGTATGCTTCTTGTTTTATTTAAACAAATCTACTCGGGAGTGCTATCATAAGAGGTTGTGCATAGTGGGCAACCCATCCCAACGTTGACCAAAAGGTGTTGGGTTGATTCCCCGGGCTATAGTGCTATTGCATGCCGTGAGTGAGGATAATATTGATTTCGAGTATAGTTGGGCGCAATGTGGTATGGTTGCGACCACATATGTATGTCTATGACCGCCTCCATTGTATGTGTATTCGTTTGGGATCTGTGGTGAGATTCTGACCCGGTGGCTCAGTGTGAGGCGTGATGCCTGGAGCTTGATAGCACACAAGGAATGTATCCATGAGGTCCAAGATTCGGGGATACGGCTGTACGTATATAGTGAACGATATATATGTATGCTTATATGATAAAGTGTGTATAGCATGAGTGTAGCTATGTTATGTTAATTACGTAATTATTTAATTATAGGAAGTGTGTCACTAAAATAATGCCTATAAATGTATACCAAGTGAAGGCAGTTAGACTTAGCTAATGGAGAGTATAAGAGGAATTGGGATTAAACAACGGTTATGTGTCCTAGTTAAACAAGATAGTTTAATAAGGATAAATAGAAGTGAACACATTAGGTGCGTACTGTAATTGAGGGGTGAGATTTATCTCAAGTGAATGCGACCGGTGAATCTTAAAAGTAATACACTACTATTTTAACGATTTAAAATAATTATTTTCTTACGAAAATATCTTCTACTATTTGGGCTTTGACTCACAGGTTTTTGTCTTTCTTTGTTATCCTTTTTACACCCCAGGTGTGCAGCAGTAGTAATATATCCTTGCTTAATTATGGACGCTACATCCTTGCTTAATTATGGACACTACATCCTTGCTTAAACACTTAAGTTGATTTTTATCAAGATATGATCAATTATTTCCATTTAAAGTTAGGTGTGTCTCCCATAAATGAAAGGCTTTTATCTTACTACAGACTTTTATACTTTTGTCGGACATTTATTTTTCGTACTCAGTTATTATTTGGTTTATACTGTGGATGTTTATTTGGTGACCAATGGATTATTCGCTTCACACTTATTACTTCTTTATGCATGGTGGTTGCTTTATTATTATGATTGTATGGATTGTTCTTATTATTTATTTTATATTATACGACGACAAAGATGCTGAGAATGATCCATACTGAGATTACTGATATATTTTAGTAAAGGATTGGCCACCCGGTATTAAGATAGGCAGGTTGTCATAGTTGGTATCAGAGGATCAGGTTCTAGTGTCCTTAGGATCTGTTTGAACTTCCTATATTATCTTCATTGCGTTTATTTTATATAGAGCCCTATATCTAGGACTGTTGTTTCATATTGTTCATTTATGTTCTTTTACTATTAATTATGACTGAAGTGAATCTCATACTATTTTGATTGGGTTTTAAATGCCAAAAAACATGAGATGACAACCAGCACGTGCCACTAGGAGGGCCACAGAGGAGGAGGCTCAATCGGAGCCGCAGGCCACTCAGGGGAAATTGATCACAACAGAGGTCACTATTATTATAGCATAGACGCTTAATGTCGCGATGATTTCCTTAGCACGTCATTTCCCCCCGACATAGACACAATAGTCAATGGCACCAATTCAGGCTCACTCAGTGCTATTTATTTGGGATAGAGTCAGAAAGGGCTTCTAAAAGAGACATCCGCCAGAGTTCCAGGAGAATATGGATATAGTCGAAGCTAGCCAATGAAAGAATGATATCCATAGGCATTTACGCATAGTTGAGTGCAGCGACACTCAAAAGCAAATACTGGCTACTTTTAAGCTAGTGGGAGCAATACTTCAATGGTGGGAATCGGTCACCATAATAGGGGAGATAGATACTATGACTATCTTGGAGTTCTGGGCACGGTTCGACCATAAGTACATTCCTTCAGCAGTTCAGATGAAGATGAGGATGAGGTTCTTAGACCTTTTGTAGGAGGGTCGGACTGTGGATGAATATGAGAAAGAGTTCATGTGACTGGAAAACTTTGTGCTAGGCTCATATTCCCACCTTGTTTATGACAGGTTGGGAGAGGTTCCATAATTTGAGGGCGTTTTATTGGTAAGTATCTTTTATTCATGTTTACATTAGTATATCTATCTACTTGGACCTTGGGGAGCTCCCCATGAATCCCTCACGTAGTTTATCTTGAAAATGGAATCGCATGATAATAAGTGAAACGTAATTAAAATAAAAACTGGTTGAGCAACATTATATAGGTTGTTCCATTGCACTTCACACCTAATGCTCGGGTCGAACCGGGTTGACTCACGGGTAACCCATAAAATCGGGTTGGGAAATTACAAATGGTATCAGAGCTCTAGTTTCCTTTTGGATGTGATGTGATGAGGTCGGTATTAGATCTTTCGACATCAGTGTGATTCGGGACGATCATGCTAGTTTGATGACGGCTTAGTGCGTGGCCTCGACGGCAAAGTCTAAGAGACTAACACGACAAGTAAGTTAGCGCCAAGTGGCTTACGATAAATTTAGTCGTATAAATATCTTCTGCATTTCTGATTTAGTGTGTAAATAATTTACGGGTACCCATGTAAGCTAGTAAGTGTGGACATCGTGGTTTGTAGTGTGAGGTGTTATTTCAACCTTTGATGACTAAGAGTCTTTGGAGATATTAATAGAATGAAATATCACCGTCAGGCAGGCGGCACCAAATTATGAATAATCAACCAACAAGGATTGATTTCTAGAGTATCATAATTATGTAAGGTGAAATCATATTTTAAATAATATGCAGCCTTGGGCGTGACGCATGTGATAGGTTAATATCAATGTGATGATTAGGCAAATTTGATCCTTGGGGTAATATCGTGATTGATGATAAATTTGGTGAGAATATAAATTGGTGTGGGTCAATACTTAGGGATAGGCACCTTCAGCCTTAGTTAAGTATGATGCGATCCTTGTGGGTGAGCGCCTTAGTGGTTGTTAGCCGATGAATGTACCTTGTGAGACGTGATTAGAGTTACGATCCATTTGGGGCAAACCTTAGGTAAACCATCGGGGTAGTGATCGAAGTATTAATGCAACATTCGATGAATAGGATCCTCAGTGACATCGGTAGGGTATACCTGGGGTGTACGGGTTATACGTCGTGTCTCGTATCCTACCAAGATGCCTTAGTATTAATAGTAATATTGTGAAGTATTCGTTGCGACTTAGCTAGAACCTTGTGTATTTCTCGAGAGAAATTCAGTGACTGAGTAATGTGCTTATAAGTGTTAGTCTTGTAGTGAGGGCGCATTAGGTCCCTTAGTGGTGGGCTTGAATTTAGTATGTCTTGATTTATGTACCTTGACTACGATATGGGTTTAGATAATCTTGAGGATTGCGGTAACCTAAGAGTGAAACTAGATAATCGTGGTGACTTAGTAGTAAGTGTTATGATGTTTTAATACATGACCTCTTCCGACATTATTATGGTGCCCCACCTCTTAGGCAATACTCGATGAACCGCATCCTACCAAAATCTGGATGATAATAATTTAAGAATTTGGTGATTGTAGTTTGGCATTGAGAGATAAGATCCCTGTGGCATTCGTAGGCATGGACCTTAGTGTTCTTAGGTAATGTCCGACGTCCCATATCCTACTAGAAAATATATATATAGTTGCGTTAATTGGTAATTTAACACACGGTTTGAGGTTAACATAGTAAGGCATTTCAGTTATAGTGGTCTTAAACTCATCAAGGATTAAAAGATATAGGCGGTGAATCATATTTGAAATTTCCTTGGAGGTATATACTAAGGTTTATCCAATGAGATATTGATGCGAGTGATCGTCATTCCCTATTAATAGTGAATCAAGGCTGTGTAGCAAAGGTTATGGAATAACTCGTGGTTTCTTGTAATATATGTGTAAGCTATTTTAAGAAATAACTGAGTTTGACCTCGTCGCCCATAAGTTATTGTGAATCATTACTTTACTGAAGTTTACACATGTGATGGTAGACCATTGATGATTATAGTACGGTTAGATCATGTTGTCTTGTGACGGTGTCCAGGAGTTAGTGCTAAGGCTTTTATTTATAGGCATGTATCACGATATGACCTTCGAGGATAATTTCGAGAATAGGTTTACCAATGTAGGTGGTTTACCTGGGAGATTAGAACACAATAAGGTTCGTTATGGCTTTTAGAAATAACATTTGGGATGAAATGTTAGTCATAATTATAGCACCTAAGTGTGTTACCTGTACGGTTAGTAATGACTATGTTGGAGGAAATCATTAAGTATTTGTGAGGTTTGAAAGATGAGAAGCCATTAAGATAGTTATGTTTGCCAATGATAGATAGGTAGCAATAGTCCTAAAGAGGGAAGCCTGGCATTTTAGCTCCCCAAAGGAATTGGTTTTTATTTTGCCTGTCCGGCATAGATGGATGATTATTGAGTAGAAATTGTCAAGGTTAAGAGTACATGCCAAGGCACAGGGCAAGCCTAAAGTGCTTCGTGATTATTGGTTAAGAGTTATATAATTCAAGTGTACATTGTGGGTTCTCACTTTGTGTGGGTCGATTCACTGTCAAAAATTTATTTTTTCTGTTCGGTATGGCAGTCGCCTGATTTGTATCATTCTTATGTCTTCCCCGATCCTAATAATAGGAGGTTGTTGATCAATTTTGATTCGGATTTAGTGCTACGTTAGCTCAGCATTGATGCGATATAGGCCGATTGTGGATGATGCATCACGGTATGTGAGTGCATTTTCTTCACATGCACCTTCATTCTACACATTCTTGCATTTAGTTGCATGTGTTACTTGATTACTTTAGGTTAACACATTGTTAGTTAGCCGGTATAACTAGTTACGACTTGTTCGTATTCCCTGAGGTTGTGGCTTGATAATATTATGAATATTAGGACCTGATAAACATTGGATGATAGTGTCGCACTTGGTTCATAATTTTGGAGATCTAGGGGATGATCGCCTGTATATACATGCAATTTGTGATACCCAGGGTGACCCTAGGTCAGCATTGGGATCTCATAGGAGATAATGATCGAGTAGAATTATGTAACAAGATTATTATCTTTGATGTGTGCATCGATGAATGTTAAATTTGTATCATCCTGGACTAGGCATGATCCAAGATTATTTAAGGAAATGTAGGTTGTGAATCCTAATATAGGAATGATTTGTATTAGTGAATTCATCGTTGACATTGCGACATTTGATGAGTATCAGTCATCTTGAGGCTTGGTTAGATAAACATGTTAGGCATGCTTAAAATTTCACAATAAGACCTTGGGGTTCGTCTTGATTGGGTTAACGATAATGGTTGATTAAAGTGAGGTCTTTGGGTTAGACCATAGTGTTGAGTATGACTAAGATTGGAAACCCGTCATAAGTAACTGGAGTGTAGTTTGTAATGAACCATGAATTTCAAGGACAAAATTCCCTAAAGAGGGAAGTTTGTAATATCCCACCCCTGTAATTTAATTAAAATTTTATATGGATTATATATAAGGGAAGATCAATTATGAATATAGAAAGTTGCAGGTAAAAAATTGGATTATAAGAGAATTCTTATGTTAAGGATTACATATGGATTAGGAAAGGAGTGGTTAAGAATTAATTAAGCTATATATGCTTTTCTAAAACTTTATAAGTGTTAGGACAAAATGGGTAGATTTATGAAGAAAGGGTTACAAAGTAAGAAGATTATAATTTAGACCCCATTCTCTCGTTAAATTATTGCCTCACGTAGGAACCGAATATGAATAGACACATTAAAGGAACAGATGGGGAGAAGTTATGAATTGGGAGGAGTCCAACTCGTTTGCTGTCTTTCGAACGACGCTTAAGGCCTATCTAACGATGAGCTACCGTCCTTAAGGTCATTAGAATGACGTGACCTACGGGACAATTAAACGTAATCTGAACGATTAACCGTCCACCTAGAATTTATGAGTCATCTTTTGGACCTAACTTGCTGACAACGGTAACTTCTACACGGTTAAACATGGGGGTCTTTCTTGTGTCATGTGTGTAATTGAATGAAGACCTAGGAATTTCTAACCAACTGCTATTAACGTGTCAACCTTCCTACCTTGATCATGTATACGTGCCAACTCTTGGAGCCTGACCATTTGGATTGATCGGCAAGAGTATCAGAAGGCTTATTTAATAGGATGAATGGCTTTGTTGTTAGGAACATTAGTGAGGCGTGGAGTTTGAGAAGCCCACTGCCATTTTAATATCCCCAAGAACTATCAATAGTACCTTCTCCCCTCCATGCGTGTTTCCACCATTTTAGGTTGTAGCAATTATACCCTTACAACAAATATACATATTTTTCCCCATTGATAAAATGGAGCTACGATATATATATAGTCACTGTTGGGAGTTTTAATGAGAGTATTTGTTGAAGGTTTTTATGGGTGTTTGAGGTATTTTTAGAAGAAGAAGAAGAATAAACTTTGAGGTTGTGTAAAGGGTTTTAATGGAGTTTCTTGGAGCTGTTTTGGTGGAGCATTTTGTGACTCCTTTTAGGGGGCCACCTTTGGAGGTGGGGGAGTCACCCATCTTTATCACCATATCCACCATATTTAGGGCTTCATTTGAGGAGGGAAACACTAACCTTGTTTTAAGTTAAAGAAATGATATATTTCAGTATGCTATTTACATATGTTAGGTTAAATATATGTGTTGATTATTAGTTAGGTTGGTATTGCATGAAATGGTATCAAAGATGATATAAATAGGTCTTGAAAATAGAATAAATTCCAGAAAAGCAATAATACATTTTTTTATGGAATAAAAATGTAAGAAATGCCATTTGGTTTATATTTAGTGAAAAAGAAATAATATACATTTTTATGAAGTAAAAATGTAAGAAATGTCATTTTGGTGTATTTTGAGTGAAAGGGAAATAATACACATTTTTATGGAATAAAAATGTAAGGAAATGGTATTTGTGTGTATTTATATAAAAAGAAATAATGGATATTTTTATGAAATAAAAATGTAAGGAAATAGCATTTGTATGTATTCTTAGTAGAAAGGAATAATAAACATATTTATAGAGTAAAAATGCGAGAAATGTTATTTTAGTACAATTCTAGTGAAAGGAAAATAATAAGCATGTTATGGAACAAAAATGTTGATGATATTGTTTAATGTGTTTTCTAGTAAGACTAAAATGAACAACTTTGAAATAAAAATGGATATTTCGTGGAACAAAATATTGAATAAGGTATAGTATGAGCCCACTAATGCTAAATGGAAGAATTGTTCATTTCTAAGAAATAAAAAGTAGTCTAATGTAAAGGGTACAATTTTATGTGTTAAGGATGTTAACATAATAAATATGAAATTTGGCAAAAGTGTGGTATTAAACAAGTGTTAAAATGGCTAAGTGTTTTAAATGTTAAGTTGGAAGCTTAATAATCATTTTGATAAATAACACTTTTTAAGGGACTAAATTGCAAGTTTGGTAAACAAAGGGTAAATTGGTAAGGTATTTAAGGTGGAACATTTTTATGGAATAAAAATGTTAAAGAATATGTTTACACTAACATGTGTGAAAATAAGTTAAGTCCTAAAGCATGAATGATTTAGTATAAATCATGTGTGTGTAAATACAGGACTTGAAGAATAAAGAAACAATTTTCCAAGTGTTCAGGGGAAAACGGACTGTTACGTACGGGTTTGGGCTTTGGTCGGGTAAAAGTAACGAAATGGAATAATGTGGACATGGGTAAAATGTTAAGCACATTAACAATGACTCAGATGCAACCAGGAGTAAGCAAGAAGGGCCTGGAGCCCTTGGGTGAAAAACCCTAAATCACTGGCCAGAGCATATGGTACGAATAACCGTCAGTGTGGAGCCCGTGTAAGTATGCGGTATTGAAAGATTTTGAGAAAAGATAAAGAAAATATGAAACATATTAAGAAATGGGTTGTGTGGTAAAATACATTAATACAACCTAACTTGAATGGGTTGTCATTCGAAAATACTACGTATAAATAAAGGAAGCCTCTACTAGATTAAGGTAAATTAATCTGGATAAGTATGATTTTTCGAAAGTAAAACGGTTAATGCATTGGCAAGTATATTTTTCGAAAGTATACGTATGTCGATATATACATAATTTCGCATGCATGTGGTTGTAGCGTGTGAGTATTCCTTTATGTCGTTCCTTTCTATACTGTTTGTAATACCCCGTATTTCTGTGTATTTTTATTTAATTAATTTGAGGAATTAATTAGGAAAAATACGTTTAAATTAAATTACGCAAGTGAAGTAATTTAATGCGATTAGATGATAAGTGGGACTATCAAATATTAATCGACAGATAGATACTGATTAATATTGCATTGTGATATTTATCAAGTGTGAATAGTAAATAATTGACAATTTTGGTTATACAGCATAGCGAGTGATATGTGCGTATTTTATTAATTGTGGTTATACGGCATAGCGAGTGATATGTACTTATTTTATTTTATCTCACCGGGAATCACATGTAGACTATTTTGAGGTGAGAAATGAGATATATATTTTTAGTGACGCGTATGATAATTTAGAGGTCACAAATGACTTCGATAGGGTAGAAATAGTCGGATTAGTGTACCCAGGGGTTTAGTTTGGGTCCCGGATAAATTTTGGACCAAACCGGCACCTATTAAGGGCATTTTGGTCATTTTAAAAATAGAGGGTAAATGACCTACGAAAATCAAATTCCTGTATCTGATGGTTAGGATTGGGGGTTAGGGTTCATAACTCACAGAACTTGGAGAGACCATTAGAGAGAAGAGAGAAACCATTCCCAAAAGGCTTAAGGAGAATTCTTGAAGTTTGGAAGGTATTCTTGCGCCCTAAGCACCGAAAGAGTAAAGATTTGAAGAGGCAACATATAGCTTCATCACCTTCCTCACAAAATCAGACTCTACAATAATCAAGGCAAGTTGTTTATTGCAAATTAAATTGAAGTTATAATACCCATGTGTAGGGATTGATATATAATTTGATTGTGAATAAATTCTTGGGAAGAATAATGAATTTAATGCATGTTGGGATAGGATTTTGAATAGGCATAAATTCTTCACATTTATCCCCTTAATTTCGATATGTTTATGATCTCATGCATTGTAAATAGCTTGAATTTGTCTCATATTTATGATACTAACCCTTTTTTGGCAAGTATTTCGTATTTTGTGTATCTCTTATGTGTTTTACAAGTATTTCATGCAAATTAGTGCGAAAGAGAACGCAAAAGAATGAAAGAAAGCAAGAAATGGGGAGTTCAAGGGCATTTTCATAATTTTACAGCCATATTCTGGAGGTGGGATCAATTGTAAAGTTGAAGAGCTTTCAATTACAGGAACACAGGAAAAAACGACACCTCAATCCGAGCTACGGTGAAGAAGCTATGAAGTTTTGAAGATGAGAAAAGTCAAGAAGAAAATATCTGCATAAATTTTAAGGGCGATCAGAACCTTTTATTTTAAAAGGATCCGGACCGCATTTATTCACGCTCAAAATTCGTTACAAAATTAGTCAGGCTTTCTAAGTGTGACAAATTTCTAGATACGGAATTTTTATTTTGTCCTTATCTTTTAGCCAAAAGAGTTTTATGTTTTGGTGACTCTTCTAAACGACCTCTAGCATATATATTTAGTCATTAGGAATCTTTTTATTCAGATTTCATTCATGTAAAAGCTCAATAACAAGGAGGAACATCTAGGAGAAGAATTTACATATTTTGCACCTTTAATTCAAGAGCTTTTCCAATTTTTCTTCAACCTTTGATTTCTTCTTGCATGGTCTTGTTCTTCAATCTTGGTAACCTTTATTTCCAGTACCTTTATTATTGTTTCTCATGCAATCATGAGTTCATGCAACATAGATAACGTAGTTTTCACTAATTTCACCATGTTAGGCTAGATTTTTAAGAGTTGGGATGCATGAACCCAACCCGATGTGGTTTTCATGGGTACAAAATTAGTTCTCTAAATTTAATAATTGATTAGATCGTGTAGTATGGTGATCACAACCGTTGTATGACTTTTGATGTCGTTTGCCCTAGGTAACCGGGATGCTTAAGAGTGCAACACACGTGTAGCTAATACGACACTGCTTTAATCATCTCTTGATTATATATGGTGCGGGCTACGGTCCTTCATATATGTAATGCTTGGGAGTACTAAAGACCGAGTTTGATCAATTAATTAATTAATTTATGACTAGTTTTGTACTCGGTAATGTACTAGGAGTTGGGGGATTATGTCCCTACCTTAATTTTCCAATTAGTTTTAGTTAACTTCTTTATTTTCTCCCTTTTTCCTTTCTCACCCCATCATCGTCTTTTACACTTTATTTTTGAAGTAATAAATCAATTGAAATCCATCAAACATTCCCTATGGATTCGATACCCAGACTCGCCGCTATACTCCATATGAGTGTAGTTAAAGTTTAGGTTTTTTGTATTGCGATCGGAAGACGATAACAATTATTAGCTTATTTACACGGACGCTTGATTTTCCACTCGATCAGATTTCATGTAGATGAAATTATACGTATAGAGGACTTTGAATTCATATGATATTTCACTTGTTTTCACGGATTTAAATCTAGGTTTGTGGTTGAACCTTCGGGAAGAACATAAAACTAAGGTTTTTAATGATAAAAGTTTTTAATCCGCTTTTAATGGACTCACAAGAGGAGTCACTAGCACTTAAAGGGAAAATTCTGCTTGGATGATTGATACAGATGGTGATGATGTTGTGCTTTTGGCAGTGTTGATATAAATGCCTCATTATGAAGGGAGATAAAAGAATTGGAGAATTTAGTCAGGGAGTAAGACTTGATGTAACGGTGCTAGTGAAACACCGCAAGGGTGAGACCCATCTAGGGACCTATTTAAATGATTCATATAGCTGAATTCCTACCAAGAGGCGACGGATTCAGTTGGGACTAGTAAGGCCAGTAGTATGCTCCTTAGGGCCAATGAAGCTAAGGGAATAATAAGGGTGGCCATCGGGGTCGAGGCTACTAGGGTTCGAGAGAAGGACAACCCTAATAGGGTCAGTATGTCCAGGAATATGTGATTTTATGAAGAGGCATTTTATGTGGAGAGTAGGACCGCATGCATTGGTTTTTCCCAAAGTGAGTAAAAAGGGACAAGAGTATGGTGCCTAGCTAGGGCAATGACTAAGATAGTTTTAGGTCAGTTCGGACAGGCATGTTATGTCGAAGAACAATTTGAACCACCAGCATTATTACCAATTAGAAGTAAAAGTTTTATCCTCGGGTTATTGGGGTAAGTTCTATGTGACATGAGCAAGTCACAATATTCTGTTGGCACTATATTTGCATGTGAGGCGAGTTTAGTGGGTATATCGTCGATAACACTATAATGTGTATATAGCTGCCTTTGTATAGCGGGGCTCTCTTTAGTACTATCCGCAGGGAGAGCGGGTGTAAGCACATGGAGTATATGTATGTTGAAATTACTCGTCCTAGTGACATATCATGCGAGTGTGATATTATCCTTGGTAAGGACTGATTAGAGATATGGGTGGAATGATAGAGGGCTATGATACTAAGACCACCGTGTCTAATGTTCCAGGTCAGTATGTGTTATTTGGTGAGACCTAGCCTGAAAGAGGGTCGAGCTCGCATCTATATTATATTATGATAGAGACTTCAGAGAATATGGTTGTCTCGAGATATTTGATCCCAGTGTAGGGACTTTATTGATTTAAATGGAGGTATATTGGATCTACTGTTGAACGGAGATATTTAACTCATTATTACGTTTAGCGCTCAAAACTTGGTGATAGGGGAGAGTGCATTTTTATATCACTCCTTTAGAGACGTGGGAGTTGAGAATTATATTTATATGTTTGGGAACAAGATTTTAAGAGTCCCAGTTAGGAGATTGAGGTATATGGAAATTAATTACCACCAATGCGGAGTGATAGAGTATTATGGAAGTTCCTTGTTTTAATTTTGTTGCGTGATGAGATACGCTTGGACCTTGACGAACGTCATGAGTAGAGAGACATTGATGGATGTTAGGGCATCAGTTTCGAATGTAAATCAATGGATGTGTAGAGAAATCACTTTGAACTGAGAGTCATTACATATTATAAGGAGGGGGGGGGGGGGGGGTAGCACCGTGAGAGAGCACTGAATTTTTTTTCTTCTCACCATGGTTGAAGGGTGAAAAAGATGTTAAGGAGAAATAAATTTCAATTTATGGGGCGATTAAGAATACCCATGAGTTATATCCACATCGAGAATGTGAGGCCAGCTTTAAGGAAAGTGTGTGTGACTTTTCCAGTGTTGTGCCGATATACAACGATAGGAGGACGTAGGAATCAAGGTGTGGAACATATGCCTGAGGGCAATTATAGATAAAGACGGAATGGTATGATGGATTGAATGTCGTGTGAGAATGATGATAATCCAAGTATATGTGTGCAATGAGAGTAGCATACCGAGATGGGTTGAATGGTTATGGGAAGCCATTCAAAAGATATCTCTTGATAAAGAGTAGGCCGAACTGTTGTGGGAAAATAGAGCGAATCCTTACTCAGTCGAATGTTGAGAGTGGCTTGCGCGTAAATAGAATGTTGATGACTATGGGGCAAAAAGACCCAAGAAGTGTGCCAGTTGTGAAAAGTGAACGACCGTGACTTTTGGCATACCAGGGGAAGAAAGGGAGTATAAAGTACCACTTAATTTGAGAAATTATAAGTGGATTTGGTCTTGGGTGAGACGTAATGAGATTGTCTCCGGATGCAGCACTCATAGATGGAAGAAGGTTGGCTCGAGATGATCAACTATAATTTAGTAAAATCCTACATTGCCAGTCACAGAATGGGTAGGTAGACTGATAAAATTCATGATAGGCTTCCAACACCGTGACTATGTCAAGAATTCCTCCTAGTGTATGGAATGGAGTGGCTGAGATGAAGTAATTGTGATTCTTTCTTTGAAAAGAAGGATTGAACCAATGCAAGGTGCCTTCCAATATTGTTGTGTATCAGGATGAGATCCTTCAATCTCACCTCTGATAGGGATTATCAGGAAGATATTGGGACGGAGTTTTATTTTGGGCATATTGTTTCACCTATAGCCCGATGGTTAGACGAGAGGTGGTTTATTATGATGGCTAATGTGAGTAGTGTGTGTGGAGCCTTGTAGGGTAATTAAGGGGAAGAATTATCGTGGGTAGAGTTGTGTGTAATAACCTGTATCGATTTATCAGGCACGAGGTACCTTTCAAGGTCTTGTGTAGAAAGCCTTGTCGTTCACCCTCAGGTTGATTAGAGGTGAGGGGATAATTAGATTTTTGGACTGGTCGTGATTTGGAGGCCGTTGGATAATAATGGAGTGAACCACAAATTATTTTGGGTGGCTTTTGAATGTCGTAAGAGTTATGTCACCATGAACAAAAGTTCTAAATACTGACATGAGTGGTCACAGGTTATCGTGATTCCTCCCATGAAGGGAGTTCTGAGTTGTGGTAAATAAGGGGAGTTGGCATTTAAGGTTGTGCGACATTTTCTCAATATGGAGACGATAGAGTCAATATTGAGATCACATGACTGATAGAGCGTATCAGTATGTAGTGAATTGGGAAAGCTTATTGATAAACTTGGGCTAGAGTGATTAAGCCTTTTGATAGGTGGGTACCACTAGCAGGTGTATAGTGGAGTGACCCTTATGTTATTATGATTTGAATTTGGGTACTCGAGGATGTCGTGATGTTATAGATCCTAAGTTTTAGTACCAATCTTGCCCTAATTTTGAGGACGACGAAATTCCTATGTAAGGAGGGAAGTATGTAATACCCCGTATTTCTGTGTATTTTTAGTTAATTAATTTGAGAAATTAATTAGGAAAAATACGTCTTAATTAAATTATGCGAGTGAAGTAATTTAATGCGATTAGATTATAAGTGTGACTATTAAATATTAACCGAGAGATAGATACTGATTAATATTGCATTGTGATATTTACTAATTATGAATAGTAAATAATTAATAATTTTGGTTATACGGCATATCGAGTGATATGTGAGTATTTTATTAATTATGGTTATATGTCATAGCGAGTGATATGTGCGTATTTTATCAATTGTGGTTATACATCATACCGAGTGATATGTGCATATTTTATTTTATCTCACTGGGAGTCGCGTGTAGGCTATATTGAGGTGAGAAATATATTTTTAGCGACTCGAATGATAATTTAGAGGTCACCGATGACTCCGACAGGGTCGAAATAATCTGAATAGTGTACTCAGGGGTTTAGTTTGGGTTCCGGGTAAATTTTGGACCAAACCAGCACCTATTAAGGGCATTTTGGTCATTTTAAAAATAGAGGGTAAATGACCTACGAAAATTAAAGCCCTATATCTGATGGTTAGTATTGGGGATTAGGTTTCATAACTCACAAAACTTAGAGAGACCATTAGAGAGAAAAGAGAAACCATTCCCAAAAGGCTCAAGGAGAATTCTTGAAGTTTGGAAGGTATTCTTGCACCCTAAGCACCCAAGGAGTGAAGATTTGAAGAGGAAACATATAGATTCATCCCCTTCCTCACGAAATCAGACTCTACAGTAATCAAGGCAAGTTGTTTATTGCAAATTAAATTGAAGTTATAATACCCATGTGTAGGGATTGATAAATAATTTGATTGTGAATAAATTCTTGGGAAGAATAATGAATTTAATGCATGTTGGAATAGGATTTCATGTAGATGAAATTATACATGTAGAGGACTTTGAATTCGTATGATATTTCACTTGTTTTCACGGATTTAAATCTGGGTTTGTGGTTAAACCTTTGGGAAGAACATTAAACTAGGATTTTTAATAATAAAAGTTTTTAATTCGTTTTTGACTGAATTATGCGAAGATTTGATGTGTTAGGAACATTAGAAATCATCCTTATACGTGTAGAAATAGTTTTAGGTGATTCATTGTGAATTGGGTGGACTACCATGATAGTTGAGGTGTGTTAATGGAGGCAGATGCATGAAGAAGACGAACTGGGTCTACCGCTGCTCGATCGATCGACCCATGAATATCGATCGATTGATGGATTAATCGATCGACCAAAGCTGATTTCGGGTTCTTTTGCATGCTTAAATTCTTGTGTTAACCAACAAGGAAGGGTAACCCTAGGAATGATATTGTACTTATCTGGGGACTGAATAATGACCAGTAGGTATGTTGTTGAGGTCCATTAAGGCCATTGGGTGTAGGACTTAGAAAATGGATCCACGAGGATACACCGATGGAGCCGTATATTTGGGGAAATTAGGAATTGAGTTATGGGAAGACTTAACGTCAATTCAATATGTATGTTAGTAGGTTAAAGATAATAACCATTGAAATTATATATAAGGGGTAACTAGGGCCCTTTGGAATTATGTGAAGGCTTAAATATAATACAACGATGAAAGAAATCGTAAAATAAAAGGTACGGTGAGTATTAGAGATAAATATATTGCGTACCAATATGAATTATTAGGTTGTGTGAGTACCTACTATATTAAATACTTAGGCGGTGTGAATGTCTAGAGTATACTGACTATATTGGGGTCGATGGCTATCCGAACCAATATATGTGCATGTATAATATTTACATTGGGGTTGATGGCTATCCGGAATAATGTAAACTCATAGGTGGCGAGAATACCTATTATACTAAATACTTAGGTGGTGTGAATGCCTAAGGCATACCAACTATATTGGGGTCGATGGTTGTCCAAACCAATATACATATGCATAACATTTACCTTGGGGTCAAGGGATATCCAGACCAATGTAAATGATAAGATGATTGGGGTCGATAATTATCCGGACCAATATCCTTATAGTATATATTGTGTGTGAAATATATACTTCATGATATTCTGCTTATGTGTGAAATTAGACTTGTAGATGATATATATATATACATCTAAATGATAAATTAAGTAGAGAGAAACTTAATTCCAAGATTTAGAATAAATTGGGAATATCTATAATGAATTAAGTAGTGAAACTTAATTATGGAAGTTGAATAATGATTAGATGTGGAACTCTATATGAATAAAGTAGTGATACTTGATTATGATGATTAAACATAACATATGTGAATGTTATATGAAAACTGAATAACATGCGAGAAATGTTAATAATGAAGCGTGCTGCATAGGAGTTACGGGAAAGTAGACTTGATAAGATTGGTTATATACTTTAGTCGAGATAGCTTGGGTATGATATATAGGTGGGATAAGTATATAACGTTGGGTGCACATTAGATGAGAGGTGAGAAACCTCAAGGGAGTGTGCGTGAACCTAAAATGTGTAATCAATAACCGATTTTAATTGCGATAAACTGCTAGTTAAATATTTTCAAATGTTTTGAGTACTAACTCTTGCTATAAAAATATTTTCAAAACCTTTTAGGTGTCCAGCCACAGGGACGCCATACTCGATGGTTTCATTCTAGGGACTCGGAGTTATAGCACTGTGGATGCTGACAGGATTTTTGAGTAGACAATTCTTTCATTCAGACCTAGTATAGGATCTCACTCTTGTATATCCTATTTGGACATGTGGTCCGTTGTCCGTATTATAGTTTCAGTTTTGTATCAGGTTTACCTTGCAGTTTAGACTCGGTTTATTACTTGGTTTTGGTTGTTTTGTCGATGGTTTATTCGGCATGACTTTATTTCATTCACATATCATGATGGTTTGGATTCTAGTATATTGTGAATGTTATTTTAGTTTTCGAACTATTTATTTATTCTATTTAATTGGAAGATAAAATTTGGCACTGGTTTAATTAACTATTAGGTGGTTAGAAATAAATTTGGCTTTTCGATAGTGATGCTAAGAATGAACAATATCAGAAACCTATTCTAATTTGATAAGGGCCTGATCACCCAATATTTAATTAGGCGGGGTGTCACACTGTTCGTATAAATCCCACTAGGCATAAGCTCATATTCCCACCTTATTTACGACAGGATGGGATCGAAATTTGAGGATGTTTTACTAGTAAGTATCTTTATTCATGTCTACATTAGTAGCTCTGTTTACTTGGACCTCGAGGAGCTCTCCTTGGGTCCCTCACGTAGGTTATCTTGAAACTTGAATCGAATGCCAATAAGTGAAATGTAATTACAATAAAAACTGGATAAGCAATATTATATAGGTTGTTCCATTGCACTTCACACCTAATGCTCGGGTTGGACTGGGTTGACTCACGGGTAATCCATAAAATCGGGTTGGGGCATTACAAAAATCATAGTAGACTTTTATAACGATTTATAGGGTGACAACTCTAGATTTAATTAATTATTGAAATAAGATTCAATATTGCTAAGTTTGTAGTCCCATGTAACCATTTATACTAATTAATCCGAGGTGAGGGATATTCGTCTCAATCTATAATTTGTATTACTTTTGTTAATTTTAGTTTAAACACATGTCTAGTATTATCTTTTCTTTTGTTAACATTTATCTTCTACACTTTTATTCCTGAAGTATTAAATTATATAATTCTAACAACTAGTCTCTCTGAATTTCGATACCCGGATTGGCCGTTAAACTCCCTTAAAATAGTGTAGTCAATAGTTTAGCCTTTTGTATTTAGGCGGTAAAACAAAAACAACGACTGACGTACTGACACTAAGCTACCTTTCACTCTTGATCATAGGTCCAGAGATAGGCGGACTTTACTGGAAGATGTTTAGTGTGTTGGGAGCAAGGCCATATGCAATGTGCATACCCGAACATGACTAGGGGTCAGGAGTATGGTATCTAGCAGGGGCAACATGTATAGCATTTTGTAGCCCCACCGACAGTTCCAGTGTTGTCGCCACTGTAGGGGCAGGGGTAGGGGCAGGGACAGTTTGGGCATGTGTATCACCTTAAAGGAATAGTTTTACCTCTAGCGCTACCAACGATTGAGGGTATGTTTCCTATCCGTGGACACACGGGGTGGGGTTTATTCGATATGGGATTATCACACTCATTTATCAGCACTAGGTTTGCACGTGCGATGGGTTTAGTGGATTTAACCACGGATATCATCATGACTGTATATTTACTTTTGGGTGGTGGGACTCTCATTCGTTCTATCTGCAAAGGCGTATGTGTGGACATGGGGAGGTTGTGTTTAGTAGCAGATTTACTCGTGTTAGACTTAGACGAGTATGATATTATTTTGGGTATGGAATGATTAGTGACATATAGATCAATGGTGGACTATTACACTAAGACTATCATGTTTTGCTATACCAGGGCAGGAGATGTTTCTTGTGGCAAGGCCTTGTCCAGAGGAAGGGTTGAGCATGAATTGTATTATATGAGGAGGAGACCTTTGAGGGTATAGTCATCTCGTTGGATTTGATCCATATTGTTAAAGATTATGTTGATATATTTTAGGATATATCGAGATTACTACCGAGTTGGGAGATTGAGTTTGTGATTGACTTAGCATTAGGTAATAGACCGATAGTCCGAGCACCGTATTGTATGTCTCTTTTAGTGATGCGGGAGTTAAGGGATCACATTCAACAGTTATTGGGGCAGGGTTTTATCTACAAGAGTACTTCACCTTGGGGTACCCCAATTCTGTTTATAAAGAAAAAGGATGGATCATTACGGTTGTGTATCGATTATCGAGAGTTAAACAAAGTCGTGATCCGGAACAATTATCCGTTCTCGTATATCACCGACTTATTTGATCAACTGAGAGGAGAAACCTACTTCTCTAAGATTTTTTTGAGGTCAGGGTGCCATCAATTACGTTTTAGGGAGGAGGATGTCCCTAAGACCATATTTTTTTTACAAGATACGGGTCTTATGAGTTCAGGGTTATGTCATTCTGGCTTACCAATGCGCCAACAGTCTTCATGGATCTCATGAACAGAGTGTTTATGGAATTTTAGGATTAGTTTTTCATTATATTCATAGATGACATTTTTATTTATTCTCGGACATAGGGCGAGCACGTAGGCACTTGTATACAGTTCTTTAGACTTTGAGGGACCACTAGTTGTCTGCCAAGTTCAAGAAATGTGGATTCTAGTTACGAGAGGTGAAGTTCTTGGGTTACATTGTCTCCAAGAGAGGGATTTTCATGGATACAAGTAAGGTGTCAGTGGTGAGGGAGTGGGTCTAGTCCATGACACCGACGGATATGTGAAGTTTTTTAGTGTTATGAGGGTACTTTCATCGGTTCATCAGATAATTTTTAAAGATTGAGAGTCCCTTAACAAATTTTACTCATAAGGAAGTACTTTTTATATGGGATGACCACTGTCAGTTAGATTTTAATCAGCTAAAGGACAATTTGACCTCAACGCCAATACTCGTATTGCCTAAGGGAATAATGTTGTACTTTCTTTTCACTAATGCATCCTTACAAGGATTTAAGGGAGTTTCGTAGCAGGAGGAGCGATCCATAGCTTATATATCTCGTAACCTTAATCCCTATAAGAAGAACTATCCCACTCATGACTTGGATTTAGCAATAATAGTATTTACCTTAAGGATTTGGAGGCACTATCTTATGGGGAATAAGTTTTGGTTATTAATGGACCACAAGTCACTTCAGTATCTTTTCATATAAAAAGAGTCGAATATGAGATAGTGTAGGCGAATTGAGTTTATGAAGGATTACCCGTTTGACATCCAGTATCATTCGAAAAAGGCTAACGTTGTGGTAGATGCATTGAGTTGTATGCCGAAAGGACAGTTAGTAGCGGAGTGGAAGGAAAAATGGGCAGAGATTCATCAGGAGGATGAGGTAGTCTGGGCGTACTTATCACTGATGATCATCACACTCGAGATTATTTTGAGGATTTTAAAGGCATAGGTAGGGGATCCGTCTTGTCAGGAGAGGATTCGACATTTATTAACAGGTGGAGAAAAGTCTTACTCAGTTTGTTCTTAGGGTGGCTTATGCTTCTATGGAAGTTAATAATCCCAAACGTTAAGGACCTACGACGCGGGGTTATGCATGAGGCGCATGGGTCCCAATTTTGGGCATATTCCAGAGGGGATAAGATGTACAAGGATATGAAGAGATAGTATTTATGGGCCGGGATGAAGAGGGACATAGTAGAGTTTGTCTCCAGGTGCACCACTTGTCAGATAATGAATATTGATCATCAGAGACCAATCCGGATTCTACAACCGTTAGAGATTTCAGTATGGAAATAGGATAGCATTTCGATGGACTTCATCACAGGGTTACCGACATCACATCGGGGTCACGATTCTATCTGGGTCATTGTGGGTCGATTGACTAAGGTAGCCCATTTCTTGTCAGTTCTGGTGGATTACACGACAGGGAAGTATGGACAGTTGTTCATAACGAAGACAGTGAGATTGCACGGGGTGCCTCTCAACATTATTTCAAATTGGGATAAGATATTTATGTCCCACTTTTGAAAGAGCTTTCAGGAGGCTATGGGGACATATTTGCATTTAAGCACGAGCTATCACCCACAGACCGATGGGTAGAAGTAGGGGGTGATTCAGATGTTGGAAAATATGTTGCGGATGTGTATTCTAGATTTTTAAAGGTAGCTGAGAGCAGTATTTGCTTTTAGTAGAGTTTGCATATAAAACTCGTACTAGTTCACTATTGGCATGACACTGTTGGAGGCTTTGTATGGTAGACCTTGTTGTTCTCCCTTTTGTTAGTTAGAGGTAGGGGATAAGAAGATAATCGAATCGAATTTGATTCAGGAGACGTCAGCGAAGATCGAATTGATTAGGAGTCACATTTGGGTAGCTCAAGACAGGCATAAGAGTTACGCCAATGCAAATCAGAGATTTGTAGATCTTGACGTGGGTGATCAGGTGTTAGTGTGGGTACCTCCCATAAATGGAGTGATGCGGTTCAGAAAGAAGGGGAAGTTGGCACCTAGGTATATGGGGTATTATCAAGAGGATTGGGTCGGTTGCATATATGCTCACCCTATGATAGCATTTGCAGAGGATTCACAATGTGTTCCATGTGTCGTCGTTGAAGAAGTATTGCAGAGGTGACATGGCTTACTAGCACATATCGTTAGACGAGATTGACTTGCAACCAAATATCTCATATGATGAGAGACGTTTTGCCATTTTAGATCGTAACGAGCATAGGCGTTGGTCAAAGGTGGTACCATTATGGCGTGTACGGTTGGGACACCACAAAATTATCGAGTCAACGTGTGAGGGTGAGGATGACATGCAAAAAAAGTATCCAGAGCTCATCGTGGCAGGTACGTTCAAATTTCGATGATGAAATTCCATTGTTAGGGGGAAAGAATGTAATACCCCATAATTTTGATCTCGATTAATTGCTTTATTTTATTAATTCAATTGAGAGAAAATTATATTTAAATTTAGTAAATATTAATTAACGAGATAAATAATTAATATTTATTAGAATTATTCTTCACTTATGTATGATAAGTAAATTAATATATGATTTATTATATGTCACGTATGAGTGATAGCAACGATTTAATTGGTGATAGGTCGATAGGGTGTTACATCGACGAATCGATATAATTTATGGGCAACACATTGGCTTTACACGTGTCAGGCCCAATTAAGGAAATGTTAACATAATTGGAGTTGGGTGGCTCGAATGACCTTTTCGAGGGCACCGGTCATTCGATAAGGGTCGAAATAATCCAAAATAGGTACCCGGGTGTTGTGTTTGGGTTTCGGGGCCTTTTTAGATAGAAAAGGACCCATATAAGGGTAGGAAGGTAATTTTATATCTAAAATTAAGAGGGAAAATGGGATTAGGTTTTGGGGAGGACAGTTAAGGGTTTAGGAAGGTGGATGACAATCCACCTTTCACATTTTAAACAAAATATTAAGAGAGAAAACTCTAGAGAAGAGAAAAAAAAGAGGAAATGAAGAGGGATCTTGAAGAGGAGAAGAAGAGGATTCAACCCGACTTAAAAGACTTCGGATTTGTAATCCAACAAGGCAAGTAAATACTTACTTTATATCGGAATTTCAATTGTATTTAATTACTTGCTTGGTTTAGAATAGAAATTTGGGATTTTAATTCTAAAAGATTGAATTTGATGATTTGATGAAGGAACCTATTGATAAATGTTGAATGATCTTGAATAAATAAGTAAGTTGGAATTTATTACATTAGTAATTAGAAATCAAATTATGGGTTTTCATGGAAGAAGATGAAGAACTTAGATGAAAGATGGAATCTTAATAATCAACTTGATAAAAGAATGGTAATCTTGAATTTATAGGGGTTTCCATGTTAGAATCAAATATATAATGATGGGATCATATTTTTTTGATGATCTACGGGTTATAGTTCTTGAAATTTTGGTAGAAAGAACACTAGAAACGAAGTTGGGTATTTGGGGATAAATCCTGACTAAGAAAAATGCTTCGGACATGTTCTCTGTAATCTCGTTCGAACTTTATTCGAACGTCGTTCGAACAAGATGTCATTCTCGTTCGAACGAAATTGGATTTCTTTCGAACGACTCGTGGGTTTGGGTTAAGTTTGAATCGCGAAAATGTTCTGGGTATTTTTATGAACTCAAACGAGTATGTGAGAGGTTATCCAAGTGAGTTAATATTTAATTTAAAAATAAATTTGTGTTGCTATTTATTAGTGGGAAGTTAATAATTAATTAGGGTTCTCAAGTAAGGGACTAGTTAAATATATAAATCGAGAAGTTGGGACGAACTTCGGGATTTGGGTGAACCGTGCACGGTGGAATATGTGTACGAGTTCGGTGATTATTATATATATACATATTAGAGCAATATATAAATATATATATATATATATATATATGTATGTATATATGTATGCATGTATGCGTGTGTGTGTGTGTGTGTGTGTGCGCGTGTGCTTCTTATTTTATTTAAACATATCTACTCAGGATTTCTATCGTAGGAGGTTACGCATAGTGGGCTCCCACCCTAGCGTTGACTAATAGGTGTTGGGTTGATTACCCAGGTTATAGTACTGTTTCATGACCGCTATCTATAATTGAGGATAAATATTGGTTTCAAGTCTGGTTGGACGTGATGTGGTATAGTTATGACCCCCGGATATATGTCTATGACCGCCTCCACTGTGTGTATTCATTTTGGATCGGTGGTGAGATTCCGACTCCGTGGCTCGGTGTGAGGCATTATGCCTAGAGCCGAATAGCACAATAGGAATGTATCCGCGAGGTTCAAGCTCTGGGGATATGGCTATACGTATATAGTAAGCGATATATCTGCATGCTTATATGATATAGTGTGTATATCGATTTATATTACCAGTGTAGTCATGTTATGTTAATTACGTGATTATTTAATTATAGCAAGTGTGTCACTAAAATAGTACCTATAAATGTATACTTGTTGAAGTAGTTAGAATTAGCTAATGGAGAGTATTAGCATAATTGGGCTTAAATAGCTGTTATGTGTCCTAGTTAGACCGAAAAGTTTAATTACGATAAATAAAAATGAACATATTATGTACGCACTATAGTTGAGGGGTGAGATTTCTCTCAAGTGAGAGCGACCGGTGAATCTTGAAAGTAATACACTACTGTTTTAACGATTTAAAATAATTATTTACTTGCGAAAATATTTTTTACTCTTCGAGCTTTAACCCGCAGGTTTTTGTCTTTCTTTGTTTTCCTTTTTACACCCCGGGTGTGCAGCAGCAACAACTGGGACAATAAGGATAGATCATTTCTTGTTGTTCAATATTTTTGGACGCTACATCCTCGCTTAGACGCTTCAGTCGATTCTTATCTAGACAGGATCAGTTATTTCCATTTACATTTGGGCTTGTTTCCCGTAGATGATAGGATTTTATCTCACTGCAGACTTTTATATTTTTGTCGGACATTTATTGTGACACATTGTGTATTTCAATCTCGGGTGATTATCCCTTTACTATAATAAAACACGAGTCTCATATGGTGTAATACCCCGTATTTTTATGCTTTCTAAATTTGGGGATTTATTAAATTTAATGTGAGTTATTAATTTAATAAAAATCCAAAAATTAATTATTTTTAATAATTACTAACGTGATGTGAGTTAGTAAGTATGGGAAACTTGTTGAATATTACTAATGAGTAAAGTAATATATGATATTGGTTCTATTAAATGTCACGAGTGAATAAAATGACAATTTTGGAAATTTAAGTCGGGACGCGCCTGTGTCGCATCGGGACTAAATATTGATTAATAAAAGTGAATAAATTATAAGTTGCTCGTATAGTCGTTTTGAGTGTGCCAAAGTGTCCGTAAGGGTCGAGATGGTCAGAAAAGTGTACCCGGGGGTTTAGTTTGGGTCTCGGGGAGTTTTCAGGCTTAATTAGTACCCCGGGAGGGCATTTTGAACATTTTGTAATTTTGGGTAATTAAACCCACAAATTTATGAGGGTTATATCAGATACTTAGGGTTGCCTTCTAGGGTTAACGAAACCAAAAACAAGTGACGACCATTGGAGAAGGAAGGAGAGAGCTTGCCAAGGTGTTCTAGGAGGAAAACTCCTCTGTTTGCGCCGCCGTCGCCGCCAAACGATAGATTACGTCGCAAGGATCATAACCACACTGGTTTCAACACAAATCAGAGACCAAAAATCCCCAGGCAAGTATTTATCTTGCTTAATTTCGTTAATGCTTCATTCATGTTAGTTTAGGGTTGATTAGGATGAGTTCTATGAAAGAAAACCCATGTTGGAGATTAGAAAATTTCATGTTGTAGTGATATAAATGATAATCTGAAATTCCCCTTCATATGTAGAGGTTGAACCATGGATTTAGGATGGATTAGAAGTAGAAATTTTGGAAAAAGTCTGATTAGAACAAATTTAAAGAAATTTCTAGGGTTCATGAGATTTATGTAAGTTTTGGCCCTTTAATCCATGGATATTGATGAAAACTCGCATGCTTTACGTTAAACATTGTCCATTTGGGTTTATGAAATTTGTGGTATAAATTTTTGGGAGTTTGGGAGTTAAAAATCTGGATTTGAATGATGTTGGATGATTGAACCCGTAACTGGTTTTCTGCAGAATTCATCATACATGTTTGATCGATCGATCGAACCAGGAGTATCGATCGATCGACGCATCGATCGATCGAGCTCCTGGCATCGATCGATCGACCCTTCCTGGAAAATTCATAATTCCCCTTCTAAATAGTTGAATTTAATTTAAATGTGTAATAATCTTTGGACATCCTTATTAAAATATTTTGGGAGGTAAAGAAGACCAGTAGGACTTATTAAAAATATGAAACCTTTAATGTAGGACGGGATTTACATTATACGGGGTTGTTTTACACGTAAGGGACTATGGAACTATGTATTAAAGGGGGAAGATGCGTAAGGTAGTTACGTTGGAAAATAAATGACTACCTACTGAAATTACACTTGGGAGTATAAAAATTCACGAGTATCACTTGATAAGTTGGGATAATCCCACAAATTAAATTAAGAGACGGACCATTATACGTGATAACTAAATAATGAGAAATAAGGATAAAAATCTTAATTATGGGTGATGAGATGTACCTAAATTGATATGGTAATAGTAGTATATTTATATGATTGTGTTTATGCATATACTATATACGTGTGAAAATCATGCCCGCGCTACTTGCTATCCCTGAGGTTACCGTGATGGGACAGTCTTATCTCGATGAGCCTTTATGGGGGATATTGAGTCGTACCATAGAAGATAGAAATCCTTTGGTACAGGCTATCTAATCGATAGTTCAGACGGTCCTAAGAGACGTGAGGGCATGTGCTGACCTCTTAGAGACTTGGAATCTATGCTTCGCCTCAATATTGTTTGTGTTTGTGTTAGTACAGATCGAGAGTGATTTCGAACTTGTATTTCCCTTAGTACGAGTGATACGGGGACTGGATAATAGAGTATGCCTACACCATAATTATTATGTGGGGTGCCGTTAGAATATATATATTATGTGAGTATTTAATATATATATTAAATTCTGGAATTTGGGAACTACCTACTGTGTTTATGGTAAGTAAGAAAATGAATCATTATTTCAATTGGGGAACATGTGTTTGAAAAGTATAATATGATACTGAGAAACTTTATTAGCAAATAAGGTTTAAATGAGAACTTTGTTATCAAATGAAATTAACCTCTTACTCAATTGAATTTGTCAGTTTAAATCTTACGAGCAACCTAAGATAAGATAAGTTAAACCGTTGGGAAGGTTAGTGCAATAGGCGTGCACATTAGAAGATAGATGAGAATTTATCAAGGGAGCGTCGCACTAATATGTTGTTGCATTGGCCAGTAAACATTTTAAATACTTGCTAAACAAATTTTAAATCGTTTTTACAATCGGGCTCTGACCTGTTTCCATTTTCTTTTCTCTCTGGTGTATATATGTATATATTACAGGTTCCCAGCCACAGGGGCATCTTGCATAGGATCCTTTGGAAGGAACGCACTGCAACTTAGGTGGGAGTTACAGGCCTCTTGCTTAGACGACCTCATTTCTTGATTACACTTCTAGCATTTATTTTATCCAGCTGGGCATGTGTCGCCCTTTCCCATTAATCAGTTGTTTTATTGGACATTGTGATTCATTTATTTCCAGTATTTACACTTTGGATTTTATTACTGTCAGGATGTTTTCCTTTAAGTTTTAATGTTGGGATTAATTTGTTGAATGTTTAATTCTTTGGATTATATGTTACAGGATAATTGTTGTGCGATTCTTTAAATTGTGAATTATGTAAAGTTTTAAATGTTGGTTTATAAAATAAAATTTGGAAAGTAATGTCTAAAATGGGTTTGACACTTAGCTTAATTATTTAGGGTGTTAAATTGGAAATGATTATTTTACGACAGTGATGCTAAGAATGAACCAACTGTTCACCTTGATTTTAATTTAATAAAGGAGTGATCGCCCGGTATTTAATTAAGCGGGGTGTCACATATAGTTCATTCTTAGCATCAAGATCGAGAACATTTTAATTACTAATAACCTATTAAGCCCGATGTCAAAATTTTAAAACTTTTACATAAGATTTCCATTCACATAAGTAACTATGCAAATAAATGACCTCACACACTTGAGCATAAATAAATTAACCGATAACTCTCGGTGAAAAGTCACAGTGCTATGATTCCACTAACTGAAAGAAAAGCATACGAATATTATAAATACCACATAACCGGGTGACAAGCCCGAAAGAACTCTAAAGTACCTCCTATCTAGATCTCAATGATGGTAGCATCTAATCAATCCCTGTGGCATCCATAGCTGCTACAACATCGTGTTACTAGAAAGATGGTTAAGCCAGGCATCCCTGTGGTTGAGAACTAAAAGTTTCAAAAATATTTTTGATACAGATCAGAGAGCAAAACCTTTTGAAAATATTTTGCAAGTGTTTAAAGTACATTAATATATATGCAATGTAATCTTTCTTATTTAAATTGGTGTCGCACTCACATGAGATACTCCTCACCCCTCATCTATTGTGTACACACAACGCATGTATTTTAAACATCCTAGTTATGCTACCCCGCCTAACTAGTCTCAACATTAATATTAGTCCTAGACGCTAATCTGTATCACACGTATTTTATATCATTAGCTTTCACATCCACTTAACAACTATAATTGAATCAATTCATTTCAATTAACTTTCACTAGTTATTAATTCAATATTGACCAATTAATATCACAAAATTTGTTCCAATAACTTTCACTGGTTATTAAATCGTTATTCACACTTAATTTCATAAGACCATATATAATTTTCTTCACACACACACACACAAATATATATATATATATATACACGAATACACAAATCACATCAAGTATACCTACATATATATCATTCACTATATATGTATAACCTCAATCCTTCAGAGTAATAACTCACTAGATGCGAAATCACTAGCATGCTATCAATCTACATGAAGTCCACCACAACCTAGGCAACCGGGTAGAAATATCATCCCCCGAACATAAAAATAAAAACGAATACCGGAAGCGGTCATGGACTTAAGTCCGTGGGATATAACCATATCACATTATTCCGTGGGATTTCAACCCTACTCAACGTGGGCATGCACAGACCTATGACCTTGGGGAATGGTACTACCTCTGCTGAGATTCGTCAGAGTGACCTCCCACGGCGCGCAACCTCCACCGATAACATATCTTCTTGGATGGGTATGTTTCACAAAAATATCATACACACACACACACACACACACACACATATATATACTGTCTCTATACCCTTATATATATAAAATAAAATCAGCTAACTGTGCATGCCACTTCTAGCACTATCCTATAATCTCCGAGTCTAAATTCGACTTCCAAATTTACAAGTAGTCACTTATTTATATATATCACGTTTATACTTTATTCGAGCCACTAATATCTTAAACCTTTCGTAACCTAAATCTTTATGAAATCCCAAGCTGATTTCATAATTCATAACCCGAATGTTTTTCACCTTAAAACACCTGTGCATCCATGCCCTGATTTGATTTGCAACTAAATATTTCGGTTACGAATACCCTTTCGTAGAAAATTCATAACTAATTAAAAAAAATTAGAAAAATACGAACTGGCGACCACACGTTCGTAACAAAAAGATTCATCTCCATAACCAAAATCCAAGGGTGATTCAAACGAAATACACTCGTTCAAATGAGCTTCTAACAAGATTGACACTGTAACTATCTTTCTTTGGCGGGATTCATCATCTTTCCATCAACAATGCCATATATATCACC
Source organism: Sambucus nigra (assembly GCA_949130495.1). Lineage (NCBI taxonomy): Eukaryota > Viridiplantae > Streptophyta > Magnoliopsida > Dipsacales > Adoxaceae > Sambucus > Sambucus nigra. The sequence continues at coordinate 87,093,978 of OX422215.1, read as the reverse complement.
AATCTAAGCCAAAATTTATCGTTTTTTTATCAATTCTAAACATGATGACACTTATTTTCACATTCGAATTCACCCGATAACAATCTAAATTCCTGAGATTCAACATTGCTAATAAAGAATTATACACGTCCTTAATTTGACTTCAAGATTGAATCAAACCTTATACTAATCATTTAAGATCACACTTTTCTACATGAATAAATCTCAGATTCTACATGGGATCATAAACTAATTATTCTCCTTTTTATTCATAAAGTTCCCATTTTTACACATGAATCCCACCCAAAAATTCATATTTGTTTCCACCAACTATAATATGAATTAAACCACAACATATATGATCAAAGAAAGTTAAACACTTGCCTTAGATTATCGTAGGGTCTAAATCCTTCTTTGTAGATCTTCCTTACCCAAGAATCCTTGCCCAAAAATTGCCAATTTCCTCCAGGGGTTGCCGTCTTGATTCCTCTCTTGAGTTTTCTCCCTTCTCTTTGCCTCTCTTAAGACTAGGTAATTAGAATAATCAATTGGGCTATCTCCCTCATCTAAAACCCTTTAATATACTTATAATCCCATTTTAGGTTAACTAGTAACATTAAAATGACCTTAATACGCCCGTATGAGTCTCATATAGCTTAAAAAGTCACTGGAACCCGATTACAACACCCGGGTACCTAGTTCTGACTATCTAGACCCATTCCAGATCATCCGTGCACTCAAAATCACCATCCGAGTCACTTATCATCAATTAACCATCTTATTCCTTACATGATTCAACACGCACGTCCCTGAATAAGATCCTGTTAACCCGTTGCTTTTACCCACTTACGACGTAATATAAAATAATACAATTTCATTTACTTATCACACAAGTGAATAAAATAACACATGATTATTAATCCATTATTCCCTAATTAATACTTATTCACTTCATTTTAATTACTTTTTTAATTAAATTATTGTGACACGTGTAATTTAAATATTCCCCAAAATACGAGGTGTTACATATTTTCCCCTGCAAAGGAGTGTCGTTCCCAAAATTCAAAAGTGCCTGGTACCAAAAAATTCAGTTACTTACTTGCACGGCATCCTTACATACCCAAAATCAAATCATAACTACCATTATGGTGCCTCCACTATTCACCCATTAGTGGTACACGCCTCTCTAAAGGCCTATTCACTCCAACCCAACTCTAGCGACAAGTCTATTAAAATAACTTTATACTGATATACTCTATTATTTTTAAGGTCTCACCTTGATGATGACATGCCAAACAAATGTGATACTACTTAAAATACTCTAATAAGATGAATCTATACATCACTGGCTCTATATTCTCAATACTGGGGAAAGTCCCCGCTTCCCTGCATGCCAAATTCCCTTCTTATAAAATCATATAACTCCGATCATGGGAGATACCCACAATAGTGCCTGACGACTCATGTCAGTACTTAAAACTTCGGTTCTCAGCGACGTAACTCTTACGAGGTCCCTGAATTACATAAAATAATGTCTAATTAACCCAATCGTTGCCAATAGACTCTGAATCACATCCAGGCCTAGAAGCTTGTGGTCCCCCACCACTAACTAACCAGAGGGTGAACGACAAGGTCTCCCATATAAATCCACAAAAGGTGTCTTGCCAATGATAAAATGGTACGAGTTATTATACACAACTCTATCAATGGTAATTACTCATTCCAATTACCCCAAAACCTTGAATACGCATCCATCGCATTCTCCAACATTTTAATCACCCCTCCTGTTTACTCCTCGGTCTACGGGTAATACGTCTTGCTCAAAACACATCTTCATTGCCATGGCCTCCTGATAATTCCTATAAAGGTGGGAATAAAGGATCTCATTCTAATCCACAACAATGTCGGGTGACACCTTGTGCCAGCCCATTCCCTCTCTTCAATGGAATGCTGGGCAAACCGTCCCTTAGTGTAACTCACCCAAATCAGTAATAAATGCTCCATCTCGATCAACCAATTCCATAACCCACAGGGAATATTGACCTTTTCGTGATGTTAGTAACCCAACACTGAACTCCACCAGTCATCCTACCCATTTCGTCACTAGAATCATCAAGTATTGCGAAATTTTTGGTTGATCATCTCAAACCAACCGTTTGCCCTCTAACGAGTAGTGCTCTAATAGACAAGTCATTATTTATCGCTCCACATCAATCCACATGCTCTGTACCCCCCATTATGTGTTACATCTTACCCCCTTCCTAGGGTACACTAAAAATCATGACCCATGTGCTTGCTTTAAAGCTTTGCACTTCCTGGGTCCTCTTCGTCTGGTGAAAAATCAACATCCTATTTATGCACGAGTTACCCTCAGAATTGCCTGAGTAATACTCTTCTCTACTTACAAAAATTGTGTATCCTCCTTTTGAAAGATATATCCTTTACACGTGTCTCCACAATCTTTCAACCCCTCTCGGGTGTGATAGTTCCCCTTGCTGTACACAAGCTGGACTATCTCCTTTCACAAAATGAAGTTCAATCCCTTCTACTTTTCCAAGGTTCCTACTGCCCCAAGAGGCATATGATTCAACACCTTCATTACCACATCCCCTCATCCTGGATGCTACTGAAAATCAGACTAAATAAGGCGCCTATATACCTTATATCCCATGCATATCTACAAAACCATCACTGATGTAACATGTTTATCTGAAGTTCGACCCCACATGATCAACATGGATATATCATAAGGGTATAATCAATCACACCACTAATTATGGTTTAATTCCTTTTGAAATTGCCTCACCCATCCACTAGTGGTGAAAAAGTCTTCCGAGTGATTCCTACACAGCACTAACCGACTCGATGGTCCTGATATCGTATAATAGCTCTCAGGTCAAAGTGTTTTTTCCACACGTATCACAATTAACGTTCAATTCGATGCCCCAATATCTAAGAATGTCTTCCCACTCCCTACGCTCACTGGGATTCATTTGTGGAACGTCTCGCAAACGGAATACAATCAATGAACTCCCTCGATACACTACTACCTAGCATTATCGATCGTCGAGCTCTATAGGCCCAAAGCACATAATCGGGACACTCAAACTCCTGTTCCCGGACATATAAATCTATTATTCAACTCTCACATCTCTAAAGGAGTCTCGCAATATAGCGCTCGCCCTATCACAAAGTCATCAGCGCTAATACAATAACGAGCTCAATCTCTCCGCTTGATGGTATATCCGATATCCCCTAAATCATATTAATAAAGTCCTTACGCACTGGGATTAAATATAATGAGACGACTATACTCTCCAAAGTCTCCTCTAAATTATAATATAAACACGGGCTCGACCCCCTTTCAAGCAGGACAACGCAAAAGTAACACATCATGTCCTGGATCAGCGAACACGATAGCCTTGATATAACAACCCACCATCTCTAACCAGTCCATACCCAAGATAATATCATACTTAGATGTCATATATCCCTAAAATGAGTAAATTCACTAAAACATATCCCCCCAGTGCTACACCCACTCCCTTGTAGATAGGACCGAAGAGAGCCCCCTACTCAACGGTAAATATATACACACCATAGTAATATTAATGATACATATACTAAACCCATGTTATGCAAAAATCTAATCATAACAAGGTTACTGTGATGCACCCATGTCATATAAAACTTACCCCATTTACCGAAGGATAAAAATCGTACCTTCCATTGCTAACGACACCAACTATTCAAACGGTTCCTTGACATAGTGCTCATGTTTTGAGAGAACCAAAAACTACTATAACTGTTGCCCTAGCTGGGCACCCTGCTCATGTCCCCTCGCTCTTTGTGGACAAGTTCAATGCATATGGTCCTATTCTCCACCTATAAACACATCCTCGTGTAATCCTCCTGTCTCTGGCCCCGCTGACCATGTCGGGATTGACCTACTCTCGGCCCTGGTAGCCTCGACCCTAATGGTTGCCCAGTTGATCCCTTGGCTACGTTATCCCTATGGAATATATTGCTAGCCCTGATGGCCCTATTTTAATCCACCATTACTCGATCAGAATTCCCCTGATCTGAATCTTTCAAACGGGTCACTTTGTTGGGTTTCTCCTTTGTGGTGCCTCACTCACACCCGTTAGATCCAGTTTTTCTCTATTGGCTAGACTTTCCCACTCTTTTTTCTCCTTTTATATGGAAGCGTTGACATTGACATTGACATTGAAAAAAGTTCAGCATTGACAACATTAACACAAGTCATCCAAGACGAATTTCTCGATAAGTGCTGGCGTATTCTACCCATGAATCCATCATCAACTTAAGGAGCCCTTTCTCCTTCGTATCCACCTCGTCAGGTATGAAGGTTGCTAAACCAACACATTCTACCTTATACTCGGCCACTGTCTGGCTCTCCTGCAATAAGAACTGAAATCTCCTCTGCATCTCTGTTTAAATAGCAGAGGAAAGGAATTGTGGTCAAACCACACATAAAATTATTCAATATATATAGTATCTTTCTCCTCTGATATGGTGACTAACCCCCACCTCCACGGTAATGCTTCTTCTACGAGCTTAAAAGTCACCAAATTTGATTTCTGAGAGTCACTACATTCAACTATATGGAAATGCCTTTGAATGCCCTGCTCCCATTGGCTAACTAATATAACGCCCGTATTTCCCTAAAACTCCGACGGATGTCCCTTAAGAAAGGCCCCTCTGACTCCCTCCCATACTAACTGCACTGGGTAAGTCTGAATTAGCACCACCGTCTGCTGTGGCGGTGTTTAGGGAAAATTGTAGTGCCTTAACGGTCATTGCAGCATTAACTACCTGAGCAACAATAATGGTGACTTCTGCTACGGTCACTTTCCTCTACATAGTCTGTGGCTTCACTGAGCCTCTCCTACCGTGGTTCTCCTAACAATCCTTGTTGGTCATCCTCTATTGTTCGACATATGAAACTCGACCGAACTCGTATAAGTTTCACTTCAATTATACATAATAGTAGGAGAATGTAAATCGCAATAGGAATCGACGGTCTTAAGCACAGGGCTCTGCATCAAAGAAAAGCAACGTTGAAATTACGCTCGATGAAAAGTCACAGTACTATAATTACGCTAACTGAAATTAAAAAAATTTGAACAAAATAGATACTGAGTAACTCGGCGACATGCCTGAAATGACTCAAAAAGTACCTCCTATCTTGATATCAAGTATGGAAGCGTCTAATCAATCCACGCGGTATCCACAGCTATTGCAGCATCTTTAAGCCATACGTCATTGTGGCTGAGCACCTAAAATTTCTAAAAATATTTTTGATACGAGTTAGAGCCCAAAACCTTTTGAAAATATTTTTCTAGTGTTTAAAATACATTAATAAATATGCAATGCAATCTTTCATATTTAAACTGGTGTCGCACTCCCATGAGATAATCCTCACCCCTCATCGATTTTGCACACCTAACGCATGCATTTTAAATACCCTAGTTACGCTACCCCACCTAACTAGTCTCAAAACACTAATCTTAGTCATATACGCTACCCTGTATCACGCATATTTTATATCATTAGCTTTCACATTCGGTTAAAAATTATAATTCTCGATTATAATTAAATCAATTCATTTCACCAATTTTCACTAGTTATTAATTGAATATTCACCAATTAATATTACATAATTCGTTTCCAATAACTTTCACTAGTTATTGAATCATTATTCACACTTAATGTCTTAAACCCATATATAACTTTCTTCACACACACACACATACATATATACACAGAGTATCCCTAAGTTGTCCTCCCGCATACCTATAAATTTACTGGTCATAATATCTTTTAATCTGCCCATGTAAATATACATATATTTACACACACACACACACATATATATATATATATATATATAGAGAGAGAGAGAGAGAGAGAGAGAGAGAGAGAGAGAGAGAGTGAGAAAGGCTTTTATACATACCAAGTTTAGATACTTGATGGCGTAAACCTATTTCAATAAAATATGAAAAAAAATATTTTTGAGTTGAATTTTCTTATGTGATTTAAAATTTCAAGGGAATCATATTAAAAAAATTAGCTCAAAATAACTATTTTTGCTATTTTTAAAAAATTGATCAAACTTTCAGAGATTGTAAAGTGCTTTAAAAGCTGTGAAAGTTTGATCGATTTTTTAAAAATAGAAAAAAAATTATTTTGAGCTAATTCTTTTTATATGGGTCCATTAAATGGTTAAATACCATATTAAAAAATTCAACTCAAAAACAATTTTTTTACTATTTTAAAAAATCGGTATGTAAACTTGGTATGTATGAGTCTCTCTCTCTCTCTCTCACACACACACCCCCAATGTATATATACTAGCGGATGCCCGTGCCGAGGGCACGACGATAAATTTACCCCGATGATAAACCCAACCCATAATAATCCCCCCTTTTAAAAAAAAACACCTTTAAACAAAATAAAAAGAGAAAAAGAAAAAAAAGATTTAAAAAAATAAAAAAAATATGTTTTTTAAAAAAATATTTTTTTAAATAGTTTAAAAAAATATTTAATAAAAAAATTAATATAATAATATATGTTATATCCATATCTATTTAAAAACTCTTTTTATAAAAAAAAAAGAAAGAAAAAACCACTTTTAGCATGACATTTCATGCATGGGCATGAAAGGAAGAAAAGGTCATGCATGCCATGGAAAAGTGGAGATATTTTGGAAAAAACCATGCCTCGATATTATATGTTAAAAACTCTATATATATAAAAAAAAACCACTTTTAGCATGACATTTCATGCATGCGCATGAAAGGAAGAAAATGTCATGCATACACTTTGAAAATGTCATCCATATATATATACGAATACACGAATCACATCAAGTACACCTACATATATATCACTCACTATATATGTATAACCGTAATCCTTCAGAGTAATAACTCACTAGATGCGAAATCACTAGCACACTATTAATCTCCAGGAAGTCCACCATAACTTGGGCAATCGGGTTGGAATCTCACCACCGAGCCCAAAAATAAAAATGAATACAGGAGGTGATTATGGCCATAAGTCCGTGGGATATAACCATACCACATTATTCCATGGGACTCCAACCTTACACAACGTAGGCTTGCATAGACCCATGAACCTGGGGAACGACACCACTGTAACACCTCGTATGTTTGTGCTTTTAATATTTAATTAATCCGACTATATTTAAATTACTTGTGTGTCATAATTTAATTTAATTAATTATTATTAGTATTTATTTAAATATTAATCTGGAGAGTGAATGGTTAATATTTATGGACTTTAAATTACTAAGTGAATAGAAATGATTTATTTACATCATAATGAGCGATCGTGACGTGTCATTAATTTATTTCAACCGAAAGTCGAGTATAGACTATATTGAGGTCGAGATAAGAACTTTTAGTAAAATAATTCGGATGATAATTCTGAGTGTACAGTTGATTCTGGATATGTCGAAATAGTCAAAAAAGAGTTCCCGGGGGTAGTAAATGGGTCTCGGGGAATTTTTAGGCATAACCAGGCTCATAAAGGAGTGTTTGGGCCATTTTAATAAAGCCCACAAGCTTAAAAACAGAATTGGCATAATAAAACCTAAAAGTAAGAGGGTGTCGCAACCATTAACTCATTTAAGAAAAAAAGTATGTAGAGGAGAAAATAGGGAGAAATTGGAGAACCCTTGGGAGACAAAATCAAGAATAAGTGTGTATGTTCTTCATCAAATCACCATCTACATCAAAGGATTCGGACTCTACGAAATTCATCAGGCAAGTGGTTAAATTACTTCAATATAAATTTGTGATAATCAATTCATATCATAGCGGGTGTGAGAAAATTTATTATTTTTGGGTTGGGTTAATACATAAATTAGGTTTTGATTTATGAGACACCTCGTATGAATTTTATGGTAAGGAAGATTGTGATAACAAGTCTACTGTTGGAGGTTAGTTTTATGAGTATAAGCCTTGAATATTAGACTGTTAAATTGATGTTGAGTGAAATCAATTGAGTAAGATTTTTGGGTAAATCTTGTGTAATCTTGAGTGATGAGTTTTTGGAAGAAAATTTATATACTATGAGATAACAAAGTTATTGAAAGGTTTCTAAGTTTGATTGTTATGTTAAACATGAGATTGAAATTTAAAATTTGTGGAAATCAAATTGGGTTATAAGGAAAACAGTAAGAAAAATTTTTGGGTTGAGAAGTTGCAGAAACGCCCATAGCAGACGAGATGGAGTAGGAAGGAGGAGAGAGAAATGTCTAGAGGTCGCTCGAGGGACCTATACCTCTGTTCGAGGAGCGACGTGACCTATCGTTTGAACGACATGGTGGGTGGTTCGAACGACGTGGGTGATCCACGCCCAGTTCGAGTTGGTTACTGTTTGGGCCGAAGGTAATAGGGTTTTGGGTGGTTGGTAATCCAGTAGGGAATTCTTGGTTAGTTATAATTATGGGTTTTAAAGGTGGATTTTAGCATAATTATTACATAGAGGTAAGAGGGACGAAAATCTACATTATAGAATTTGGAGCAAAATTTTAAAAAATAATTCAAGGACCGGGGGAATGAGTTAGGATATTTTTAGAGAGTGTCACCATGTTATTAAATTAATTAAAGGGCAAATTAATTAAGTTAGAATCAGAAAATTGACTTAGATATTTTTAGGCTAATGCTTCGGGTTTTATGCACGGATTAGCCGAGTTTAAATTGAATATATATATATATATATATATGTGTGTGTGTGTGTGTGTGTGTGTGTGTGTGTGTATTTGTGTGCTTTATAAATATTGGTGTGAATAATATTTATAGGATTACATACCCCTCTAGTGCTATCACAGGAGGTTGCGCGATGTGGGTGAATCCCCTGGCTAGTGAATGCAGGGTGAGTATAGTCCCCAGGTCATAGTCACCCAGGATTTTATTATGTGATTTATGTATTAGAAGTGAACCGCTTTGGGTATGATTCGATTTCACTATCGGTGAAGGGCCTATGGCCGCCTATGCTCCATTTTTTGTGTTTCACTGATTCGGGGAGATAACCGAGTCGGGGTGTCCGGGTGGATGAGTATACCGTGGTTATAGCACGTAGATAACATCCAGTGAGTATCTACTCGGGAGGATGTATTTATTTACGACATGTGTGTGAATGTTGTAATATTATTACATATATATGGCGTAGATATTTATATAAGGGCAGAATATATAAAGTGCAATTGTGTTGAGTATATACGTATATAAGGATGTATATATTTATATACGGGCGGATTACATGGAGAAACATGGTATTATTTATATATAATTAGTGAGGCTATTATATATGTGAATTTAAAAGTGGTTAATTAATTTAAGGCGATAATTAACTTAGGAAGTAATGTTGCGACTTACTAGGGCTAGAGTAGGATGTCAGGAATTTCATAACAAGGCTAGTTAAACGGGGTAGTGTAACTAGGAAGGTTATATAGGAACCATTAGGTGTGCACTCTAGTTAAGGGATGAGTAATATATCAAGTGAGTACTAGCTTAAATATGGAGAACATTCAAGCATTTTAATTAACTTGCAAAATACTTTCAAAAGGACTTTGGGATCTGACCCGTACTTGCAAAATATTTTCAAAACCCTGTTAGGTGTACAGTCACAGGGACGCTAAGCTTAATTTTCTGTTCTAGGGATGCATAGCTGCAGCAAGTGTGGATGCTTGCAGGATTTAGACATAGATGCGTCAGTTATTTCATTCCTAGAGTAGGATGCAGTCAGTATATTAGTTGGGCATGTCTTCCTAGTTATTTCATTTATTTCAGTTAGATGATGTACTCAATTTATTATCCGGTTAGTTTATTGTTTCGAACTTGGGATTTGTAGCCGATGGTTTATTCGCCAATGATTTTATTTATTCATTTTCAGTATTGATTGACTCAGTGATTGTGTGAATGGTTTAAATTATATTTATTTGCATGTTGTTGTTGTTTGATAAAAAAATAAAATTTGGCACCGACTTTTTGGAATACTAGGTGGTTAGTAAGTTTTAAAAAGTTTTTTAACAGTGATGCTAAGAATGAACCAATTGAGATTCCTTTTTAATTTGATATAGGACCGATTACCCAGTATTTTAGGTGGGGTGTCATAGATGGTATCAGAGCATCAGGTTCTAGTGTCCTTAGTTTTTTTGTGGCTTTTCACATTACAACTTTGCGTTCTTTGATGTAGAGCCTTATCATATGATTGTTGTATTCCTTTACGTATGCGACTTATGTTCTCCTGCTATTAAGTATAGTTGATGTGGTTCATATACGATTTCGGTTGAGCATGGCAGATCAAACATTATAGAACGACAAGCGTGGAGTATTCTAGGAACAATAATGCGATAGGAGTCACCATGAATATTGTTCGAACAATTGACGTTGAAGTAACCGCTGGGGCACAGTAGTTTCCCCAAGAACCGTCATGAAGGACGATGGCGCAAAGTTAGACCCACCAAGTACAAATGACAAGGACGAGGGTCGAAGAAGATTTTTGTTTCACAAGAACAATCCACTAGAATTCAAGGAAAGTGTGTAAGGGTAATTTACCAATGGAAAGAGAACATCCAATTGGGATCACTTGTGGGGGAGTGAAGTGACACTCAAGTAAAAATTTTTATCTCATAGAAGTAGTATAGGGTAATGGGAGCCAGACACCACATCCATGGAGAGATACCATGAATAACAAGGAATTTGGGGTGAGAATTATTAAGAATCCTCTCACCAGATTTTTAAATAGAGAGGAAAGGGAAATTTCAGTGAATTTTCCAGAAGGGACAGACATCGACCGGATGTGATGAAAAGTTAACAAAATTGCAAACTTCGTACCAGATAAGAGGGATACGAATAGTCAAAAAGGGTTCTAAGTTGATAATAAACCCCTGGGTAGAATATACAAGTGTAGATAGGAGATCCGGTTAAGATGAATGGTGTCATTGTCGTTAAGGTTGTACATTTACAAATTTATATCACTGCTCACTGAGAAATGAGCTAAGGGAGTTAGAAAATCTAACTGAAGGGAAAGACTGGATATTTTGGTGCTAGTGAGGCACCAAGGGAAGGAATACCCAGTAGAGGACCCAAATTAATGATAGAGATCAATAAAATTCCTACCAAGTGATGATGGGTTAAGTCAGGACCGTCAAGGCCAGTAATAAGTCCCATGGGACCAATGGAGCTAAATGGATGATAGGGGTAGCAATCAGGGTCAAGAGTATCAAATCCACGAGAAGGACAACCCTGATATGGCCGGTGGTGCGAAAGAAAGGGGAAAGGCACAACGAGGAGTCTTATGTGTAAAGAGTAGAATCACATGTGTGGATCTTGTCCGTAGAGAGTCAAGGTACAGGAGCGGGATGCCTAGTAGGGGCAACCGTTATGAAAGTTTTGGTTCGGTTGGAACGAGAGTGTCATATCCAGGAACCGTTTGAGCTGCCAATGTTATGGGCTATTAAAACTATAATTTTTTTATCCTGGAGTGATTGGGGTCTATTTTATGTGACACGAGTGAATCACAGTAGTTTTTTTAAAACTAAATTTGCGTGTGGAACGGGTTTGGCAGAAATATATTTAATAGTACTACAATTATAAATATTTACCGTTAAGTAGCAAGGCTCTCATTAGTTCAACCTGCAGGGGAGAGGGCGTGGACACTGAGAGGGTATATGCTTTCAAGGTAATCCCATAATGAGAGGTGATTATGTGCTTATGATTTTATAATGAGTACGGAATGGTTAGCGATGGTGGGCGATTATTGCAAGACTATCGTGTTTGTTGTTCCAGGGTGGGATGTATATACTTTTTGTGATGTCTCATCTGAAAGAGGGTCGAGCTCGTGACGGTATTTTGTGACATAGACTTCAGAGTGTACAGTTGTCCAGTTATATTGGATCCCGATGTGTAGGGATTCTTACTGATGAAATTTAGGATACGTCGGGTTACTGTGGAGCGGAGAGATTTAGCTCGTTATTAACTCAACACTAAGGACTTAGTGATATTGTGAGCGCAGTAGTATATGACTCCTTTAGAGATGCGGGAGTAAGTGATTAGACTTATGAGTAGAGTGTATGCTTTGGGTTCTATGAAGATCGATGACCGATAATGCTAAGGAATAGTGCATTGGGAAAACGCTCTTTTGGGCTTTGCTGTGAGATGTGATACGCGTAAGACTTAATAAATGTTGGGAGTGGAGAAACGTCATTGGATGCTAGGAAATCATATTAAATGATAATTATTGAATGTGTGAAGAAAAAACGTTGAGCGGAGAACTATTATGAAATAGGGTTGGGGGAGCCGAGAAGTGCTGCGAAGGAAAAACGTTGGGAAGAACTTTTAAACCACAAGTTTATGGGTGGGGCATTATCGGGAAGAATTAAATAGTAATTGGTGGGGTGATAAAAAATACCCGGATGATATAGCCACGCCGTGAATGCGGGGGCTGAACTTGAGATAAGTATGTTACATATGTGATGTTTGTAGGTTTATGTAAATATGCACGGGTTATAGGGTGTATGGGCAACCTGGGTGGAACAGAGTCTCACCTAGTCAGATGCCTAGCAGTTTCGGGAGCAAACGCAAGGGCAATGATTTTAGGTATATTCTAGAAAAGGGGATTAATATGTCCCTCGTAATGTGAAATGTTGCGCGTGGGTATTGGTGGTAAATGATACATAGTGGAGTTATCTCCAAGTTACACCATTTAGGGATGGAAAAAGGTTGATCCGAGGTTTTCAACTAGGCTCTTGTAATTTTGATGTTCCCAGTGGCGGGATTGATGAGCGTGAGTGGTGAAATTCATATTTGGGACTCCCAAAATCACGAAGAGGTAAAGGTTTCCATCGAGTTTGAGGAATGGATTGGACAAAGTGAAATATTTGTTATTTGGGGTGGGATATACTATCGAGCAGTATATCCAACTTTTCACTTAAAGAAAGAAGTGAAATGGAACTAGGTGTTGTCCAAAATTATTGTGAATTAGGATAAGACCTTTTAGTCCCACCTATGATCGAAAGTGTCTGGAGGTGATGGGGATGGAGTTGCATACCCTTAAGTCAATGGTAGACGAAAGCAACTAGGTTGTTGAAGGAATCGAGAAATGCATAATTTCAGAGTTGTGGGTGATTGGTAGAACTAATTACCACTAGTAGAGTTACATGTGATACCCGATGGCAATTGATTATCTACGTAACACATTTTGAGACTTTATAGGGAGATTTATCATCCACCCTATTGTTGATAAGAAGTGGGGAGTAACAAGCTTGTAGAACCCGAAGTGATTTATAGTCCATCGACAGGAATTGAGTAAATCGTGTCTTTTACAGATAGCTTAGAAACGTAAGGAGAGTTACGTCACCGTGAATTAAGGGTTTGAAATGTGACATGAGTAGTTAGGGATTGTTGCAGGTATTTAACCTGAGGACAGTCAAGGGTTTGGCAATAAGAAAATGGGCACCCATAAAGATTGGTCCTTTTCTAACATAGAGACAGTAGAGCCGACGGAGCATAGACTCGTCTTTTGAGACATTATATGGTCGGAGACCATTGAGTTGGAGATTGATGACCAGGTGTTGGTTAGGGTGTCTCCCATGAAAGGGGTCATGAGGTTCAACATGATAGGGAAGCTAGCGCTGAGATTTGTGGGTCCTTTCTCTATCATTAAGAGGGTGAAACCGATAACTTACAAAATGGGTTTGCCAAGGCACCTTCAGCGGATACATGACGTGTTCCACGTGGCATTGCTGAAGAAATATAGGAGAATCGAGAGGGATTTTTGGCACATCCCACTCGAGGAGATTGAATTGCAGCAGATGTCTCATATGAGGAGAGACCTATAGCTATTCTGGATTTTAGTGAGCACATGCTGCGGTCTAAGGTGGTACCACTAGTTAGAGTTCAGTGGGGACATCACGGTGTCGACGAGTGTACTTGGGAGTGGGAGGATGACATGTGAGAGCAGTATCCAGAATTATTCGCCGCAGGTATGGCCTAATCTCGGGGACGAAATTCCCTTGAAAAGGCGAAGTATGTAACACCTCGTATTTTTGTGCTTTTAATATTTAATTAATTTGGCTAATTTTAAATTACTCGTGTGTCTTAATTTAATTTAATTAATTATTATTAGTATTTATTTAAATATTAATTTGGTGAGTGAATGGTTAATATTTATGGAATTTAAATTACTAAGTGAATAGTAATGATTTATTTACGTCATAACGAGTGATAGTGACGTGGCATTCATTTATATGAACCGGGAGTCGGGTATAGACTATATTGGGGCCGAGATAAGGACTTTAGTAAAATAATTCAGATGATAATTCTGAGTGTACGGTTGATTCCGGATAGGTTAAAATAGTCGAAAAAGAGTTCCTGGGGGTAGTGAATGGGTCTTAGGGCATTTTTAGGCATAATCAGGCCCACACGGGAGTGTTTGGGCCATTTTGATAAAGCCCACAAGCTTAAAACTGGAATTTTCATAATAAAACCTAAAAATGAGAGGGTGTGGTAGCCATTAACTCCTTTAAAAAAACCTAAGTATGTAGAGGAGAAAAGAGGGAGAAATTAGAGAACCCTTGGGAGCCAAAATCAAGAACAAGTGTTTGGTTCTTCATCAAATCATAATCTATATCAAAGGATTCAGACTCTACGAAATTCATCAGGCAAGTGGTTAAATTGCTTTAATGTAAATTTGTCATAATCAATTCATATCATAGAGGTTGTGAGAAAATTCATTTTTTTTGTTGGGTTTATACATAAATTGGGTTACCTCGTATGAATTTTGTGTTAAGGAAGATTATGATAACAAGTCTACTGTTGGAGGCTAGTTTGTGAGTATAATCCCCGGGTATTAGAATGCTTTATGTTGAGTGAAATTAATTGAGGAAGAGTTTTTGGTAAATCTCGTGTAATCTTCAGTGATGAATTTTTGGATGAAAATTTATATACCGTGAGATGACAAAGTTATCGAAAGATTTCTAAGTTTGATTGTTAAGTTAAACATGAGATTGGAATTAAAAATTTGTGGAAATCGAATTGGTTTATAAGGAAAACAACAAGAAAAATTTATAGGGTACGAGCTGGAGTAGGAAGGAGGAGAGAGAAATGTCTAGAGGTCGCTCGAGTGACATATACCTCCGTTCGAGCGATGTAACCTGTCGTTCAAACGACATGGTGGGTGGTTCGAATGACGTGGGTGATCCAGGCCCAGTTCGGTTTGGGCCGAAGGTAATAGGGTTTTGGGTGGTTAGTAATTCAGTTGGGAATTCTGGGTTAGTTATAATTATGGGATAAAAAGGTGGATTTTAGCATAATTATTACGTAGAGGGAGAAAATTCTACATTATAGAATTTGGAGCAAAATTTTAAGGAATAATTCAAGGACCGAGGGAATGAGTCCGGATATTTTGGGAGAGTGTCACCGTGTAATTAAATTAATTAAAGTGTGAATTAATTAAGTTAGAGTCGGGAAATTGGCTCGGATATTTTTAGGCTAGTGCTTTGGGTTTTGTGCACGGATTAGCCGGGTTTAAATTGAATATATATATATATATATGTATATGTATATGTATATGTATATTTGTGTTCTTTATAAATATTGGTGTGAATAATATTTATAGGAATACATACCCATCTAATGCTATCACAGAAGGTTGCACGATGTGGGCGAATCCCCTAGCTAGTGAATGCAGGGTGAGTATAGTCCCCTGGTCATAGTCGTCTAGGATTTTATTGTGTGATTTTTGTATCAGAGGTGAACCGCTTTGGGTATGATTCGATTTCACTATCCGTGAAGGGACTATGGCTGCCTCTGCTTCATTTATTTGTGTTTCATTCACTGATTCGAGGTGCTAACTGAGTCGGGGTGTCCGGTTGGATGAGTATACCTAGGGTGATAGCATCGTAGAGAACATCCGGTGAGTGTCTACTTGGGAGGATGGATTTATTTATGGCATGTGTATGGATGTTGTAATATTATTACGTATATATGGCGTAGATATTTATATATGGGCAAAATACATAAAGTGCAATTGTGTTGAGTATATATCTATATAGGGATGTAGATATTTATATATGGGCGGATTACATGAAGAAACATGGTATTATTTATATATAATTAGTGAGGATGTTATATAGGTGAATTTAAAAGTGGTTAATTAATTTAAGGCGATAATTAACTTAGGAAGTAATGTTACGACTTACTCGAGCTACAGATGGATGTCAGGAATTTCATAACAAGGCTAGTTAAATGGGGCAGTGTAACTAGGAAGGTTAGATAGGAAGCGTTAGGTGTGCACTCTAGTTGATGGATGAGTATTATCTCAAGTGAGTACGACACTAGCTTAAATATGGAGAACATTCAAGCATTTTAATTGTTGCATTTTAATTCACTTGCAAAATACTTTCAAAAGGTCTTTGGGCTCTGACCCGTACTTGCAAAATATTTTCAAAACCTTTTACGTTTCCATCCACAGGGATACCAAGCTTGCAGGATTTAGACTTAGCCGCTTCAGTTATTTTATTCCTAGAGTAGGATGCAATTAGTATTTCATTTGTCATGTCGCCCTGGTTATTTCATTTATTTCAGTCGGATGATGTACTCAATTTATTATTCGGTTGGTATATTATTTCGTACTTGGGATTTGTAGCTGATGGTTTATTCAACAAGGATTTTATTTATTCATTTTCAGTATTGATTGACTCCGTGATTGTGTGAATGGTTTAAATAATATTTATTCTCATGTTGTTATTGTTTGATAAAAAGATAAAATTTGGCACTGGCTTTTTGGATTACTAGGTGGTTAGTAAGTTTAATTTTTTTGACAGTGATGCTAAGAATGAACCAAATGAGATTCTTGTTTTAATTTGATATAGGACTGATCACCCAGTATTTCATTAGACGGGGTGTTAAAACTACCTCTGCTGAGATTCGTCAGAGTGACCTCCCATGACACGCAACCTCCACCGATTGCATATCCATTAGGATGGGTCTGTTTCACATAAATATCATACACATAAATATTTTCACACACACACACACACACACACACACACACACACACACACACATATATATATATATATATATATATATATATATATATATATATATATATATATATATATATATATAGAGAGAGAGAGAGAGAGAGAGAGAGAGAGAGAGAGAGATGGTTAGTCAATTTTATTTTATATAAAATGAAACCGTCTAATCGCCCATGTCATATGTAGCACTAGCCTATAATCTCCGAGTCTAAATCCGACCCCAAAATTCATAAGTAGTCACTTACTTATTTATACATATCACGTTTATATTTTATTCCGGACACTAAGCCTATCTCAAAGTGGCTCGTGACATAACTCTTTATGACCCCCAACTCGATTTCATAAATCATAACCCGAGTATTTTCTACCCTAAAACACCCATGCATCCATACCCGGATTTGATTTCCAACTAAAGAGTTCGATCTCGAACACCCTTTCGTAGAAAATTCATAACTAATTAAAAAATCATAAAAATATGAATCTGGCGGCCACACGTTTCGTAACAAAAGGATCTTTCTCCATGACCAAAATCGAAGGGTCGTTCGAATGAAATACAATCATTAGAATGAGAATCTCAACTCGTTCGAACGAGCTTCAAACGGGATTGACGCTGTAACCCTCTTTCTTAGGCGGGATTCACCTTCTTCCCATCAACAATATATATCATCAATCTAACTCAAATTTTATAATTTTTATCAATTCTTAACATGATTATACTTATTTTCACATTCGAATTCACCCGATAACAATCTAAATTCTAGGGATTCAACATCGTTAATCATGAATTATACACGTCCTTAATTTGACTTCAAGATCGAATCAATCCGTATACTAATCATTCAAGATCAAATTTTTCTACATGAATAAATCTCTGATTCTGCATGGGATCATAAACCAATTATTCTCCTCTTTATTCAGAAAATTCCCATTTTTACACATGAATCCCACCCAAAAATTCATATTTGTTTCCACCAACTATGATATGTATGAAAACATAACATATATGATCAAAGCAAGTTAAACAATTACCTTGCATTATCGTAGGGTCTAGACCCTTCTTTGTATAACTTCCTTGCCCATGAATCCTAGTCCAAAAATTGCCAATTTCCTCCATGGGTTGCCTTCTTGATTCATCTCTTGAGTTTTCTCCGTTCTCTTTTGCCTCTCACTTAAGCCTTGGTGATTAGAATGATCAATTGTGTTGCCTCCCTCATCCCAAACCCCATAATATACTCCTAATCCTATTTTTTGATTAACTAGTAACATTAAAATGACCCGAATACCCCCGTACGAGTCTCATATAGCTTAGGAATCCCCGGAACCCAATTACAACTCCAGGGTACCAAACTCTTACTATCTTAAACCATTCCGGATCATCCTTGCACTCAAAATCACCATCCGAGTTACATATCATCAATTTTCCATCTTATTCCTTACACCAATCTACAAGCGCGTCCTCGAATAAGATCCTGTCAACTCGTCGCTTTTACCCCATTATGACATAATATAAAATAGTACAATTTTATTTACTTATCACATAAGTAAGTATAATAACACATTAATTTTAATCCATTATTCAGTAATTAATATTATTCACTTCACTTTAATTAATTTTTTTCCATTATATTACTGTAACAAGTGTAATTTAAATATTCCCAAAAATACGAGTTGTCTCTTTTATTTTTCGTACTCAGTTATTATTCGGTTTATATTGTGGATGTCTATTTGGTGACCGATGGATTATTCAGTTCACACTTTTTACTTTTTTATGCATGGTGGTTACTTCATTATTATGATTGTATTGTTTGTTCTTATTATTTATGTTATATTATTATAGCGACAATGATACTGAGAATAATCCATACTGAGATTCTTGTTATATTTTAGTAGAGGATTGGCCACCCGATATTAAAATAGGCGGGTTATCACACTAGTATTAGCACATATATTCATAGGATTCATATTAATAAGGATCTGATATGGTTTTATACTGGCTGTCAGTTACCTAACGTAACCCTCCTCCTTTATCCGAGCGTGGGACCGACAATGTCCAAAAAAAATATATGAAGGTAAGCACGACACATGCAAAGTTATTAACTTAATTTGGCGTCTTTTAATTAAGAAATAAACTTACAAAAATGACAATTCGTTCTAACGAAATCATCCTTCTTATTTAAATGATTTTACCCCGATCATTCGAATGACATATTAAGGTCGTTCAAACGAGAAAGCCTATCTCATTCAAACGAGACAAATACTCGTTCGAATGAACTACCCAATCTTATTTAAATAAGATACTAATTTCGTTCGAACAAGATACATGTTGTCTTCTTCTACAACAAGTCACAATCTGTCGTTAATGGTAAACAATACTTAATTATAAGCCTCTAAACAACCCCAGTCCCAATCTACTTTAGGTATAAGATGTCTAATACCAATTCTAACATATATATAAAGGTTTTATAAGAATCTAGCATAATTTGAAGGTTTTAATCTCATAATCATCTCAAGAACCCTAACTTTATTAATTTAGTCAGTTAAGCTCAAATTTAGGCTAATTTATGAAATTAACATGGAGATTTTGATTAATTATAAATGTATAATTTGATCCTGAGAATTGTAGGTCCAAAATATATCAAAATCATGCGGAATTTGAATATATTCAGATTATACTTTGAAAATGGAGATTACCATAATTTACTTAATTAAGTTAATTTTGAAATAATTGATTTAGAAAATCAGATTATACAATGATTAGGTTTAGATTCTAATGGATAATTATATTCTAATTCAACAACAATTACATTCCTACACTATGTAAACTTTCCTTAGTCCAAAGTAAGATGAATCTCAAGCTCTTAGCCTCCAATTATTCCCTTCTCCAAGTCTCTTCCTCTCTTTAGCTATAGGGTTTCTCTCGAAAAGTCTTGGAATGAAATTAGGCTAACATAGTGATCCTCTAAATTTACTAATCCAAAAATTAGGGCTAGGCCCTATATGGGCCTCAACCTGATGAGCACCAAAACCCTTCCAAATTGTCCAAAATATAGCCCTAGTCATATACAAACTCATAGGACTTAAAACTCATTATTTTAAGTCATAACTGGACATTCCATTGTAACAACCCTCACTTTTGAGAGCCTATTTTATACTTATTTATTATATGGGGTAATTATATATAAAATGTTGGAATGTGGAGTAAGTATTAATTTGATGAGATACGTTAATATTTACTAGAAAGTTGTATAATTACCATGTTTGTAAGTAAATGTTTCCATATGGTGTGTTTTATTGTGTCATGAGAATTAAAATGATAATTTGGCTTAAAATGGAATCGAAACTTAAAATATATTATAAAATTTCCAAATGATAATTTGGAGGGTACAGTTAGTTTCGGGAGGTGCGAGATAGTCAAAATGTGTGCCATATTGTATTTTGAGGTTTTGGGCACATTTGACTGGTTTTGATATATTGCGTATTAGAAATCATTTTATTGCGGTATTAACCATTTAAAGTTGGAGATTTTTGCTTAAGGCCACGTTTTAGGCTGGTTAAGCCTTCCATTTCTCTTATTTCCTTTAAGAACATTTCTAGCCCTAAAGTGAGAGAGAGAGGAAGGGAACTTGTGGAGAAGGTGAGAGATTGAAGATTTGTGGAGTTATCTTGCATTCTTCTTCATCAAAATCTAAGATTTGAAGCCCCAAGGCAAGTTTTCTACTTGCTATTATATGGTTTAATGTGGATAATTAGTGTTGGTAGATATGTGATAGTTTTGGTTTAATGTAGTTATGGTTTTGTTGGGATTTATGAGTTTTGATGTCTTTGGAAGAGATTTGATTATGGATTGATGTAGAATAATGTAGTTTGAAACATTTATGATCATTTAGTATCAGTAAATGAGGTTGGTTTGGTTTGGTTGAAGTTGGCTTTGGGCTTAGCTTGAAAATAGGAAAGATTGGTCTAGGTCTGCAATGACCGGTCGACCGCGATCCTCAGACCGGTCGACCGGGCCTTCGGGAGAGGGCACACTGATTTCTTTCAATGGCATAAAATTTGAGGCGCGTTTGACCGCGGTCCCCTTACCGATCGACCGACCCTGCCGAAGTGAGCTTTCTGCTTTTCTTCTTAGGCAAAAACTTGAGACGCGGTCGACCGCAGCTTGGGACCGGTCGATCGGTCCCCTGTTTTCTTCCCCAAAAATTATTTTTGCTTTCAATTATTTTCTTTTCATAGTGACTTAGGAACCTTCTTAAATGAAGTAAACTTTGGCTTTTAGAGTCCTAGTTGAGTCTGGTTGTCACCCTAGAGTTGAATGGATTTCACTTGGGGTTAAGTCCAAGGGGGTGTTTGAAGTGATGTTCAGGAATCACTTCTCTTTTTATATCTTAATAGGAGGATAGGGGTTTTAGGCCCATTCTTGGGGACTTTAGGGGCTTAAATTGAGGTATATGAGACCTTAAGACTTGGGAATGATTGTGATCCCTTAGAGAATTATTCGAGGCATACCCTATGTTAAATATTAATGAAATATTTTATGATTATGGTTTCAGATAAAACGAAACACATATATGTTAATGGAAATGAAAAGTATGATTTTTTAATAGTAAATGCTAATTTACTTAAACACACCTGTCTAAATGCTATCATAAGGGAAGCTCGCGCATGAGGTGATGTCCCCTGACTAGTGAATGCAGGGAGACTATAGTCCTCGGCCATATGCGGGTTTATTATATATTTTTCTGCTCTAGTGAGGTAATTTCGGGTGTGATTATGACTCACTTGCAGGCATATGTCCACTTCCCGACGTGCGTTAGGTGCCCAGGCTGCCTTGTTTGATAGGCCCCTGGAAGATGATAGTCATTTAGGGGCGCGCCCAGTGGGGAAACTCGGAGGGGCGGTCTTAGAATCGTTATATGTATAAGAATATAGCTTTTCTAAATTCAAGTGGGACTTGAGATATGTTTATTACAACCGAATGTATGATGGTAATGATATTCCTGCTAAGGAATAAGAATTGAAAAGAAATGAGAATAATAATGATATTATATTCCTGTTAAGGAATGGAAATTGGATTAAAGTGGCTATGAAAGATGGAAGATTTTAACTTAATCATGCATAATTTAATTCTCTTACATAATTTAATTGTAGGCATGTCATTTTAACTGTCCCATTTATGATTCATGATTAGGGTGTTATATATTTCGTCTTCATCATTCATGATTAACTGTTCATATCTATTATGCTTCTTATTCATCTGGGAACTATATAAAAATCGGGCCCTGACCCGTTCATTTCCTCCATGTTGTGCATGTTATTGTATCCGCCCAGGTGCTCCTCCGCAAGGACGCCCGTGTTGATATTTCCACCCTTATGTTTTCGAGGAGCTGTAAGATTTGCGGATATTACAGGATGTTTTGTTAGACACCCTCATTTTTGTAATTCTGGATATGATCGGGTCTGTCATTCGGGCGTGTGGCCCAACTTTTTACTTGTTTAATGGATGTAATATGTATCATATTGAACTGTTGTGATTCATTTTGTGTAGCTATGGACCGACAACTTATTCGGTCCTCTTCTTGTACATTTATTATGGGAGGTTGATATATATGTATGTTATCTTGGAAATTCCACTATCTTTTAGAATGGGTTGCTTAAATTATTTTCTTAACTTAATCTTTTAATCAAATTTAATGTTTTGGCAACCCGTTTTCTGAATTATTGGGTGGTTTTCCCGTATACTCGTGTTATATTTGTGATGCTGAGAATGATTCCCATCCATGATTTTCGTATTTATTGGAGTATCGGGCTGGCCACCCCTTATTTCGGAATGCGGGTTGTCACATCCATTTGCCCCAAAAGTCAGCCCGAAATACTGTACTAAACATCTGAATATCTTAACTAGCACGAGTTACTTAACCAATTTTGTGAGAGTTAGTTTTTAATTTTTGAGAAAACTGAATTTAAAAACAAGTTACCAAACGCACGACAATATTTTTAAGCAACTAAAAGTGAATTTAAAATTTATATTTAAAAATTGTTTTTAAATCGAATTTTCTGAATACATAACGAAATGGGCCCTAAACTTTTCTCAAAAATAGTTTTGAAGCCAAATTTTCGAAAAAATAATCAAATGAACCCTTAATTAAAAGGCCCTATCAGATAAGTCCTTTATTTCTAACTAGGTCCTATCAATTTTTTTTTTCTCAATAGGCCTATTTATACATATAATGAATATTCACTCCATGTTTACAAATAAGGCCTATTGGGGCAATTTGTTTTATGGGACTTGTTCGACCAAAAAAAAAAGATCGTAGGACCTATTGAACTACATACTTAGAAAACCGCACTAATTGATAAAAAACTATAATTAAAATTATTTAAAATTTTAGAGTCGATACTAAATGGGTGATTCATTTGCTATTTCATTTATTTATCTCACTTTGTTTGATGATGTTAGATGAGAGAATCCTCACATTGTCTTTTAAATTCATAGATTAGTATTTTAAAAATATGGTATGAGAACTTAACTATTTGCAATGTATATATAGTAAAATAAATTTATTTCATTTATAATTATACTAAAGTAAGTTGAAAACGTATGATACTGTAACTCGTGACTTAATAAGGAAACCGATTTCAACAAGAGTCGTGTGGTAATCCAAACTCAAAAGATGTTTTTTTTCCTTTTAGAGGGAACTAACACAAACTCAGGAGGAAAATTGGCAACATAACATGCAAAAAACAGTTTGGAGCTAAGTCATGGAACATCTCATCTAACACAACAATAATTTTCTTTTCGATTGATAGATATTTAGGAATTTAATACGCAATATCTAACTATTTATCTTTCCATCTCAATTGAATAATCTCCAACTTCTTATCTGAGAAAAGTGTAAATTATAGCGAAAACAAATAAATTTTTATAAAGTGTTTGAATTTAAATTGTGAAATAGTTTCACAACCACTTCTCTCATTGGTGATTATACTTAGCAAATCATATACGGTGTGTTCGAGTTCAGAAAATTAGGGCTTTATATAAATTCCCTTATTTTAAAATAAACAAAATGAATTAAGATGTTTAGATATTATAGGAGGATGATCGCAAAGTTATCTTGTGGAATAAAGATGTGATACAACTTTAAACAACAAAGATGGTTTTGCTTTCGAAAAGTTGTAACCTAAAAAAAATGTAAAATTGTCCACTAGTCACTGTTATGTTAAGAAAATAAAAAAAGATTC
The DNA here is from genome assembly GCA_949130495.1 of Sambucus nigra. Lineage (NCBI taxonomy): Eukaryota > Viridiplantae > Streptophyta > Magnoliopsida > Dipsacales > Adoxaceae > Sambucus > Sambucus nigra. Next base: position 87,069,662 of record OX422215.1, on the reverse strand, counting down.
AATGAAAAATAATGCGTGAAGATATATATATATAATTAATGAATAAATAATGAAAATACATATCAAAAAAATGTTTGTGCCCTATAAGTATGTAGTATTGAATGGGTGTGTGTAGTTGTTTCTTTATCTTAAATTTGACAAACTAATCTAATTCTTTTAGCAAGCCCAAGTTTTACTCTTTTGAAAAAACCAAACATTGTGGTTCTTTTATTATTGCAATATATTAAGATATAATATATGTTATAAAAGAACTTGATTAATGATTAGTAAATTTTTTTAGAGCATTCTTCCAGCTTCCTAACTATGGTGTTGATGATGCATTTTGGGGCGCAATATAGAAAGTTAGTGATTTGCCTTTCGATTTCAAATTAGTATATTGTTATTTTCATATTTTTTTACCAATAAAATGAAGAGTCACGCCTTATTTTTTTAGAATTTTCAAAATTATTAATTAATTATTAGAATTAATTTACAAAATTTCATTGTATTTAAATAAATATTAATGTTAACAACTAATTATATTAAAATCAATATTATTTTAAAAACAACTTCTACATATCGACTTGAAATTTAAGAAAGATTGAGTAATCAATTATAAGAATGGCACACATAATCCACTATGTTTAGATTTTGAAAAAATATAAACAAAAATGAGAATATGGACTACCATGGGTGTTGCTCGCCTATACAAAAAAGATATAAAGAAAAATGAATATATATATATATATATATATATATTTAATTTTATACACATATTAATCATTATTAGATTTTTCAGTACATTATTATACTTTTTTCTAAATTATTTTTATGTAGTTTTTGAACATTCACGCATGTTAAAAATTAAAACTGTCAATATTCCGCCTATCATTTTTGCTGTTTGGTAAGTTTTTTTTTATTTAGATCTTCTTCTTCTAGAACAGGGAAGTCACTGTAAATGCCGTGTGATATAAATTTAAACAGATTCGCAAATTTTCAATTTAAACTTATTTAATTAGAGTCAATTTTTAAACCAATTTAAATCAGTCCTAAAGCATGCAACTACGTGGGTAAAATCAAACCAACACAAATATAATTGCCGACGCACAGATTTCAGAAAAAAATCCACGAAAGGTAAAACCTTTTATTTCACTAATAATACTCACAATGATTACAAGCGAAATCAACAAAGAATTTACTGCAGTAAACTCTCATACGTCGCAACCTAAATCAACAATGAATCAACCTCAGAAGATCCACAAAGACACGAAGTCCAGTAAGCCTAGGAACACCCACGAGTACTCCTTTTGACACGCAGTCAAGTCAACACAGCACCTCCCTCAAGTCGCACTTAGATCAGCAGTAGGTTATCCTCCCTACAATAGAAACTCCAGCAAAACTGTATCTTGGGTTCCAAAACAATTCACTAAAAGATTGGAATTTTTGTGAATTGAAAACAAAAGGATTTGAACCCTAAATGAAGAAGACAAAAGTAATATGTTGTTAGTAGTTTATGCAAAAACAAATTCGTCAGGTCTTCTTAACAAAAACGAAGCGGTTTAACACGCTTTATATAAAAAACATAAGTCGGCAGGTCGCACGAACGAAAAGTCAGTGTCGCTCGAATGAGGCCAAGTGCCGCTTGAACGACTTCGCGCGACATCCTTATGTCATTCGAATGACATACTGATGTCGTTTGAACGATGTCAGCGTAAAAAAATAAAATTTTAATTGCGTCAAAAACTCCGCCTCAACACTTAGAAAAATTTCTTTTTGACGAGAAGTAATGCGTCAATACTTAGAAAATATTTTTAAAAAAATATCCCAACACTTTAAATGAACCGTAAAGTAACCAAAACACAACCTTACCAAAATTTATCGCATGGAGGCTTGAATATTGAAGAACTTTGATATCCGGCTCCGTCTTCATGTATCTTCAAACTTGAACTGTTTCTTCGATGGTTTGTAGTGGTATATGGCATACACTAATGTAAACATGACAATAATATAATGTCCTCACAGTCACATCACCCCTTATGGTTTGTTAAGGCAGGCTACATAACACATGAACTATACCTTTAAATAACGTTCTAAAGGCTCTCTGAAATGTTGGCTAAATAAACCATCACCTTTTGGTACTTGTCCAAGACTTAACTACTAAGCATTTTAGAATATAGGGTTATTTAGATTTTGGCCTCATTAGTTTTTTTCATTGGGGAGTTAACCCCAAATTAAAAATCATTGTAGGATTAACTCCTATTTTCACTTTTAGTGACACTTTTTTGGAAAAATATGTTGCTAAAAATATAAAAAGAATTCAAAAAGTGTAGCTAAAAGTGAAAAATGTGTAATAATCCTACAATAGTTTTTTATTGGGGATTAATCCCTAAACGGACAAAACTAATGGGGGTCGAAATCCAAATAACCCTAGAATATATACTTTATAGTTGTATAATATATGCGTGTCACAGTTAATGTCCACTATTTTGAGCACACTATTTTTAATGGAATTGTTTTATTTGTTAAGTTTGTAGTTAGAAAAGTCTTATCAATTTACCCTTGAAAAAGTGCAACATGTAACATAAAAAATCAATAGTTCAAAGTGTTAACCGATAAAAACTAGTTAACATAACAAAACCATTATTTACTACACAAGTGTTAAATTTTCAAAAATTAGAAGTGTTCCAGAAAATGAAATGTAAGTTTCTTATACATTTCTCATTTTCTTATAAATCGTGTTCATCTACTGTAAACTATCAATTTTTTAAATCTTAATAAATAGCAGGGCCAACAGTACGTCAAATTGATTTTGAATCAGATCCAGTGCAATAATGACCTAGTAAACTGTGTTTGCTCTTTTGTAAATAAATAACAAACAAAGTGCACAGTCATTATATTGTTTATTATTTTATTATTTTCAGTTGAAATTACGTCGAAATATATGATTGTGATATAATAATGTAAAAATAACAAACATTTCTTTTATTTTAAACATTTTTATGCGAAATTTCATCATCAACATATCTCTTTCCTTATCTGCTAATAATCTTTGTTGTCATTTCTTTAATATGTAACTTTTTTTGTGAATTTAAAGCATTAATATATCTCTTTCATTTGGGGATAATAGTCCTCGCTAGAGGAATTCATATTGCAAAAGAACAAACAAAGTGCACTATTTTTATTAAATATCGCACTACAATATTTTATAAATTATGGAGAGAAAAATATATATTTTGCATTGCAAATTTTGTATCTTCCACAATGCGAATATAGCATATTTTGCATTGCAAAGTGAACATTTTGCAATTCAAAATTCCACATTTCTCAATGCGAGATGAACATATGTTCCACCATATTCAGTGTAGGATACCAGTTTTAGAACTGAAAAATATAACACATGTTAAGCATGATAATTTGAAATTTACATTATAAAAAATGCTCATTCTAAGTAGGGGTGACAATTTTAGACACGTCACGACAACACGGCACGACACGACACAAAATTGACCCGAAATTGAAACGACTTGTCGTGTTCGTGTCGTGTTCGTGTTTTTTGACACGAAATCGTTTCGTGTTGTGTTCGTGTCAATAAATTTGACACGAAATTAACACGAAATTGACCCGAAAACACGACCCAATTGACACGACAACACGAACCAATTAAAACGAAATTAAAGCCACGAATGCCACGATAGCAACACGATTTATACACGCTTATAGAGTTTACCCACCCACTTGCACTTTAATACTCTTGATTTATGCCATTTGTCACCATCTGAAATCATCACACTTTTAACAAATTAGACCTAAATGGTTGAGGTCTTTCAATTTCAGCCGCAACCACAAATGAAGACATCCTTTTCTCTATATCTCCATTCATCTTCCATCCCTCCCTTTTGATTTTCACCTCCATTTTTCATCTTCCATCTCCATTTTCCACCTCCATCCATTTTCCATCAAAGAAGAACAAAGGGGTCCGATCACTTTAACAGCAAAAACAAAAGGGTTTGCTCACTCTACAAGGCTATGAACACCATGAATGCGAAGAAAAAAAACTAAAGTCAGCTTTGACACAACAAATCTTGTTGAGATTGAACCAGATCCAGATGAAAATGACGAGGTAAAACCTAAAACTATTATATATTTTTACTCTCCTATTTTTTACTCTCTCCTATTTTTTATACTCATATTTTTTGACACAACAAATCTGATTTTTTTTACCCCATCTAAATTTTTTTTAGAGTGTATATTTTTTTTTACCTGAACGATCTAAAATTTTTACCCACTTAGATTTTTTTTTACAAATCTGATTTTTTTTACCCGATCTAAAATTTTTTTTTACCTGAACGATCTAAATTTTTTTTAGAGTGATTATTTTTTTAACTAAAACTGTTATATATTTTTTTTACCAATCTGAATTTTTTTTTAACTATGTAGAATTTTTTTTAACGTTTTAACTATATAGAATTTTTTTTAGAATGTTGGTGTTTTGAACATTGAGATGATATATTTTTTTTAACTGTATGTCTATACGTTGGTGTTTTTTAAGTGTATGTGTATATGTGATATGCAGAATTTGCAGAATTTTTTTAAAGTGTATGTTTTGAACACTGATATGCAGAATTTTTTTTAGAGTGTATATTTTTTGACACTCATATTTTTAATCTTTTAACACTTAGATATTGGTGTTTTAAATATGTTGAATTTTTTTTTTAGAATGTTGGTGTTTTGAACATTGAGATGCTATATTTTTTTTAGAATGTTGGTGTATATGGGATATGAAGAATTTGCAGAATTTTTTTCAAGTGTATGTTTTCAACACTGATATGCAAATTTTTTTTCAAGTGTATGTGTATATGTGAGAAGCTGTATTTTTTTTTTAACTCTCATTATTTTTATTATTGGCGTTTTAGATGGAGGAGAGCGAAGAGGACAGCTCGTGCGAAGATGACAATGAAAATGCAGTTGAGGTTGAGGTGAAAATTGAAGGACAAGAGGAGCATGGAGTCAAACGTCAAAGAGAGCGTTGGTCTGAGGTATGGCAGTTTTATGATTTGCTTCCAATTGGGGATGATGGGAGGGAAAGGGCTAAGTGTAAAAAGTGTGGAAAACGTTATATATGTGAAACTAAGACTGGAACTGGAAGTTTGAAAAAACATTTAAGTAGGTGTCCTAGAAGGGATAGGGCTGATATTGGTCAATTAGTTATGAATCCCAAGAAAGGGTTTTTGACAGTGCGCTCCACTATATTTAATGCTAAAAGATTTTGTGAATTAATTAGGGAGGCCATCATTCGGCATGACCTACCTTTTCAATTTGTTGAGTATGATGGTATTAGAGCAATTTTTCAATATTTGTATGTAGATGTAGTTACCATCTCTCGAAATACGGCGAAAGCCGATGTGCTAAAAATGCATAAGAAAGAGAAGATAAAACTTAAAAAAATGCTTGAGATTGCTCCCGATAGAGTTTCTTTGACATCTGATTTATGGTCATCCATAAACACTGATGGATTTGTGTGCATCACTTCGCATTTCATTGATAAAGAGTGGAAATTACAAAAAAGGATTCTCAATTTTCAATTTATGCCACCGCCACATAATGGTATATGCTTGACTGAAAAAATATCATCATTGTTATCTGAATGTGGGATTGAGAAAAAACTATTCACAATTACATTGGATAACGCATCTAGTAATGATACTTTTGTGGAGTTGTTAAAGAGTCAACTAAACAATGACAATTCACTTTTGAGTAATGGTTATTATTTTCATGTTCGTTGTTGTGCTCATGTTTTGAATTTGGTTGTGCAAGATGGGTTGAAATCAATTGATGAGGGGGTGGGAAAAGTTCGTGAATGTGTGAAGTACGTTAAAGGTTCACATGTATGAAAATAAAAGTTTATGGAGTGTGTCAAATTTGTTCATTTAAGTCCTAAGAAAGGCTTGCGACAAGATGTTCCAACTAGGTGGAATGCAATCTTTCTTATGATTGAGAGTGCTATCTTCTATCACCGTGCGTTTGTTCGTTTAGCGCTAAGTGATTCAAATTTCATACATTGTCCAAGTGAAGAAGAGTGGAGTAAAATTGAGAAAATATTTAAGTTTTTGGAAGTTTTTTATGAAGTTACTTGTATTTTCTTGGGAAACAAATACTCCACTGCAAACTTGTATTTTCCTTAGGTTTCTATGGTTGAGTTAACTCTGAAACAAGAAATGAGGAGCATGGATGGATTCATGAGGGAGATGACTTGTAAGATGTATGCAAAATTTTCAAAATATTGGTCTTATTACAGTCTAATTTTAGCCATGGCAGCTGTGTTAGACCCTCGTTACAAGCTATAATATGTCGAATTTGCATATAAAAAACTTTATGGCAACGATTCATACCAAAGTGTTATTGTTCGTGAGAAAATATTTGCTCTTTTCGATGAGTACATGAGTAACTCCGCCACTACTCCAAGCCCATCTAACTCCCTAAGGAGTGATAGTCGTAAGCTTGTTTTGAAGAATAAGATTGAGACTGTTCTTAGTAGGAGCACACAAAACATGTTTAAGGTAAATTTGAATTTAAATTGAGTTTAATTTATTTTTACTTATCAAATCTATAACTTAATGTCATTTGTAATGCAGGAATTTAATGCTTATGAGAGCCTAGAACTTTCTTGTATGCAAAAGTCCCAACTTAAAATGTATTTGGATGAGCCAAGGAGTGATTTAGAAGAAAATTTATATGCGCTTAGTTTTTGGAGAGCACATCAATACCGTTATCCAGACCTTACTTGTATGGCGCGTGACATTTTGATCATTTCGGTTTCTACCGTAGCGTCGGAGTCAACGTTTAGTAATGGAGGTCGTGTACTTGACCAATACTGGAGTGCATTAAAAGCTGATACCGTGGAGGCGTTGATTTGCACTCGTGACTTGTTGTTTGGAGTGAAAGGTATATAATTTGAGTTATAACTTTCTAAAATTTAATAATTGCAAGTTGTTCATTTTTTTATTCTCTGTTTTACCTTGTAGGTGATGAGGAGCTAAGTTTACACAAGCTAACCGAGGATATCATTCAAGTTGACGAAAAGAGTGATAAAAATCCGTCCCAAAATTAAGCCCGGGTAGATATCATTATTTTTAATAGTTTGGTCACTCTATTTTTGACATAATAAGTGTGATGTATATTAACTTTCTGTATGTTTTTTGATTTTGCAGGGTTGAGGAGGGATAGGGGGAGCTGTTATTTTGGACTGTCACTTTTTTAGAATTGCATATTTGTTGTTTGTTTTGGACTATAATATGCAGAATTCTATTTTTGTCTATCATGTCATTCTTATGGGAGAATGGACTTTTTTTTTTGTTCTTTTTTGTACTTATTTGGAATGGATAGTTAATGCCAAATTGTACGTTTAATGGATTTGAACATACAATTCTCCCACAAGAATGTTGTTGGTTTTGAACTGTATGTTTAATGTATGGATTTTATTTGGACATTATAAAAATGATACAAGACTTATTTGGAATTGTAAGTATAACTGTTAATGCAGATTTTTACTAAATGAAGAATTTTTAATGCATAACTGTTAATGTATGTTTAATGCAAATTTACTAAATGTATGGTTGATGCAAAATTGTTAATGCAGATTTTCAAAGTATAAATGTTAATGCAGGATTTAAAATGCTCTAGAATCTAAAGCAGAAAAAAAAATTGCTTTAGAAATTATAATTCGTGTTTCTCGTGGCAAACGTGTTTTTCGTGTTAAATGGGATGGAAAATTATAATTCGTGTTAAACGCTTCGTGTCGTGTTTTTGATGGGTCGTGTTCGTGGCATCCTAAAAAAATACTAAGTCGTGTCGTGTTCGTTTTTAATATTTCCTTGTTGTGTCGTGCTGTGTCAGGACAAAACACGACCCAAATACACGAATTGTCACCCCTAATTCTAAGGATTGCATTAATTTTACAATCAGTGCAATCTAACTGTTCATACTCTTGCTTGAAAAAGATCCCCTTAAAATGATCATGTATCTTATAAATAGACTCATATCGAGCATAACGGCCATAGAACCTTGAGTTTCTTACAAGTACTTCAAAACTTCGGAATGATTCCCTCTAGAAAGCCCAATCCATTTCAAAAACCCTTTCCCTCAACAATTCTATTACAAATTCTTTATCCGTTGGTAAACTAGTGCAAAAAAATATATCGCAAAAGCATGTAAACCATTTATATGTCCACTAGTGCCCAAATATTTGAGTAAAGACGTGACGAACCACTAGATCTTGCTTTCATAAACCTAAACATAACATAAATATATTTGATGCCAATTTAAGGATGTATGGAATCTTTTTTTCAACAAGTCATTGTTTTTGAAATTTTTGATGGGTATAGCTCCAATGTGAATTTCATCTAGTGCATCATCATGTAAACATATATCCATATTTTTTTAAAACAACAAGTGCCTTCAAAATATCAGCAATAGACAAAAGTGAAAATATCTTAATTAACAATTTATCACCGAGTTCAAACATATGATCCACTTTGTATGTAATTTCTAAAGAGAGAATATATCTTTAAATTATAGAATAGAAAAAGATACTAGCATGTTAAGAAAAAATTAGCAAGTATTTATGGAAGCAAATAATATTCCACTCATTAAAAAATGCGTGGCTTGTGTTGAAAGCAATTATGAAGAATATAAAAATTAACGGTAGTTCAAAATCTTCTCTATAGGTAATGACTTCATAATGCAACCTCCTTTTGATTTCGCACTTCAAAATCACACTGTGAAATCGCAATGCAAAATATCATATCTTTGTTAATACACTTAATAGTAATTAGTTAAACTTTCATTCTTATTATGAAGTACTAATCAAATCCCTAATTAATTGCATTAAAATAAGTGAATACTTTAAGATGAGTAAAAAGTAAAGATGATGATTATTTGCCTATTTATATGTTATTTAAATATTCATTGCTAGGGGAAATAAAAATTATTATTCTATATTGATAACTATTAAAACCTCGTTTTCTGCCTTTAGCCAGGAATACAAAAACAGGATATATTTATGTAAGTGTTGGAATTATTTTCTTCGTAATTGGAATTATGTTACACCCCACCTATTCTAATACCAGGGGGCCAATCCTCTACTAAAATAAAACACGAATCTAGTATGGTTTCATTCTCAACATCACTGTCACAACAAGGAATATAAATATAAATGAATAAAACCACATAACCAAATAAACGAAATCAATGATATGCATAAATAAATAAACGTGAACCGAATAAACCATCGATCACAAATAGTAATCATCCAACTGAAATAAAATTGATAAATAAAATATCTCTAGCATATATATAAGTCCTATTCAACTACGGGTAACACGCCCAAAAGAAAAATACTGGAATGACAAGGATACTTTCTAGATAAAAAGAGCCGAGGAGGATAAGTCAATCTCGTAGCGTCCACAACTACTTCAATTATAAGAAAGATCTATCCTTGTCATCCCTACTACAGCTGCTGCACACTTGGTGTTTTTAAAAGAAAATAAGAAAACAGATTTGCCCGTAGGTTAAAGCCCGAAAACGTTTCAAAATATTTTGCATGTAATTAAATGCTTTTAATAATTAAAACACGCAGTGTATAACTTTCACAATCAATTACTAATCTCACTCACATGAATCCAAAACCTCACCTCTATATTTTGCATGTAATTATGCACGTAACGCATTCATTTTATTATCCTAGTTATACTACTCAGTCTAACTAGGACAATAACCTCTATCAAACTCCAAACCCACTCATAGTCACCATTATCTAAGTATATGCTACCCTCACTAGGTATACGTACATAAATAATATCATAGCGACACATACTATAAATAATTGTTCACACAATATTATAACATAGTCACACCCGTGCTATAAATAGATATACACATTATATCATATTAATAAACATATATATAACTCTCTACATACATATATTCGTATCCCCAGAGCATGGACTTTGCGAATACATTCCTCGTGTGCTATCAGACTCCAGATATATCACGCATCACACTGAGCCACCGGGTCGGAATCTCACACTCGAACCCAAGATAAACACAATTAAACATAGGTGGATATAACATACGTTCAGGGGTCGTAACCATATCATATCGTACCCCACCAGTCTCCAAACCAACACCGATCCTCACACATGAATAGTGGCCATGCAAAATTACTATGACCTAGAGAATCAATACAACACCTATTGGTCAACGCCAGGGTGGAATGCCCACTACACACAACAACCTAACGATAGCACTGTTGTGTAGGTATGTTTAATATAAACAAGTAATAAACACACACACACACACACACACACACACACACACACATATATACACACACACATATATACACACACACACACACACAAGTCATCTCAATACATATATATCTAAAGTACTGACTTCGTACGCAAATCCCACAACGTACTAGTCTACTAATTCTGAAGTCCGAACTGACTTATTGATTATACATTTAAGTGTTCACTCCATTTAACTCCCGGTTAGTCTCACGAGAACTCGTCTATCCGTTGGCCTAACATAGATACCAAACACTAGAAATACTCCCTAGTAGTCCCACTCTACCCCGAAAGCCCCTACATATTCCCCAAACTATAATGTGTCAAAATAATGCGTAAATAAAATCTGGACAGTGCAGCAAACTAAACCGAATCTCTTGGAAAACCAAATCGGTTCTGTCAACCGAACTGATTCACTCTTCCAGTGAATCGATTTAGTTTGCTGGACTGCCAATCGTCTTCTTCCTTGGGTTTTCACCTCTAAAACCCTCTAATAGAGGTCTCATGACTCCCAAAATATCAAATTAACATCCTACATCAATACCTAACTAACCCATAAGAATTTTAACTATGAAATATACCTGAATCCATAATCAAAATTGAAGGATTCATAATCATTAATCAATTCGACCAAATGCAGAATTAATTAAACTTGAATTTTCATTAATTTCTAACAACCTATCAACAAGTTCATGTTTATTCCCATAAACCCATAATTTATTTATGAATTTCTCATCCATTTATCATCAATCAATCTCAATTAAAATCAGAGGTTCAATCATACTTTAAATCTTCTTGAATTGATTACCAAAGTTTACATATTTAATCTCAGATTTAGTTTTTAATTAACTATGAAGGTAATTAACTACAAAATTGCATATAAAGAAAGCAAATACTTGCCTTTAAGGATCTAAATCCTAAGTTTTATTTGTTGGAGTGGTTTGAATATAGAGATTGCCTCTTCTCTTCTCTAAGTTCCTCTCTTCCCTTTTTTTCCTTTTTCCTTTTTCTTTTCTCTTAAACTCTCTCTAAGTCACAATTATGCAGAGATTGAAAAATGGGCTATCATCCACCTCCCTAACCCTTAAATACCTCCTAATTACACCCTAATCCCATTTTTAGGGAAATCATAGGTGTGAAAAGACCACTATACCCCCATACGAGTCCTGCTATGTCTAAAAACCTCCCGAAACTCAATTATAACACTCGGGGTACCTATTCTGGATTATTTTGACCAATTTTGGATCACCAGTGCACTAAAAAAAATCATACGAGTCACCCAACTATAAATACACCAACATCTCATTAATCGGTATAAACACATGTGCATAGTACGCATTGCCCATCAAATATACAAATCCACCGATGCAACTCTCTATCGACATAATATAATAAATCATCGCTTTTCACTACTATACGACATATAATAAATCACATATATATATTTACTTATATTGTAATAATAATAATAATAATAATAATAATAATAATAATAATAATAATAATAATAAGTATAATAATAGTAATAATAATAATAGTAATAATAATAATAATAGGAAATATTAATCCTTAACTCGCTAATTAATATTTACCAAAACTCAATTTAGTTTTCCCCAATTAAATTAATAATTATAAGCACATAAGAATTAAATAATCATAAAAGTACGAGTTATCATAAATTATTTGCTTCGTTATGATGGATTTGATTCAATAAACTCATAAGAGAAGTGACACAACTTTTTAAAGATTACTTATGAAAGGCTACGTATTCAGTAAATTTAATGAATGGTTTTCGCATATGCTGAAAAGGTCGATTCAATATCTTAAAAATTGAGGTAATGAAATGGTGCGACATTTGTGCTATCCACTTATCTACACTCATGTAACAACCCGTCCTTTTGGAGATCATTAAATTCCATAATTGGATATAAATTGGCAATTTGGGGAATTTTCCGAAATAGTAATTTTTGAAATTTTCGACGATTGAATGATTTTCGAAGGGTGTTATAAATTATTTTGGGACTATATAGGTCGAAGTAATTTAATTATATGTCGCCGTGGAGTATAGCGACACGAGGTAAGATTTTTAATGGGAAAAACCCGCATTTATTTATTTTGGGTTGGAATAGTGATTTGCAGTCAAGTACCTCGGATGGGAATTTTGACTGCGCCATAATTCTCGGAATGTCCGAGATAGTCGGAAAAGAGTGTCCGATTGTCGAAAATGAGTTTCGGATATTTTTAGAGGTAAAAGTAACTCGTAATTGGGTAAACGAGTCGTTTTTGGGTTTTAAGGGTTTAAAACCCTTTTCTCTTATATAAAGAGGGAGAGAGGGAAAGAAAAGAGAAAGAAAGAAAGAAAAGAGAGAGAAGAGAGAGAGGAAGGAGAAAGAGGAGGAGAAATGGGAGATCTCAGGCCAACTCCGCCGGATTCGACTCGAGGGCGTCGGATTTTATCCACGAGGCAAGTGTTTACTTGCTTTATTTATCTTTTTGCATAAATATCTCATACCGTAGTTTAGTATAAACAAACCCTAATGGTTTTGGGGTGGGTTATCGTGGATAAAACGGGTTTTTGGGAGTTAAAACAATTAAACCCCACTAATAACTCAATTTTGTGGAACTTAGGTTTTAATCCAAATTAATTGATGGTTTTGGGTTCTAGGATGTTTAGAACCCTTAATATATGTGTAGTTGTAGTTGGTTGAGGTTGTAGGACGTTGGGTGAGGCGACAAAAGCTTGGGAGAAGCTTTAATGGCGGAAATCGTCTCGGAGGTGACGATGATTAGTAACCCGTCACATTTGGGGGCATTTTTGGCCAAGAAAAGAATTGATTTAGCTTTCGGCCAAAACACGAAAGTTGTAGATCTTTTCGATACGGTCGCGTGGGCGCCGACCGCGTATTTTTTTGAATTTTCTATGATTTGATATAATTTTTACAAGATGACAGCTCCAGGTTGGAATTTCCAACTCGGAAATCAAATCGGGAATTGGAAAAATTACGGCTAGAATTAATGTCGTAGATGTTCGGGATAATTTTTGAGGTAGTTTAGAAACCCCGAAAATGAATTCAGGCTTTTGGTTAAGGGAATTGAGGGATTTTAATTTGGGAGACCTGGTGTGACCGGTCGACCGCGCCCCTATGGCCGGTCGACCGCGTCAAGGAGAAATGGCCTACTGCTTTGTTTCGTAGGCTTATTTACAATCCGCGGTCGACCGGGGGTCTAGGACCGGTCGACCGGTGCCCTGTTTTCAGCCCAAGATTTTGGAGATTAGGATTATTTCTCCTTTTTGAGTTTATGTTTAAAGGCCTTCCAAATTAGAAATTTATGGAGGGTTATGTCCTAAAGGACTTGAGGAATTGGGAGTTTGTATATGTGTGTATTCTCTTAGAGTGAATTAGTATATTTGGAGATATCCAAATGAATCCGTAGATAGGATTTAAGTATGTTTTATTTATTAAAGTAAGAAAATAGTTTGAGTTTAGTATCATGCATATATGAATGCATGATTATGATTCTTTGAGAGAATCTTTGGGATTATTGGTCATCGATAGATGCTTTGGCAAATATAGCCATTTTTATATATTCAGGTAGGAATATATGGTATATATATATATACTATGTGATTATATATATATATGATGTGATATAAATGATTTTGAAAATATAAAAATGAATATTTTCAAAATGGAAAGATAAATGTTTTTCATAATTGATAAATTATGGATTATGGTTACACACCTCCCTAAATCGCTATCATAAGGGAAGTTGCGCGCGTTGTGGTGAAGCCTTCCTGACTGTTGAGCAGGTTGGATATAGTCCCTAGGCCATGTGAGCGTTTGTTGATATATATTTTTCTGCGCTGGTTAGGAGATTCCGGGTGTGGTCTTGACTATCCCGCAGGCACATGGCCGCTTCCCGACGTTGTTAGGTTCCCAGGTTGTCTTGGAGGCCCTGGAAGATGATAGCCATTTAGGGGCGCGTCCAGTGGGGATACCCGGAGGGACGGTCTTAGATTTATTAAAGCAATTCATGATAATGGATTGGCTTTAATGTACATTTCCTGAGTATAAAAAGGGAAATGGGATAAAGGTTTAGCTTCGGTAACACTCCCGGATGGAAGAAGGGATGTGGAAGCATATGATATGATCAAAGCATTTTCATGATAATGAAAATGGCTTTGGGTACATTTCCTGAATATAAAAAGGGAAATGGGATGACACATAAAGGAAAAGCATTTTTATGATAATAAAATTGGCTTTAAAAAGGTAAACGATTTGGTAAAGAAATTCATGATAATGAATTGACTTTTATATTTAAATTTCCTGAGTATAAAAAGGGAAATGGGAAGTTTTGAGAAAATAAAGGTATTGATAAATACTTGTATATAAATCCTCAGTCCGGGAGATAGATCCGGATGTATATTGTAGTATGAATATGTATATATGGATGAATCGAGTACCGAGGGTCTAATGGATCCCGACGATCGACCTTGCCGCATAGTAGTGTATCGGGGGGGTTCCTTGTTTGGATTTCGCTTCGCGAGACACCCCACGCACGAATATGGCAGTGTGTTGAGACTGGGGAGAAGTTTAATCCTTAGTGCTCTTATATTATAAATTCTTATGGTATATATGTTATTATATATCTTTCTGTACTTAGGGACTGGCGGATCTCGACTATCGACCGTGCCGCGTAGTAGTGTATCGGGGGGGAGGGGGGTTCCTTGTTTGGATTTCGCTTTGCGAGACACCCCACGCACGAACATGGCATAACGTTGAGACTGGGGTGAATCTTAGCCCTTAGTACATTACTTGGACTATCTAGTGTAGATAGTGGATGGGTGATAGACTAGTTTAGCAGGGTAGCTTGACTAGAATGTTCTAGATAGATGCGTTAGGAGTGCACTATTAGCGGAGAGGTGAGGGGTATCTCATGGGAGTGCGATACCAAACTTAAATATGAGATAAAACCTTTTTGAAAATAATAAGGCATTTATGCACTTGCAAAATATTTTCAACATTCGGGGCTCTGACCCGTTTATCTACTTCTCCTTTCTTGCTATATTATATATATATAGGTGTCCAGACACAGGGACGCCTGGATGACAATTCTTTCTAGTCAGACGTCTGCTGCAGCAGCTGTGGATGCTTGCAGGTTATCGGTAGACGTTTCCTTCCTTGTACTCTAGATAGGAGATATTGTATAAACTTTCGAGCCAATGGCTCAATTGCATATATTTATTCTTTCAGTACAGCATTCGATATGGTTGTATTTTTGGACCGAGTGTTCGGTTATTTTAGTTCCTTTCATTTTCATTTCAGTTCATTACGCATTTAATTGTGGATGTTGTAATTTATTCGTTAAAAAGAGTAGTTTAGTAAAAGTTTTTAACGGCCACCTAATAGGATATTAGTAATTAAATGGATTTTCGACAGTGATGCTAAGGATGATCCATATGTGACTCATGTTTTAATTTAATATTGGAGTGATCGCCCGGTATCTTATTAGGCGGGTTGTTACAGATGGTATCAGAGCATCAGGTTCTAGTGTCTTTAGGAATCTGTGCGGACGTACTACGCTTTCAGCGTTGCTCTCGATTTGTTATAGAGCCCCAGGATTAGGATTGTTGATATCTCTTGTGAGATTGCGTTCTCCTGCCATGTTAGAAGATTATAGAAATCTTTTGCTCGGTCGTTTGAGAATCGTGTGCGGAGCTTGGATGGCAGCAGGAGGTGAGGCTTAGCTGGAGCAGCTAGTAGAAGGTTGGGATGAGGACCATAGTAGAGGTCACTCTCCTTATGGCAATTGCTAAGGATTTCGGTGGCGACTACTAAATAATGGTAGTTAGGATTACCGCAGTACCGCTGAAGTAGAAAGTGGTACTAAAGTCGAATTCCTCATTGAAATTGAGGGTTCGAAAGGGACCTTACGGATAGTTTTAATCGTGAGTCCCCATGAGTTAGTTGGAATGAGAAGGATGTTGTTATGAGTTTTACCTCAATCGAGGAGGTATATTTGGAGTGACTAGGTAAAGTCGCGGTGTTAGTTAGCCCTAGACTCGTGTGTGTAATTTGAGTTATGGCAGTCACGATAACATAATAATGTGGGCTTGTGTGTTTTCCGCGATAGCGGAATTTTGTTTTCTTTCACTCGCCATAGAGGCGGGTGATTATATTTTGTATATATACGTATAATGTATTGGTTGATCGGAGCGATAGCAGGCTAATGATGACAAGTCTATCGTGTCCACTGTTCCTGGAAGGGACAGATTGTTATTGTGGTGTCTCACCTTGATAAAGGTCGAGTTCACCTTTATTATTATGGATTGATGGAACCTCGATGAGTAGAGACTTTCTTATTTTGGTTGGTATGTGTGGCAACCTTATAGATAAAATATAAGGCCCACAGGATCATTGTTGAGCTGTAAGGTTTAGCTCAGTACCGGGTTGCGCAAGGAGTTAGAAATAGTGCGAGCGCTGGGTGGTGTGACTCTTAGTTAGAGATAGGAGTTCAGACCATCTTTTTGTTGGATTAGGGGATAGGGATATCCCGGGTGCATGTCTGAAATAACGGGACTCCGTGACCAACGAAGTCAAGGGTTAATGTGTGGAGGGGTTCCTTGTTTGGATTTCGCTTTGCGAGACACTCCACACATGACTCTTAACGGCGCCGGGCGTGGAGAGCTGTTATGGGATGCAAGGATGTGGGTTAGTCTTATAGTGTGGATGAACCACTATAGATTATGAGCCCTGTTAGGATGGTATGTTTATGGAGATATGGTGCTATGGAAAAGCACTAAAGTGGTCCTCTCACCACGAATAGTTGGGTGGAGTAGGACTCAGAGAAATTTATTCGAGGATGTTAGCCAAGCCTTAATGAGAAGGCAAATTTGGAGAAAAATCTTTGATCGGTGTGATGTTAGTAGTGTTCCTACAGAGAGTAGGCACTTTGATGAGTTAGGTTTCCTTTCGTATGGGCGGAAGGATAAGATAGTAGGAATGCGTTCGTAGGTTAGCGAGGTAGGATTTAGGACGTCCCGCTGGTGTGCCTTGGGCTGTTACATCTCGATGACCGACGACGTGAGGGAGTAGTGTAACGGGAGGGTTCCTTGTTTGGATTTCGCCTTGGCGAGACGTCCCACGCACTAATCCGAGCAAATGTCGGGATTCGAGAGAGGCCTTGGGCACTAGGGACATACTTAGGATTTTATTAGTTTCGCGTAGGTAGGGTAACGCCTAGATAGTATCACTATAGGATGTAGGCTCGATAGAGTCGGTAATGCCGATATTAGGAGTTTGATTTTCGCGGGTCGGGAGGACCCATAGATGAGTATTACACCGAGGAAAGGAGATCCTTATTGGGAGAGAGTGTTACATGTTAGACGTTCACTACGGATGTGCAGATGTGCACAAGTTAGAAAGGTGTATGGGCACCTTGGTAAGTTTGTTTATATATCGCCTGAAATAGATTGGGCGTGGTATATAAGGTTGAAATTCATGCCGATAGGCATTATAGATGATGGGTATTATGTGACGTATAAGAGTCACTTTACGATCGTGGTAGTTGTATTGTACATTGTTGTGAACCATTGGGTTAGTGTCATTCCCTTTGAGGTATTAGGATTTTGAGTGATCCTAGGATTGGTGGTGTAGGTCGTATTTGAATTTCGAGGACGAAATTCCGTTGTAAGGAAGGGAGTATGTAACAACCCGTCCTTTTGGAGATCATTAAATTCCATAATTGGATATAAATTGGCAATTTGGGTAATTTTTCGAAATAGTAATTTTTGGAATTTTCGAGGATTGAATGATTTTCGAAGGGTGTTATAAATTATTTTGGGACTATATAGGTCGAAGTAATTTAATTATATGTCGCCGTGGAGTATAGCGACACGAGGTAAGATTTTTAATGGGAAAAACCCGCATTTATTTATTTTGGGTTGGAATAGTGATTTGCGGTCAAGTACCTCGGATGGGAATTTCGACTGCGCCATAATTCTCGGAATGTCCGAGATAGTCGGAAAAGAGTGTCCGATTGTCGAAAATGAGTTTCGGATATTTTTAGAGGTAAAAGTAACTCGTAATTAGGTAAACGAGTCGTTTTTGGGTTTTAAGGGTTTAAAACCCTTTTCTCTTATATAAAGAGGGAGAGAGGGAAAGAAAAGAGAAAGAAAGAAAGGAAAGAGAGAGAAGAGAGAGAGGAAGGAGAAAGAGGAGGAGAAATGGGAGATCTCGGGCCAACTCCGCCGGATTCGACTCGAGGTCGTCGGATTTTATCCACGAGGCAAGTGTTTACTTGCTTTATTTATCTTTTTGCATAAATATCTCATACCGTAGTTTGGTATAAACAAACCCTAATGGTTTTGGGGTGGGTTATCGTGGATAAAACGGGTTTTTGGGAGTTAAAACAATTAAACCCCACTAATAACTCAATTTTGTGGAACTTAGGTTTTAATCCAAATTAATTGATGGTTTTGGGTTCTAGGATGTTTAGAACCCTTAATATATGTGTAGTTGTAGTTGGTTGAGGTTGTAGGACGTTGGGTGAGGCGACAAAAGCTTGGGAGAAGCTTTAATGGCGGAAATCGTCTCGGAGGTGACGATGAATAGTAACCCGTCACCTTTGGGGGCATTTTTGGCCAGTAAAAGAATTGATTTAGCTTTCGGCCAAAACACGAAAGTTGTAGATCTTTTCGATACGGTCGCGTGGGAGCCGACCGCGTATTTTTCTGAATTTTCTACGATTTGATATGATTTTTACAAGATGACAGCTCCGGGTTGGAATTTCCAACTCGGAAATCAAATCGGGAATTGGAAAAATTATGGCTAGAATTAATGTCGTAGATGTTCGGGATAATTTTTGGGGTAGTTTAGAAACCCCGAAAATGAATTTAGGCTTTTGGTTAAGGGAATTGAGGGATTTTAATTTTGGAGACCTGGTGTGACCGGTCGACCGCGCCCCTATGGCCGGTCGACCGCGTCAAGGAAAAAGGGCCTACTGCTTTGTTTCGTAGGCTTATTTACAACCCGCGGTCGACCGGGGGTCTAGGACCGGTCGACCGGTGCCCTGTTTTCAGCCCAAGATTTTGGAGATTAGTATTATTTCTCCTTTTTGAGTTTATGTTTAAAGGCCTTCCAAATTAGAAATTTATGGAGGGTTATGTCCTAAAGGACTTGAGGAATTGGGAGTTTGTATATGTGTGTATTCTCTTAGAGTGAATTAGTATATTTGGAGATATCCAAATGAATCCGTAGATAGGATTTAAGTATGTTTTATTTATTAAAGTAAGAAAATAGTTTGAGTTTAGTATCATGCATATATGAATGCATGATTATGATTCTTTGAGAGAATCTTTGGGATTATTGGTCATCGATAGATGGTTTGGCAAATATAGCCATTTTTATATATTCAGGTAGGAATATATGGTATATATATATATACTATGTGATTATGTATATATATGATGTGAAATAAATGATTTTGAAAATATAAAAATGAATATTTTCAAAATGGAAAGATAAATGTTTTTCATAATTGATAAATTATGGATTATGGTTACACACCTCCCTAAATCGCTATCATAAGGGAAGTTGCACGCGTTGTGGTGAAGCCTTCCTGACTGTTGAGCAGGTTGGATATAGTCCCTAGGCCATGTGAGCGTTTGTTGATATATATTTTTCTGCGCTGGTTAGGAGATTCCGGGTGTGGTCTTGACTATCCCGCAGGCACATGGCCGCTTCCCGACGTTGTTAGGTTCCCAGGTTGTCTTGGAGGCCCTGGAAGATGATAGCCATTTAGGGGCGCGTCCAGTGGGGATACCCGGAGGGACGGTCTTAGATTTATTAAAGCAATTCATGATAATGGATTGGCTTTAATTTACATTTCCTGAGTATACAAAGGGAAATGGGGTAAAGGTTTAGCTTCGGTAACACTTCTGGATGGAAGAAGGGATGTGGAAGCATATGATATGATCAAAGCATTTTCATGATAATGAAAATTGCTTTGGGTACATTTCCTGAATATAAAAAGGGAAATGGGATGACACATAAAGGAAAAGCATTTTTATGATAATAAAATTGGCTTTAAAAAGGTAAACGATTTGGTAAAGCAATTCATGATAATGAATTGGCTTTTATATTTAAATTTCCTGAGTATAAAAAGGGAAATGGGAAGTTTTGAGAAAATAAAGGTATTGATAAATACTTGTATATAAATCCTCAGTCCGGGAGATAGATCCGGATGTATATTGTAGTATGAATATGTATATATGGATGAATCGAGTACCGAGGGTCTAATGGATCCCGACGATCGATCTTGCCGCATAGTAGTGTATTGGGGGGGTTCCTTGTTTGGATTTCGCTTCGCGAGACACCACACGCACGAATATGGCAGTGTGTTGAGACTGGGGAGAAGTTTAATCCTTAGTGCTCTTATATTATAAATTCTTATGGTATATATGTTATTATATATCTTTCTGTACTTAGGGACTGGCGGATCTCGACTATCGACTGTGCCGCGTAGTAGTGTATCGGGGGGGTTCCTTGTTTGGATTTCGCTTTGCGAGACACCCCACGCACGAACATGGCATAACGTTGAGACTGGGGTGAAGCTTAGCCCTTAGTACATTACTTGGACTATCTAGGGTAGATAGTGGATGGGTGATAGACTAGTTTAGCAGGGTAGCTTGACTAGAATGTTCTAGATAGATGCGCTAGGAGTGCACTATTAGCGGAGAGGTGAGGGGTATCTCATGGGAGTGCGATACCAAACTTAAATATGAGATAAAACCTTTTTGAAAATAATAAGGCATTTATGCACTTGCAAAATATTTTCAACATTCGGGGCTCTGACCCGTTTATCTAATTCTCCTTTCTTGCTATATTATATATATATAGGTGTCCAGACACAGGGACGCCTGGATGACAATTCTTTCGAGTCAGACGTCTGCTGCAGCAGCTGTGGATGCTTGCAGGTTATCGGTAGACGTTTCCTTCCTTGTACTCTAGATAGGAGATATTGTATAAACTTCGAGCCAATGGCTCAATTGCATATATTTATTATTTCAGTACAGCATTCGATATGGTTGTATTTTTGGACCGAGTGTTCGGTTATTTTAGTTCCTTTCATTTTCATTTCAGTTCATTACGCATTTAATTGTGGATGTTGTAATTTATTCATTAAAAAGATTAGTTTAGTAAAAGTTTTTAACGGCCACCTAATAGGATATTAGTAATTAAATGGATTTTCGACAGTGATGCTAAGGATGATCCATATGTGACTCCTGTTTTAATTTAATATTGGAGTGATCGCCCGGTATCTTATTAGGCGGGTTGTTACAACTCATTCATCTATAAGTATACATGAATCCCATTCCCATTTAGTATTCACTTACATCCTTTCTTCAAAATATCAACAAACAAACCCTAATACTTTTTTTTTGTCAACAATGGTTCAACTTATCAGACATTTGCAAGACTATATGGATATGGAAATGGAGTGGGGATAAGAACATGGAGATATTGAGGATGTCGTCATACAACTTTATGATGATTTGGTTTGGCAAAGGGATTTAAAACCGTGTCTATGTAAATGGTGGATGCCAACAAAGATAACCACCATTATTAACTTGATATAATCCCTTGAAGATCTTTGAGATGCTTATGTTGACTTGCTAGATAGTTTCTTCCCTTTTTAAATGTGTTTTAGTTTTGCATGAAGGTCTAAAGACCACTTAAGGAACTTTGGAATTTTGGGTGGTGATGTTGGTTTTACGATAATAGTTTTCTTATTTGACTCTGTTTGGTTAGTGATGCTCAGAAGGAACTACTTGTATGAAACTAACATCTCATTTCACTAATACATTTTTAAATGGAGATGATGGTTTTATAATAGCAGATCCATCCTAGCTCCTAGAATATCATAGATTCAGAGGATCAAACTAATATTACACTACACCGAAATGGGAGATTTGTGAGTGCTGTTAGCACTCACAAATGACCTTTATAACTGCTATTTACCGTCATAATTTTGGTGGTGACAAAAGAAAATTTATAACTCCTAACATTAGTCACAATTTTTTATAATCCCTATGGAGTTATGACTGGTGACCCCAATTTGTAACTGCTATTTGTAACTGCTATCAGCAGTCACAAATATAACATTCGTAACTGCTCACAGTAGTTACGAATGTTATATTTGTGACTGCTGACAGCAGTTACAAATCATATATTTTTGACTGCTGTTAGCAGTTACAAAATGGATAGTAGTGACAAATTTGTGACTCCTATTAGCAGTTACAAAATTGAATTTGTTAAATGTTGTAAAAGCTATTACAAATATCTTTATATTTTCACAAAATGATGAAATAATGAAAGTAAAATAAATATCATGATAACAAGTCTAAAAATTTTGACAACATTTCATTTATATTTCTCATATTCCAAATATCCAGTACACATAAAACTTGTTTAAACTTAATTTAACATCAAACAACCCCTAAGTGGGCGCCAAGTACAAAATGAACATAGAATAAAATAAACTAAAAAAAATAACGACACAACACTTCGATGACATGGAATGTCATGAACATGTAACAAATCATTCTAAATCTAGACCAGGAGTCACCACGCAGTGGATACAATTCGTGAAGTCTAGGTATATCAGCCGTGGGGGGTATTGGTGCGGTGACATCCTCCCTCGTGTACTCGGAGTATGCCTGTTGAGCAAGTTCAATGGACTCAAATTTTTTGAATACGGCGCCTCGGTATCTATTAACTTGTGCTTGTGTTGCTTGCCACGAAGTGTAAACACCTAGATTTAGGCCTTTGAATACTACGTATGCCGGGTATGCCATGTGTATGCCTGCAAATAATAAAATGTGATTAATATATATACACATTCATTTTTTGTGATAAAGAAACTACAATAACTTTTATATATATATACTAGCGTATGCCCGTGCCTGAAGGCAGGACGAAAATTGCAAAAAAAAATCGTTACCCGACAACAAAGTGAAATAAAAAAAATCATACTCGGTTGACTCACAGTACATATTACTATATTCATACTCGGTTGGCACTATAATCAGTAAACAACCCAAATCCATGGCAACAATATTCGTTTACATTAAAATTACAAAAAATGTACATCTAAATAAATGTATAATATTTATGTTCTAATTTTAAAAAAATTGGGCAGAGTTTCCTTTATTTATAGGACTATCCACCCTGTTTAAAAAAATAAAAATACTCAACAACAACAATACTACAATACTCGAGTTCCATATTGGACCTCATTTCAACCACTTCATCAATTTAACAATAATATTGACAACTAGAAAAACTTCAAGAAACTACCTAAAAAGTAGAAGAACTTACCGATATGAACTTCAACATAAACTTCTCCAATTCTCCAATATAAGTTTGTTGGTTACTGGAATCTGTAAGAAAAATGATATTGTGACTCAATTTATATCAAATGCAATATTATTTGTATAATATATCAAATGCAATATTATTTGTATAATGTATGTATTAATGCATGTATCAGCTAAGACTATTGACAACTATTGAATAGGATGAAGAGCAGAGATGACCAGCAGTAGGGGATGGCAGTGAAGAGAAGAAAGGCAGCGCAGCGGCGGGGGAAGTGAAGGGAGAACAGGTGTGTGTGTGTGTGGTGGTGGTGGGTTCTTTTGCACATACGCATATGCATATATATGAAGCATATGCATATATATGCAGATTGCATATATATGTATATATATGCAGTATGCATATACATATATATATGAAACACATATATAGTTCCCATTAGTGCATACGCATTGATGATCACTCGGATAACTTTTTAAGAAAGTCGGATAACATTTGATAAGTTGATATGCTGTTATATATAATATGAAACAATCAATAAACATATTATATATAATAACTAATATGTTGTTATATATAATCTGTATAATAGCACCTGTTATACATATTATCTATAACAACATATTAGTTGTTATATATTATATGTATAACAACAGGTGCTTGGTCATAGAGAAAAAGAATAGAAAAAATGCAGCTCCAAACTTAAGAATAAGGGTACTGCTAGAACTTTGAATTAGGATGGATAGGGCTACAGAAAACAGAGGGACTGACATTTGCAATATAGGGTCTAGTTTTGAATAAATGTGATCCATAAGGACTCTAGTCTCACTAATATAGGGTATATGGGCACTATTAGCAAATTTAAGAGCCAATGATACCGATGGAGTCACAGGGTATAATCGGATGTCGCATGAGATTCTCACCCACCTCCGCTCGACCATGCCAAGTCATTGCCTCTGCTATCCAAGGTATAGTGTAAAGTCTCTTTAATCGAGGACCTAAAGGGAAATACTTTAACACCTTCTTAGGTATTTGCGTATCTACTTTCAACAAACGTTTATTATGTACTATCATCTTTTGTTCATATCTAGGTTCCTTACATACAGGACAAGCCCGTTTGTCCTTATGCTTCTTATAGTATAAAATGCAGTCATACTTGCAGCAATGAATTGATTTGTATTTCATACCCAAAACTTTCAAATTATCCTTCATGATCGGATAATTGACTGACAGTGTATTTTCTTTGGGGAGCAAATCTTTTGCCCAGAGGAGTATTGCCGTTACACTTTTTCCCGACAAGCCAAATCTGCTCTTTAAGTTGTGCAACCCAACCATGGCATATAACTTTGTGTGGTTGGGGTTGGAGTTATGGTATAATGGTGTTGCGGCTGCTGATTTTAACTGTATATAATCCTTAACTTGGTCCATATCGTTGCCAACATGATCCTCACATCCTAAAGCATTCCCTCTACTATCTTGCTTTTCTTGTGCTGCGTGCACTTCATACGTATCATTTATGAGATCGTTTAACCTATCATGTGCTAACGGGTCACCATTTGTGTGAACGGTTTCATTGACAAGTATTTCTTCTGGAATATACTTAAATTCCCTCTCCCCATGGAAATGCCAAAACGTGTAGTTAGCTTGCATACCCCAATGAAACAAATGTACTTTTACATCTACACCTTTCAAGCATTTCCCATTTTTACAACGATTGCACGGGCATGGGATAATATCAGTTTTGAGATTCTTCGTTGCATAATTCACAAAGTCTTTAACCCCATTAACGTATACTTGCCCCACTCTATAACTTTCACCCATCCACTCTTTATATTGTGGAAACCCCATTAATTCTACAATACAAACAAATAGAAACTCAGTAAATTATAAAACTAAATGAAGTTTGAGCCGATATTTAGAACATAATCTCTGGATTATCATTGCATTAATACTATCATTGCATTAAAACTCACAGGAAAACCCGACCAAGCACAAAACGTCAAAACTTCAACGAGCACAAAACAATGGTTATTTAATTAATTTTTAGATAAAATAAATATGAATAGTATAAAATGATTATTGAAAAAAATCTAACATATTCCCAAACAAGATAATATTCAAAGAACGAAAGAGGTTAAACGATGTGTAGATATACTCACAACAAAACAATCAGATTTGATTATATTTTGTCTAGAGAACGTTGATCACAAAGCTAGGGTAAAACTCGTAATATTAAAAATCCATTTGATTATATTTTGTCAAAAAAATATAATGTCTAGAGTTTTTGAATAATATTTTGTCAAAAAAATAACCTCAATACAATTTCTAGGGCTTATTAACATAAAATACAATTTGTATATAGATACACTCATACACACACATATAAACAGAAATCTATACATACACATACATACACACACACATGTAAACATAAATCTATACATACACATACATACACACACATATAAACATAAATCTCTTCATACACACAAATATACACACATACCCACACATAATAAGAATCGAAATGCGCACACACACAATGAGAATTGAAATTAGGGCTTTAGACATAAATTAGGGCTTTAGACAGCAAAAATACCCAAAAATATACCTTCATAGTTAAGAAAAAGTCTTTAATTCTGGAAATGCACACACACCCAACAACAAATAAATTATGATGCCCCTTTTATCTAGATCTAACAGAAAGGATCCTTTAACATAACCAATTCATTTTGTGAAACAGAAGTCAACACTATAAACCCTAACATTCTCCAAACTCATATTTCTCCTTTTGTACAATACACCGAACAATTTGATTGGTTAAAAACAAAATTATTAACGTCATAAGTAATCAAAAGCATAACAAGACGTTACCTTTTAACGTTATTGATGAAGAACAGAGCTTCAGTTTCAAAAGAACACACGAAGACCTGATGTTAAAGAGTAGCAACCCAAATGATTCCAAGATTCAGTTTATGCTTTAGTTTCAAAAGCATAAATGAACGTTATTGATGAAGAACAACTCTCACCAAGACCTGAAACCCAAATGATTCCAAGATTCAATTTTTAATCAACAATTGAAACTTTAAACATTTTAGGGCTTGCTTTTAAGATTCGGAGAGAGAGAGAGATTTCTGAAAATATTAAGAAAGAACAAAGACAGAAATGCGCACACACCCAATGGCTTCTTCACCGATCGAAATGCTTCATGTACCGATAGAGGTTTTGGCAAATGAAAGAGAGAGAAGAGGGAGGGAGATCTTCACTTAATATAGAGGGAAATTAAAGTAGGTGAAAATTTTTTTGATCGCTAATAGCGGTCACAAATTTGTGACCGCTAATAGCAGTCACAAATTGAGTATAATATCAAAATTTGTGACTGCTGGGAGCGGTTATAAATTTATGATTGCCAATAGCAGTTAAAAATTTGTGACCGCTAATAGCGGTCGTAAATTAAGTCTAAGACTAAAATTCGTGACTCCTCATAGCAGTTATAATTTCGTGACTGCTCATAAGAGTCATAGCTTATGTCTACTAATAAACTTGTGAGTGCTTGTGACAATTATAAATTTATGACTGCTTATAGGAGTCACAAATTAATTATATGGTAACATTTGTGACTCCCATTAGCGTTAACAAATTAATTGACTCAAAATTTTTTTAACCAATTAATTTTATCACCCCTAATGGCAGTCACAAATAATTTTGTGACTGCTCCCGGGAGTGACTAGTTTGTCACCCCTATTGGTAGTCACAAAAAGGCAGTCACAAAATTAACATTTTGGTGTAGTGTTATGAAATCAACATCTCGATTTAAATGAAGATAGTGGTTTCATACAAGTAGTTCCTTTTGAGCTTCACTAACCTGTCATAGGAAAAGGAGAAAACTTCTCTCATGAAATCAACATATTCATCCGAAGTGCCAAGTGCCAAAGTTTCTGAAGTTATCTTTAGATCTTATTCAAGAGAAATTAAAGAACACGAAAGGCCGATTTCGTGAGTTATATGTTTAAATGTATTTTCAATTGTTGTTGATGTTCCAAACAACAACAAGATTTTTTTAAAATCTTGTAACAAGTTAGGACTATGAAATATGTATTTCGCATTGAGAATTATTATATTTCACACTGCAAATTATAGTTACTCTCATTGCGAATTAGATATAACATTATATGAAGTGTATGCATAAACTCATACTTTGATTAATTCAACCTAGTTAAGCCAAGTAGTAAAGGAAAATCACATATCACACAACACATGATACAAACTCAAGTTTCCTTCGATCGAATCCTATTTTGTTATTATCTTCAAGCTATGATCGATTATCAGTATAGTTGGACACAAGTCAACTCTTCCGATCAATGTCAGATAGTTCTCTACACATGAAGTGAATGGATAGTTTTAGCATATGAAAAAAGCTGAAATAATAGTCAATAAGTGATTGGATAGTTTTTGCATATGAAAAAAGTTGAAATAGTAGTCAATTAATGAAATGTTGGGACTTATATGTCACCCATTTATCTACATGCATTTATATGTTATTTCAGTAGTCCTCGCTAGAGGAAATAAAAAAATTCTTTAATATGTTATTTTAGCAGTCATCGCTTGAGGTAGGAAACAACGTTTTAATTAAAATGTCATAAAAATATTATGATATTAGAAAATATAGTTTCAATTTTATCAAAATAAAATAATATTTTTTATTAATAGGAAACTAATAACGACATTGAAATATGTGCCACATAATTTTTGAATTTTGTCACTACTCGCTTAAGAAAATGCGAAATTATTATTTTTCTAACACCTTATAATAATGATATATATTTCATATTGAGAAAATTATATTTCACACCGCTAAATATAACAATTCGCAGTGCAAACTATGATCTTTCCCATTGAGAGCTATAGTAATTTTCAGTGGGAAATTAAAATATGAACAACTACTTAAAATCAATAAATCATTATGATAATTTTGTTTTCTCATTATTTCATCCTCCGTTATTTTCTCCTTACATGTCCCACTATTATGAAGTGCAACTTTTTTACATCTATCATATTTAGTCCACCTTGTCGCCTCTCTTTTGGATGCAATCCTCTTATTTCTTGGACGATCGGGTTGTTCCTTTGTATTGTGTGCTATAATGAGTGCATTCTTTAACTTGAGGATTTGTTAATAGTAGTGATTAATGCAATGTAATCTCTATAAGACTATTTAAAAGTATTTCTAAAAGTATCGACGTAGAAATATACGTCCATGTAATTGTAGTAGTTTTTGCCACTTTTTTGCATCGTTATAACAACACGAGCACACGAAAATCCTTGTATCTGCCACTTCCCATATGAGCAAGTCCAATTGTCAATGTTGACAAGCACGGGATAATAAAGGTAAACCACCTCATACGCATCATCTGTGGATTGTGCTATACACCAAGTACGACCCTCTCTTATATTGAGTTGCAATCTCTTATCCATGTTAGGACGTAACACATCAGTATATTCTCTCGATTTTGTGCACCTTTTTGACATCATGCTCATCATATTGATTTTTATAAAATCAATAATTCTGGTAACTGGAAATTGATTATCATCCTTAGTCCATGAATTGAAGGATTTAACCACATTTGAATACATCTCGCCATACCTTTTACCAATGAACTCTACATTTGCCCAATGTTTTGGATTATAGTCATCTAGAAAAAAATTAATCTTCCCACCAACATACTTTATTAGTTCATCCATACTCTTTGTAACAACCCTCGATTTTTGGAGACTGAGAAATAAAATTTTTGGGAAAATAAAATTTAATTAATCGGAGAATTTCAAAATTTGGGAATTTAGGCCCAAAAATAAAGGACGTCTTAAAGTATTCCGGATGATGATTTTGAGGGTACCATCGATCCCAGAAGGGTCGAGATAGTCAAAATGACTGTCATTGGGTTTTATTTCGGCTCCGGAATGTTTTTAAGTATGTTTGGCTCGAATTGGAGTAAACGAGTCATTTAAAGTGTGTATTAACATTTCAAATTAGGTTTATGTTTTAAAGGATCTGGAGGCTTACGGATGAAGACATTTCTCATTTGAAATAAAGAGAGAAAAAGCCCTAGAGGGAGAAAGAAGAGAGAAAGAAGAAGAAAAGAAGAGAGAAAGGAAGAAAGCTTGGAGATTCGGGCCGAAAACCGCGACATCGAGGACGATCCAACCTCTACAAATCTGAGGCAAGTGTTTAATCTTGCTAAATAGTTATTTGTGTATTTCATTTCATAATTTGTGGGTTAAAGAAATGGATTTTGGATATAAATATCAAAACCTAGATTTTTGGGTTTAAATCTTGAAATCAATGTTTATATATGGTTTGATGACATATAAATGGTTGGGATGAGATGTAGGATGGATTTTCTTGTTACAAATATTATTGGGTTAAAGATTTGGGGGCTTGAGGATGATATGTGAGTGTTTGAGAGTTGTGGGTTTGCTGAAATTGGAAAATCAGCCAAGGCAACTGGTATGGCCGTCGACCGCGGCCTGGGGACCGGTCGATCGTGCCTTAAGGGAAAAGCCTACTGCATTTCTTCGTAGGCAAAATTTGGACCCGCGGTCAACCGGGGGTCTGAGAGAGGTCGACCGGTCCCCTGTTTTTAGCCCTAGAATGGGAAATCCTTTTTCCCCTTTTTCTTTTGGAGTTTATTCTTAGGAGCTTCCTTAATGGGCTGTTTTAGGGGGTTTTTCTAGGATGACCTCTAGCCCTTTTTGGTTGGGTTTATTAATTTGAGGCTTTCTCTTATGAAGTAAGAGATATTTTGGAGACTTATAGGGTGTCTCTCACTTAGTATATGATAGTGGGGACTTCTTGGAATAGTTTGAGAAGAATATATCCATGTATGTGGTGAAATTTCTAGGCCGACATTTATGTCAAATCCTTATAAGGATAGGGTAGTATTAAGATACAATTTGGGGTCAAATGGAGGAGAGTGATTGCCTACCCTTAGAAATGATAAATTTTAATAAATAAATCCAAGAGATCTTAGATTAGGGGATTCATAAAAGTGATTGAACCGTAGTCGGAATCGAGAGCTACAGGATCATATTTCCAACTAGAGTAGAATGTGAAAATCTAGTTGGAGTAGTTGTTGTTTATCGATGTGTGATTTACAACGGGTATTTTCCCTAAGAAATGGGATTTATCTGATGACAATAAGACTGAGTTTGAGGTTTATAGACTATTAGTTATGTGTATACCGATAGTCAAAATTATTACTGGAGTCTTTAATGTGCTCTCGGATATAGATGGTATGTGTAGTGATGGTTTCCTACACAAAATTTTGGGTGATAACCCAAATGTTGAATATATATGTAGAGATATATACATATGATTTTGGGAGACTATCCATCATAGGAAAAATGATTGAATATATTTCAAATGAGGGATTGTATTCACATATCGAGGTAAATTAAAGGAAATTATGGTGACGACTTGTATATTGAGGATTATGTATACTTATAGCCGAGTTTATATATCTTATACATATGAACAAGAATTAGTTTGTATATATAATGATATATCGATGTGTGAATATATGTATATATATCTATATATAAATATGAATATATGGATATATTTATGATGTGGAAATATACATGGTATGGATATTTAAACCCTATATGATGGTTTACTATTTGATCATATGGATGTATGTATATTGCGCATGTGAGCGATATATATACTTATGTGGTTAATCATACCCCGCTCATGCTATCATTGGGAAGTTTCCGCGCAGAGGGTGAGCATCCTGGCATATAGAGCAGGGTGTGGATATTCCCCAGGTCATAGTCGTCCCGTGTGTTATTATACGATAGATATATATTTTGGGATGAGACGTGGTGGGTATGTTTCGTCTCACTGCCGGTTGGAGCTATGACCACTTCCTGGGACGTCGTGTGTGTGAGTTATCACGAGGTGGGTGTCGTTGATCCCCACCAGGTGGTCCCCAGTTGCTACGTGAGCCGGGCACTGGGAAGATGATAGCATTGATGCAGTTTTATTGGAGATATATATAGCCGGGTGGATTATGTGCACGTCCATTGTACATCAGATATGATATGTACACTTGGTCATGGGTATGGATGATTGTTATATGTATATATATGGTGAGAATAAAATGCCTATATATATTTATATATCCTATAGATGAAAGGATATAGAATCTTTGTGGAGTACATCTTGGATGATTATGGTGTACTAGATTGATGGGGGTTGATGTATCGCATTTAAGGAATATTTCGGTTACATCATCCCAAGGATATTATTGGAGATTTAGTAGTAGTGGTCGCATTATATGGTATGTACGGCATTATGGATCCCTATGATCGACATTGTCAAGGAGTAGTGTAACGGGGTGGTTCCTTGTTTGGATTTCGCTTTGCGAGACACCCCACGCACGAAACGTAGTACATTGTTGAGATTAGAGAGAAGTTCTGTTGATATTTATGTGTGGCATAATGGATCTCCTGGATCGACGTTGACAAGGAGTAGTGTAACGGGGTGGTTCCTTGTTTGGATTTCGCTTTACGAGACACCCCACCCACGAAACGCAGCGCAACGTTGAAATTGGAGGGAAGTTGTGTCAATAATAATTTTGCATGCTTATTAAATTAGAAATTAAATCATATATTTCAACCCAAATATAAATGGGAAACGTATTAAGAATGATAATTGAATAAATTATAAACGGGAATCCATTAAGCCTAACATGGCATACATGTTTATAAACAAATATAAATGGGTTTAGAAAGGAGTGGATTCTTGGGTTAAGATAGGAAGGCAAATTCTCGTGGGTATATACTGGGCCTATCTTAAGTTAGGTTGTCCTAATAAATGGGGGTAATTTAACTAAAATTTGAGGATGCAAATAGGTGCGCGCCTTTAGATGAGAGGTGAGTTGGGGTTCCACGAGAGTGCGATTCCACTTTAATTATGAAATATGTGTACCGATATTTATTATGCACGGTTAACACACTTGCTAAATATTTTTCACAACTCGGGCTCTGACCCGTTTACTTTTCTCTCCTGCCTGTATATATATATATATATATATTACTACAGGTGTCCTACCGCATGGATGCCGGATGACTTTCTATTCAGAGTCTTGGGAGCCGCGACAGGTGCGGACTGTTGCGAGATGTAGAATGTAGTCGATTCCTCCTTTGAAAAAAATTCTAGGTAGGATTCATGTTGTATATCGGGTTTGTACCCAAGGGATATTTATATATGTTTAAATTTATTCCATTTCAGCTATTGTATTGGCTGTGACCCGACAGCTTATTCAGGTTTATCTCCTTGTGGTATATTCAGTTGTATTTATTTATTTCATTTTATTCTAGCATTTCATTTATCATAGTTCTTGTATGCGTTTTTCTTTTCTTATTAGTGGTGTTATAGTGTTGGTTTTTTGTATGTTGCATGTTTTATTTAAATTTTAACATCTCGCTTATATGTTATCGGGTAGTTAGTCCTATATTATATAGTACCGACAGTTGATGTTGAGACTGGACCATCTGAAACTCCTAATTTAATGTAGTATAGGGATGGCCACCTGTTATTATTTTGAGCGGGTTGTTACACTCTTCTCATATACCTTTACTATATTGGCATACAATGCAACTTTGAACCCACTGACAACTATTTCACGTGGAATCTTTGAATATGGATGACCTCCACCAAACAAATTCCTTAAATTTCCCTTTAGATGATACACACAGTATGGATAGTGACTCCGAGGTAAAAATTAAAGAAGATATTCTTTCAACCCATAATTACGATCATAAATTAAACTCAACTCTCTGTCACTACCAACAACACAACGAAGCTGGTTTAAATATCATGTTCAATTTTCCTCATCTTCTGCAACTAATACAACAAATCCAAGGCAAAACATACCTGCAAATTATCCAAACTAAACAAATTATAATTAATTTTGCAATGAGAAATATTCTATTTCGTAATGAAAATTTATATATTTCTCAGTGAGAAATAACCCCTTTCTCATTTAGAAATGATAAAATCCGCATTGCAAAATTATTGAATCACGTTTTTTGTACCCATGTGAAAATTCAACTTATTAATTATTTTCTCACCAATTGCACACATTTGAATTGCATGTTAAAAGTAACATAAAACACCTAAAGTAATGAGCTGTGTAAACTCCATAAACTAGTTATGTTTAAATACAAAAAAATGATGTCATTATGATAATCTAAACAACACGAAGCCCTTCACCATAACTGTTAAGCATATCGATGGCGATACTATTGAATTTCTTCTCCAACTCAATTATAAGGCTAAAAAAATGTTAGTTTTTTACCACATGTACAAAGATATCATATGCACATTCGATCCTAATACAGGAAACTCTAAAGGGATCGTAAAAAGAAGTGAGTAAATCTGCATGGTTAGAATAAAATATTATGGCGTGTTTAGCATGGAATTGATGTATAATTTCTTCTATGAATACATCCATAGGAATCACACATGGTTCCTATCTACTATAAAAATAAAATGCAAATATTTCCACACTGAAGATAGAAGGGAATATGAAATCCTACTAGGATATACAAATAACTTTCTCTTTGGAAAATAATTTAAATTCCTCTAGTGAGGACTTTAATAGCATATGATTTATTTGTAAGAACATTTGTTATATTTGTACTGATACCAATTACATATTTTAATATAGTATTATTTTTTGTCGCCACATTTATATTAACATTTCACAGTTTTATTTCTCAATGATATATTTTAGAGTTTTATTTCCTATTTGAAGTTTGAATTTTAAATTTTCCTTTTCAACTTTGCAACGAATTTGTCGTATAATAATCTTAAGCATTGAGATTTCCATTATGTATATTCTCATTGCGAAATCGCAATGCGAAATTACAATGCGAAATGACAGTGCGAAATCATAATGTAAAATTTTATCTGCATGGAACTTTGAAATATGAATTTCAAAACACTCCAGATATCGTATATTGGTTTCCATTCTTTCTAGTAGCAGCAAGTAAATCCCTTTTGTATCTACTTTTTACAAATGTACCATCTAGAAATATCATTAGTAGACAAAATTTGAAACCATTGATGCATACGCCAAAAAATAAAAAAAAATTTGAACCTCTTTGTTGACGAATTTCAACTTAAGTCAACAACACTTTCAAGATTTGTTGTTCTTGAAGAACCCTTTATCTTTGACTCACTTTAGTATATATTATATATGTGCTCATCTAGTTTGGAAATAGTGACAAAATTGAGTCATACCCTTTCAAACCAACAAGACTTCAGACTCTTCATTTTGATTTCCTCTAATAGTCCAAAGGTATAAACACCAACACTACACCAAGGATCATTTATGTATTGCATATAAGTTTGCACTCTTCATAATATGAGGGTGTGTGAGTTAAATCCCTTTAAGATAATTTTTCCATAATTTTTGGGATATTTTACATAATTTCAATGATTTTTTAAAATAATTTTTGAAAAATTAAAATTGGGTTTTAAAACATTGTGGGCTGTTGTGTAAATTTTATAAGCTACTAAATATATTCTTGGGCAGAAATGAAAATCTCTTGAAAATATTATGGTGAGAAGTTGTATTTTTGTAACATACAAAACACGCGTTTATAGTTCAATCTCAGCCTTACACGTGTTAATTCCACAACGGCTAGATTTATGTGTTTATGCTCTCACATACCTGTGCTTACACCCTTGGATCTTTTTAATCAACGACCTGCATGTCATCTGAGATGATCCTTGTAATGTATGGATCAACCAATAAAGGTTAGCTTATAAGCGGTGCATTCTTAACCCTTATATTTGCTTCGATCACTTAAAATTAATCTTGAGTGTTGATTTGCGTTGCGGTTCCAGAACCTTCTACCACTTACTATAAATACATGCCATATGTTATACGATTACAACCTTTTACCAGTCTCACTTCTGAGAGAAAATAAAGAGAGAAGAGGGAGAGAGAGAGAGATAGAGAGGGAGAGAGAGAGAGAGAGAGAGAGAAGAGAGACAAATAAGAAACCCTAAACTAAACTCCGGCCAAATCTTACCAGAAAACCCTTTCTAAGAGTGAGTTAGTTTGAGATTTAAGAAGATCTATCCTCTTCTATCCTTTATCTCTTTCCCAACTTAATCACATTGATTAAATCTCATTTTCTTTTATAGAACTTTTAGATTTGATTTATGTGATATATATCACTTAGATATTGCTTAGTTTTGATTTCTTCTTTCGAGAAATCTCATTTTGTTGGTTGTTTGCAAACTGATATGCTATTTTAAAACCCTAAACCAAGAAAAGATTTTTTGATTTCAGTTTCTTTAAACATTCAGACTGAGATCTTGATTGGGGATTTACACTTTGAAATATTTCACATTTTGTGAAATAGTTTGTACATTTTCAAAATAAGAAAGTGTTTAGGTTCTTGGCTCGTGTTTATAGCAAGATTCCCTCCTGATCTGTGGATATTTTAAAGATCCAAAGTCTGATAGTTTTGATTAAAATGATTTTAGAAATTCGTTTACATATTTGTGATATGTTTTGCATCCTGTTCGTAGTTAAGTGTGTATGAGTTGCATGCATGTGATTTAGAGCACATCACCACTTACATCATCACACTACTACACTGAAAAGTGTTGGTCTTGAGATCTTAGACTTTTGAGTCGACGTAAAGCTAAAAGGATTGGAGTTACAAAGCTAAGAGAACATCAACAACACCTGAGCCTTGGGAGAAGTCAGAAAATCCAGAGGAGTTGGTATATTTCTAAACTTAGAATTAGGTCTGATTGTGTGTCTTGATTGTTATATAGTTTGTAAAATGTTACTCTATTTTAGTGGATTTTTACTTTTGGGGTGTAGAGACCTCCATGAATGTTTCTCCAATTGGGTGAAGTTTTACCACGTTAAAATTGTACTTGTATACTTCCTCTTCCTCTCATCCCTTTCTTGAGGCTGTGTTGATTTAAGTTCCTTAAGTTTTATTTTTTAAAACTGGTAAACCTATACCTTAAATAACTCGTTGATCACCTTTTCTTCACGGGTGATATAGCTTCATCAATTTGGACTCATTTCAAAGGTATCACAGGTATCAGAACTTCTTTCATCTCAATCAGAGGAGAGCTTATGTCATGGTGGATAAAAGTCAAAGGAAATTGTGTTCTTTCTTCTCTTCTTATCATTATTCCAATTCTTATTACTTGGGAGATCTGGAAAGGTCGTAATAGGGCTGTTTATGATGACCAGGCTTTGAAGACTGAAGTTTTAATTTCTAATATTCTCAATGGCATTAGAGATTCATTTTTAGCTTTCCCTTTCACAGATTGTAAATATAGTATGGATCTTGAGCTTGTTAGGGAGTTTCAAATTCGATATTGTTAAACTTGTTCTGCCACTGGAGAAAGGCTATTTTTCTCCTTCTGAATAAACTGTTTTAATTTCCAAAAAAAAAAAAGTTTCTTCAACAAACTGTTCGGAGCCATTTAGATAGTTTAATATTGAATTAAATAATTTAAGTGGTACCTTTTCAATTAGCATCAGAGCATTATTTTTTAAAAAATTCTTTAGATCTTGAGTTTCTGAAATTATTTTCTCAAAACAAATTATGGACGAGATATTTGAGAGACTAGGTAACCTGTCCAGGTCCCCTCTCTTTGATGGAACTAATTTTCCTTACTGGAAGGTAAGGATGGTTGCCTTAATCCAAGGGACATTGGGAGATGATGTCTGGGAAGTTATTGAAAATGGTTACACTTTTCCAACTAAACCAGCTGCTCAAGGAAGTACTGTGAGGATTAGAAAGTCACTAAGTGAATTCACTAAAGAAGAGAAACAAACTTCCCTTAACAAAAATAAAGGCAAAAATGTCATATTTTTGTCTATTAATGAACATGAATTTAAGAGCATATCATTTTGTTCTACCTTTAAGGAAGCATGAGACACCCTAGTGACTGTACATGAGGGTGATACCAGAGTTAAAGCTGCTAAAACACAAATGTTAATTCAGCAGTACAACTCCTTGATCATGACTGAGACTGAGTCATTTGATGACTTCTATATTAGACTGACAGACATTGTGACCAAATTGCATGCTAATGGGATTGTTTATGATAGAAAGGAAATTGTCTCTAAAATACTAAGATCACTTCCACAAAAAATTGATAATAAGAGATATGCAATTGAGGAGATGGATGATCAAAATCTCACACCAGAAGTCCTCAGTAGCAAATTGAGAACTGTATAAATGGAATTAGAATTTAAGAAATAATTAACCCAGTTCCAAAAGAGACAGTCTGCCTCCAATCTTATTTTTTCATGTAAGTTGACCACACCCGAACTTAGAATACCTAACATTGACTTAGACTCTGACGAGGACCGTAATTTAGATACTTTGGATAATCAGATTGCCTTAATGTCTAGTAGTTTAAGAAAATTGTGAACTTTCGAAATAAAATAGCAAAAAGACAAGGTAAACCTACTTATCCAAACCAATCTAGCAACAGACCTCATGAGAGAAGACAAGAAAAACACCAGACTGGCAATCATTAGAGACCTGAGAAAGACCTTAAAAATGTTGAATGCTATAGATGTGGGAAGTTAGGACGCATGGCTAGTGAATGTAGAGTTAACTTAGAAAAAATTCATAAACATAATAGGGCTCATCTAAGTAAGACTTGCGATGACTCAAATGACTCTGAAATGATGAACTCGAGTCATCTAACACTTTTTACCCTTGTATGTCATTCTTTACTAAGATAATCTACAATGATGATGAGGAATCTGATCATGCTATGATAACTTATACTATGCCTACTAGTTTATGTGCCTTATTGCTTGAGCATGTTGATAATGCTTCAAACGCTGTGTATGTGAGTCAAAGGGAATGCTCTATTGTTGATATTAATAGGTGTGTGAGCCCTAAAAATGAATCGTTAAGGGACACTGCACACTGCACACTTAGTGACTCCGACAATGATGACCTTCCTGACATTCACACACTGTACACAAAAAATTCCAAGAAAAGCACTAGGATTAAAAAAATTGTCAAGGATCTTACCCAAAAGATAGAAACCCTAAGTCAGATGATCAAACAAAATGCTGAAGAGTACACTACTCAATGTCTAACTCATGAGAATGAAACCAAATTTTTTGAAAAAAATTTGAAAGAGTTGT
Source organism: Sambucus nigra (assembly GCA_949130495.1). NCBI lineage: Eukaryota > Viridiplantae > Streptophyta > Magnoliopsida > Dipsacales > Adoxaceae > Sambucus > Sambucus nigra. The sequence continues at coordinate 87,030,740 of OX422215.1, read as the reverse complement.
CTAACTGAAATGAAGTTCTGGAAAAGAAATACAAAGGAACGTTGTTGGAATTGGAACAAACAAAAGAAATGACATCCACAGTCTTCAAAAAGTTTGCAAAATTTGAAAATAATTCCAAATGTTTTGAAGATTGTGTTGCTAAAAGTAAAGGCAATTCTGATGACAGAACTGGAATAGGATTTTGTCCTAACTATAAGACACAAACTAAAAATGTTGAAACTATAAAGTTTGTGTCTGGTGGTAAAAGACCTATTGAAACCTGTCCAGATTTTCAAAGTTTGAAAAATGAGTTTGATATAAAACAACTGAAGTTAGACACTGGTGAATTAAGTAACACTAATCATAATGTTGAGTAAAAGACTAAATAAGTTTGCCCCCTATTCGATAACCAGATTCGACACTTCATCTTGTACCACTTAGGAACAAGACTAGAGCTCAAAACCTAGACAAACCTTTGAATAATAATTTTCCTAAGGTTGTGAGTTCAATGTGCCATCTTTACTGCTCCTATTGTGATGTCTATGTATATTCCTTTGATGGTTGCTATTCCAAACGTCTATGTAATCCAGTTTATATCTCTCCTATTTACCATAACTTCAACTATTCTAGGAGAAGCCGAAATAACTATATCCTTCCTAAACAGCCAGACAAGAATTCTAACTATCGTAATAGAAGAAAAAGGACTAGTACTAAAAGACCATCATCAAGGTGGAATCCTAGATTCTATTCTAGACCAATTGGTCAAACTGTTTATAATAACAATAAAAATGCGCAAAAGTCTTTTAAAGAAAAGAAAAAAGCTCGCAAGTTTTATCAAATACGAGCTAATAAGCGCAAATTGAAAACTAGAGAAATTTGGGTTAGAAAAGATGATCTATTACCCCAGTTAAAATGCAACATTGTGATCAGTGTTTTTAGAGCTGAACATAAAACAACTGGATGGTATTTAGACTCAGGTTGTTCCAAACATATAACCAGGGATGCTTCCAAACATTAAAAAAACTAACTTCTTCGCAGGAAAATTATTTTTTCGAGATGGTGTATCAACCTAGATCATTGGTAAAGGAACACTCCATGAAGAAGGATTACCCATTCTTGAAGATGTTATCTTGGTAAAAGGACTTAAAGCCAATTTACTAAGTATGTCACAGTTTTGTGACTCAAACTAGACTGTTACTTTTTTAAAGAACAATTGCAAAATTTTAAATGAAATAGGTGATTTCATTATTATAGGACCCCGTACTACAGATAACTATTACACAGTCAATACAAGTACATAGGTTTGTAACATTACCAGAAGGGATGATCATGATATATGACATAATAGGTTGGGTCACATTAATTATGATAATCTTGGAGAATTGTGATCCTAAAAGATAGTTAGAGGTCTTCCTAAGATCAAACCAATTTCAAACATTGTTTGTGGTCCATGTCAAGAAGGGAAAATTATTAAGGCTCCCCATAATAAAGTATATTAAGTTCTATCCACTAAAACTCTAGAACTCATCCATATGGACCTAATGGGTCCTTCTCGTACTGTTAGTCTTTGTGGTAACAATTACACCCTTGTTATGGTTGATGACTTCAATAGATTTACTTAGGTTTCCTTTTTAAAACATAAATCAGAAACCTTCTGTAAGTTTTTAAAACTTCATATAGAAAATGAAAAGGACTCCCAAGTAGATAGAATTCGTAGTGATAGAGGAGGAGAATTCATAGATTCGGGCATCGTAGAATATTATGACTATATGGTTACAAACATAAATTTAGTGCTCCTAAGAAACTTCAACAAAATGGTATTACTGAGCGCAAAAATTGCACTCTTCAAGAAATGGCCCTTGTGATGATTCATGCAAAGAACCTACCAAAATATTTTTGGGTAGAATCCATTCGTACTGCCTATCGTATAATCAACAGAGTCTACTTAAGGAAAAATACCAAAAAAACATCCTATGAGCTTTGGTATGGGAAGAAACCTAACCTAAAATACTTTAAAACCTTTGGTAGCACCTGTTATGTCTTTAAGGATAGAGAACATTTGTCTAAATTTGAAACCAAAGGAAATAAAGCCATTTTCTTAGGATATTGTCCAAATAGTAGAGCCTACCGTGTCTACAATCTTTGTACCAAAACCATGATGGAATCCATTAATGTGGTTGTAAGTGACACTAATGTAGAAAGTAAGACCAAAGAACCAATTATTGAGGATGAGTTTGAAAACATTTTAAATTATAACTCTTTAGAAATAGTTGAATCCTTACCAACTGAGACCCCTTAAGTACCTAACTGGGTTTCCAAAGATCATCCTTTAGATAGTTTAGTTGGAAATCCTACTGAGCCTGTTCGTACAAGATCTCAACTTCGTAATATTGCTCATTTTTCATGTTTTGTGTCTCTTATTGAGCCAAAAACTATAAATGAAGCCTTGAATGACACTTTGTGGATAAGTGCTATACAGGAGGAACTTCTTCAATTTGTCATTCATGATGTATGGTACCTTATACACAGACCTAAAAATAAAAGGGTTATTGGCACACGTGTGATTTTTAAAAGTAAACATGATGAATCTGGGATGATTATTCGGAATAAAGCTAGATTAGTTGCCTAGGGATACTCTCAGATTGAAGGAATAGATTTCGAGGAAACTTTTTCTCTTGTCACTCGCCTCGAATCTGTTCGCTTACTTTTTATAATAGCTCGTCATTTTCACTTCACTCTATGTCAAATGGATGTTAAGTCAGCCTTCCTTAACATAATTTTTAATATGGAGACCTATGTAGAACAACCTAAAGGGTTCATTGACCCTCATCACCCAAATTGTGTCTATCGTCTTACAAAAGCTATTTATGGATTAAAACAATCTCCTAGAGCTTGGTATGAGCGTCTATCCACATTTCTTTTAGACAACGAATTTATGAGAGGAGGGAATGACCAAACCTTATTTATCAAACATTTTGATAATAATATTACTATAGCTCTTGTTTATGTTGATGATATCATTTTTAGATCCACCCCCCCTTTGGAAGTTAAGACATTCTCGGACATTATTCATAAGGAATTCCAAATGTCACTTATGGGGGAGTTAAAATTCTTCTTAGGGCTCCAAGTTAAATAAAATTCAGATGGATTATTTCTCTTGCAATCCAAATACGCTTTAGAGATTGTCAAGAAATTAAGCTTAGAAACAGCTAAAGAAGCTAGGACTCCTATGAGTACTTCTGTCAAACTTTCTAAAGATGAGAATAGGAAATCCATTGATTCTACCTTGTATCGTAGTATGATAAGCTTACTTTACCTTACTGCCTCCAGTCCTGATATCATGTACTATGTCTGCATGTGTGACCGATATCAAAATGATCCTAAAGAGAGTCATCTATTGAGCGTTAAAAGAATTATCAAATACATTAAAGGCACTTTAAACTTAGGACTTTGGTACACTAAAGACATTTCTAGTACTATAATAGGTTACACCGATGCTGATTGGGTCGGTTATACCAATGATAGTAAGGGTACTTCCGTAGCGTGTTACTACATTGGCAACAATTTGGTAGGATGGAGTAGTGAGAAAGAAAACTGCACTTCCTTGTCTAGTGCCGAATCTGAATCTATTGCAGCAGGAAGCTGTTGTGATCAATTGCTTTGGCTGAAACAAATGCTGAAAGTGTAAGGACATATTTCCAATCGAATCATTTTTAATATTGGCTATATTTCGTTGGAGAAAACGCTTTTGGGTCATTCCTCATCAATCTACATACAACCTTAGAGAATCGAGCATTTAAAGTTCACACGACATCAATATGCACTTCAAGTCCATTCTACTAAAAAGGTATATGACCAAAATCATTTTTATGTGTTGGACTAATTTTCATAAAGAGTAATGTTATTTTCATAAAGAGTAATTTTCATAGAAAATTAATTTTTATAAAAAACCAATGTTAAAATTAATTTTAACTCTTTTAAAAGAAAACAGGAAATCTCGTCCGAAGTTCCTCCAGGTCGTTCGAACGACCTGGATCTAACGACATTGCCCAGACTGCATTGGTAACTCGTTAGAAGCTCGTTAGAAATGTCATTCGAACTACCTCGTTTGAACAAGATTTTTAACGACTTATCTAACTTAACACTTGACTATCGTTATATAACTCGTTCGAACGAGATCTGTCAGTTTTGAAATTTTTTAAAACTGATTTCCTGCATTTATTTTATATAACTGCCATGGTGCACTACTTTTCCAGTTTCAATATGTGGACGAAAACCAATTATTTTTGACAAGGAAGTTTTACATACTCTTGAGAGAAAAACTTCTTATCTTCCCTTTTGATTAAAAAATCCTTCTCCAACACAATTTTAACCTTGGAACCAAAACCCTATGCCATCAACCTAAAATTCAACAAGCACACTTGTTGTGGATTTCTGCATTCAAGCTTATTGGAGACGGTAGTTTGGGTTTCAGTGGATACCGCGACACGAGTAGTGTTGAGCAACGCATTAGAGCTTCACGTACTACAAATTCGGAGGTAGAGGACGGCATTAGCATGTCTTGAGTGAGTCAAAGGCTGTAAGTCTTTTGAGTCCTTTGTAAAACTTATTTGTAGTGGATTTGTCCAGGCCCAGCCATCCGAGGTTTTTCCCATTTGGGTTTTCCTCGTACATCGGCGCGTTGTGGTTGTGATTTTTGCACTTAACTTTATTAAATCGCATAGATGTATGAATAGGATAAAAAGGATAAAATTGGATAATTTTATTTTTCTTAATCAAGTTATCAATCCCATCACTTTAACGGTTAATTGTTCATGCTAACTTTTAAATTTGCAAAAGCAATTAAAATTGGAATATATCTCTACTTGGCAAATTTTAATTACGTTGTGTGTGTGTATTCTATGAAATAACCTAAGTACATATAACCTTACAACTTCAAATTGGTATCAGAGCCAGTCTCTAAAAGTTATTTAGATGAATCTAGGAGCTTATATGGAAAGTTTTTCATCGAATAGACTACCTATGTTTGATGGAACTAATTACACTTATTGGAAAGCACGTATGAAATCTGCCCTTAAATCAATTGATGAACGTGTTTGGGTTGCTGTTGAAAGAGGATGGTCCCCTCCTACTATGATTGTTGATGATGAAAGTATTTTAACACCTGTAGAACATTGGAGTGAGCAAGAATTGAAATGGTGTAACTTTAACTCTAAAAGTTTGAATGCCTTGTTTGGTGCGGTGACTTCCGATCAATTTCATCGTATAATGACATGTGAGACGTCAAAGGAAGCTTGAAATATTCTCCAAGTTACTCATAAGGGAACTAGTATAGTTAAAGCTTCAAAACTTCAAAACTTAACAACTCAATTTGAAACCATCACTATGAAAGAAATTGAAACATTTGATGAGTTTTATGCTCGTATATCTGATATTGTTAATTCTTGCTTTAAATTTGGTGATAAAATACCTGAAGATCGTGTTGTTAAGAAAATTTTTAGATGCCTTCCTAAGCGTTTCATTCCTAAAGTCACTGTTCTTAATTCATTAGGAAATCTAAATACTTTGAAACTTGAAGAGCTTGTTGGTGAACTTCAAACATATGAATTAGATATGTTTCCTAAAGATAACAAAAGCAAAGATAAAAGTGTTGCCTTGAAAGTAAAGAAAGTAGAAATGTCTGAATCTGACGAGTCTGATATAGATCCTGATGATATATCTCTATTTGATAAAATTTTTTAAAAAATACTCAAGTTCAAAAAGCAAAACTCCAAATTTGAAAAACTGAAATTTGAGAACAACAAAAACAAAGGTAATAGAAAATTCAATAATCAGGATCCTAAGAAGTTCAACAGAGACAATATTAAAAAGGATGATTTGGAGAGATGCTTTGAGTGTGAGGGACGTGGTCATAGAGCATTTGAGTGCCCTACTAAACTTAAGAGACAAGGCAAGGAAAGGCGGTTTACGATGCCACTCTAAGCGATAGTGATAATGAGTCTGAAGACTCTGGTACTCTACCCCATCTAGAACTAATTTCACTGCTTTTATAGTAAGCCATGCTAGTAATTCAAGTGAGTCATACCCTAATATTGACAATTCTAAGAAAAATCTTGAGGTTGCTTCCACTCACTCTACTAGTAGTGATGAAAAAGGAAGCGAAAGTGAAATAGATGAGAGTGAACTTCAATTCGCCTATTCTGAACTATACATTGAGTCTCTTCGTATTCAAAAAGTTAACAAAAGATTAACCTTTAAAGTCTTAACTTTAGAAAAAGAGTTGAAAGGCCTGTAAGACAATGAGGCTTTAGTTAGTCAACTCGAGGCAATTAAGATATCCCTCTCTGAGAAATTTATATTGGTAGGCAAAGAAAAATGCGATTTAATTAACTCCTTAGAAGGTGCAAACAAAGATCTTCACGAGTCTTTAGAGATTAGAAAATCTCTTGAAGATAAAATTGTCCAACTTGAAAAAGATCTCGAGTCCTCTCTTGAAGTCAAAGTCACTCTCGAAGATAATTCAGGAAGAATGGGAAAATTATTTCTAGGTCCTGTTTTGGGATATAAGGAGAAAGGTTATCAAGAGAGAAAGGGTATAGGATATGAAGAAGGAGAGTCATCCAAAGTCAAACCCGAACTTGTAGCTATGTTTTTTATCAGATCTAATTCTCCTAAACCTTATCTACCTAAAATAAGTCCTCCTAAGTAACCTTCAAAAGCAAATCCAAAATAACCCTATGTGTGCACTTATTGTCACAAATGTGGTCATCTTAAATATTTTTGTTACAAGCTTGGGAAGAACTCTTATTTCACAACTTCTAAGCAACACTATAGCTCCTTAGATAATCTTAAGAGCCAAGTTGAGTATCTAGTTAATACTTCTAAATGTCTAATGGAAGATTTTCTTAGGTTTTCTAAAGTCCAAGGAAATAATTCTAATCATAACACTAGAGCCAATAAAGGAAATAATACAACTCAAGCTTGGGTTAAGAAAGATCATACCAATAAAGCTTTTGTTGCTCATGTTGCACTTAAGGCTCAAAATATCTCCCAATGGTACTTTGATAGTGGTTGTTCGATACATATGACCGGTGATGAATCTTTGTTTACCACTCTTGAAAACTATAAAGATGGTAAGGTCACCTTTGGGGATGGAAGCAAATCTCGAATCATGGGTAGCGGATCTATTGAAATCTTCGGGTTTCCTAAACTTGAAAATGTCCTTTATGTTGATGGTCTAAAGGCTAATTTGATAAGTATTAGCCAATTATGTGATGAAAATCTTGATGTTAAGTTTAGTCAATCGGAGTGCACCGTATATGATCGATCGGGTGAATCTATTTTACAAAGTGTGAGAACTAGTGACAATTGCTACGGAATAGTTCCTAAATCCTCTTTGGTTTGCTATAGTGTAAAAGCCTAGTCTGCCGATCTTTGGCATCAAAGGTTAGGTCATGTTAACTTTAGAGATCTTGATCGAGTAGTGAGAGAAGAGCTAGTTTGATGTCTACCAACTCTAGAAAAACCAACCTCCACTATTTGCGGGCCTTGTCAATTAGGAAAGAAAATTAAGAATCCTCATAAAAAGTTAAACTCTATAACTACCTCGCGTGTATTAGAATTGATACACGTGGACCTTATGGGTCCCACTCGTATCGAGAGCATAGGAGGACAGAGATATATCTTGGTAATGGTGGATGATTTTTCTAGATACTCCATAGTAGGCTTTCTAAGAGAAAAATATGAGACTGTTGATTTTCTCACTGTTAAGTGTAGAATTATTCAAAATCATCACGATGTTTCCATAAATCGTTTTAGGAGTGATAATGGAACTGAATTCAAGGAATCCGGTGTAAATGCTTTTTGTGATGAAATATGAGTTAAACATGAATTCTCGGCCGTTCGAACTCCACAACAAAATGGTAGAGTTGAAAGAAAAAATTGAACGATCCAAGAAATGGCAAGATCTATTATCCTAGGAAGAAATGTGCCTCGTGGATTTTGGGCCGAAGCGGTTAACACCGCTTGTCACACCATAAATAGGGCTTATTTGCATCCTAATACTAACAAAACGCCATATGAATTATGGACGGGCAAGAAGCCTAATTTGGCCTATTTTAGAGTTTTTGGTAGTCCTTATTATATACTTAGAGATAGAGAACTTCTAGGTAAATTTGACTCAAGGAGTGATGAAGGTATTTTCCTAGGATATTCTCAAAACAGTAGAGCTTTTAGAGTTTTCAACTTAAGTAGATCTAAAGTCATGGAATCAATAAATGTAGTAATAAAAGACGATGTTTCGGCCACATCTATTGAAAATGAGGAAGATTTGTCATGTGAGTGTGATGTTTCTGATGTTGAAAATATTGAGTCTCAGAATGACTTGGTTGTTCTCACTACTGAGAAAAAGGATCCTTCTCCTTGGGTTCATAAAAGTCATGACCCTTTAAAAATTATAGGAGATCCCGAGGTAGGTGTCAAGACTAGGGCTCAATTAGAAAATGAAGTTACCTATTTATGCTATACTTATAAAATTGAACCTGAAAACTATAAAGAAGAATTAAGAGATGAACATTGGATTAATGCCATGTAAGAAGAATTATTTCAATTTAAGAAAAATGATGTTTGGGAACTAGTCCCTAGGCCTTCTAATACAAACGTCATTGGCACCAAATAAATTTTCAAAAATAAAATGGATGAAATGGTGTCATTGTTTGTAACAAATCTAGGTTGGTTGCCCAAGGATACACCCAAATAGAGGGTGTTGACTTTAAAGAGACTTTTGCTCCAGTTTCTAGGTTAGAATCGGTTCGCATTTTACTAGCCATAGCATGTCACCTTAAATTTAAATTATATCAAATGGATGTAAAAAGTGCCTTTTTAAATGGTATTCTTCAAGAAGAAGTCTATGTTGAACAACCTAAAGGGTTTGAGGACCCAAATCATCCTAATCATGTCTTCTTCCTAAAGAAAGCACTATATGGATTGAAACAAGCACCCCGTGCTTGGTATGAAAGACTCACTTCTTATCTCCTTTCTCGTGGATTTTTGAGAGGGGGAGTAGATATGACACTATTTGTTCGTCATGATGAGAAATCTATTCTAGCTGCACAAGTGTATGTCGACGACATAGTGTTTGGTTCTACGTGTGATAAACATACTCAATTCTTTTCAAAAGAAACGTAAGATGAATTTGAGATGAGTATGGTCTGTGAACTTACTTTCTTCCTAGGTCTTCAAGTTCGTCAACTCGAAAGTGGGATATTTTTATCCCAAACCATGTATGCTAAAGACCTTGTTAAGAAATTTAAACTCGAATCCTCTAAGAATGCACATACTCCTATGAGTTATTCAATTAAACTTAGTAAGGACACCGAAGGAAAGTATGTAGGGCACACACTCTTTAGGAGTATGATAGGTAATTTACTTTACCTAATCGCTAGTCGTCCGGATATTTCCTTTAGTGTAGGAGTTTGTGCTCGCTATCAAGCCGCCCCAAAAGAGTCCCATTTACTTTCCATTAAACGTATTATCAAATATGTTAGTGGGACCCTGTCTTTTGGGATTTGGTATTCCTTCGACAAAAATGATTGTCTATCGGCATATTCGGATGCCGATTGGGCAGGAGATGCTGATGGATGAAAAAGTACATCTGGCGGTTATTTATACTTTGGAAGTTCACTTGTCTCATGGATGAGAAATAAAAAAAATTCTATTTCTTTGTCCATGGCGGAGGCCTAATACATAGCCGCCAGGAGTTGTTGCACTCAACTCATTTGGATGAAACAAATGTTGGAAGATTACGGTATTTCTCTAGGAACTATGACTATCTATTGCGATAATATTAGTGCAATTCACATTTCCCGTAATCCCGTTCAACATTTTAGAACCAAGCATATTCGGATCCGTGAACATTTTATTCGTGACTTGGTTGAAGAGAAAATCGTTTCTCTAAGCTTCGTTTGTACCGATCAATAATTGGCCGATATCTTTACCAAACCTCTAGATGCCCTTAGGTTTGAAAACCTTAGGAAATAAATTGGGGTTTGCTCTATTGATTGAGATCGAAGTCGTCTATCTATTTTAGGCTGTTTCTCATGTATATTTTTATACCTATGAACTAGATTATTTTTGTAAATATTTTATTCAAAATTTCAAAAATATTTTTTTCTTTCTTATTTTCAAGGAAAATGGGAATGGTTAGAAAAGCTTTCATAAATTTTTATCAATATGGCTTTGTGTTCGATGTGTTCGGATCACTATTACATTTCATGTCCACGTGGCTTTCGATGAGTAGTCAAGTCGGACTTCATTTCTCTTGTACACAAAAATGCTCTTTTATGATATGTATTTATGTGATTGCCTCATCTATTTTCCTTCTTGCACACACTTTTGACGAAATATTGTGGATATCTTTTTCACATTGTACTCGTAAGGTGAGATTTGGTGTTGTCTTCTCAATCTTAGTCACATCTCTTATAAGCAATCAAAATTGTGCATGATCATCCATGGCCCGGATATAAACAAAAAGTTATTATATTCATACTGTTGTTTGCTATTTCTAGCAATGAACTCGGGTTGTGAAAAATAAAAAGTTTTTGCGTGAATAGCCTCCTTTTGCGTAATAGTATAAATGCCTTAACTTGAAGCATTGAAAAATGTTATATAATGCCAAGGCCAAAAATATTTAGCCTGATTGATTCTTCAAAAGAAAAGTCTCAATCTAAAGTTGCTAATGGGAGAGATAAGTTGAAGACCAATGGGCATGCACATTTATTTGATCATTGCTTTCTAATTGTGACAACATTGGCGAGAGAATCATCTATCTTGTATGCGTGTTGTTTTAGTGTTTGAGTATCCAATGGTATTTCTTTATTGACACAAGGCTGATGTGAGTGCATATTACGTTTATATATTGTTTGGCATTCCATACTTGTGCGTTGTCTTAGGTAAAAACTCTCACTCGCATTGTTCACACCCCTAGATTTCCGCTCCCATGGTTAGGATATGTCTTCACAAGCTAGGACACCTAAAAAATTCATTTTGGAAACTTTATGGCAATCGCAATTCATCCTTATATGTTATTTTGAAGCCTATGTTATTTTTTTCTTTTTAATCTGATTGCATTTCGTCAGTAAAACTCGTTCAAATGACTTTTTGAACGAATTTTCCTTAATTACAGTCTGGAACATCGTTTGAATTGTCGTTCGAACGAAACTGTCATTCGAACGAACTTTTATCGAATCTTCTAACGAGGTTCATTAACTGACTCTGGGACATCGTTCGAAAGAAGTCGTTCAAACGACTTTTCTCGTTCGAACGACTTGGGTTTAATTTGGGCAGTTTTGTCTTCCCAAAATTTCCGCCGCTTCTCTTTTTCTCTCTCCTCATTCTCACGATTTCCCCATTCCCCAAAATTTTGCCATTTCTCTCCTCTTCCACTTTCCCCCTTCCTCTCTTCCACTACCCTTTACCCTTTAATCCCATTACCCATTTTCCCTCTACTCCCACAATACATTTTTCCTACTATTTTCTCCCCATCACCTCCATTAACCTTATTTCATCCTCCCACACCACTCATCCCTCTTCCATCTCATCTTTCCCACGCTAGGATTCAGAGTTTGGAGTTTTACCTCTTCTCCTTTCTAGGTATTTTCTGTTTTTCTTCTTTAAATGTATATGTATATGTATATGTATATATTTCTCTCTCTCTCTCTCTCTCTCTCTCTCTCTCTCTCTACATATATATATATATATATATATATATGATATTGGGTATGATTTCTACACCTACATTTTTATCCCTTCTTTGTTACCCAATTTCATATACATATGTGTATATATCTACATTTTTTGGGGGGCTATTTTATTGATCCTTATTTTTTTTCCCCTATTTAACATGAATTCCATGAACATTATCATTTTTCCTAAATTAAAATTCTTTTTAATTTCTTTGAATTTCACTTAAATATTTGTTTTGTTGTTTTATCTATAACGGCGGATGGGATTGTTGCTGATTAGTTTGTTGGTGTGTTTGGCGATTTGGCTGGTTATTTGTTTGGGTAGGTTCTAGTTTAGCCCCTTTTAGTATGGCCCCTCGTAGTCGTCGCACTCGTCGCATTAGCGACTCACCTGAGGAACGTTCTTCCTCCTCTTCTTCATCCTCCTCCGATGAGGACAACAATGTCACTGCGTCCATCCCTGATCTAAAACTTCATTGGGGGACATTATCCAACCATACACTATACCATACACAAGGTTTTTTAACTAGGGCCATTGTCCGGGAAAGAGTTGTCCATCTCACATCTCTAGCCGGCACCACCGTTCACTCCTGGATCTCTGACTTAGGGTGGGACCCCTTGTTCTCCCTCACTGACACTATCTTTCTCAACCTTATTAGGGAATTTTATTTTGCTATGTCTGTTCGGGAGGATCATATTTTTTCTCGTGTGAGAGGTTGAGAGATCTATGTCAGTCCCGACTCTATAGCTCGTCTCCTTTCGTTGCCCCGTGTCAATAATCCATCCTACCCTTGGGATCCCTCTTCTCGTCCTGACCTTACTTTGGTTATGGGCACCTTTTTTAGGATTACCCAACCCGACATTGTTACAATCTTCCATAAAAATTTACATCCTGATTTTATGGTCCTCAATTGGATTGTGTGTGCTTGTCTAATTCCACGTGCAAACTTAACCCAAATCACGAAGATGCACGTGGACCTCATGTTTTCCATTAGCATTAGGGCTTCCATCGACCTTCTTGCCTTACTTTATCTTGTCATTAAGTCTGTTAGAATCCTTCCCTCCGGTCCAACTAGACAAGCCCTTCCCTTTGCCGTTATTATTATCCGCTTTTGTCTTACCGCTGACTGCCCTCGTCTTCCCACCGATGTCCCTATGACCCACTACTAAACTATTAATATGTCCTATGTTGGTAGGTCTCGTGGTCACTTACCCCCCGATACTCCTCAACTCACTCCCTCTTACTCCGCATCTTCTCAATCCGCTACTTCCTCCACTGCTGCCCTTAGTAGGCCTGCACCCTTTCATGCCACCCATAGACCATCTTCTTCTCATGCTCTCGCACCCACTAAATCGGAGGATTTTAGGTTTGTACATTCATAGGTGGAGAAAATTCAAGAAGATAGGCGTCAAGACTGGGCTATGTTGCAAGAGCTTCTGATTTCTATGCAGTAAGATAGGGAGGCTCAGGCTGGCCTTTAGGAGGCTCAAGTACGCAAGGAAGAAGCTCAAGCACGTCGGGATTCTATGCTTCTTGAGCACCTTAAGGCGATCCGTCTCATGGAGATGCGCCGTGGAGATGGATCATCGGGAACATGGTCCCTTCCAGATGATTCACCAAATGATGCCCCTGCTCCTTGATTTCATTTCTGTTTTAGTTTCTTTCTTTTGTACTTGTGAGGACGAGCGAAACATCTGTATTTACGTTTTCTCACTTGCAGCTCCTTCTTTACTTTGGTTACATTCTCTTTTTTAATGTATGGATATTTGATTTTTCCATTTATGTTAATGCAATCTCTCCTGTTTCTTCAAATGTTGCACATATGTTTCTTGGATTGTGTTGCCTATTTTTCTATTGCTTTCATTCTAACCATGCAGGCTATATCTATCCCTTTGTCTATTCTGGACAAAAAGGGGGAGAAATATTGATAGGGGGAGTTCATAATTCATAACTTGGGGGGGTTAATTAAAATTTAACATATGGCATACTCATGATAATTTCCTTGCTTTATGTTCTCTTCTTTATTTTCCTTATTCTCCCGTGATTAGCTAACACTTGATTTGTATTCTCTATTTCCCCATGCGTTTTATGAATTTGTTGTTTCATGTGTGTAGGATACATCTCCTACTTTTCCACAGCACATAGTCAGTCGCGTTACTTAGTCTGTCTTTTTATTTGGGTTTTTGGGACGGGCTTTAGAATTGGCTTAACGGTTGGCTTAGCAAGTTCAGTCTTTTTGTTTATTTTTTATTATTTTGTTTTGTCCCAGAATAGCCAAAGGGGAATATTTGTAAGGATAAATTTCCAATCGAGTCATTTGTAATATTGGCTACATTCCGTTAGACAAAACGCTTTTGGGTTATTCCCCATCAAGCTACATACAACCTTAGAGAATCGAGCATTCAAAGTTCACACGACATCAATATGCACTTCAAGTTCATTCTCCTAAAAAGGTATATGACCAAAATAATTTTTATGTGTTGGAGTAATTTTCAAAAAGAGTAGTGTTCATTTCATAAAGAGTAATTTTCATAAAAAACCAATGTTAAAATTAATTTTAACTCTTTTAAAAGAAAACAGGAAATCTCGTTCGAAGTTCCTCCAGGTCGTTCGAACGACCTGGATCTAACTACATTGCCCAGACTGCACTGGTAACTCGTTAGAAATATCGATCGAATGACCTCGTTCGAACGAGATTTCAAACGACTTATCTAACTTAACATTGGACTATCGTTAGATAACTAGTTCGAATGAAAGGTCGTTTGGACGAGATTTGTCAGTTTTGAAATTTTTTAAAACTGATTTCCTGCATTTATTTTATATAACTGCCATGGTCCACTACTTTTTCAGTTTCAATATATGGACGAAAATCAGTTATTTTTGACAAGGAAGTTTTACATACTCTTGAGAGAAAAAATTTCTTATCTTCCCTTTTCGATTAAAAAATCCTTCTCCAACACAATTTTAACCTTTGAACCAAAACCCCATGTCATCAACCTGAAATTCAACAAGCATACTTGCGATGGATTTCTGCATTCAAGCTTGTTGGAGACGGTAGTTTGGGCTTCGGTGGATACTGCGACACGAGTAGCGTTGGAGCTTCGCATACTACAAATTTGGAGGTAGAGGATGGCATCAGCATGTCTTGAGTGAGTCAAAGTCTGTAAGTCTTTTGTAAAACCTATTTGTAGTGGATTTGTCTAGGCCCAGCCGTCCGAGGTTTTTCCCATTTGGGGTTTCCTCGTACATCGGCGCGTTGTGGTTGTGATTTTCTCACTTTACTTTATTAAATCACATAGATGTATGCATAGGATAAAAAGGATAAAATTAGATAATTTTATTTTTCTTAATCAAGTTATCAATCCCATCGCTTTAACGGTTAATTGTTCATGCTAACTTTTAAATTTGCAAAAGCAATTAAAATTGAAATATATATCTACTTTGTAAATTTTAATTGCGTTGTGTGTGTGTATTCTACGAAATAACCTAAGTACATATAACCTTACAACTTCAGAAAGATTATGGTATAATTGAAGATAAGTTGCATCTCTGAAGACTGCGCTTTTGTTCAAATAAAGCAATTATTTAATTAAACACAGTTTTTCAATTAAATCCAAAAAACATGCGTAGATGATTTATCAAGTAAAATAAATAAAGCATGTGACATAACATATCAGGAAATATTCCCGCAGGGTAAAACCATATTATTTTCACTATAATTTGTAAAGAACAGTTACACAGATTATAATGAAAAAAAGTGTGACATACAGAAACACCCGTAGGTGTCGGTTCCGATGTCGTCGGCTAAAATTTCTCGCAAGAATTCTAGATGGGCAACGATGAAGAAGATACCGGCTTCTCCACAAAATACTCCAAATGAGTGTAAATGACCTCTTGAAGGTTTAGAAATGTGCAAGAGTTAAATGGGAATGAAGTGTGTATTTATAGGGGCATAAAATCTTAAAATAATGAAGAAAAATGCCTTAAACTGATGAAGACAAAGGCCTTAAAATGATGAAGACAAGACCCTTAAAATGAGGAAGACAAAAAAAAAATAATGCAGACTGAAAAGCAATTTGCGTCACTCCATTATTATTTTTCTTCTCCATTTTCAAAAGGCAATAACTTCTTCACCGTAGCTCGGATTGAGGTACTGTTTCTTCCTGTATCTTCATGGCGTCGAGTATCTCAACTTTCCAGTTGTCCAGCCCTCCAGATGGTGACTGTAAAATTACCAAAATGCCCTTGAACTTTCATATCGTGCCTTCTTTCACTGTTTTGACTTCTCTTGCGTACCACTTGCATAAAGTGAATAAAATCGTGGAACGTGAAGTCATTAAGGCCAATGTGGGACACATGATGGAGATGTTGAATGCTTGATTCCCAGAATTTGTATTGAGGCCGTCGTATGATATCATGTAGAGACGTGCCGAATGTAGCGGTATTAGACATACAAACTGTGATTTAGGAAGATTGAAAATTCCTAGATACTATCTGAATATTTATAAAATTCTGTCCTTATAAATCTCCCCCTTTGTCTATGCCAGTACATACATAAAAATCCGAATTATGCATTCTCCAAAACCAAATGACATATAACATAATATCTCCATTAAACCCTCAAATTGAGAATATTAAGTGACATGTCATCAATCAGACTTCAACATCTTCAAATCTTCAACACTTCAGAAACTCCCAAAGCTTTTCTCATCAGGATGTGTAATCCAATAGATATCAACTTTGTACCAACACACATGAGATAAAGCAAATACCCGTGACACGCAACAGTTTGATTTATAATGCTATGCAAAAATCAAAGATCATTTAAGCTTAAGCAAATCATTGATAAATCAACATAATTTCTACCCCATAATTCATTCTCCCCCTATTTATGATGTCCCCAAATAGACATATATGAGAAGTATAAATATGGAAAATGTCACAAAAAAATGTTCTATTTTTGAATTTTTCAAATTTTTACTCAAAATATACAACAAAGAATCAAAGAATCTCCTATTTTTGAATTTTTCAAAATTTGTACATAAAATATACAAAAAGAATCAAAGAATGTTCCATTTTTTCAAAATTTATACACAAAATATACAAAAGGAATCACACCATGAAAGAACACAAAAACAACCAAGTCGATGATAGCGTAAATGTAGGGGTGCGAACACATTCGATAGGTAAATAAACTCAATCAGTCATATGTGCACGTTGCATACGTGTACTCCTAGAGAATGAACATTAAAAGTATTCTTAGGTGTAAAAATTATTGAATTTAGATGATATCATCTTAATCAAATCAACAAATCAGAGTAAAAGTGATTTCCACACCAATAACGTCCAAAATTATTTAGAGCTTTTTCAAGATTTTCAAGGACGTGCAAACCCGTTTTTAATTTTCCAACCAAACTCCCTCATATATATATATATATATATATATATATATATATATATATATATATATATATATATATATATATAGAGGTGTTAAGATAAATTCTCATACTTTGGAGAATTGATGGTGAAACCTAATGGCCCATATTTGACATGTATTGCTTTTTATTGCCTTTAAATTTTTCGGGCTCTTTTAACCTCTTTGGACCCCGGATAATAAAATTCCTTAATTTTTAGGTCCGTTTTAACGGTGGCTTTAGCGCAAAGGATAGATAATTACCTTTCGTAGCCCCTCCCCATTTTTTAAAATACCACACAGTCTCACCAAAACGGTTTTTACATGCACACCTTTCTTATCCAGTTTTATCACGCTTGGTTCGTTTTAAGGACATGATTGAAGTGAAAGCACCCAACCAACATGTGATAAGACAAGTACAATAATCAAACAAATCTATGCATGTGTGCAATAAAGGAAATCATGAGTCAAATATGTTAATTATATCTTAATGACTCTATGACACCCCGCCTAATAAAATACCGGGTGATTAGTCCTATTCCAAATTAAAACAGGAATCCAGTTGGATCATCCTTAGCATCACTGTCGAAAACTTTTTTTTTTAAAACTTACTAACCACCTAGTATTCCAAAAGCTGGTGCCAATTTTAACTTTTGATTAAACAAAACAGTACATGCGGAAATTAAAATATAAACCATTCACACAACTGAATGAAAATAAACTGAATCATAATTACACAACTTGCCGAATAAATCACCGGCCACCAAAGAAATAATCCAATACAAATATTCAACACCTGAATAGATTACACCTGAAAGTTGTACCGAGAAGTCTGGGCGACAAGCCCTAAATAAAACTGAAACTGATATAAGATTCCTACTCTAGGAATGAATGAATGATGCGTCTAATCCAAACTCCTGCTAGCATCCACATATGCCGTAGCTTCGTGTCCCTGGAACAGAATCTCAATCCTCGCGTCCCTGTGGCTGGATACCTAAAAGGTTTTGAAAATTGTTTTATAGCAAGGGTTAGAACCCAAAACATTTTGAAAATATTTAGCAAGTGAATTAGCTGCAGTAATTTAAAATGCATGGATGCGCTTCATATATAAGTTAGTGTTGCACTCCCTTGTGGATATTCTCACCCCTCCACTATTGTGCACACTTAACGGTTACCTTAGCCCCCACCTAGTTGTACTACCCCGTCCAACTAGTCCTGGTATAACCTCCCCTTGCCATACTACTCTAACCCGTGTATAATGATTTTTGAATTATAAGTTATCTCACAATTAACTTAATTAATTCCTTCTTAAATAGTAGCATATAACCGTGTCACAAGTTATATAAAGTAAATACATCACACACTATATTATTACCCGCATAAAATATTGAATACCATTATATACGTACCTTTACTAAAGCATCCACACATATAACATATGTATATCCATCCCTCCGAGTATACCCTCGCCAGATGATTCCCTCTAAAGTACTATCTCACTAGGTGTGCTCACAAAACCTAGTTTCCCCAAGTTGGAATCGCTCACCAACTTGGACCAAAATATAAACGAAGTGGAGGCGATCATATTCCTTCCCTGAAAGTGAGATTAATCCCTCACCCATATATATTGGACGTTATGACCTGGGGATATACTCGCCCTACTCCTCAAGCTAGGGGATTCACCCACATCGCGCAACCACCCTTGATAGTATTAGAGTATATAAATTGAATAAATATATAGTCACAGATATTTAATATCACACACAATATATACAAGTATATATATACTATCACTACACCGTATATATATAATATCAACCCCGGCTTTACCGTGTACTCAAAATTCCGTACATTGCCTGTA
Organism: Sambucus nigra; assembly: GCA_949130495.1. Lineage (NCBI taxonomy): Eukaryota > Viridiplantae > Streptophyta > Magnoliopsida > Dipsacales > Adoxaceae > Sambucus > Sambucus nigra. The sequence continues at coordinate 87,011,742 of OX422215.1, read as the reverse complement.
ATTTAATATCACACACAATATATACATGTGTATATATATATATATATATATATATATACTATCACTACACCGTATATATATATATATTTTGAACCCCGACTTTACCGTGTACTAAAAATCCCGTACACTGCCTGTAATTTCCTGAGTCTGTGGCCCGACTCAACGTAATTAATTTTCTCACTTAATAATTTATCGTCTTCCCGAGTCTATGGTCCTACTCTAATATATTTAACTCACACTATAATTTATATAATACTTTCCCCGAGTCTATGGTCCGACTATAATATATTTAACTCACACTTCAATTTATATAATACTTTCCCCGAGTCTATGGTCCGACTCCAATTAAATTAATTGACACACTTATTAATTTAATACCTTCCCGAGTCTATCACCCGACTCTAATTAAATTAATTAACACACATATTAATTTAATACTTCCTCGAGTCTGTCGTCCGATTCTAATTAAATTAATTAACACACTTATTAATTTAATACCTCCCCGAGTCTACGATCCGACTCTAATTAAATTAATTTACACACCTATTAATTTAATAACTACTCGAGTCTACACCCCGACTGTAATTAAATTAATTATTACACCCATTAATTTAATACTTACCCGAGTCTACAATCCGACTCTTATTTAATTAATTTGCCCATTAATTAATCAACACAAATCCGAGTCTGTGGTTCGACTCTAATATAATTAATTATCACTCTTATTAATTTAATCCTACCAGAGTCTACAATCCGACCCTAATTAAATTAATTATTACACTTATTAATTTAATAACTTGGTGTCACCCACCCATTATCCCCGTACCCTCTCACTTGGCCCGTACCTCAACATTTCCTGAGTCTATGTTCCGACTCCAAACTAATTACTTTCTCTCAATAATTAATTTAACACTTTGATGTCACTTAACCAACGTACCCGGACTCGCTCACTCGGTCCAATTTACATCTCATAATATCATACCCACATTTTCGCCTACAATATGTCACACCTTTATTTCTATAATGTTCCCAATTATATTTGCCTATAATTATTAACATACCCGGACTCGATTCACTTGGCCCGAAATTAATTATTTCCCGAGTCTATATCCCGACTCTAAATTAAATAGTTTCTCTCCAACTTAATTCAATATCTTGGGGTCGCTTGACCAATATGCCCGAATTTGCTCACTTGATCCGTATTTCACCATTTTGGAATGAAACCTCTCAATTTCATCCATTAAATCCCCCACATAAATTTATCCTAGTCCCAATTACTTTCTCCCATAATTGCTAGGAATATTTGTTTCATAATTGTTTATCACTTATTAATGTATGAAACTTAACTTTTACTAAATTTCCCTTTTATATAACAAACTGGCCGAACTGCCCAGATTTCGCCATCATCGATCGATCGATCCCCCCGGTCTATCGATAGATCGTTCCAGTATTCGTCTTCTCCAACCACTGTCAGCCATGGACGAAACTTTAAGCTTAAATTCTCAACCTAAGCCCTTACCCAAATACAAATAACACACCCTCCATATAAGGAGAGGGTCTCAACATCCCACAGACCTAAATTCATCATCAATATCCATAAATTCCAAGGTTTTTCCGATTTGGGTATTATCCGGGTCTCAAATCCCCAATACGAATTTCATTCATTTTATCAATAATTAACCATTTGTTCTCACTGGTTTTTAACACACGATTCATTCCTCTACATTCTAGAATCATAAACACAATAAATCTTACCCTTAATCGCATTAAGGTATATTAAATTCCAAAAACCCAATTTAAATTTTGGTCATACACCCAAAACGAATTTTCAGATACACATCACTATGATATGAATTGATTATCATGAATTTAGAAACTACAACAGTTAACCACTTGCCTGGATTGTTCGTAGTATCTGATCCATTGTTGATGTCCCTTAATTTGGCTCCAATAACCTCCAATTTGCTCTTGATTTGCTTTCCCCAAAATACCCTCTCAAACCCTAGGTTTAGAGTTATGTTGGCTGCCATTCCTTAATCTTCCAATTCGGTTAAAAACCCTTAATCCCGTTTTTCACCTAATGGGCTTAATTAAAGTGGCCCAACTCACCCTGTGTGGGCCCGGCCATGCCCAAAAATGCCCCGAGACCCAAATACTACTCCCGGGTACTTTTTTCTGACTATCTCGACCCATCCGGACACAACCGCGCACTTAGAATTGGCATCCGAATTAATTTATAAAAATCCTTATCTCACATCCAATTTAGCCTATACCGACTCTCGACTGGGATAAGTGCATACTCCGTCATTAATACCCGAAATGATGTAATTAAATTATTACTATTCACTTAGTAAATAAATTTCCCTAAACATTAACCATTCACTCCCCGATTAATATTTAAATATATATATTACCATAATTAATTCAATTAAAATTACAACACACCAGTAATTTAAAATTCTCAAATTAATTAAATATTAAATGCACAAAAATACGGGGTGTTACAGAATCCAAACATTATAAAGCATAAAGATGATAAGATATATTGTCTCAAAACACTATCAAATAGTCACATGAATAAATGTAATGAAATTGTGACTTGACTATCTTAAATGCTCATCCAAAAAAAAAAGGTGCAAATACAAAAATCTTTATGTTCTTTTCTAAATTTTTTTTTTGTTCTTTTCTAAAATTTTATAAAAAGAAAATCTTTTTGTTCTTTTCTAAAATTTTTATAAAAAGAAAATCTTTTTTTTAAATTTTTATAAAAGGAAAATCTTTTTGATCTTTTCTAAAATAAAAAGAAAATCTTTTTTATCTTTTCTAAAATTTTTATAAAAAGAAAATCTTTTTGTTTTTCCATTTAAAAAAATATATAAAAGTAAGAATAATACACATGATACAGTCTAGTAATAGGAATCATACGATATGAACATGACAAAGCATCCTATCCTAGACACGGACCAACCCCTCAGTCAACTGTGCAAATACCTAAATATTTCCTAAGACACTCGAATCTAAGGGCATCTAAAGGTTTTGTGAAAATATTGGCTAACTGACGGTCGATGGGAACGTAACTCAGGGATCCGACTTTCTCCTCAACAAGTTGTCGTATAAAGTGCTCGCATATCCTGATGTGCTTTGTGCGCGAATGCTAGACTAGATTGTGGGATATGTGTATCGCACTCGTGTTATCACAGGAAATGGTCATGGTGTCCTGTGAAATCCCATAATCCTCCGTAGTGGACAAAGAGATGGAGTTTTGCTTTTTGCTTAACCAGAAGACAAGAGCAGAACCAAAATAAAACACCCACCAGAAGTGCTCTTACATCCATCTACATTCCAGCCCAATCATCATCTGAATAGGTGGATAAACGATCATCAGTATCAAAGGAATACCAAATACCGTATGAGAGAGTCCTACTTATGTATTTGGTAATATGTTTTAGAGCGAGTAAGTGTGACTCTTTCGGGGATGCCTGATATCGCGCACAGACTCCAACACTAAAGGCTATGTCGGGACGACTGGCAGTCAAGTAGAGAAGACAACCTATCATACTCCGATACAAGGTTTGCTCTACGTCCTTGCCTTAAGTGTCCTTACTAAGCTTGATAGAAGTACTCATAGGTGTACGAGCATGCTTAGCAGAGTCTAAATAAAATTTCTTCACTAGGTATCTAGCATACTTGGATTAGGAGATGAACATCCCATCCTCTAGCTGACAAACCTGGAGACTAAGGAAGAATATAAGCTCACCTACCATGCTCATCTCAAACTCACTTTTCATCTCCTCCTCAAAGTGGTGAGCATGTTGGGAGCATGTGGATCCAAAGACTATGTCGTCCACATAGACTTGGGCAACCAAAATAACATCGTCATCTCTCCTGATGAACAATGTCATATCAACTCCCCCTCTCTTGAAGCCACGAGCTAAGAGATAGGAAGTAAGCCTCTCGTACCAAGCACAGGGTGCTTGCTTCAAACCATACAAGGCTTTCCTTAGATAGTATACGTGGTCCGGGTGCTATCGGGTCTTCAAACCCTTTTGGTTGAACCACATAAACCTCTTCCTGTAGAATGCCATTTAGAAAGGCACTCTTGACATCCATCTAATATAAATTAAAGCGCAAATGACATGCAATGGAGAGTAGTAACCGGACGGACTCAAGCCTCGCAACAGGAGCAAATGTCTCCCCAACGTCTACACCCTCAATTTGTGTGTAGCCTTGAGTGACCAACCTAGCTTTATTTCTATATATGGTACCATTTTCATCAATTTTATTCTTGAAAATCCACCTGGTACCTATCACATTAGTCTCACTAGGTCAGGGGACTAGTTCCCAAGCATTGTTCTTTTTAAATTGAAGTAACTCATCCTGCATAGAAGCTATCCAGTGTTCATCCTTGAGTGATTCTTGGACTCGACTATGGACGTGTAGCAAAAATGACTAACAACGTTGTCTAGCTTAGCACGAGTCTTGACCTCTAAAGTGGGATCGCCAATAATGGCAGAAGGATCATGACTCTTTCGAACCCAAGCAAGTGTGTCCCCTAACACAGGAGTATGGTCCACAGAATGTGGGTGAGGGACAAGTAAATCACTAACAGAAAAGTCCTCATCCTCACTTTGAAGGCTAGGGTCAATAAACACAGAAGGTTCGTCATCTTGCACGGTGACGTTTATTAACTCCATAACCTTGGAGCTCTTCAGGTTAAAAACCCTGTATGCTCTGATATTTGATGAATATCCTAGCAATATTCCCCCGTCGCTCAGGGAGTCAAACTTTCCTAATTGCTCTCTATCCCGTAGGATGTAGCATTTACTCCCAAAGACACGGAAATATGCAAGGTTGGGTTTCTTGCCAGTCCACAATTCATAAGGCGTTTTAAGTGTGTGTGGAATTAGGTAGACCCTATTCACTGTATGGCATGAAGTAGACACTGCCTCTACCCAAAATCTCCTAACAACCTTACGACCTAGAAGCATAGATATAGCCATTTCTTGAATCGTCCTATTCTTTATCTCAACAATCCCATTTTTCTGAGGTGTTTTCACAGCAGAAAACTCATGTTTGATTCCTAGGCTGTCACAGTAAAGATCTACCTTTGCCTCCTTAAATTATGTGCCATTGTCACTACGTATCATGTTAATAGTGAATCCGTGTTGATTTTGTAGGACACGTCACTTGGTCATTAAACACTCTATAGCATCTGATTTCTCTCTTAGAAAACCAACAATCGAATATCTGGAAAAATCATCTACCATCACGAGGATATACCTCTTACCACCCAGACTCTCAGTACGAGTAGGACCCATAAGATCCATGTGAATTAACTCAAGAACTCGAGAGGTGGTAATGAAATGTAACTTCTTGTAGGGACTACGGATTTGCTTTCCCAGCTGATAGGGTCCACAAATTTTGGAACTTGTCTTTCCAAGAGATGGTAAGCCACGTACCAGGTCCTTTTTAACTAAACATGTCAAATCTCTTACGTTCACGTGACCTAGACGTTGGTGCCACAGACCCATATAAGTGATCGTGGCGCTGTTGCAGACAAGTGAGGATGTGGGCAAAATCCCATAGAAATTATCTTCTATCCTCACCCCTTGTACTAAAAGTTTATCGGATTGATTATAGACATTACACACGTCCCGGTCAAACTTTACGCCAAAGTCAGTGTCGCACAACTGGCTAATGCTGATAAGGTTTGCCTTCAAACCTTTAATGTACAAAACATTCTTTAGCTTAGGAAATCCTGGTAATACTGCTGTACCACGTCCTACAATGCTAGATTTTCTCCCATCTCCAAAGGTGACTTTACCTTCCTTATAATCCTCTAGGCTGGTAAAAAATGAGACATCACCTGTCATATGTCTGGAGAACCCACTATCAAAATACCACTGTGAGGTATTATGTGCTTTGAGAGCGATATGAACAACAAGGGACTTTTTGTCTTTCTTAGGACTCAAGATGTGGTAACCTTTTGTATACCCTTGTTGTTGTTGGTTTTAGCCGAGATACGAGAAGTATTCACTGATGGTAAAGATATCCGTAGGAAGTCCTCCATCAAACTCTGTGACGTGGCAGCTAAAAACTCAACACACTCTCTTAGACTGGCAAAATCATCAGTGTGATGTGGTAAAGCAGTAGTACGTCGTGTTCGACCCAAACTATAGCAAAACTCCCTGAGGTGGCCATTTCTTTTGCAATAAGTGCAAAAGAACACAGTATTAGGCGGACCTTGGTTTGCTTTTCTTGGTCAAACTCTCCTACGTGGTTTTTGACGATGGCCATATGGAGTCGTAGTAAACTCAGAAATTAGTCCAGGTGCAATTTGGGATGTGGTGGCACCATCATAACCTATTCCATGCCTATCACCAAAACCTAAAGCGGGGCCGAGGATCACCTTTCCCATCTTTCTAGATCTGTCCTCAATTTGAACCTTGACTTCCCGTGCTCTCTTAAGATCATGAGTAAGTTGGGTAACAAGGGCTTCAAGTTTCTTTCGAGTTTCCATGGAGGAATGGAGATCACTCGTAAGACTAGCCACTTGATTAGTAAAGTCCCCTATATATTTCTCAAAACCACTCTCTCTATCCAAATAGTCTCTCTCTTTCTCTAAACAAACTTTCTTTCTCAATACAGGCAGACTCTCTTTCTCTCAAGGTAGTGCAGTTGGAGGATTCTCTCTCTCTAGCTTCTTCTAAATCTTCTTTTAAAGCGGTGATCCTAAGAACTAGTGCTTTGTTACGCTTTTTGGTTTTAAATGACTCATTATATAACTCAGCGTAGGCGCGTTGAAGATTACACTCGCTCTCACTTGCATCATCCTCAACGCCGTGAGGAGCACTAAAAGTATGACTATCCATGAATGTGGTGAAGTTATATTTATGTGGTGATTCGTCTCCAGAATCCACCGAAGTATGACTAGCCATGAATCTGGTGAAGTTACATTTATGCGATGATTCGTCTCCAGAATCCATCGACTCGACCTCACTGTCGTCACTAAGGGTAGCATTTAGGAATGCTTTATTTTTTTCTTTTTTAAGTCTATTCATCCTAGTTGCACACTCAAAAGCTCTATGACCCTTACTGTCGCACTCATAGGATCTCTCACCATCTTTAGGAGGGTATTTAAAACCTTTTTCATTTTTCTTATTTTTCTCAAAAAACTTTTTATCTTTGAAATTTTCATTTTTCTTGAATTTGAGAATTTTCTTGAATTTTTTAGCAAATAGGGCCAAATCATCTAAATCAAAATCACACTCAGAATCAGACATTTCTATCTCCCTTTTTCTAGATGACTCAACTCTCTTTCTTGTCGAACCCTCATTTTTTCTAGTCTGTGCATTAAGTGCAATGCCTTTATCTTTAGGTTTGAAGGATTTAGAAAACATATCAATTTCATATGTTTGTAAGTCTCCTACAAGTTCCTCCAATTTAAGCGTGTTTAAATTACCTATAGAATTTAGCACACCGACTTTAGGGATAGAACGCTTAGGAAGTGATCTTAGAAAATTTTTAACAACTCTAGATATAGGAATGTGTTCACCCAGATTAAAACTAGTGTTAACAATATCAGATAACCTAGCATAAAATTCATCAAAACATTCAGTCTCAAGCATGGTGATAGTTTCAAATTGAGTTGTTAAATTTTGCAGTTTAGATTCTTTCACAGCATTAGTTCCTGCATGGGTAAGTTGCAAAATATCCCATGCCTCTTTTGACGTGGAGCATGTCATTATTCGTCGAAACTCGTCAGGAGTGACAGATCCGGAAATAACATTTAAACCCTAAGAATTAAAAGATGACCATTTGAATTCTTCTTCAGTCCAATCTGTCACAGATTTTAAATTAGTCACGTTATTAGCAGTGACGGAGGGAGGTGTCCACCATTTTTCTACTAAAATCCAAACACGTTCATCTATGGCTTTTAAGGCAGATTTCATGCGGGCTTTTCAGTAAGCATAGTTTGTCCCGTAAAAATTGGCATTTTATAATATAGTTTCTCCATTGAACACGCCCATTTTCAAAAATTAATTTTTCAAACAATTGATATCTTAGAAAAATTTTGCGGAAAATTTCACGGTATAATTGTGTAATTGGATCTGATACCAATTTGAAGAGTGCGCTTCTGTTCAAATAAAGCAATTATTTAATTAAACACAGTTTTTCAATTAAATCCTAAAAACATGCGTCTAGATGATTTATCAATTAAAATAAATATACCATGTGGCACATCATATTAGGAAAAATCCCCGCAGGGCAAAACCATATTATTTTCACTATAATTTGTAAAGAAATGTTACACGGATCATAATGAAAAAAAGTGTGACATACGAAAATACTGGTAGGTCTCGGTTCCGATGTCGTCGGCTAAAATCTCATGCAAGAATTCCATATGGGCAGCAATAAAGAAGATACCGACTTCTCCACAAAATACTCCAAATGAGTGTAAATGACCTATTGAAGGTTTAGAAATGTGCAAGAGTTAAATGGTAATGAAGTGTGTATTTATAGGGGAATAAAGTCTTAAAATAATGAAGAAAAATGCCTTAAAATGATGAAGACAAAAGCCTTAAAATGATGAAGACAAAAGTCTTAAAATGAAGAAGACAAAGGCCTTAAAATGATGAAGACAAGACCCTTAAAATGAGGAAGACAAAAAAAATAATGAAGACTAAAAAGAGATTTGCGTCACTCCATTATTATTTTTCTTCTCCATTTCAAAAGGCCATAACTTCTTCACCGTAGCTTGGATTGAGGTGCCGTTTTTCCAGTATCTTCGTGGCGTCGAGCACTTCAACTTTACAATTGACCATTCCTCTGAATGGTGATTGTAAAAATTAATAAAATGCCCTTGAACTTTCATATCGTGCCTTCTTTCACTGTTTTGATTTCTCTTGCGTACCACTTTCATAAAGTGCCTAAAATCGTGGAACGTGAAGTCATTGAGGCCAATGTGGGACACATGATGGAGATTTTGAATGCTTGATTCTCGGAATTCGGATTGAGGCCGTCATATGATATCGTGTAGAGACGTGCCGAATGTAGCGGTATTAGACATACAAACTGTGATTTAGGAAAATTGAAAATTCCTAGATACTACCGAAACATTTATAAAATTATGTCTTTACAATCTCTATTGTGACAATCAAAGTGCGATTAATATTTCTAAAAATCCAGTTCAGCATTCTCGTACCAAACATATTAAAATCATATATCATTTCATACGTGAGTTAGTTAAATCTAAGGAGTTAGAAATTAACTACCTACCTACTGAATTACAATTAGGTGACCTGTTTACTAAACCATTAGACTTTCTTCAATTTGAATCCTTACGGAAATCTATTGGTATGGTTATGGCAGAACAATGATTTATTATTTCATACTTGTTTACTTTTCCCTTTGTCCATTTGAGGCAAAATGGGGGAGAAATTTGAGTCCTCTTGGACATTTTGTTGTATTCTCAACTAAAAAGCTTGATCCTAGTTATCTTATTTTCAGGAACCAGTACCTTCATTTGCAACAGAATTTTGTTAGGGTATTGGTCTGTAAATAGTTGAGTTATGTAATTTTCTCTTTCTAGGATATTGGTTTGATAGAATTTTTGTATAAGACTAAGTTTTTCCTATTCTTTTGTATCCCTACGAGTCCTAGATGACTCAAAGGAGATTTTGTCTCATATTTCCAAAGGGGGAGATTGAAGCACCCTATATATTTAACTCACTTGAGTCTAAATTATATAGGTGGTCATTTAGTTTGGAAATAATTACAAAATTGAGTCATACCCTTTCAAACCAATAAGCCTTCTGACTCTTGATTTTGATTTCCTATAATAGTCCAAAGTTATAAACACCAACACTATACCTAAGATCATTTATGTATTGCATATAAGTTTTTATTCTTCATAATATGAGGGTGTGTTAGTTAAATCCCTTTAAAATAATTTTTTCACAATATTTGGGATATTTTAAATAATTTCTATAATTTTTTAAAATAATTTTTAGAAAATTAAAATTGGTTTTTAAAACATTGTGGGCTGTTGTGTAAATTCCATAAGCTGCTAAATCTATGCTTGGGTAGAAACCAAAAGTGCCTGAAAATATTGTGGTGAGAAGTTGTATTTTTGTAAAATTAAAAACACGCGTTTGTAGTTCAATCTCAGCCTTACACGTGTTGATTACACAACGGCTAGATTTGTGTTTTTATGCTCTCACATACCTGTGCTTACTTGTGAGCCCTTGGATCTTTTTAATCAACGAGCTGCATGTTATCTGAGATGATCCTTGTAATGTCTGGATCAACCAATAAGGGTTAGCTTATGAGCGGTGCATTCTTGACCCTTAGATTTTCTTCGATCATTTAAAATTGATCTTGAGCGTTGATTTGCCTCGTGGTTCCAGAGCCTTCCATAACTTACTATAAATACATGCCATATGTTATACGATTACAATCTTTTACCAGCCTCACTTCTGAGAGAAAATAGAGAGAGAGAAGAGAGAGAAATAAGAAACCCTAAACTAAACTTTGCCCAAATCTTACCAGAAAACCCTTTCTGTGAGTGAGTTAGTTTGAGATTTAAGAAGATCTATCTTTGAGATTTAAGAAAATCTATCCTCTTCTGTCCTTTATCTCTTTCTCAACTTAATCACATTGATTAAATCTCATTTTCTTTTATAAAACTTTGAGATTTGATCTCTGTGATACATATCACTTAGATATTTCTTACTTTTGATTTCTTCTTTCGAGAAATAGCATTTTGTTGGTTGTTTTCAAACTGATATGTTATTTTCAAACCCTAAACCAACAAAAGCTTTTCTGATTTCAGTTTCTTTGAACATTCAGACTTAGATCTAGTTGAGATCTTGATTGGGGATTTACACTTTCAAATATTTCACATTTTGTGAAATAGTTTATACATTTTCAAAATAATAAAGTGTTTAGGATCTTGGCTCGTGTTTATTGCAAGATTCCCTCTTGATCTGCGGATATTTTAAAGATCCAAAGTCTGACAGTTTTGATTAAACTGATTTTGGAAATTCCTTTAGATATCTGTGATCTGTTTTGTATCGTGTTTGAAATTGAGTGTGTGTGAGTTGCATGCATGTGATTTAGAGAACATCACTAGTTACACCTTCACACTAATACACTGAAAGTGTTGGTATTAATATCTTGGATGTTTGAGTCGACGTAAAGCTAAAAGGAGTGGATATACAAAGCTGAGAGAGCATCAACAACATCAGAGCCTTGGGTGAAGTCAGAAAATCCAAAGGAGTTGGTATATTTCTGAAATTAGAATTAGGTAGGATTGTGTGTCTTCATTGTTATATAGTTTGTAAATTGTTACTCTATTTTAGTGGATTTTTACTTTTGAGGTGTAGAGACCTCCGTGGATCTTTCCCCAATTAGGTAGGGTTTTACCACATTAAAATTATACTTGTGTACTTCCTCTTCCTCTCATCCCTTTCTTGATGCTGTGTTGATTTAAGTTCCTTAAGTTTTGTTATTCAAAACTGGTAAACCTATACCTTAAATAACTTGTTCATTCTGTTTTACACATCTTGTGTTAAAAATTTATTTTAAGAAAAGAGCTTCTTCAACAAACTGTTCGGAGCCATTTAGATATTTAATATTGAATTAAACGACTTACATGGTACTTTTTCAGTTCTCACTTTGTCAGCGTCTCACCTAAGTTGATTAAATGAAAGACAAGCATCACAATATAACTCTTCTTTTTCCTTTTTAACACCCAACGAAGCAGAATGATAAGGCATTTTTATTCCATTATTTGAATTTAACTCGTAAATTACATTGCAATGTTTGGTTAAAATTTTTGAATGTATCTCATCCACAATCAACTCTAAAATTAGCACCGATGTAACCCTACGATTTATTTTAGTGCGCACAACATAACCACAAGTGTGATTGCCAATAAAAGTCCCTGTAACAAAAAAACCTTTACATTGTTCAATTGAAGCATGAGGTTTTCACTTATAACTGGTTTCGACTTTCATTAAATACTGTGGAGTCACTCTAGTATGTTATTTAATTAAATAATCAAAGTCAAAACTAACTTCAACGACGTACTTTCTGTGATAACCCGCGATCCGAAATAAGGGGTGGCCAGCCCGATACCTCAACATAACGGAATCATGGATGGAAATCATTCTCAGCATCACAACAATAAAATAAGTATATGGGAAAACCACCCAATAAATCAGAAAATGGGCTGCCAAATTTTAGCTTAAATAAAAGTTAAGGAAAATAATTTATACAACCCAAACTGATAAGAAAGTGGAATTCCAAAGAAACTAATATTAATACAGAAACAACATACAATAAAAGGACCGAATAAGTTGTCGGTCAACAGTTACATCCAACGTATTACAACAGTTCAATAATTTACATAATACATCCATTAACAACTACAAAAGTTTGGTCTACCCGCCCGAATAAAAGACCCGAGCATATCTATAATTCAAAAATCAAAGCGTCTAACAAAGCATCCTGTAATATCCGCAAATTCTCACAGCTCCTCAAAAGTACTTGGGATAGGAATATCACATCGGGCGCCCTTGCGGAGGAGCACCTGAGCGGATAAAATAACATGCACAACATGGAAAAATGAACAGGTCAGGGCTCGGTTTATATATGATTACCAGATGAACAAGAAGCATGATAGATATGAACAGTTGATCATGAATGAAGTAGATGAAAATCTAGCAACCTATTTACAAAGCAGGATAAGGCAATTTAAGTGATTCTAACAGTTATTAATTTATTCAAGAGAACATAATATAACCTCATTATTCATCATGTCTTTTCATTTTCCATTCCTTAACAGGAATATAATGGCCATTGTATTATCTTATGGAAATTCACATATATCAAGTCCCACTTAATTTAGAAAGGTTATGTTCTTATACATATAACGACTCTAAGACCGCCCCTTCGAGTTTTCCCACTTGGCGCGCCCTTGAATTACTATCATCTTCCAGGGCCTATCTATACAAGACAACCTGGGCACCTAACGCACGTCGGGAAGTGTCCATATACCTGCGAGTGAGTCATAACCAAACCCGGAATTACCTCACTAGCACAGAAAAATATATAAAAATCCCGCATATGGCCGAGGACTATAGTCTCCCTGCATTCACTAGTCAGGGGACATCACCTCATGCGCGAGCTTCCCTTATGATAGCATTTAGAGAGGTGTGTTTAAGTAAATTAACATTTACCAATTTCATCTCATTATTATTTTCATTAATCGTATGTAGGTTTCATTTTATTTGAAACCATAATCCTTGACTATTTCTCATAAATTTTCATCATATTTTAAGTACAGAGCTATTCTCCAAATGATACCCAAAATCTCATGAGTCCCAAGGTTTTATATACCTCAATGGGGCTCCTAACATCTCCAAGTATGGGATTATAATGCATAGTTCCTAATAATTTGCGAAAAGAAAAGAAATGCCTAAACCTCACTTTTGGTACCCATGGCATAAACCCCAAGTGAACCCATTCAACTCTAGGGAAACGACCAAACTCAATTAAAACTCTAGGACTCTAAGTTTACTTCATATAAGAAGGTTCCTAGTCCCTAATTAAAAGAAGAAACCTAGGAAACAAAAATAAAGTTTAAGGGTGGAAAACAGGGGACCGGTCGACCGGTCCTGAGATCGTGGTCGACCGCATCTCAAAGTTTGGCCTACGAAGAAAAGCATAATGTCCAGGTAATGGGGGCCGATCGACTGATCACGGACCGCAGTTGACCGCGCTCCAAATTTTAGACTTTGGTGGGAAAGCAGAGTGCCCTCCCCCGAAGGCCCGGTCGATCGGTCCTGGAACTGCGGTCAACCGGTCATAGCAGACCTAAGACCCCTTTCTTCTTCCAACAATAAAAACCTTCATAATTTATTACTACCAACAGATTTTAAATGCATCCAACAACCAAAATTTACACCAAGATCAATTCAAATCAACCTCTAAAGGTTTAAATCCCATAAATCCAATAAAAAACCCTAACTTTCTTAAACCATAATTAACCTACAACTATCGACACTACTTATTCAACTTAAATCACATAATAGCAAGTAGAAAACTTGCCTCAAGCTTGCAAATTTCAGATTTGATGAAGATGTAAGCAAGATCAATCTTCAAACCTTCAATCTCTCTTTTTATCCTTAGGTTTTTTTCTTCTTCTTCTCTCTCTCTCTCTCTCTCTCTCTCTCTCTCTCTCTCTCTCTCTCTCTCTCTCTCTCTATCTAGGTTAGTAATTACACTTAAGAGGAATAAGTGGATTTCAAGACGTAAAACGTGCCTTAGCCTATAATTTCCAACTTAAATGATCGATACCGTGATAAAATAACACGCAACTACACATTTAAACTAAAACCAGTCAAAAGTGTCCAAAACCTCAAAATACAACATGGCACATAATTTGACTATCTCGCACCTTCCGGAACTAACTACGCCCTCCAAATTATTATTTGGAAATTTTATAACTCATTTTAGGTTCCGGTTTCATTTTAAGCCAAAATGTCATTTTAAATCTTATGACACAATAAAACCCAACATGGTGATATTCACCCACACATAAGGTAAATATGCAACATCATAGTAAATATTAACTTTTCTTCCTTAAATTAATACTTACTCCACATTTCAACATTTTATATCTAATTACTATACCTAACAAATAAATATAAAATAGGTTCTCATAAGTGAGGGTTGTTACATACTCCCCCCCTTATGAGGGAATTTTGTCCCCAAAATTCAAGCGTACCTTGTATAAAGAGATGCAGATACTTTTCCCGTATATCATCTTCGCATTCCCAAGTTAATTCCTTGGCGTTATGGTGACTCCATTGGACTCGCACCAAGGTCAACACTCGAGACCTCAACCTACGCTCCCCATGCTTTAAAATAGTAACCGGTTGTTCTTCATAGGAAATGTCGGGTTGCAAATCAATATCCTCGAAAGGGATATGCCAAAGCGCACCTTCGCATCTCTTGTACTTCTTTAAAGAGGAAATATGGAATGCATCGTGAATTTGTTGCAATGGTTTCAGTAGGGTAAGTTGATACGCCATTGGACCCACCTTCGCAATAACCGGAAAAAATCCAACAAAACATGGCTCAAGCTTCCCCTTCTTACCGAAACGCTTGATGCCTTTCATTGGTGACACTCGAACCAAACTTGGTCCCCAATTTTAAATTCCATGTGCCTTTTACCCACATCGGGATAGCTCTTTTGACGGTCTTGGGCTATCCGAATGCGATTACGAATGAGTTCAATTTTAGAAGACGTATCTTGGATCATTTCAGGACCAAGAAATTTATTATCGCCCACTTCTAACCAACAAGCGGGTGATCTACAAGGTCTTCCATACAAAGATTCATAAGGTGCCATCCCAATAGTAAATTGGTAAGAGCTGTTATAAGCAAACTCAACCAATGGAAGATATTATTCCCAACCACCTTTGAAGTCAAGCATGCACATACGAAGCATATCCTCCAACATTTGGTTTACTCTTTCAGTTTGGCCATCTGTTTGAGGATGGTAAGAAGTGCTTAACTTCAATTCGGTCCCCATAGCCTCTTGGAAACTTCACCAAAAGTGGGTAACAAAAATTTTATCTCGGTCGGAAACTATACTTAAAGGCACCCCATGGAGTCTAACAACCTCCTCGATGAATAATCGGGCATAACGAGCAGTGTCATAATCAGTTCGCACAGGTAAGAAGTTTGCCGACTTAGTCAAGCGGTCGATAATCACCCAAATAGAATCATACCCGCTCTGTGATCTTGGCAAGCCCGTAATAAAATCCATCGATATGCTTTCCCATTTCCGCATCGAAATCTCCAACGGTTGCAACAAACTTATCGGTCGCTGATGATCGATCTTGACCAATTGAAAAGTAGTGCATCGGGACACGAACTCAAGAATATCCCACTTCATACCTGGCCACCAATACTGACGGTGCATATCTTGATACATCTTGTCCCTACCGGGATGTACCGTAAATTTAGATTCGTGAGATTCGACCATCACTTCCCGTCTCAAGTCCCCCTCCTCCAGAACAATGAGCCTTCCATGGAAGCGTAATCCACCCTCAGAACTAATCGAGTAGGACTACGCTCCTTCGGACAGTAATCGGTGTATATGGTCTTGGAAACCCTTATCCTTCCCTTGGGCTTCTACAATCCTTGCCACAACGGTGGGAGTAACGGTTATTTTCTGACATGAACGCTCTCACCACTGCATCCTCCTGACTGAGTTCCTTCCACTTAGCTTTCCAAACATTAGCTAACTCTCCCTCGGGATTTATACTCATGGCATCCCCCACTACGTTCGCCTTTCCCGGATGATAATGGATATCAAATTGATAATCTTTCACGAACTCCAACCAGCGGCGCTGTCGCATATTCAAATCTTTCTGTAAAAATAAATATTGCAGCGATTTATGGTCCGTGAAAAGACTGAACTTCTCCCCTAAGAGATAATGCCTCCATATCTTCAAGGCAAAGACAACTACGGTAAGCTCTAAGTCATGCACTTGATAGTTTCTTTCATGGGGCTTTAGCTTGCGAGAAGCATAAGCAATAGCCCATATCTCTTGCTGAAGTACACCTCCTAATCCTTGAAGAGATGCATCAGTGAAGACTGGATATTCCAATCCCGGTTTTGGAAACGCAAGGACTGGAGACGAAGTCAACTTATCTTTGAGCTCATCAAAAAGCAGCTTGACAAGAATTATTCCAAATAAATCTCACCCCCTTTCGGGTCAAATTTGTCAAAGGGCTAGCGATTTTAGAGAAACCCTTGATAAACCGACGGTAATAACCTGCCAAACCCAGAAAACTACGAACTTCGATAGGTGTCGTGGGCTGACCCCACTCCCTCACCGTAATTACCTTGCTCGGATCCATCGATATACCCTGGGATGTCACCACATGACCTAGAAACTGTAACTCCTGTAACCAAAAGCCACACTTCTCGAATTTAGCATACAGTTGGTGATCCCTCAATCTTTGTAGGACCAACCTCAAATGAATAGCATGATCAAATTCCATTCGAGAATAGACTAAGATGTCATCAATGAATACAATAACAAGTTGGTCCAGGAAATCTTGAAATACCCTATTCATGAGATCCATAAATACAGCGGGGGCATTGGTCAGTCTAAAGGGCATAACCAAAAATTCATAGGATCCGTATCTTTTCAAAAAAGTGGTCTTGGATACATCCTCCTCTCGTATACTAAACTGGTGATATCCCGTCCTCAAATCGATCTTTGAGAAGTACGACGCTCCTCGAAGTTGATCAAACAAATTATCGATACGAGGCAGAGGGTATTTATTCCGGATGGTGACTTTGTTCAACTCTCTATAGTCAACACATAACCGGAGAGAACCGTCTCTTTTCTTTACAAACAACACTGGAGCACCACAAGGCGACGTGCTACGCCTAATAAATCCCTGCTCCAACAACAGCTGGATTTGATCTCTCAACTCCCTCATTTCCATAGGAGCCATTCGATATAGAGCCCTCGCAATAGGCCTCGTTCCTGACGCTAAATCGATCACAAACTCAATCTCTCGGCTAGAAGGCAAACCCGGTATTCCCGGAAGACATCCTCAAAATCTCTCACAACTGGAATAAAATCCAAGGGAACAACTACATCCCTAGAAGTCTCCTCTGCGATACAATACGGATAAGTACTAGTACTTCCCTCTAAACGAGGCAAAACTACCAAGAACATTTCTTGTCCCGGAACGGCGAAGACTATACTCTTCCCATAACAATTTACTATCGCATGATATTTCATAAGCCAATCCATGCCCAAAATCACATCATACCCGACCATGTTCAGGACGATTAAATCGGCCTCCAAGCATAAATTACCAAGAGTAATTCCCATATGTTTACAAACAAGAAAAATGAGTGAACCATCACCCATAGAGGACTCAACGCTAGTAAAAGTAATCTCAGAAGATTTAATCAACTTTGTGGTCAGAGAAAAACTCCTAGAAATGAATGAATGTGTCGTACCCATATCAAATAAAATGCGACCCATGTGTCCCAGAATAAGGAACCTTACCCTCTATGGCTGGCGGAGCCGGAAGAAGCATAGCGTCCTGAATGTGATAAACCCTCCCATACTGTAACTGACCCTACTGTGGAGGAACAACTGGGTTAGGTACCTGTGGAGGAAACTAGATATATGTCTATTGCGGAGCTCTAGGAAACTGTCCCCCAATCAACTGAGGACACTCCTTCTTGTAATAACCCGCCTCACCACATTGGAAACACCGACCCAATATATTATCCTCATTTCGACCCCTGTTATTTCTAAACTGATTAACGCCTTGGCCCTGATGGCCTCTACCTCCTTGACCACCCCGGTCTTCTTATTGCTGCGGGGCACCCTGACCGTGCCTATTATTATGGCTCCCTGAATTGAACCCATTAGAACGTTGCCTCTTTGACAAGTCCCCCTGCTGGGGATCCCTTTCTTTTGGCTTAATACTCGAAGATTGGGACGAGGGAAAGACTCCTCCTCCGCTCCCACTACCTCCAGGCCTTCCCACTTGTCCGACTACTTTGGCTTTCTTGCCACTTTGCACAAACAATCTATGTTCTTGGCAATGTAGCAACGCCGCATTCATTACCTCACCAAAAGTTTATAATGCCGGATTACCCAGCAAGTGTTACCAAATTTTCCAGTTTAAACCTCTCATAAACTTCGAAACCTTCCTTTCTTCGGGAGTCACCTCATTCGGTACAAAACTTGCCAACCGGGTGAACTCCTCTTCATATTCAGCCACGGATCTCTCTCCTTGCACAATGTCTTGCAGCTTCCTTCTCATCTCCCCTTGAATTGCGGGAGGAAAGTACTTTTGATCAAATAAAACCCAAAAATCAGAGATCGTCATAGTGTCTCTCTGTTCTGGTGTAGTCATAGACTCCCACCAATGTAATGCGGCCCCAATAAGTTTAAAAGTAGCAAGAACTTGCTTCTTCTCCTCATTACATTCCACCATACGTAGATGGCATTGCATATCTTTCTTCCACTGATTTGCCCTTATGACATCCGAGCCTCTATCAAATTTCGAGGGCTGACACTTTAGAAAATATTCCCTAGCTCTCTCCCACGGAGAATGTCCCGTAGGAGCATGGGCATCTTGTGCTCGCTGTTAAGCTTATGGCATTTGTTGAGCCACTGCTGTCATGGCCGCATTAACCGCTTGGCCCACTATGATCGCTACATCAGCAGATTTTATTGTTCCTTGTGGCGGCGGTGGAGGACCAGCCTCCTCTTCTAAAACCCTATTACGTCTCGCTGGGCGACCTCTCTTAGGCGGCATCTGAGATGGAGAAATAATAGAGTTAAAATACTATATAAAACAATCTATCTTGTAGAAGATCGTAGACATAAGCAACAAAGCAGTCCTAGCATTAAGCTCTATATCAAAGAACACTACGGTAGAATGTGACAAGTCCACATAGATCCTAAAGACTCTAGAACCTGATGCTCTGATACCATCTGTGACAACCCGCGATCCAAAATAATGGGTGGCCAGCCCGATACCTCAACATAACGGAATCATGGATTGAAATCATTCTCAGCATCACAATAATAAAATAAGTATACAGGAAAACCACCCAATAAATCAGAAAACGGGCTGCCAAATTTTAGTTTAAATAAAAGTTAAGTAAAATAATTTAAACAACCCAAATTGATAAGAAAGTGGAATTCCAAAGAAACTAATATTAATACAGAAACAACATACAATAAAAGGACCGAATAAGTTGTCGGTCAACAGTTACATCCAACGTATTACAACAGTTCAATAATTTACATAATACATCCATTAACAACTACAAAAGTTTGGGCTACCCGCCCGAATAAAAGACCCTAGCTTATCTAGAATTCAAAAATGAAAGCCTCTAACAAAGCATCCTGTAATATCCGCAAATTCTCATAGCTCCTCAAAAGTACTTGGGATAGGAATATCACATCGAGCGCCCTTGCGGAGGAGCACCTGAGCGGATACAATAACATGCACAACATGGAAAAATGAACGGGTCAGGACCCGGTTTATGTATGATTACCATATGAACAAGAAGCATGATAGATATGAACAGTTAATCATGAATGAAGTAGAAGAAAATCTAACAACCTATTTACAAAGCATGATAAGGCAATTTAAGTGATTCTAACAGTTATTAATTTATGCAAGAGAACATAATTTAACCTCATTATTCATCATGTCTTTTCATTTTCCATTCCTTAATAGGAATATAATGGCCATCATATTTTCTTATGGCAATTCACATATATCAAGTCCCACTTGATTTAGAAAGGTTATATTCTTATACATGTAACGATTCTAAGATATCCCCTCCGAGTTTCCCCACTGGGAGCGCCCCTAAATGACTATCATCTTCTAGGGCCTATCTATACAAGACAACCTGGGCACCTAACGCACGTCGGGAAGTGGCCATATACCTGCGAGTGAGTCATAACCACACCTGTAATTACCTCACTAGCGCAGAAAAATATATAAAAATCCCGCATATGGCCGAGGACTATAGTCTCCATGCATTCACTAGTCAGGGGACATCACCTCATGCGCGAGCTTCCCTTATGATAGCATTTAGAGAGATGTGTTTAAGTAAATTAACATTTACCAATTTCATCTCATTATTATTTTCATTAATCACATGTAGGTTTCATGTTATTTGAAACCATAATCCTTGACTATTTCTCATAAATTTTCATCATATTTTAAGTACCGAGCTATTCTCCAAATGATCCCCAAAATCTCATGAGTCCCAAGGTTTTATATACCTCAATGGGGCTCCTAACATCTCCAAGTATGGGATTATAATGCATAGTTGCTAATAATTTGCGAAAAGAAAAGAAATGCCTAAACCTCACTTTTGGTACCCATGGAATAAACCCCAAGTGAACCCATTAAACTCTAGGGTAACGACCAAACTCAACTAAAATTCTAGGACTCTAAGTTTACATCATACAAGAAGGTTCCTAGTCCCTAATTAAAAGAAGAAACCTAGGAAACAAAAATAAAGTTTAAGGGTGGAAAACAGGGGACCGGTCGACCGGTCCTGAGACCGCGGTCGACCGCATCTCAAAGTTTGACCTACAAAGAAAAGCAGAATGTCCAGGTAAAGGGGGCCAATGGACCGGTCACGGACCGCAGTCGACCACCCTCCAAATTTTAGACTTTGGTGGGAAAGCAGTGTGCCCTCCCCCGAAGGCCCGGTCGATCGGTCCTAGAACCGCGGTCGATCGGTCATAGCAGACCTAAGACCCCTTTCTTCTTCCAACAACAAAAGCCCTCATCATTTATTACTACCAACAGATTTTAAATGCATCCAACAACCAAAATTTACACCAATATCAATTCAAATCAATCTCCAAAGGTTTAAAGCCCATAAATCCAATAAAAAATCCTAACTTTCTTAAACCATAATTAACCCACAACTATCAACACTACTTATTCAACTTAAATCACATAATAGCAAGTAGAAAACTTGCCTCAAGCTTGCAAATTTCCGATTTGATGAAGATGTAGGCAAGATCAATCTTCAAACCTTCAATCTTTCTTTTTCTCCTTAGGTTTTCTTCTTCTCTCTCTCTCTTTCTAGGTTACTAATTACACTTAAGAGGAATAAGTAGATTTCAAAACATAAAACGTGCCTGAGCCTATAATTACCAACTTAAATGATCAATACCGCGATAAAATAACATGCAACTACACATTTAAACTAAAACCAGTCAAAAGTGCCCAAAACCTCAAAATACAACATGGCACATAATTTGACTATCTCGCACCTTCTGGAACTAATTAAGCCCTCCAAATTATCATTTGGAAATTTTATAACTCATTTTAGGTTCCAGTTTCATTTTAAGCCAAAATGTCATTTTAAATCTTATGACACAATAAAACCCAACATGGTGATATTCACCCACACATAAGGTAAATATGCAACATCATAGTAAATATTATGTTTTCTTCCATAAATTAATACTTACCCCACATTCCAACATTTTATATCTAATTACTATACCTAGTAAATAAATATAAAATAGGTTCTCATAAGTGAGGGTTGTTACACTTTCAAAAACCCATTTTGAATTTTCTTGCACCAGCTTCAAATATCTAACCAACTCTAATAATAAAATAAGCCCATCAAGCCAACTAATGTTCTATTATGAAATAATAAAGTGGAATTGTATTTCTGTATGAATTTCAATACAGTGTAATGCATTGCCAGAGGAGTTATAAGCTTCATCAGACTCAGAATCAGAGTTATGCCTTTTAAGACTCAATATTATATCAACCCTATCCAAACTATTAGGGTTTATATATCCAAGCATATTCTCCATATCAATCTCATCATCTAGATTACAACATGGATCACCCGAGACTTGATAGCTCGTATAAATGATGTTGATCTCAATTTTTCTCATTTCACATGATTTTTTAATAAAATCATAGTATAAACATGCTGAAAATATCACTATGGCAACACTCAATTTACCATGATTGACAAAATATATTACATAATTTTTTTCATAGTTAATTTTTTTTAGAATCTCAAGCTTAGGAAGAACCCAAGATAGCAAAAACTATATTATAATGAAGTAGAATATTGGGTCCCCTATAAGAGAAGAGTAAATAGAAGACCTTAGCATTCAAAAACTAAGAAAGGCTCATAAACTAGTCAAAACTAATTTTTAAATCTGAGTGAGGAATGGGAGAAATGTCCCTAGGCACAAATTTGTTAATGTCATCCGTGGCAGGTCAACACCGTTTAAGCGTGTTATGATTAAAGCCCATGTGAGTGAGATGATATACAACTTGGTTTCCCTAACTGTAGATGTGAGAAATTCAGACATGCATAGATTGCATATAGAATTTGTAGTTGTGCCATCTGATTTTGAGTGACTATTGAGGGGAGAAAGAGGGAGAATTAAAAGAGGCCAAAACTAACTTGGAATCTAACTCTATCCACTTAAGGGACCAATTATTCTTCCAAACAAATTCAACCCTAGTAATACAAGCTTCCAATTCAGTAAAAAAAAGGAATATTAGGTGAATGAAGTCTTCTGCGAAAAACACCTTTCATAACACATCTATAAGGTTAAAAAAACTCCCCCAATAGAAGTAGTGTCAAGACATCCAAGAGAGAAACCATCAATGTTGAGCTTGAGCCTTGATAAGGGGTAGAGCTACTGGGCTGGGGTGATAGAGGGCGATTTTCTAGGCTTACCTTTGATGGATAATCATTTATGATGCATTAGTCCGAGACAGAGTTAAGCATGAGACATTGCATAAGATTTCTCATGAGGAGAAATTGGCATTTGATATAAGAGCTGCAAGAGTTAAGTAATGCCCATTGATTTTTGAAAATTCCTTCGTTTCTAACTCTCCATATGACATAGAAGCAAGAGATAATATCAGCAAGCTAAATGTTATATATTTGAGGACTGAATTTGTAATAAAAAGTGCCTTTCCAACAGTCCAAAATAAAATTAGATATGAAGAAGTTAACCTGAGAAATGTTAGCAATCCAAGACTAGAATTTGAAAGAAAGAGAACAATTAAGGAAGGGATAGATAACATCCTCAATATATCTTTTGCACAACTCACACATAGGAACAAACGGGGAACCTGCTTTGTGGATATTGGAGATAGTTGGCCACTTGTTATGGAGAAATTTTCAAAACATAGTGGATAACTTATGAGGGATGAAATTTCTCAAAAAAGAAGATAACAAAGGCAATTTATGGTTTTGATCCACCAAATAATCATAGATCTCTTTGAAAGATATATCTCCGGTGTGGGAGAGAGGCCAAATCATCTTGTCATTCATATGAGAGACATGAAGAGGGTAATCCGTAATTCTAAAGTAGATGCTAGGAAATAGTGAAGCACAAGTAACAGGGTTGTGCCATTAGTTCTCAATGATGAAACCCGGGAGGGGCTAAGGAAGGCTTCTATTATCAAAGTGCATACAGTTAAGGATAGAAAATATAGAGGATCTATGCCAAGTATATCTGCATAAATTAATTTTATCTCTTGTGCCAACAAACCATTACGAGTTAAGAGAAATATGAACAAAGCATCTTTTATACCAGGAAAAATATGTCTGATCTTGTAACTGAAACCACCATCAAATGGCTTAAATTTAGCCATAATAAAAGAGTCCCACTGAGAGGGATTATAAGAAATATCCCAAGCATTCTTTCAAAGAGAGGATCTATTGAGTGTGGTTAATTTTCTTAGACAAAGGCCTCCCTTATCTTTGATTCTACAAATAAATTTCCATGCTAGTGTAACTTCCTTCCTATTAGAAATGGAACCAATCCAAATGAATTTTTTAGCCAATGTTGAATACTTTTGAGAAGAGTTTGAGTTCATTTATAGATCTTGGAACCATAAATAATCATGGTATGGATCATCTATTGGACTAACAGAACTCTACTAGCCATAAAGAGAGATTTTCCTTGCCAACCCTCTAGTTTGACTATAATTGTATCTGAGAGAGTCCTCAAGTGATGGGATCTAAGCTTACCTTTGAATATAAGAACACCTAAATGAGATAAATAATCTCCTCTTTCTTTCATGTTAAGAATATATCATGTTTCATTTTTCCTAATAGTAGCTCCTTTGCCTTTGAACACATTACATTTATCGAGACTACTGAACTGGACAGAATCAGTAGCGTAAGATTGAAATAACGCAACAAGAGATCTCAGATAAGAAGAATCACCTCTACATAAGATTATAATTTCATCTAAAAGAGTAAATTAGAGGGGTACTTGAAGCCTATAGGACTAGAAATGTGAGAAATGGAGACCTGACTATTTAGAATTGCAAAGAATAAATAGTGATAAAGTGGTTCACAATATAGGATTTAATGAGAGGAGGCTCACAAATCACCAATGCATTGTTCTTAAGAGAGAAAATTCAATTAAAAGATCTTCTGGCCTTAGCCACCTTATAGAAATGTGAGGTATTTCTATCTCCTTCTTTTAACCATCTAATTCTATCTTTGTCTCTCCAAAAGGATGCTTCATTGGTCATAGCTTCTGAAATATTTGTAAGAGAAAATATTTATAATTGCTCATAGATTAGGTTTAACTTTATATTTTGGCGTATCCCATTACAAACCATATCATCAAACTAAACTCCGGCATATCCAAGATTTATGGCATCCCTACAACTCATGAAGGTATAAAACTTAGAGTGTTCATAAATTTCCTAAATCGTATTTAGGATGCTAAGTTTTCATAAATTCGAGGTTTTTTGTAAAAACGTCTTTTGAAAAAGATTTTTTTTGGTGCTGGTTCAAACGAGAGTCAATATCATTCGATCGAGTATGTGGTTTCATTCGATCCATCTTCTAATGAACTTCGAATGAGTTTTGTTCTTCTTGACATAATATTCTCATTAGAAGCTCGTTTGAATCTAGCTTCGAGTGACATTGCCTTTTTGTTAAAACAATTTTGCATCTCGTTCAAACGAAATCGTGTTTTCGTTCAAACTACCTATTGAACGAATTATGTTTCCTTGAATTTCGTGTCAGACCTATAAATATCAGTTCTAAACTCTTTTTTCTTGAGACTTTGGGAAAAATTAAAATTGCATATCTATTCCAAAGGTTTTCATATTTTATTTCACAAAAATAATTTTAATACACAATCCTTTCATCCTCATATTATTCGTGACCTTTTCTCAAACCCTAAAGTTTGAATATCATTCATACACCTTGTGGAATCTATACTCTACTACTGACCTGTGAACCGAGGGTTCACTGCTGAAAAAGGAAGAAGGCTAATCGATGGATACCGAGGGTCGATAACTACCTGTGGACGACTCTGGAGTTGAGTCGTATCTGTTGGCATTTTGAAGACTCTACGCGTCTGACTTAGTGTAGCTAAGTGTTTTGTGAGTCGATTTTATTCAAAATAATTAATAGTGCTAAATTAAAGGCTTTGCCCTTTTTAGAAAATTTTCCTCATCTTACTATGTTGATTGCATGTGTACTTTATTAATTGTGATTGAAACACATCTTGTATGCAAATCTAATTTAATCAAAGATTAAAATTTGGTAACAATTGAATTTGTGTGTGGCATTTTATTATATAAATCAATCCATTAGTTCAAGAGGAGGTTACACCAAATTATCATGTGATCCTTTTCCTCAAAAGTTTTTGTTGATATCAATTTTTTTGGAAGAATTATTGATCTTTAAAAATCCTGAATTTAATGGATAATCTATATAATCGAATACCCATTTTTGATGGTTCAAACTATGAGTATTGGAAAGATAGGATGAGGTCAACCGTAAAATCTAGTGATAATCGTTTATGGTTGCTTTGCGAAAGAGGGTAAACAGATCCTAGTGTGACTGTTGACAATGTCATCAACCCTAAACACATCTCTTCACGGACATAGGACGACTTTAAATGGATCAATATTAACTCGTGCGATTTGAGTGCCATCTCGGGAGCCTTCACCCTTGATAAGTTCATCCGCATTATAACACGCACGACATCTAAAGAAGCTTGGGATACCCTCCATCTCACTCACAAGGGAATCAATACTTTTAAGGATTCTAAGCTTCAAAATTTCACCATACAATTTGAAACTATCACTATGCTTGAATCTGAAACGTTTGACAAGTTTTACGCACCACTGTCTGACATAGTTGACTCGAGTTTCCATTTAAATGAGAGAATACTTGAGATGCGTGTCGTTAAAAAATTTTGAGATCGTTCCCTGCCCGTTTTATTCCTAAGGTTACTGTGCTAAATTCTTTAGGGATTGTAGATACTCTTAGGTTAGTAGAACTCGTAGGAGGTGTTCAAACATATGAGATAAATATGTTACTTACAACTGTTAAGCTTAAGGAAAAGGGAATTTCACTAAAAGCCCAATCTAAAAAGAAAGAGGAAGTGTAGTCAGATTTCAAGTATGATTTTGACTTAGATGACTTAGCCCTTTTTGCTAAAAATTTTAAAAAGTTTCTCAAACTTAAATGGAAAAATACTTCCAAAGAAAGAAAAAATTTAAGAAAGATAAAAAATATAAATCGAACAAGAAATATTTTGTAAAAGAAAAAAAAGATTTCCCAAATAAAGACAAGGAAAGATGTCATAAGTGTGAGGGAAAGGGTCACAAAGCTCATGAGTTTCCGACTAGGTTGAAGAGATAAGGGAAAGGCAAATCTACCTTAAATGTCATGCTTAGTGATAGCGGGGTCAAGTCAGTGAGTTCGGGGGATGAATCACGACATGGATATAACTTCACTGCATTCTCGGCTAGTTATGTTAGTACACCGAGTGCACCTAACGACGATGAGGAAGATACTTATGGACACCTCAACAGTGAGTCTAATCATTCCGACGAGACTGGGGGAAGATGTTTTAAGTGAGAGCGAGAGTGACCTATAGTGAGCCTACGCCAATCTTTATGTCGAGTCCTTTAAAACTAAGAAACAAAATAAAGGTTTAGCTATGAGAGTTTTAGCCTTAGAGAAGGATTTGAGAGAGGCGAGAGAGAATGAGTCCTCAGTGAGAGAAACTTTAGGAGATAGAGTTTTTTTAATTGAGAGAGAGAACAAGGACTTGACTAACCAGGTGGCTAGTTTTACAAGATATCTTCAAGCATCCGTAAAGACTTGTGAGAAACTTGAAGCCTTTGTTTCTCAACTCGAGAAAGATATCGAACGTGCCTAGGAGGTCAAGGTAATTATCAAGGATACGTAGAAGAATGTAGATAAGATGCTCGCTTGAACCGATTTAGGTTTTGATGAGAGGAATGAAATAGGTTATGATGGTGCATCCACTTCCCATATCACACTGGAACCAGTTCTTAAATTTGTGGTCAATCCTTATTCCCCTCAACCAAAACCACAAAAGAAATTTAAACCTAAGAAAGAAAACCAAGGAAGATCCTAAACAAGTCTATTGTGACACCCCGCCTAATTAAACATCGGTTGATCAGGCCTTTATTAAATTAAAATAAGTTTCTCACATGGTTCATTCTTAGCATCACTATCAAAAACTTTTTAATTATTAACCACCTAAGTGAAATTAGACCGGTTCTAAATTTTATCTTTCTTTAAAATAGATAAAAACTCATACGAAAAAATTTAATTAAACAATCACAATACTAAGTCCAAACCATCTCACAAGATATAGAAATGAATCAAGTTTTGACGAATAAACCATCAGCTAAAGTCCAAAACTAAATACTCCATAATATTAAAAGAACTGAATGATTGAAAAACTGTCAACGGACAACATGTCCACACATGGAATATAAAATGAGATCCTACACTAGATCGGAAAAGAAGAATCGTCTACTCAAATCTTGTCAGCTTCCATAGTGCTACAACACCGAGTCTCTGGAATGGAGTCTTCAAGCCTAGCATCCCTATGGCTGGACACCAAAAAGGTTTTGAAAATATTTTTATAGCAAGAGTTAGTATTTGAAACATTTTGAAAATATTTAGTAAGCTTTTATCACAAGTTAATATCCATTATTGATTACACATGTTGCGTTCACATACACTCTCTTGAGTTTCCTAACCTCTCATCTAATGTGCACACCTATAATTTTATACTTATCCCACCTAGCTATACTTCCCAAGATGACTAGACTATAGTAATATCTGAAGTTATCTACACAATTAAGTTCTCCGTACTGGACATAAATTACCCTAATAGAATTTGCACCTCTCATATATTATTCCCTTTTTAGTTAACTTTACACCCCTTGTTATCTTTTACATTTTGTAATTATAGTTTCACTATCATCATTTCACCTATACAATTAAGTTTCTCTCTACTTAATTAAAATTATCTAGATATATCATCATACATCTATATATCTTTAGCAGTATACTATCACACATAACTCGGTTATTTATATGGTATATATTATGCATACAATATATACTACAAGTGTATACTCCACTAAAATGCCCTTGTATCACCCATTAAGGATTATTGGTTCGGATGTTCCCTCGACCCCAATTTATCCTATCATTCACATTGGTACGGATAGCCCTCGACCCCAATGTAAATGTTATATATATATATATATTGGTCTGGTTGTTCCATCGACCCTAATATTATTTATTTTCGATATTGGTCCGGACAACCCTCGACCCTAAATCGAACTTTCATGTATTGGTTTGGATGTTCCCTCGACCCAATACATTTAGTATACTTTGGTATTCACACCGCCTAAGTATTAATACAATAGGTATTCACATAACCTAATATCCATACCTGTACGGAAGGTATTTATCTCGCGTACTCACCTTATATATGGGTTAAAGATTTGTCTCACTATCGTATAGATTAGAGTGCTCACACAACTCTAAGGGTCCAAGTTACCCCTTTGTTAGTTTCAGTTATTAAACCAATATTTCCCTACTGGTCTACTTATCAGTTTAATTCCCAAGCTCCTTGTAATTCATTATCTTTCTCTCGGATAATTTACGACACAAATCAATCCAATTCCTTCTCGTCTTCATTCTCTCAATAAGACCCGATTAGAATTCTACTATAAGACTACTGTAAGATAATAAGTCCCTCATTATTATATTAACCAAGTCCCAAAAGTTTTTCATAACAACGAATTAGGGATCCTAGGCTTAAAAGAGAAATCTTGGGTTTTCTAGTAAACCGAATCGATTCGCCCCTGACTGAATCGATTCGCTTTACCGAATTGATTCGGTCCTTGCCAAATCGATTCGAAATGGTTCAGTGAGGTCATCTGCTTTGTGTTCATGTATTTTTCTACGTTTTTCACCATTAACATTCATCCCAACATTCATGTTTGAACTGTATATTTCACTCCCTAGTGCACCAGCATCTGACTGACTCAGCCTTGGAATTCACCAAAGCCTCAAACCACAACCAAATGTGATGTACATAATGATAGTTTGTTGTTCTATGTTCATATGATGATTGGTCTGGAAATATATCTCATCAATACTCAAAGAAAAACTCAAAAATATTCTGTATAATTTTTTAAAAGGTTACATTAGTCGAAGAGCCTATTCTGGATGGAAGGTAGAGTCCAATTTATAGTTTCCATGTGAAAGGACATAAATAACATTTTTTTGCAAAGTTGGTTCTCGTTAAAACTAGGGAGAACAAATTTGGACGAGGTCTAGTTCAGAAAAGGACCTCCTTGTGACACCCCGCCTAATTAAATACCGAGCGATCACTCCTTTATTAAATTAAATCAAGGTTAACAGTTGGTTCATTCTCAACATCACTGTCGATAAAAGTAAATTTTCCAATTTAACACCCTAAATAATTAAGCTAAGTGTCAAAACATTTTTCATACAAACTTTCCAAATTTTAATTAAAGAAAAGATTTATTTATTTAAAACAACATTTCTACAATTAAGAATCACACCACGATAAACTAAATAATAACATACATTCGTCAATCGAATGTCCACATATGAAACTAAAATCACAAATCCATCCTGAATAAATCCCATAGAACAATACTGGAAATGACTGAAATATAAATGTCCCAACAACAAATGAAATGATGAAAAGGGGCGACACGTGCCCAATAAATGAGAGTACTAGGAGTGGAGTTAATAACAGAAGCCGTCTACTCAAGTGACCTGCAACTCCCACCTAAGCTTCAGCTCGTTCTTCTCAAGGGATCCTAAGCAAGACGCCCCTGTGGCTGGGCACCTGAAAATATACATATATATATACAAGAGAGAGAGAGAGAAAAAAGAAACGGGTCAGAGCTCGAAAGTGTGTTTGATTTTAAAATACGTTTAGCAAGTATTTAAATTGATACATGCCAATGCAATAACATATTAGTGCGTCACTCTCTTGAGAAATACTCACCTCTCTTCTAATGTGCACACCTATCGCACTAACCTTCCCATTGGTTTGTTCTTATCAATATATCGCACTTGACCTTCTAAAAGATTTAATCTATCTAAGATTACTCGGAAGATTTACAATTCACGATTTCATTTTATAAGAATGTTCCAAACAGTAAATCAATTCCTCCATTTTAACTTTATAAAATCAATAAAGTTTTACAGTGACATATTATACTTTTTCAAAACAAGTATTTAATAATATGAGTCAACAACTATGTTCTACTTATCAAATCTCAGTAGACAGTTTCAAATATCATAATCTCATATATATATATTAACTACTCGTATAATATATATATATAACAGCACCCCGAATAAAACTATGGTGCGTGCATACTTCCACTATCCAAAGACCCATATCACTCATATTAAGGGGAATACATTCGGAATCACTCTCGAATTGTATTAACATAAATACACAAACAATATTGAGGCGAAGCATAGATTCCAAGTCTCTAAGAGGATGGCACATACCGGCGTCTCTTAGGACCGTCTGAACTATCACATCGATAGCCTGTACCAAGGACATCTATCTTCTAGGGTACAAGTCAATATCCCCCATAAAGGTCCCATCGAGATAAGACTTGTCCCAGCGCGGAAACCTCAGGGATAGCAAGTAGCGTGGGTATGGTTTTCACATGCATATAATATATGTACACACAATCATATAAATATACCACTTCATCAAATTAATATAGGTTCTTCTCATCACCCGTAATTATACCATTTATCCTTAATTTCACATTTATAGAATTTCGCATAAGGTTTCATTCCTAACCTTAACTCGAAGGGTTTTCTCACTTATTACCTAACACTCATCGGCTACATCCTCACAAATCTGAATTTCAGTAAGTGTCTTTATTAGGTTCCAACGTAACTCTCTTACACACCTCACCCTTTAAATTCATAAATCCACTAACCTAAAGTAAATATCCCATAAATACCATTTTCGTTAAAGATTAAAGGTTCCAACATTTATTCATATACCCTACTGATCCTCAATGTCTCCTAAATCAATTTATTAAGAATTCCCAAGAATTATATCACGACAATTTGAATTTAACGCATTTAAA
Source organism: Sambucus nigra (assembly GCA_949130495.1). Taxonomy (NCBI): domain Eukaryota; kingdom Viridiplantae; phylum Streptophyta; class Magnoliopsida; order Dipsacales; family Adoxaceae; genus Sambucus; species Sambucus nigra. The sequence continues at coordinate 86,979,681 of OX422215.1, read as the reverse complement.
GAGGGAATTAGGATTCTTCCAGGAGGGGTCGATCGATCGAAGCTTGGGGCTCGATCGATCGAACCTTCGATCGATCGAAGCTCTAGGCTCGATCGATCGATCAAGCAGGTCTGGGAAAAATTCTTCAGAATGCAATTACGGGTTTCATCCAACTTCTTCATCTAAAACGATGTTCTTCCATTCTAATCGCCCCAAAAATCCTACTATCATCATTATAACATTATACCAGGTGTTTATAACGTAAAGCATGCGTGTAACTATCATTAATCATGGATTTTCAACCTAAAATCATGTCCAATTATCAAGAACCCTAAAATTTTCTTAAACAGATTTCTAATGAATCTTTCTCCAAAATTTCTTTTGTATGATCACCAAATTTTGTGGATTATTACCTCTACATGGCAGGGGTTTACAGAATTAACATATACATCAATACTACATGGGTTCTCCTATCAAAAATGGGGTTTTCTTCCATAGTTTTTATCACAATTCATTCCTAAGCTAACATGAAGATTGCATCAACGAAAATAGCAAGTTTAAACACTTGCCTGGGATTTTGGTATGCAGGTTCACGGTTGATTTTGGTATGGCTGCGTTCCTCATCTCATGATCTACGCGGTGGTGGTGGTGGCGGTGCAAACCGATGGCTTTTTGGCTTTGGATTGCCTTGGAGCTCTCTCCTCTCTTCTCCAATGGCCATCACTTGATTTTTGAATGTTATAACCCTAAGAGGCTGACCTAATGGCTGATATAGGTTGGCTGAAATTCGTGGGTTTAATTACCCACTTATGTAAAATGACTAAAATGCCCTCCCGGGGCACCAATTAGGCCTAAAAACGCCCCGAGGCCCAAACTAAACCCCCGGGTACACTTTTCTGACTATCTCGACCCTTCCGGACGCGTTGGCGCACTCAAAACGACCATACGGACAACTTATAAAATATTCACTTTTTATTTAACAAAATTAGTCCCGACGTGACACGGGCACGTCCCGACTTAAATTTCCGAAATAGTCATTTAATTCACTTATGACATTCAATATAACTAATATAATATATTACTATGCTCATTAGTAATATTCAACAAGTTTCCCATAATTACTAATTCTCGTCACGTTAATAATTATAACATAATTAATTTCCGGATTTTTATTAAATAAACAGTCACATTAAATTTAATAAATCCCCAAATTAATATAGCATAAAAATACGGGGTATTACACTCCTCATTGGAAAAATCTTTCAAATGAGCCTTTTGACTCAGTTCTAGGGGCCCTCGTTTGAAACACCTTTTGACCGAGGGCTTCAAATGACGGTTAAAAACCTGTGCCATAACTTTGTACAAATTCACTGCATTGGGTGGAACTTTTGACTAATATGTTTAAATGATGCATTGTTTTGCATTGTAAAGCTTATTCCAAACTTTAAAATTTTCATGTTTTTAGAGGTTTGAAATTCCAACAACCGACTTGCCAAATATACCTTCAAAGTTTGAAAAAACCATTTTTCGTGACTTAAAAATTTCAAGAACATCAAATAAAAATATTGTTCCTCATTTGTAATAATTCATAGAAAACTAAATCAAGTGAAGACACAACATAAACCAAAGTCACAACTTACCAAAATTACTAATACCTCAAGATGTGTGCATCAATGCAATGGTGTTATTTAGTCAGATTGTATCAATAGGCTTGTATGTTCAAGACATAACTAAACCTATGTTTTTATGTTTTGTTATCTAGAGTAAGATAATCAAAAGGAAGGATGTAAAAATATGTCCTTACACCAATAGATTTTTAGATCCGTTAGTTTTTGTTCGATGTCACTATTTATTGCAAGTCCCGCACACCTTATCTCCACAATTCATCTTGCACCCAAGTCCGAAGATTGGAAACGAAATTGATGACCTTATCTTCTGTGGACATTAATATCCCACATCAATGATATGAACTCTTTCACATATTCATGCATTAGTTTTTCATTCTTCAGGCATCCCAACACCTCCATTTCTTATTAATTAGAATTTTTTGGAAGAAAATGCTCTCAAAACTCCTTCCTTATTTCACTCCACGAACTAATTTTAACCTGGACTTGTCTTTGGTTCGGGTTCTCCACCACAGTTTTTCATCATTACACAAGTAAGTAGTAGTGATTGAAACCTTTCTCGTCTTTACTGATATGAGCGGCCTTTAAATACCGATCCATATCATACATAAAAATTTCCAATTACTCTGCCAATCTTGAACCTACAAAAGCGTTCAGTTCTAGAATTTTACACTTTTTGACAGTACCACTAATGTCCCTATCGCCCACTATGACTAATTCCTTTTTAAGAAATTAATCATGTAACAACCCGCATAATCTGATATCATGGTTGATCAAGTCCAAATATTATAATACACAAATTTATGTAATTTAAAATATTATTCTTAGCATATGACAAAAATATGAGGCAATTTAAACTTTTTTCAGCAATATAATTTGTGATAGAATATAATAACCACCAATAATAAATTTTGACAATAACATCCTCTAATATAATCCATCACTGAAAAAAAATCTCTAATAAAACCGTGGAATCACAAATGACCTCCAAATCTAAAAGTTATTTCATATGAAATAAAGGACGCAAAGAAAACTGCATCGTACATGATATAAATCTACAAAAGTCCCAACATGCACTCCAAGATCCAATAGCTCCTAGAAGATAAATACCTAACTTGAGAGGTTAGCCTACGAGTACAATGGGACATGCCCACCATAAGAATACAAGCTACATGATTCCAAATGGGGCAACATAAAATGAGTCAAAATTACTAAATGAAATAAATACCATAGTAAAATTTTTTATTTAACAATAAATATTTAAAGTTAGAATCTTTATTAATAACACTCCGTATTTTTAAGAATATTTGAATTACATGTGTAACCGTAATTTAATTAATTTAAGAAATAAAGTGAATTAAATAAATATTAATTCGCAAGTATTGGATTAATATTTATGTGTTATTATATTTACTTATGTGATAAGTAAATGAAATTGTCTTATTTTATACAACGTCATAAGTGGGTAAAATCATCGGGGTGATGGTATCTTATCCTAGACACACGTGTGGGTCGTGTTAGGAATGAGATGGAAAATTGTTGATAGGTGACTCGTATGGTGATTTCGAGTGCACGGATGATCCGGGATGCATAGAGATAGTCATAATTAGGTACCCAGAGGCTCTAATTGGGTTTCGAGAACTTTTTAAGTTATTCGGGACCCTTACGGGGGTATTCAGTTCATTTTAATATTATAACTTAACCTAATTTCGAGATTAGGGGAAGATTAAAGGGTGTGGGATGATGGAGGCAACCATTACATGATTCTAAATCACTTAGGATTGAAAGAGAGGCAAAAAGAGACGGGGAACTCAAAAGAAAACTCAAGATCACCATTCCAGGAGGAGATTAAATAATTATGGGGATAGGATCATCGTGTATTGAGGATCTCAAGAAGCAAGATCAGAATTTTCTACAATTAGAGGCAAGCGTTTAACTTCCTATAGTATTATATGCATGACTTTAGTTCATATCATGGTTGGTGGAATGAAATATGATTTTGGGTGGGATTCACTTGTCAAAATGGGTTTTTAGGAAAAGGGTTTCATTGAAAGTGATTGATCAGATGAAATTGATGAATTGAACCTTATAGAATAGATTGATTCTTGATAAATAAATATGAGATGAATTCAATTAAAGATATCTTCTTGAATTAGAAATATGAGAATTGGATCATTTCACTATTGAATTCAGGGATGAATTTATTCTGGATAATTTGATATTAAACCCATGATTTAGAATGAGTTGAATCCATAAAACATGTACCCTTATGATTGAGATTGATAGGGTAGTATTATATTATGCTGGGATGACTTTTGGGACTTATCTTGGTGAAGAAATTGGAATGAACTTCGTAATAGGTAAAATAACCCCATTTAGGCCATTGCTAGGGGCAAATCAGTACACCCCCATAGCCAAACCGATTCGGCTACCCTGTTTGTCTAGGTTTGGTTCTTTATATGGTTTTGTTAATCAGGTAGATTCTGGGTAAATTGGGATATTCGTAGAGAATATTTGGACTTATGAAATTACATAGAAATATCATTAAATTCCTTGGGATAGTCGGGATAAATTTCGGGTAAAAGGAAAGGTGCATAGAATGAACGACACTCAAAAAATAAATTAATGAATTCGGTCAGATTCGGGATACGGTATGGTTGGGAATTACTTAGTATCTAGTTTTATTATTATATGGTGAATCAATTTAATAAGGGATTAATTAAATATTCGGGAGCTGGGATTAGACTTGGGGAATAATAGGCTAGTGCTACGAGTGACATGCACAATTGCCCGTATATATATTTACACACACCTATATATACATACATACAAATCATATCAAGTATACACACATATATATCACTTGATATATACGTATAATCGTAATCCATTCGAGAATTACCTAACTCGATTGCAACTATCTTTCCGAGCATTACCTCACTCGATGTAAACCTCTAGCATGTTATTAGGCACCAAGGATATATACCTATACCTAAGCCACCGGGTCAGAATATTGCCACCGAACCCAAATCGTAATGTAAATCGGAGGCGTTCATAGACTTAATTCCCTGGATCATAACCATACCACATTACTCTACTGGACTTTAAACTCAAAAGGGTGGTCGTGCAAAGACCTTTTACGTGGGAGATTGATACTACACCTGCTGGGATTCGCTAAGAGAGGCTTCCCGCTGCGCGCAACCTCCATAGATAGCATCCCCTGGAGGAGGTATGTTTCACATATATCAATCACACACACACACACACACATATACATACTGACTCTATGCCCGAATATATATAAAATAACAATCGGCTAATCGTGCATGTGACTCATAACACTAGGCTATATTCTCCGAGTCTAAATTTGACTCCCAAATCCATAAGTAGTCATTTGCTTATTTATATATCACGATTATATTTTATTCTGAACACTAAACCTATCTCAATCCAACTCGTATCCCAATCGATCTGAAATTTCCATACGAATCCATTAATATATTTTCGAGTGTTGTTTATCCTAAACACTCCTAAATCTATACCTTGGTTTTTTTCCCAACTAACCTCAAGCTAATTCTATATATAAAAAGTACCAGAAGTACTAAACACCCTTTACGAACCTTCTAAAATAACCCAGATCCTAACCAAATTAATAATACATCAAAATATTTAACCTATACTGAGCAAGGCAGCCCAACAAGTTCGGCTTGTGGTTGAATCGATTCGCCCCTGGTTTTTGCTAAAGGGGCTGTTTTGCTTAGTCCGAACTTCTACCCAATTAATCCACCAAAATCAGTCCCAAATATTATCCCAACACAATATAATGCTACCCTATCGATCCCGAACATAAGGGTGCATGTTTCCATGAGAATTTTCCCCCAATATCAATTCAATTCATGGGATTCAACTTCAATTATGAAGAATTAATGTTCACCTCAATTCTAATACAATTTCCACAAATTTATAAATCAAGGTCACCTCTTTTCATAATTTAATCTCAGATTTTTTTATCAATAATTTATCTTTAATAAAGGGTTCAATTATCATTTTTCATAGGTTATAGCCATCAATCAATTTTATGAAATCATTTCCCCAAAACCCATTTTGACATTTAAGTCCCACCCTTCATATTTGCTTTTCATAATCATGATATGAACTAAAACACAACATATAATATCAAAACAAGTTAAGCACTTTCTTGTAATAGTGATCTTACTTCTTAAGATCTTCAACATGTAATGATCTAAGCGCCGAAATTGTTTAATCTCCTCAGGGAGTGGTGTTCTTGAGCTTTCTCTTGATTTATCCATCTCTATTTGTCTCTCTCTCATAGTTAGTTAATTTAGAATGATCAATTGGGCTGCCTCCCTCATCTAAAACCCATTAATATTCCCCTAATCTCGAAATTAGGTTAAATTATGACCTTAAAATGACTTGAATGCCGTCGTACGGGTCCTGTATAGCTTAAAAAGTCCCTGAAACCCGATTACAACCCACGGGTACCTAATTCTAACTATCTCAACCCATCCCGGATTATTCGTGCACTCAAAATCACCATTAGAGTTACCTATAATTAATTTACCATCTCATTCCCAATAGAACCCCACACACGTCCTGAATAAGATACTGACAACCCGTCGCTTTTATTCACTTACGACGCAATATAAAATAGTACAATTTCATTTACTTATCACATAAGTAAATATAAAAACACATAAATATTAATCAAATATTCACTAATTAATATTTATATTCATTTATTTCCCAAATTAATTAAATTACGAGTACACGTGTAATTTAAATATTCCTAAAAATACTAGGTGTTACATACTTCCCCCCTTACAAAGGAATTTTGTCCCCGAAATTCGAATATGCCTGGTACCAAAAACTTTGGATCCTTAAACACATAACATCCTCTCGTACCCCAAAATCAAATCATGATAATATTATAGTGCCTCCACTATACACCCGTTAATGGTACCATCTTGACTAAATGCCTACTCACTACGGCCCAAGACTAGTGACAAGTCTATTTAAATAATTTAAATTATATACTCCATCATTATCAAGGTCTCATCTTGATGATGATATGCAAAACCATCACAAACTATTCAAATGCTCTAAGCAGATGAGCCTATATACCCCTGGCTTTATCATGTCAATACTGGGGAAAAGGATCCACATCTCTAAGTGCCATCTTCCCTTTTTGCTGAACCACATGACTCCATTCATGGGATACACTTGCAATAGTGTTTGACTACTCATGTCAGTCTTCAAAATCTTTGGTTCATGACGACATAACTCTTATGACGTTCCGAAACTATATAAAAGTAACTTTAGATTACCCAATCCTTGTTGACGGAATCTGAATCTCGTCCGACCCGAGAAGCTTATTTTTCCCTCCCTTCTAACAAACCAGAGGGCGAACGACAAGGTCTCCTGCACAAAGCCTCAAAAGGAACCACGCCAATAAAAATTTGGTATGAGTTATTACACGCAACTCTACCAACGGTAATTACTCCTCCCAATTACCCTAAAATCCAGACAATTCATCCCTCGTATTCTGCAATAGTTTAGTCACGCCTCCCATCTACTCCTTGATCTACAGGTGATACGTCTTGCTCGAAATGAAAATTCTTCCCCATCACCTTTTAAAAACCCTATTAGAGGTGGGACTCAAGGATTTTAACTTGACCCACATTAATATTGGGTGGCACCTTGTGCCGTGTCATTCCCCTTTTATTCAATGAACTATTGGTCACACTAACTGATAGTGTAACTCACCCAAATTAATAATAACTACTCTATATCGGTCAAACACATCCATAAAATCAAAGGAAATCTAGACATTTTCATGAGGTATGTAACTGAACACGAAACTCTATCAGTCCGCCTATCCATTCCGTCACTGGAATCACTAATTATTATAAAATTCTAGTTGATCACCTCAAACCAACCTTTTTCCATCTACCAGTGGTGCACCTGGAAACAATCTTTTTTACGTCTCATTCCACACCGATCTACACACTCTACATCCCACATCATGTGATACATCTTACTCTATTTCCTGGCGTATGCCAAAATCATGATTCAAGCGTCAACTCCAAAACTACACACTTTTTGGGTCCTTTTTGCCTTGTAAAAATAAACATCTTATTTATACACAAGCCACCATCAGAATATGACTAAGTAAGACTCCGCTCTACTTCTTGAAGCTATTGGATCCTCCTTTGTCAAGAGATATCTTTTGCCTGTTTGGAGACAGTCTTTCGACCTATCTAGGGTGTGATAGCTCTCTTTGCTATTGTAACGCCCCGATCCGGATTAGAGTTACCGTTGGAATAACCCGTATCCGAACCAAGGTATTAAGGGGGAGGGGGATAAAACATTTTGTTAAATTGGAAAACAGTTGCCACATTATAATTCAAGAAAACCTTTGATTTCTTTTATTGTGAAAAGGTGAGGCCCATATTTTGCAAGTTAATATTCAATTAACAATTTAACAAGTAAAACTTTGGTAAGATTTAAACCATAAATAAAGCATAAATCCCCGTATTATTACAATTTCCAAATAGTTCAAGTTCAAACCAAATTGTCTTAACAAAACATAAAGGATTACGGTTCAACATAAGTCCATGGATTAAAAATCGGTTATAGAGCCTCTAACGACGACTAGCACTTTCTGCGGCCTTTCCAACAACCTTACTCGACATACCACCTGTTGTACCTAAGCTTTTAGAAAATAGTTTATGAGCGAAATGCCTAGTAGGGTGGGAATACTAAGCAATAATTTTCATAGCAAAATACTATACATATACAATGCATTTTAGTAATTCTGAAAACCATCATTTTCTCATATTCATTAATTATCATTAATGATTATTTTAGTTAATATTTAACTATGCTAACAATATTCAAGAAGCCTTCATTATATTCAACTAAGTTATCATGTATCTATACTAACAAGATTCTTTAACTTAGTCATAAATGCACCTATATGCAATGCCCTGGGCTACGTGCCCACTCACTCTTAGCATTTTAATATTCCAAGCCAGGAACTTAATCATATCCCACTTATGTCATCCACATAATAATTAATGAATTTTTATTCATTAGTTTAAGTTCTGTGAACTTTTCTCATTCCTTACTTAACATTGTTTTTGGGATTTTGCCAACAAACACTCACGGACTTCGTGGCCTCACACCACCGGTCTCCGCCGCCATATACTATTGCAGTTTGTTTGGGGTCTCTCACCACTAGGGACGTCATGCCCTTCATAATTATTTTCTCTCGGATTCATCCGAATATCATATATTTCATGTGTTTAACAATATTCTCAATGTTCATAATTCAACTTATCAGGTTTTGTTATTAAAGCCCGTTATTAGTCTTTGCATCCTACGAGCCGAGGAGGCATTCTAGTGTCAACGCCGAACACTAAAATATACTAAGTCACCTTTACAACACTTTGATTTACCAAAATGCCATCTTATACTTTTATTATCTAAAAAGCATTTCCTTGGCATTTTTCAAGTATTTTTCATGTAAAAACACCATTTAAGTGACTTTTCTTCATATTTACCAAATCTGCCACTAAGGTATTTTTTTACCAAAAATTACCTTTTTAAGTGGGTTTTAAGTACAAAAATCATTCTTTAATGTACTACATGTTTCCACCAACATTTAAACCTTTATTAGTGATGTACATCCCATTTTAGCACACTTTTACATATAAAGCCATTTATATAATTATAAGCCTTATTTAACATATTCAAGAGGCTTAAACTAATATTTCAACATATTAGATTTTGGGGCTGTTTTTATGAGATTACTAAACACATATTTTGACCACTATATTTCAACATTAATCTGTTAATGTCAAGACTAACACATACTACATACACTATTTCATGAAAATGGGTCTTCTTCCTTAGAAAACTCAACAAATGCATTAACTAGTCATTTTCTTGTAGCATTCCATTTTCTATGTTTATTTCATGAGATTATTACATTTATAGCATGATTTCAACACATATAATAATCTGAAAATTTATTCTAAACATCGTCTTCTCCATTTATCATTTCTCACAAAATGGGTTTTTCATAGCATATGAAAATAAGGGAGAATAGTTAAAAAGTCACATTTTTCTCATCATATTGTTCATATTAGCATTTGAAATAAAAGAGTTTAAGAGTGAGGAAAACCCTACTTGGAAATAGGAAGAGGAGAAGGTTGAAGAAGATGGAAGAGGAACACCATAAAACTTCATAAAGCCACCACTCAAAGGCTCCAAAACCACCAACAAGCTGTCCTACTTCTTAAGCAAGCTTTAATGGAGTTTGAGACCTCCAAAATAGTGCAACAATGGTGGGAAATGGGTGGTAAAATAGACTCACGAATTTAAAAGAGAACCACATTCCTTTGGTTATGGAAAAAGAGAGAAATCTGATGGAAAGAGACGAAGTTTTTGGCTCCAAACCCTCACCCCTCACAAGACTCTTATAAGCCAAAAATAGTTATCTTCCATCCTATAGCCAAAGACTAAAAGCTAGGCACTTTCCAAAAGAGTGAAAGAGTTTATTAAGGTCTGAAAATCTGATGGGTTAAAGAGACTACACCACCACATCAAGTCTCTCATTTCTCACACACAAGTTGACACCATAAATAAGGGGTATTTTCGTCACTTTCTTTCTGCTGCCAATTTTTTTTTTTGAACTTTTAATTTGAGATTCATATTCCTTGCATTTGTTTGGCTAAAAAATCATATTTACAATAGTCGTTTGACCTCCCGGATTGTCCTCTACAAGATGTGCAAGATCGGGACCTCCGCGCAAAAGTATTTTTTTTTCGATTTTCCTCTTCATAGTAATATTCCTTATATTTTTGTGAGTCAAAAAATATATTCAGTATATTTTTTTGACCTTCCGAGGTGTCCTAAACAATACGCGCGAGAAACGGGACCTTCGCACAAAACATATTTTTTTTCGATTTTTCTTCTCATGGTAATATTCCTTATATTTTTATGAGTCTAAATATATGGTCGGAATATTTTTTGACCTTCTGAGGCATCCTAAACAATACGCGCAAGAAACGGGACCTCCGCGCAAAACATATTTTTTTCGATTTTTCTTCACGTGGTAATATTCCTTATATTTTTATGAGCCTAAATATATGGTCAAAATATTTTTTGACCTTCCGAGGCATCCTAAACAATACGCGTAAAACTAGACTTTCGCTGTGTCGCGCGTCGTAAGACAATTAGTACATAAGTTCGTGTAGCGTTCGTTGTCTGTCCGAATCACGTGAAACTTAACCAAAGTACTTAAAATAATTATACGAACATAAATCATAACTCATGCGGGAACATGCAATGTAAAAATTTCATTAACGGAGCGTCGCTAAATAAAGGATAATCATGCAAGTACAATTTAAAGGTGCGGGTATTACATTCTCCCCTCCTTAGGAGATTTCGTCCCCGAAATTCATCATAAGTCACTCGAAAGTTGTGGATGTTCCTCTCGCATATCGTATTCTCACTCCCAAGTGGCACCTTCGGCTCCCTGCAATTCCCATAGGATCTTCACCAACGGAATGACTTTGTTGCGCAGAACCCGGTTCTCTCGGTCCAAGTTGGATATGGGTCGAGTCTAGAATGTTGTATCCTCTTCTAACTCTATGTTCTTCCAGTTGATCACATGGCGAGGATCATGTAGATACTTCTTCAGCATAGAGACGTGAAAGACATTGTGTGCATGAACTAACTGTGGAGGTAGCGCTGATTGGTATGAGACATCCCCGACCCTTTCCAAAAGCTCGAAGGGTCCAATGTACCGAGGGGAAAGCTTGCCCTTCTGACCAAACCTCTTTCTACCAGTCCTAGCTTGAACCTTCAATAACACTTTATCATCCACTTCGAACTCTAACGGTGTACGACGATTGTCGGCATAATTCTCCTATCTGTCCTGAGCCATTGCCAGCCTCTCCCGTATCAACTGAACCTTTTCAGTTATCTCCTTGATCATATCCGAGTTATAAGGTGCTTCTCGCCCACCTCTGCCCAACACACTTGAAAATGACACGGTCACCCATACAAAGCCTCGAAGGGGGGCATCTTGATACTAGCTTGGTAACTATTATTGTATGAAAATTCTGCTAGAGGCAAGTTTTCGCCCTAACTACCCTAAAAATCAAGTGCACATGCCCGCTACAAGTCCTCCAGAATCAGAAACGTACGCTCTAACTATCCGTTTGTCTCCATATGGTAAGCCATACATAAATTCAGATCAATACCCAGCTCCTGCTAAACCTTCCTCCAGAACCATGAAACAATCCGAAGATCTCTATAAAAAACCATGGTCAATGGTACACCGTGGAGTCGGACAATCTCCCGTATGTGCAAACTGGGTCAACTTTGTTATGATGTCTGTGATCCTGATCGACAAGAAGTGTGCAAACTTCGCGGGGTGATCCACCACAACTCAAATTTCATCATGACCCCGTTCAGATCAAGGTATTATGATGAAGTCCATAGTGATGTGCTCCCACTTCCACTCGACCATAGAGAGTGGCTACAATAACCCAACTGGCTTCTTGTGCGTGTCCTTCACCTTCTGGCACGTATAACATTTAGCCACACACATCGCTACATCCCGCTTCATCCCAGACCACTAGAAATCTTTACATAGGTCGTTATACATCTTCGTTGCACTGGGATGTTTGCTGAGCGAGACTGATGGAATCTTGCAAGAATCTCCGACTACAGTTCCTTGACAACTGACACAATCAACCCACCCTCATGTTAACCCGATAATAGTGGACTATAAAGTCTTATTTCTAACTACCAAGCATGCCTAACTTGTTCGTTCAACAATAACTCGATTTTTTTTCACCAAATATTTTTCTAACACCCAAAGAACTCATCATCATGAATTTATTCCGAACGTCGTGATTTACAAGCCTACATTTTGTCAAACGATTTGAATCTTACCTATCTTAGGCACACACATCCTCCACATCAATAACTATTCTCATCAATGATTTTAAGAAAGTTATTTAATCCCAATGGCCCATCCGACCGATACTTCCTATGAGACTACGTATTATCATAGAATCATCTTAGGTATCACAACCCAAATACACATGAGACACTACATTCTCAATCTGCAAATTTCATACGGAGTGCAACACCAGTATTTAATGTCCCGTCAAGTTCTAATATTCATAATGTCTTAGAGTCGTGACCTGAAATCCACAATATACATCGTAATTAGCTATGCATGTTAACTAATGGGTCTGTCAACCTAACGTGATCAAGTACACATACAGACTACATGCAATAAATCACGAGACCGCGCTTACACACCCACCGGTGTAAAACAAAGGTGCATCCTAAGAAGAGCGTACTCATGTACCTCGACGCATTAGACTTAACCCGACATATCCCTCATTACTACTGAGCTTTACGCACACCTGAATATAGACCCAAAATTGAAACAACAACTTCCCATTATCGGGATCAATGAAGACGTAAGAAGATGCAGCGAATTAGGCGATTGTAATTCCAGAATGAAATAATTGAATTCGGGCAACGAACCATGCCACAGGAAGTGCGAACCACAATGAACACTTAAACTCTAAAATTCTAACTTACCTACATATATGCCAAAGTATTAGTCTAGACACTGACCTACATACTTAAGTCTCCACAATATCTATATGCGATTTCTAACTTTTAAACCTCAAGATCCTCCTCATTCTAACAAAACACAAAACTCACATAAATTTACCATGTGGACCATCACTACAATCCTTATCAACATCATATGTGGTCTCAATTCATAACTATCGGACGAGTTACTATGACACCTTAATTTTTTTTCCAAGCATTATCCATTTTTAAGACCTAATGAGTCTCCTCACTTGTATCATACTAAACCGTAAAGGTAACATGCACATGTGCTATAATCAAGCTTAACACTTCATCTTGAGTGCAATCTCTAAATCCATTATGAGCATCATCGTGTTTAAAGTTTCCCAAGTGCGCTCACACTTATCGACCTGACATTTTTCATAAAACTCATACCGTAATACATGTTTATAAACAAAGCCATGGCACTAACTCCAAGGTATTGCCACAATATCAATATGACTCAATCGTGTTATAACCATCAATAGTCGATTATGTAAATCTCAACATAGTAATTTTCTAAGGATACCAATTCAATCATCTCCAATTAAACACACTCATGCAAGTGCAAGAATCGTCATGACATAATCCTTTAATGTGAAACAACCGATTATGGCCACTAATTTAATTCCTCAATGGTCCAAACACTAATATTATTTGCTAGGTGTTACACCAACTATAACTTTATATTATTGACATCATAAGGACATCTTTGTCACTATAGTACATGGGGTACAATTTAAGGTTCATCATTACTAGGCAATAACTACTACATGTACTAATACATCATTAGATAATTCTTAGCACATGACTCCAAAGGACAATTTGATATGAATTCATATGCCTATCTAAAATGTTACCCAAAACAAACTTCATCATAACACATAATTTAATCTTTAATGACTATCCCACCACAACAACCAACTTATCTTACTATGTAACCATCTCATTACATGCTAAGCCTTAAGCTATCCCATAAATTTATAAAACCATAAATTAATACCATAATTTCTAATGCTAAGTCCTGAGGACTGTATAGATTCCTTCGTAAGTTATCTTGAATTAGTGTGATTATCTAAACCCAAATCAAAATCAAGTTACTTAGGCATTCTAATCTCCATAGAATCAATACTTATAAGTGTACTACCTAATAACCTAGTCCCATAGATGGACTTACAAGCTCTTTAGCTAATATGCAACGAAAATTACTAGACGTTTCTCTTACGACTTAGTCTTATAAATTTATCAAATTGACACATGATGTACCTCAAATAAGAGTACGGTGTCACCCCTCTACTGATGGCAGATAGTCTCAGCTAAGTGGCGCACTGCCTCCTAAATACTCTGTAACTCGTTGTTGTCGCTCGCAGTGTTGCGAGTAGGGGACATCCAATATGATAGGAAAGTTTAGTATGATTATAATATATGCGGAACGAAAGGGAACTAAAACGAGAATCACTCCGACGCTCATGAGGATCCTAATGCTCTGATACCAAGTTGTAACGCCCCGATCCGGATTAGAGTTACCAATGGAATAACCCGTATCCGAACCAAGGTATTAAGGGGGAGGGGGATAAAACATTTTGTTAAATTGGAAAATAGTTGCCACATTATACTTCAAGAAAACCTTTGATTTCTTTTATTGTGAAAAGGTGGGGCCCATATTTTGCAAGTTAATATTCAATTAATAATTTAACAAGTAAACCTTTGGTAAGATTTAATCCATAAATAAAGCATAAATCCCTGTATTATTACAATTTCCAAATAGTTCAAGTTCAAATCAAATTGTTTTAACAAAATGCAAAGGATTACGGTTCAACATAAGTCCATGGATTAAAAATCGGTTATAGAGCCTCTAACGACGACTAGCACTTTCTGCGGCCTTTCCAACAACCTTACTCGACATACCACCTGTTGTACCTAAGCTTTTAGAAAATAGTTTATGAGCGAAATGCCTAGTAGGGTGGGAATACTAAGCAATAATTTTCATAGCAAAATACTATACATATACAATGCATTTTAGTAATTCTGAAAACCATCATTTTCTCATATTCATTAATTATCATTAATGATTATTTTAGTTAATATTTAACTATGCTAACAATATTCAAGAAGCCTTCATTATATTCAACTAAGTTATCATGTATCTATACTAACAAGATTCTTTAACTTAGTCATAAATGCACCTATATGCAATGCCCTGGGCTACGTGCCCACTCACTCTTAGCATTTTAATATTCCAAGCCAGGAACTTAATCATATCCCACTTATGTCATCCACATAATAATTAATGAATTTTTATTCATTAGTTTAAGTTCTGTGAACTTTTCTCATTCCTTACTTAACATTGTTTTTGCGATTTTGCCAACAAACACTCACGGACTTAGTGGCTTCACACCACCGGTTTCCGCTACCATATACTACTGCAGTTTGTTTGGGGTCTTTCACCACTAGGGACGTCATGCCCTCCTTAATTATTTTCTCTCGGCGTCATCCGAATGTCATATATTTCATGTGTTGAACATTATTCTCAATGTTCACAATTCAACTTATCCGGTTTTGTTATTAAAGCCCGTTATTAGTCTTTGCATCCTACGAGCCGAGGAGGCATTCTAGTGTCAACGCCGAACACTAAAATATACTAAGTCACCTTTACAACACTTTGATTTACCAAAATGCCATCTTATACTTTTATTATCTAAAAAGCATTTCCTTGGCATTTTTCAAGTATTTTTCATGTAAAAACACCATTTAAGTGATTTTTCTTCATATTTACCAAATCTGCCACTAAGGTATTTTTTTACCAAAAATTACCTTTTTAAGTGTGTTTTAAGTACAAAAATCATTCTTTAATGTACTACATGTTACCACCAACATTTAAACCTTTATTAGTGATGTACAACCCATTTTAGCACACTTTTACATATAAAGCCATTTATATAATTATAAGCCTTATTTAACATATTCAAGAGGCTTAAACTAATATTTCAACATATTAGATTTTGGGGCTGTTTTTATGAGATTACTAAACACATATTTAGACCACTATATTTCAACATTAATCATGTTAATGTCAAGACTAACACATACTACATACACTATTTCATGAAAATGGGTCTTCTTCCTTAGAAAACCCGACAAATGCATTAACTAGTCATTTTCTTGTTGCATTCCATTTTCTATGTTTATTTCATGAGATTATTACATTTATAACATGATTTCAACATATATAATAATCTGAAAATTTATTCTAAACATCATATTCTCCATTTATCATTTTTCACAAAATGGGTTTTTCATAGCATATGAAAATAAGGGAGAAGAGTTAAAAAGTCACATTTTTCTCATCATCTTGTTCATATTAGAATTTGAAATAAAAAAGTTTAAGAGTGAGAAAAACCCTACTTGGAAATAGGAAGAGGAGAAGGTTGAAGAAGATGGAAGAGGAACACCATAAAACTTCACAAAGCCACCACCCAAAGGCTCCAAAACCACCAACAAGCTGTCCTACTTCTTAAGCAAGCTTTAATGGAGTTTGAGACCTCCAAAATAGTGCAACAATGGTGGAAAATGGGTGGTAAAATAGACTCACGGATTTAAAAGAGAACCACATTCCTTTGGTTATGGAAAAAGAGAGAAATCTGATGGAAAGAGATGAAGTTTTTGGCTCCAAACCCTCATCCCTCACAAGACTCTTATAAGCCAAAAATAGTTATCTTCCATCCTATAGCCAAAGACTAAAAGCTAGGCACTTTCCAAAAGAGTGAAAGAGTTTATTAAGGTCTGAAAATCTGATGGGTTAAAGAGACTACACCACCACATCAAGTCTCTCATTTCTCACACACAAGTTGACACCATAAATAAGGGGTATTTTCGTCACTTTCTTTCTCCTGCCAATTGTTTTTTTTGAACTTTTAATTTGAGATTCATATTCCTTGCATTTGTTTGGCTAAAAAATCATATTTACAATAGTCGTTTGACCTCCCGAATTGTCCTCTACAAGATGCGCAAGATCGGGACCTCCGCGCAAAAGTATTTTTTTTTCCGATTTTCCTCTTCATAGTAATATTCCTTATATTTTTGTGAGTCAAAAAATATATTCACAATATTTTTTTGACCTTCCGAGGTGTCCTAAACAATACGCGCAAGAAACGGGACCTCCACGCAAAATATATTTTTTCGATTTTTCTTCTCATGGTAATATTCCTTATATTTTTATGAGTCTAAATATATGGTCGGAATATTTTTTGACCTTCCGAGGCATCCTAAACAATACGCGCAAGAAACGGGACCTCCGCGCAAAACATATTTTTTTCGATTTTTCTTCGCGTGGTAATATTCCTTATATTTTTATGAGCCTAAATATATGGTCGGAATATTTTTTGACCTTCTGAGGCATCCTAAACAATACGCGCAAGAAACGGGACCTCCGCGCAAAACATATTTTTTTCGATTTTTCTTCGCGTGGTAATATTCCTTATATTTTTATGAGCCTAAATATATGGTCGGAATATTTTTTTGACCTTCCGAGGCATCCTAAACAATATGCGCAAAACTAGACTTTCGCTGTGTCGCGCGTCGTAAGACAATTAGTACATAAGTTCGCGTAGCGTTCGTTATTGTCCGAATCGCGTGAAACTTAACCAAAGTACTTAAAATAATTATACGAACATAAATCATAACTCATGCGGGAACATGCAACCGAGGAAGAACATGTCAACATAGTGAAGAAGAACTTCTTGACCCATGTCCGAGCGACGATGGTAGGACAATACTATCCCCACTTTTGAGCTATCAGAGAGGCTGGAGTGGAAATCGAGGAAAGCATTGTTAAAACATAGGTTGAACTGAAGAAGGTGTTCGGACGGTTCACCCTTAGAAAGTATGACAAGCCTTCCAGTGCTACAGTCTCAAACATCAACAACATCTCTCAAACAACCACATCATGTGCACCAGAAAGCCGCCCTGCGCCCATCCGAAGGGAATACACTGAGCTTCATGCTCCCCTCTCCAAAGTTTACCAAGCCCTGTTAAGCTGAAACCTCATCAAACCCTTGGATCCACGTCCATTGCCAAATCCACTCCCAAGAAACTTCAAGATCGACGCTCATTACGCCTTCTACCAAACTGCTGGCCATACCACCGACCAGTGCTTTAACCTCCGAAACGTAATCCAAGATCTCATTGACCGGGGTACCATCTCCCCACCAGCCAATCCTAAGCCAAACACTACGCACAACCCACTCCCAAATCACACCAATGCCATCTTCTTGGAAGAAAACCCAAATTTTGATCCATCAACCCAAATCACACCCTTATACCCTCCTAAACCTCTTCAAATTTGCCCATATTTCCTCCTACACCCTACTAGCCCCGCTGATCAGGCACTGTCACTCCTTACCAGAGCATGCATCACTGTCTGTACCCATTCTGAAAATGGAGGTATGGAATTGTCAGGGGTGTTAAACCAACTCTTGGAATTCGGGCTAAAATTGCCCTCACAGCTGGTCATCGATTACCAGAAATTCAGTACACTGTTCTTGAAGGCACGAAAATGGGCCCGAGATTCAGACAAGTGGGTGGTACCAACCGACGAGGTCAGCCTAGATGATGTTGTCCATACTATGGCAGAATTATTCAGGCAAACCAACAGCATTTGCAGTATCACCGGGTTACTTGACACTTTGAAGCTACAAGGGAGCTTGGTCCCTTCATTCACACATATCCCCACATAATGGGAGAACTTGTATGAAGAAGCCGTTTAAGTTGTGGAATGCATCGACTTTATAGGGAAAGAAAAAATTATTTCCACCGGATGGGGGAAGGATTCGAAGATTCAAGAGAAGAACAAGCTTCAGGAAGAGCTGGCCCAGTAGTCGAAATATGTGGGATGATCTCATTTGAAGAACTCCTCGGAGAAATAAACAGGGAGGCAGAGCAACCTAAGATTGACGAGGAAACATGATTTAAGTTTTTCCCTTCTTCAGTAAATCACATGACCAGATCTGGGAGACATTACCACGTTCCAAGCTCGCTACCAGCAAATGACAAGGGGAAGGGCGTTGAAAACCTTCCTATGCCAGAGATGACCATTGAGGAGAGCAAGATCCTTGATCAACTGAAGAAAACTCTGTAATACCCCGTATTTTTGCGATATTTATTTATGGGATTAATTGGATTAAATGCGTAATTAATTGGAAATTAATCCGGATTAAAATACTAGCGAGATGCGAGTTGGTATTCAATTATAATGTGCATATATGATTATATATGAATATTGAATTATGAAATTTGTCGTGAGATTGAAATACGACAATTTGAGAATTTTGTTGAGATGCGTGTGACAGTCGCGTCAGGAATATAATTATGTTAATTAAAAAGCAAATTTTATTTCTATTAACCGTATGGTCATTTTGAGTGCGCCAACGCGTTCGGAAGGGTCGAAATAGTCAGAAAACACTAGCCGGGGGTTTAGTTTGGGTCCCGGGGCATTTTTAGGCCATACCGGCAACGTATAAGGGTAGTTTGGTAATTTTAGAATTTTGGAATTTTTGATTTACGAATTTTAGGAGTTTTAATTGGAAAATTAAAAGACCCACTAACCCATTACCAGCCATTTACTGATTAGAGGGCTACGGGGGTTATTAGAATTAACCCCAAAAGTTCCTAAGACAAACCTTAGCCTCCATTGCCACCATTAGAGAAGAAAGCTTGGAGAGAGAGAGAGGAGGAGGAATTCTGCAGAAGAGAGAGAGAACCATTCATCAGATTCGTCATCAAATCCAGAGTTACACTTAAGGCAAGTGGTTTAATTTCAATTAAATGCAGAGAATGCTTCTTCCATGCGTAGGAATTTGTTATAATTGTATTTGTTTGGGAGATGGATGAAAAACCCATTAAACTTGGAATGAGAATCTTGCATATTGATGAGGAATTGCATGTAGAATTGTATGTATGTGATTATTCTTATGATAATAATATCTTGGATGAAATAAAATGGATTTAATTAGGCCCATTGATGATTTATAAGTTTTAGGGTTCATGTTCTTGAGATGTGAAAAAGAAATGTTGGAGATTTGATAATTTGATGTAGTTTAGGGTGATTTGAACCCATATAAATGTTGTAATACGGTTGAAACATGTTTAGGAAGGATTAAATACCTTGAAACATTGTTGTAATGACATTTAGGAGAGATTAGAGGTGAAGAGAATTGGGAAAAACAAGATAGGAATTTCTGGGCTCGAATCTGGCCACTCGTTAGAAGACCTGCCCAGGTCGTTCGAACGAGCTCGTTCGAACGAGCTTCTAACGAGTTGACAGTTTGGGTTCTAACGAGAGGGATGTTCTTTCGAAGACTTTCGTTCGAACAAGATCTCGTTAGAAGGCCTAGTTCGTTCGAACGAACTCTCGTTCGAACAGCCTCGTTCGAACGAGACTTCTAATGAGTTGACAGTTTGGGATTTTTAGCCTGTTTGGATCCCGAGTGTCCCATAACCTTGTGTATATGTAGAGATAACCTTTCCTTGATGATTAATTGATATATGTGGGATGTTTGGGATATAATGAGGAGTCAAACCTAGAAGTGTAGTTTGAACCTAAGGGAAAATATGAAGTAGGACGTGAGTGTCTATTACGTTGCGAGAACTATTGACGGCCTAATTTATTATAGTAACCGAGAACATATAAATTGTTTAGTATTATATGTCGGTACGAAAATGAGAAGTGTACCACCAATATATTATGGTGATTACTAAGATGTGTGAATACTTAGTATATGTATTGATTTTATGTGTATGACATACCTACCATACTTGCTATCACGGGAGGTTCACGTTAGCTTAGGGCCTTCTAATCCTTATGTTTCCCGGATTTAGATTGGTTACCTCGATGAACATAGGTCAAAGAAGGACTTATTGGGATGTTAATAAGTCTGTTGATCGTGGGAGCGCAGGTATGTGCGTGACCCATGTGATGTGACTGTGTTCGCCTCCATTATTTGTGATGTTGTTATCTGAGAACGATTCCTGAGAGATTTGGAATACGTGATCTTTATGTACGTGATGTACCGGGATGGATAGCAGAGTATGTGTTCACCGCAGCTTAGTCTCGGGGTGCTTGTATTTTATATTTATGATGTGAATAATATACACTTAATTAATGGGAACTTTCATGATTGGTATTGTGAATAATATTATGGTAATGATTTGAGAAAACAAAACGGGTTAACTGATAATGAATGGTATTTCTAATTGAGAATCTGAGTTTAAGTAAAGCCCTCTATTTAATTGATAACGCTAGAATGCTTTATGGGGATCGAGTAGTAAGGGGTAGAACTTATTACGGTTTGGTTAAATATGTAGGTCATGTAGATGAGTACGGTACGTTAGGAGTGCACATGTAGTCGAGAGGTGAGAATTTGATGTGAGTGCACGTCCTAACATGTATTTTTCATTTAATGTTTTAATGTTATTAAAACACTTGCTATTTTTAAAATGATTTCCACTTTCGGGCTCTGACCCATTTGCTTTCAAATCTATTTTTGTAAAAACCATTTTAGGTGCCCAGCCACAAGGACACCATGCTTAGGATTCTCATTCAGATGACGAGCTGTAGCTGTTTGTGGAAGTTACATGACTTTGCTTGTATACTCTTCATCTATCTTGACTCTATATTCTTCAGTTATCGGTTGTAGGGCATGTCGCCCATTTCTTTTAGAGACATTTCATTTATTTCAGTTATTCAGACTTCTGGCATGTAATTATTCAGGATTCAGACTTGTCGTATTATTTTTCAGTTCTGGGATTGTTGTGAGGAGTTTTCCTCCGGATTTATATTTATGTTGTTGGTTATTCATTATTTCATTATAGTGAATGGTTGTTATTCTTTCATTATTCTTTTACTGCATGTTAATCAGACTTAACTTAAAATTTGGCACTTACTTTTTAAATACTAGGTGGTTAGTAATTATTAAAATGTTTTCGACAGTGATGCTATTAACTGAACCAACCTGGCATTTTGTATTGATTTAATAAAGGAGTAGCTACCCGGTATTTAATTAGTCGGGGTGTCACAAACTCAAGCTAACATCACTCTATGGGGGATTTTCATGTCTTTCCAGCTACACAGAAATGCTTTAATAAAATTACTCACTGGACCTATAGTTCCTCCCTCTACCACACCAGAAGAAGCGGTAAATCTGGTCGGATCCTTGACCTCTACCCGAATGTTATCATTTTCTTAAGAAGAAATCCACAGAATTGGGCCGAATCACAATCATGTACTCAACATCTCCGTCGAAGTTATGGGAAGGGTCGTGCCACTCTCTCTTGTCGATAACGAATCCGCCTTGAATGTTTGCCCATTGAGAACCTTCAAATGTTTATGCCTGAATGAAAGCGATCTCGCTCCAACTTCCGTCGCTGTGCGTGCCTATGATAATACCCGCCGAGAGGTGGTGGGATCCATAAAACTTTCAATAGGGGTTGGACCTATAAACCCTGACGTTGAATTCCAGGTCATAGACATCCCAGCTTGTTACAACCTGTTGCTCGGACGCCCCTGGCTCTACAAGATCAAGGGTGTGTGTTCCTCACTCCATCAGAAATTGAAGTTCTTCACCGACGGGCGAGTCATCACCATTTTAGGCGACGAAAATGAAAAATGTTACTGAAACCGTTTATTAAAAATAAACTATTTAAGTAACTCCGATCTGTTTTTTTACGAAACTCTTTTCGTAAAAACCAAACTATTTGAACACAAGATGCGTTTAATAAATCAGTATGTACGAGATCTATTCAACTTTTGAATAACAGGTTTATAAAGTAGTTTAAAAAACTTAAACTCAGCACAACCAAGAGTGAGATGAGGAGATGTAGAAATATTATGTTCACGATATTTTTTACGTGGTAAAACCTCACCAATTGAGGAAACATCCATGACTCCTTCTACGGAGTAAAATGAAAAATCCACTAAAACAAATATATGAGTTACAAACTATATAACTAACATGCAAATAACTCAGACCTATATAAGTTTAGGAATGTACCCTCTGGTGTCCTTAAAACTTCTCTGCAGTTCTGATTGTAGATGTAGTTCTCATAGTTTGTTAATTTCTGATTTGTTCCAGCACTTTACGTTGACTCTTAGTTCACAAGATCTTATTACCAACACTTTTCGTGTTGTAGGGTGAAAGTGTTTGTGGAGGTACTTTCTAACACATGCATGCACACACACACACTTATTAAGTACAAACAGTCCTAACAAATTACAGTAACACTATATGTTGTGATCTTTTCTTTTTCTTTCTTCTTATAAAACTTTGCACCTTATTTGACCTTTAAATCATTCCCAGAATCCACGGATACCTTGCTAGGAAGACAGACAAGGTCTTAATCAATCTCAGAATTTAGAAAAGTTTTTTGAGATTGAAAACCTCCAAGTGAGATTCCAAACTAGGTCAAAGGTTTAGTTTTACAAGAACTAGAAACATAAAGCATTTATTGTTGATTTCAAAGTAAGCAAACGTTTTATAGAAAATAATCAACAATATATTTCTCAAGATGTGAAATAAAGAATGAAACTAAGTGTAATGTAACATGAATAACTCAGATCTGAAATTTCTATGAAATCAGAAAGTAGATCTAAGTAAACGTTTAAGTTGAAAACAAGATCTAACGAACAAGAGGTTACAGCAACAATTACAAACTCAACTCAAACTCTCAAACACTCAAGAACACTCAAAGTAGTGTTTTGGATATGGAGGTGTTTTGAAGAAGTGTTTGAGTTTGGATGGAAGAGGCTTTGACGAACAGGGTTAGGGTTTCTAACTTTCTCTCTTCCCTCTGTTTTCTCTCTTCTCTCTCTACTCTCTCTATTTCTCAGAAAAATGAAAATGGCAAAAGTCTTCGAAGTCTGAGAATAGGGTTCCTTTTATAGGGTGAAGAGAAAGTTCGAGAGACTGGATCAAAACCAAGGTCCAGGATTAAGTCAAGTCAAATTGACTTAGATCGAAGGGTTCTAATAACGCGGTGCTTAAACGATTCCTGATTGGTTTAAAAAGTTGCACTGGGATTCACCAAGACAACATGCAGATCGTCGATAGCTAATCAAATCCAAGGGCTAAAAACATACGCGTTTTTAACTCAGTAAAGAAACATAATCTCATCCAATCAGATGAAGACTGGTGTTGGTCAATAACTGGATATGAAATGCGCGTCTGAAACTAATTAAAACCACACCCTAAAGTTTACTCCGCTTTCGGATTCTACCCAAGGTAACATTAGGCCAATAAACCCAACAAATTATATTTACAAATTGACCACAAAAACTTTTAAATCAAGTTTTAATTAAGAAAACCTTATTTAAAAAATGTTTAAAAAATTCGCAAAAAAATTATTAAAATTCCAACTTAGGGATTTAAACACACTCAACATATGTACACACATTATTATGCAGTATGATATGCAAAAGATAAATTCTACTGTGTGTGAGTGTTGGCAATTTGATTTTGATCACTACAAGATAGAGAGATGAAGTAGCAAACCAACTTCTGAGGTTCTTTGGATTCTAGGGAGGACATAATTTTGTCACAATTTCCAAACTAGATGAGCACTTATACAATATAGACTCAAGTGAGTCAAAAGTATAAGGGCTTCAATCTCCCCCTTTGGAAATATGAGACAAAATCTCTTTTGAGTCATCTAGGACTCGTAGGGCAACAAGAAAATAAGAAAAACTTATTCCTATCAAAATTCTATCTACCCAATACCTAGAAATCAAAAAATACATAACTCAACTAAGTACATTTGAATACCCTATTACAACTCTTGAGAGTAACTGTACAATAAGAACCTGCAATAAATCACTAAGATCAAGCTGTTTAGCTTATGTAAGAATTGAATAGACTCAAATTTCTCCCCCATTTTGTCTCAAATGGACAAAGGGAAAAACTTGAATAAACAGCAAAGTTATTAGTCAGCATAAACCATACCAATAGATTTCGTAATGAAATGAATCTATTATAATCTAGAGGTTTGGTAAACATATCTGCGAGTTGTAGATCAGTAGGAAGATAATTGATTTCTAATTCCTTAGATTCAACCAATTTGCGTATAAAATGATGTCTTATTTTAATATGCTTTGTTAGCGAGTGTTGAACAGGGTTTTTAGAAATATTAATCGCACTTTGATTATCACAATAGAGATGCAATAGGTTTTCTTGAATACCATAATCACTTAGCATTTGTTTAAGCCACATTAATTGAACACAACAGCTGCCAGCGGCTATGTATTCAGATTCAGCTGTTGAGAGTGATGTGCAGTTTTGTTTTTTACTACTCCATCCTACCAAGTTATTACCTATATAATAACCTGCTCCTGATGTGCTTTTACTATCATCAGTACACCCAGCCCAGTCAGCATCAGTGTACCCAATTATAGTGCTTGGTGTGTCATTAGTGTACCAAAGTCCTAGATTTAGAGTGCCTTTTACATATTTAATGATACGTTTAACAGCATTCAAGTGGCTCTCTTTAGGGTTACTTTGATGTCGAGCACATACACACACAGCATACATAATATCAGGGCGCGAGGCAGTAAGATATAGTAAGGTGCCTATCATACTACGATACAGAGTAGGATCTACAGATTTTCCATTTTCATCTTTGAAAAGTTTTAGCGTAGTACTCATGGGCGTTTTTAGCATCTTTAGCACTCTCGAGGACAAATTTCTTTACTATCTCTAAAGCGTACTTGGATTGCGATACAAATAATCCTTCTGAATTTTGTTTGACTTGTAGGCCTAAGAAGAATTGTAGCTTCCCCATAAGGGACATTTGAAATTCCTTATGCATAGTTTCAGAGAAGGATTTGACTTCTGAGGGAGAAGTTGATCCAAATATAATATCTTCAACATAAACTTGAGCAATAGTGATGTGTTTGTCAAAATTTTTGACAAAAAGAGTTTGGTCATTTCCGCCTCTTTTGAAACCTTTATCTAAAAGAAAACTGGAAAGACGCTCATACCAAGCTCTAGGATCTTGTTTAAGGCCATACAAAGCCTTTTTCAGACGAAATACATGATTTGGATGTTTAGGGTCAATGAACCCTTTAGGTTGTTCTACATAGGTTTCTTCAGCCAATATTCCATTAAGGAACGCAGATTTGACATCCATTTGGTACAGTGTAAAGTGCATGTGGCAAGCTATAGTAAAAAGCAGACGAACAGATTCTAAACGAGTAACAGGATCAAAGGTCTCGTTCAAATCTATTCCTTATATTTGAGAGTATCATTGAGCAACTAATCTAGCTTTATTTCTAATTACTATCCCATTTTCATCAGTCTTATTTTTTAAAATCCAACGTGTGCCAACAACCTTTTTGTGATCAGGACGTGGAACAAGATACCAAACATCATGAATGACAAATTGTAAAATTTCTTCCTGCATAGCAGAAATCCAGTGAGAGTCATTCAATGCCTCATTTACATTATTTGGTTCCATAAGGGAAACAAAACATGCATAATGTGCATAATTTCTGAGTTGGGATCTTGTACGCACTGGCTCACTAGGGTTACCAACTACGTTATTTATGGGATGATCTTTAGAAACCCAGTTAGGTACCTCAGGTGTCTCAATAGGTAATGAATTATCCATTGCAGAGGAGACATTTTCTAAAATATTTGTAGACTCTTCCTCAATAGTAAATTCACGAGTCTTGCTTTCTACAGTAGTGTCACTAACAATTACATTTATGGATTCCATCAAGGTTTTAGTTCGAAGATTATACACTCGATAAGCTCTACTGTTAGGCGAATATCCTAGAAATATGGCTTTATCTCCCCGACTCTCAAATTTGGATAAGTGTTCCCTATCTTTGCATACATAACAAGTACTGCCAAAGGTTCTAAGATATTTGAGATTAGGATTTTTATTGTACCAAAGTTTGTAAGGGGTTTGTTTGGAATTCTTTCTAAGATAGACCCTATTTATAATGTGACAAGCAGTACGAATGGACTCTACCCAAAAATATTTAGGTAAATTCTTGGCATGTAACATAACACGTGCCATCTCTTGAAGGGTACGATTCTTTCTCTCCG
Source organism: Sambucus nigra (assembly GCA_949130495.1). Lineage (NCBI taxonomy): Eukaryota > Viridiplantae > Streptophyta > Magnoliopsida > Dipsacales > Adoxaceae > Sambucus > Sambucus nigra. Next base: position 86,952,293 of record OX422215.1, on the reverse strand, counting down.
CAATACCATTCTGTTGAGGGGTCTTAGGATAACTGAACTCGTGTTTATAACCATTATAGTTATAGTATTCTATAATACCAGTGTCTTTGAATTCACCACCTCTATCACTACGAATTCTATTCACTTGAGTATCCTTCTCATTTTCAATCCTAAGAAGAATTTTTAGGAAGGTTTGAAATGTTTCAGACTTTTGTTTTAAGAAGGCTACCCAGGTAAATCTAGTGAAGTCATCAACCATAACTAGGATGTAACAGTGTCCACAGAGACTAACAGTTTGGGAGGGACCCATTAGATCCATATGGATGAGTTCTAAGGGATTAGAGGTAAGAATGTCTTTAACTTTCTTATGAGGTGCCTTAACAATTTTACCTTCCTGACAGGAACCACAAATAAGATTGGGTATGAGTTTGATTTTAGGAACTCCTCTAACTATTTCCTGAGAAGTCAGTCTACTAAGGTTATCGTAATTTATATGACCCATTCTGTTATGCCATATCTCATTGTCATCCATTCTGGCAACATTACAGATTTCAGAATTTTTCATGACAGTGTAGCAATTGTCCGGAGTTCTGAATCTAGTAATTATGCATTCACCTTTTTCATTTAAAATTTTGCAATTGTTCTTTGAAAAGGTAATAGTATGATCTGAGTCACAAAATTGCGATATGCTAAGTAGATTTGCCTTAAGACCTTTGACTAGAAGAACATCTTGAAGAATAGGAAGCCCATCTTCTTGGAGAGTTCCTTTGCCTATGATTTGAGATGAAACTCCATCACCAAAAATGACTTTACCACCAGCAAAGCTGGTTTTGTTTAAAAGTTTAGTTTCATCACCAGTCATATGCTTAGAACATCCAGAGTTTAAATACCAACCAGATGATGTGTGTTCAGCTTTTAAAGCAGTAACAACAATATTACACTTCATCTAAGGTAATAGATCATCTTTTCTAACCCAAATTGCCTTAGTTTTCATCTTGCGCTTATTAGCTCTCATTTGATAAAATTTGCGAGCTTTGGATTTTTGTTGAAAAACGTTTTGCGTATGATTTTGAATTTTGTGAAAGACTTGAGCATTTGGTTTAGGAAAGTGCTTAGGATTCCTTCTAGGAAGTGTTCTTTTAGGTTTGGTCTTTCTCTTTCTATAATTAGAGTTTCTATCTGGCTGTCTAGGAAGTATATAATTGTTACGGCTCCTCCTAGAATAGTTAAAGTTCTGATAGATATGAGGATTGTAGACAGGTTTAACTAGTCTCCTAGCATAGCAACTATCAAAAGAGTGACCATATATGTCGCAGTAGGAGCAATAAAGATTGCTCAGAATTGGGATCTCCTTAGGAAAGTTTCTAAACAAAGGTTTTGAAGAGTTTTGAGGCTGAACTCTATTCCTAGATATAACAATCTTGTATGAAGACTCACTCTTCCTAATAGAAAGGCAGACGTATTTATCCTTAGGTGAACTTTCATGTTTAGAGCAACTTGATTCCCCAATGTTAAAATTTTGATTTTTTGAATCAAACTCAGTTTTTAGAGAATGAAAGTCTGGGCATGTTTCAATAGGTCTTTTGCTTCCTGACACAAACTTGATAGTTTCAAAAGATTTTGTTTGTGTTTTCAAATTGGGGCAAAACCCTATTCCAGTTCGATCATCAGAATTGGTTTTTGATTCAGCAACAAATTCATCAAAACATTTTGAATTATTTTCAAATTTTGTAAATTTTTGAAAACAGTTGCTGTCTTTTCTTTAGTTTGCTCCAATTCTAACAATGTCCCTTCGTATTTTTTCTCCAGATTTTCATTTGTTTCTTTTAAATTTCTGAGTTTTTCATCAAACATTTTGATTTCTCTTTTATGAGTCAAACATTGGGTAGTATACTCTTCAGCATTTAGTTTAACCATTAGGCTTAGATCTTCTAACTTCTTAGTGAGATTTTTCATAATTTTTTCTAGTCTAATGCTTTTCTTGAGAGTTTTAGCATAAAGTGTGTGAATGTCAGGGAGGTCTTCATTATCCGAGTCACTAAGTGTGGTGTGTGGAGTGACCCCTAAAGATTCATTTGTTAAACTCACACACCCATTGACATCGTCATTATCACAATCCCTTTGACTCACACACCCCGAAGTAGAACATGCAACATTCTCAGTAATCAAAGCATCTAAACTAGTATAAACATGATTCTCAATAGCAGAAGTAGAGTTACTAGAAATATTTTCATACACAGGCATAGGCACATCATCATTATATATGATCTTGGCAAAGAAAGACATGCAAGGGTCAAAAACATCAGGTGACTCAGGTTCCTCCTTTTCAGAGTCACTTGAATCATCCCATGTTTTGCAAATGTTAGCTCTAGTATGTTTGTTTTGAGTGTTCAAGTTAACTCTACAGTCTTGTGCAATGTGCCTCAGTTTACCACATCTATAGCATTCAGTCTTCTTAAGGTCTCTATTAGGTCTAATGTGAGAGTCCTTGTGATTTTTGTCATGGTTTTTCTCATGAGGCCTGTGATTAGAGGAAGTTGGATAATTTAAATTGCCTTGTTTATTTGCCACTTTGTTTCTAAACTTAATAATTTTCTTAAATTGTTTTGTAATTAAGGCAATCTGATTATCCAAACTCTCTATATTGCATTCCTTATCAGAATCATAAGTGGGGAATATAAGTTCAGGCTTAGTTAACTTAGAAGAGAAGCTCAGATTGGAACTAGTCTGTTTCCTATGGGTTTGTGTTAATTGTTTCTTAAATTCTAGTTTCATTTCCACAGTTCTTAGTTTACTACTAAGTAATTCAGGAGTGAGATTTTGATCACACATTTCCTCAATAGCATATCTTTTGTTATCAAATTTCTGTGGTAATGATCTTAGAATTTTAGATACAATTTCATGTCTATCATAAGTCTCCCCATTAGCATGCAGTTTGGTCACAATATCAGTCAGGTTCATCTAGAAGTCATCAAATGATTCAGTCTCAGACATAATTAAGGAGTTATACTGCTGAATAAGAATTTGGGTTTTAGCAGCGTTAACTCTAGTGTCTCCTTCATGATCAGTAACCAAGATGTCCCAAGCTTCCTTAGAAGTGGTACATGATGAGATTCTTTTGAACTCATGTTCATTTATGGACATAAATATGGCATTCTTTCCTTTATTATTATTTCGAGAAACTTGTTTCTCTTCTTGAGTGAACTCGCTTAATGCTTTCTTAACCCTCTCATTACTTCCTTCGTTGGCTGGTTTAGTAGGAAAAGTGTAACCACTTTCAACAATGTCCCAAACATCATCTCCCAGAGTTTCTTGAATGAAAGCAATCATCCTTACTTTCCAGTAAGCAAAATTGGTTCCATCAAAGATTGGAGGTCTGGTCAAGTTACCAAATCTTTCATTTTTCTCGTCCATATTTGATTTTCAGAAAACAATTTCAGAAACACAGGATCTCTTTTGAAAGAAGTTTACAAAGCTCTGATACCAATTGAAAAATGTTACTAAAGCCGTTTATTAAAAATAAACTATTTAAGTAACTCCGATCTGTTTTTTTAAGAAACACTTTTCGTAAAAAAAACAAACTATTTGAACACAAGATGTGTTTAATAAATCAGTATGTACGAGATCTATTCAAGTTTTGAATAATAGGTTTATAAAGTAGTTTAAAAAACTTAAACTCAGCACAACCAAGAGTGAGATGAGGAGATGTAGAAAGATTATGTTCACGATGTTTTTTACGTGGTAAAACCTCACCAATTGAGGAAACATCCATGACTCCCTATACGGAGTAAAATTAAAAATCCACTAAAACAAATATATGAGTTACAAACTATATAACTAACATGCAAACAACTCAGACCTATATAAGTTTAGGAATGTACCCTCTGGTGTCCTTAAAACTTCTTTGCAGTTCTGATTGTAGATGTAGTTCTCCCAGTTTGTTAACTTTTGATTTGTTCCATCACTTTACGTCGACTCTTTGTTCACAAGATCTTATTACCAACACTTTTCGTGTTGTAGGGTGAAAGTATTTGTGGAGGAGCTTTCTAACACATGCATGCACACACACACACACTTATTAAGTACAAACAGTCCTAACAAATTACAGTAACACTATATGCTGTGATCTTTTATTTTTCTTTCTTCTTACAAAACTTTGCACCTTATTTGACCTTTAAATCATTCCCAGAATCCACGGATACCTTGCTAGGAAGACAGACAAGGTCTTAATCAATCTCAGAATTTAGAAAAGTTTTTTGAGATTGAAAACCTCCAAGTGAGATTCCAAACTAGGTCAAAGGTTTAGTTTTACAAGAACTAGAAACAGAAAGCATTTATTGTTGATTTCAAAGTAAGCAAGCGTTTTATAGAAAATAATCAACAATATATTTCTCAAGATGAGAAATAAAGAATGAAACTAAGTGTAATGTAACATGAATAACTCAGATCTGAAATTTCTATGAAATCAGAAAGTAGATCTGAGTAAACATTTAAGTTGAAAACAAGATCTAACGAACAAGAGGTTACAGCAACAATTACAAACTCAACTCAAACTCTCAAACACTCAAGAACACTCAAAGTAGTGTTTTGGATATGAAGGTGTTTTGAAGAAGTGTTTGAGTTTGGATGGAAGAGGCTTTGACGAACAGGGTTAGGGTTTCTAACTTTCTCTCTTCCCTCTGTTTTCTCTCTTCTCTCTCTACTCTCTCTATTTCTCAGAAAAATGAAAATGGCAAAAGTCTTCGAAGTCTGAGAATCGGGTTCCTTTTATAGGGTGAAGAGAAGGTTCGAGAGACTGGATCAAAACCAAGGGCCAGGATTAAGTCAAGTCAAATTGACTTAGATTGAAGGGTTCTAATAACGCGGTGCTTAAACGATTCCTGATTGGTTCAAAAAGTTGTACTGGGATTCACCAAGACAACATGTAGATCGTCGATAGATAATGATCCAAGGGCTAAAAACATACGCGTTTTTAACTCAGTAAAGAAACACAATCTCAGCCAATCAGATGAAGACATGTGTTGGTCAATAACTGGATATGAAACGTGCCCTTAAAGTAATTAAAACCACACCCTAATGTTTACTCCGCTTTCGGATTCTACCCAAGGTAACATTAGGCCAATAAACCCAACAAATTATATTTACAAATTGACCACAAAATCTTTTAAATCAAGTTTTAATTAAGAAAACCTTATTTAAAAAATGTTTAAAAAAATCCCAAAAAAATTATTAAAATTCCAACTTAGGGATTTAAACACACTCAACATATGTACACACATTATTATGCAGTATGATATGCAAAAAATAAATTCTACTGTGTGTGAGTGTTGGCAATTTGTTCTTGATCACTACAAGATAGAGAGATGATGTAGCAAACCAACTTCTGAGGTTCTTTGGATTCTAGGGAGGACATAATTTTATCACAATTTACAAACTAGATGAGCACTTATACAATATAGACTCAAGTTAGTTAAAAGTATAAAGGCTTCAGACAAAAATGTCGAGGGTGCAAGCACCAGCAGTCCAATTCTCGAGATACAGCACGGGTAAAATGATATGCTCCTATCAGGATTCCGAGTCGAGCCATTTCTACTCCCGGCAGGGGACGATTTCAAAGAAAGGGTTTGTCCAGAATATAACCCTCATGGCAATGTCAATGTGATTCAGATGTTCAGAAACATTCACTTCATGCCTGGACTGGGGCTAGGGCAAAGGCAACAAGGGATACTTGAGCCCATCGAACTGAAGAAAGCTTTCCCTCCTTGCGGCTTGGGGTATCAACCATCAGAACAAGAGCTCAGAATGATCCGCCAGACTCGATCAAATAGAGGGTTAAACTGCGTCCGAACTATCTCAGAAGATTCCTTAAATGGACGATTCATCAAAGAAGGCGAGGATTTCCCCTTTTGCAGTTTTCCAGAACCATGGTATGACCACACAGACAAGAAGATGAAGCCTGGAATGGAGATCTTTTTCCAATATAGCTACAGATGGGCCGAAAGTTTCCCACATCGCGTACAACCACTCATTAAAAATATCGAAGAGACTGATGAAAGTGATTTCGAAGATTCCTTCAACTTACAGATACTGGGACTGGCACTCTGCATGGTTCATTCAGGCACTACATCAATGGACCCATCCCGTCCGATTAAAGCTGCTGATACACCTCTCCTCAACTGGCATGCTGCGCCAGTTCTACCTCTTTAAATCTCCCCTAACCCCAATGTTTACCCCGTTTCTTCTTCTGTTGTCTATCCTTGCTCAAATGTAATCGAGACCTCTTTTTATGAGGTTCTCAGTGTTGTTTTTCCTATCAATGAAATAAACGAAGATTTTGAGTATCTTGCTGTTCCTTACATTAATTGTTTAGATTCTAATCGAACTTTTGATGATGATGATTTTGCAAATGAACAATTCTTAACTGATCTAAATAAGGTTAATAATAAATAACATAACCGCATTCAAGTTAATGAAGAAGAGACTGTTGTTATTAATCTCGATTCTAGTAGCCAACTGCGCGAGATTAGGATATGGGCCACCCTTAATGAGCATAAGCGTGCACAACTCGAAGAATTTCTGAAGGAGTTTGTGGATGTCTTCGCATGGTCGTATGGTGATATGCCTGGTATCGATCCTGAAATAGCACGGTACGAGATCCCCACTCTCCTAGATTACAAGCCGGTTAAACAAAAATTGAGAAAACTCCGCACCGAATGGTCGCTCAAAGTCAAGGAAGAGGTGGTCAAACAGTTGAACGTGGGTTTTATTCGAGTGATCGAATATCCCACATGGCAAGCCAATATTGTACCTATACCGAAATCAGGAGGAAAGGTTCGAATGTGTGTGGATTACCGAGATTTAAACAAAGCCTCTCCGAAGGATGATTATCTGCTACCCAATATCGACATGATTGTGGACAACACAGCCAGTCATGCTCTTAAGTCATTCGTCGACTGTTCGTCGGATACAACCAAATCAAGATGCAACCAGACCACCAAGAGAAAACTGCATTCATAACCCCATGGGGGACCTTTTGCTACACCGTTATGCCACTCGGTCTCAAGAATACTGGGGTTACCTACCAAAGGGCTGCCACAACCATCCTGCACGATCTGATTCACAAGGAGGTCGAGGTTTACGTGGATGATATGATTATCAAGTCCAAAACTAGAGAAGGTCATGTTCCCGCTCTTCGAAAGTTCTTCGAAAGACTGCGATAGTATCAAATGCGACTTAATCCACATAAGTGTGTCTTCGGCGTTACAAAAGGAAAACTATTAGGATTCATGGTCAGTAAAAAGGGGATAGAAGCAGATCCTGCAAAGCTGAAGGCCATACTTGAGATATCACCACCCCGAACAGAGAAAGAAGTCCGAGGTTTTCTTGGGAAATTACAATATATCCGCCAGTTCATCAGCCAGCTAACCTCCATTTGTGAACTAATCTTTAAGCTCCTCCGAAAGGATTCAACCAAGGTTTGGAACGAGGCCTGCCAAGAAGCTTTTGATCGAATAAAATAATATCTTACCCAACCTCCAGTTCTCATGCCACTACAACTTGGTCTCCCTTTGCTCCTATACCTAACCATAACCGACACTGCACGTGGGGCTTTGCTAGACCAATACCTTAAAGACTCCCATAAAGAAAGTTCCATCTATTATGCTAGTCACAAATTGGCCGGGTACGAGGTCAACTACACTTCTTTAGAAAAGTCATGTGTCGCACTTGTCTGGGTCACCCAAAAGTTGCGACACTACATGCTCGCCTTCCCCATCAAACTTGTATCCCGAATGGATCCCATCAAATACCTGCTTGAGAAACCCGCCTTATCTAGCCGAATGGCCCAATGGTTGATGCTCATAACCGAGTTCAATATCGTGTGCGTCACACAGAAAGCCATTAAAGGAAGAGCCATCTCTGACTACCTCGTTGACTACCCTGTAGAAGAAACAGATGTTTGGATCTCCGAATTCCCAGATGAAAATGTCCTCTGCACCACTCAAGACCTCCTTCGATGGAAAATGTTCTTTGATGGAGCTGCCAACAAAAAGGGATATGGCATTGGGATACTTCTGGTTGCCCTAGATGACTCCCACACTCCCATCGCCATAAAATTGGATTTCCCTTGCACCAACAACATGACAGAATACGAGGCATGCACAGTGGGCCTCAAGGTCGCTCTCAAGAAAGGTATTCAATACCTTGATGTCTACGGGGATTCTGCCCTCATCATCGGTCAAGTGCTCAGAAAGTGAAAAGTCAAGGACGAAAATCTCCAACCCTTTCATGCCCAATTAGAAGAGTTAGCCTCCTAATTTCGAGATATCACCTTCCATTACCTACCCCGAGAAAAGAATAACCTAGTCGATGCTCTCGCCACTTTGGCCTCCATGGCCGACATGCCCGAGGGAATAATAATGACCCCCTTCCTAGTTCAAAAGTAAGACAAACCGACCCATTGCTACCACATTGTGTTTGTCTCCACCGAAGACCCCGAACTAGCCGATTGCTGGAACTATGATATCTGGTGCCTCCTCAAATATGGTAGGTATCCCGAGGGTTCCAACAAGAAGGACCAAACAACCATCCGAAGACTGGTCGCCCAGTACATCATCTGTCATAAATCTCTACTTAAGAGGAATTTCGATGGAATTCATCTACACTGCATCGCAGGGGCTGAGATTGAGAAAACAATGTAGAAAATCCACAGCGGGAAGTGAGGACCCCACATGAATGGTCACATGCTCGCCAAGAATATCATCCGACAGGGATACTACTGGACCACCATGACCCAGGATTGCACCGCCTATGTCCGGAGATGCCTCAAATGCCAACAATTCTCCAATCTTCAACACTTGCCTCCGCGAGAATTATACAACATGACCTCTCCCTGGTCGTTCTCCATCTAGGGTATCGACATCATAGGGAAAGTTACACCAAAGGCTTCAAACGGACATGAGTTCATCCTGGTCGCCATCGATTACTTCACCAAATGGGTCAAAGTTGAGTCATATGCAGTGTTGAATGCCAATAAAGTGGCCAAATTCATCAAGATGAATATCATCTTCCGATATGGGGTCCCGCATGAGCTAGTGTCAGATAACGGGTTACATTTCGAGGCAAAAGTCACAGAAGTTGTCAACGAGTACGGGATTCAGAGACACAAATCTTCTCCCTACCGACCTCAGAACAATAGTGCAGTTGAAGTCGCCAGCAAGAACCTTAAAACCATCATCCGCAAGATGATCGAAAGCTGTAGGGATTGGGTCGACCGGATCCCATACGCCCTCTGGGGCTATCGAACCTCAAGCCGAACCTCTACTGGGGCTACCCCTTACTCCATGATCTACGGCATGGAAGCTGTCCTACCTGTGGAGCTGGAAATACCCTCACTACGCGTCATGCTCGAAAGCAAGGTTAGTGAAGAAGACTGGTGCCAAAGCCGTCTTGATGATCTAGCCCTTCTAGATGAAAGAAGATTAAAAGATCTTTATCACATACAGGGGTACCATCGCCGAATAACGCGATCATTCAACAAGAGAGTCAAGGACCTCAGTGTCCGGGAGGGGGATTTATCCCTCAAAGAGATAATCGAACCCATTTGGGACCCCAGAGGGAAATTCAAGCCCAATTCAAGTGGCCCCAACATTGTGAAGAAAATCTTATCCGGTGGTGCTGCCATACTAACTGACCTGGATGGGGAAGAGATGGCTCGTCCAGTCAATCTGGACAGTCTCAAGAAATTCTATCCTTAGTCCAAAATCTCGGCGCACTACGACTCTTCTCATCCCCCTTCTATTCTAAAAAAAAAAAACTCTCCATTTCCCTCTACCTAAAACTACGTGGGCCTAATCCTCTACAAAAACTATTTTAAAACTTTTCAAAAAAACCCAGAGGTACGTAGGCAGCTCATACTCCTCACATGAGTGCAGCCCTTTTCTTTTTCACAAAATACTATTCTTTTCTTACCTCCGAGAACGATGGTTCATTCTAAAATTATTTGAATAAAAGGATTATGTATGCCTTAGCGATCAGTATAGATAATTCAAAATACAAAACTCATCGAAAGGCACAGCTGGATGATCAGAAACTTGTTTATTTCATTAATAAAAAATTATAGTACGGATTACATAAGAAAAATTAACGGATAACTCCTTTTCCCCTATTACCATAAAAAGCCAGATAAAATCCCCCACATCTGTTACACAAATAAACTCCCCAGGAGTCCTACCCATAGCTACCAGAAGAGCCTGCACCCTCATCATCTACATCCTCAGGTCCCCAAGTTTCCCCTGCCTGAATAGAGTGCCGTAAACATTCCATGGATCGATGAGCCTTAACCATATTCGAAAAAAACACAACGCCACCTTCCATTGTGTCAGATAAAACAAACCATCTTTGTCCAGTCTCCACTGCCAACATCTTACTGACTAATTTCCTCCACAACTACTTCATATAATCTTTAGGGAAATGATAAACCTTCCTGACAGACTGAGAGGGACGGGTCGATGGACGCCGATTTTCCCACAGAGACCCAAGCAACAGTCGCAGGCGCTCAGTTAAATCTTCTACTGGAAAGAAATTTGAGGTCCGAGGGGGCACGACCTGTGCCTAGCCAAATTGGCGCAGGAGACGCCAAGGGAAATAAAAAGAGGTCTGGCTGAGACCAACCAGCCGCACATATGAATACTCTCCTAGCTCCAGAACAGGATGCAACTGTCCCCACCAAGGCACTGACCAATACATCCCACGAGCCCCATACGCCACAAACCAACTCTCCTAGTTCTCAACATACAGTCCAGCGCGGGTGAAGTAGCATGAAAATAAGTTAGGTACGACCGACAAAGGATATTCTGGAGGAGTCGACAAGCGGAATCTTTCAGACAACCACATGAACAGCATCACAGGGATACCCCTTAAAAAGTGAGAATGACCTTCTCTCCAGGCATCCAGGCCATTTAGAGTCTCCGCCAATATCATCGCCGTAGGATTGCGACGTTATGACGTCCATGAAGTAATGGCTGAAAGTTGAGGGTGCACTTGCACCTCCCCAGTCACCAACAGTAATTTTAAAACCAGGCCCAGAACCACGGCTCTAGCATAGCCGACATCACCTAATTCCAGCAAATGCACGGACTGCAGCATCGTCGAGAGGGAGATTATTCCTCCAGCAACCAATGACCTGGCTGCCGAAGGCGAGATATGAAGAAGCCCGACCAACAAATCCCTAGGGGAGCGGGAAAATTAGGGCAAAGCCGCAGCAACACTAGAAAATTCCTCGTAGGTAGGACAAACTTCTTCCAACCCAAAGCGGAATACATGGTCTTCGGGGTACCAGAATTGTACCGCCGCTATCAACATATTCCACTCAAAAGGTCTATTGCGCCACAAGGAGACTCGACGCATGTTGAAGGCATCATAGTCGACATTATAAGAGCACATAGCTTCCAAGGCTTCGAGGTAATTGACAAACTCAATGCTACCAGGGAGAGCCATCTTGCAAGAATAAAATATAATGGGTAGGCAGATGAGGATGCAAAGGTGTGATGAGAACACTCCACCCTTATCCCTTTTTATACTTAAAAATCCTCACAAGGGACATAATCCATGTAAAAATCGGAAGGAATCCTACCCCACAAGGTACCAAGGGCTTAAGAGGGTACCAATCAAAGCCTTCAAATGATGGGACTGGACTAAACTACCGATAGGCAGGTCAAGGTGCTTGCCGATCGGTAACCCCCCATTTTTGGAAATTTCCTCATTTCCTCTTTTGTCAAATCAGAAAACTCAATGAAAATAAATTGATATTCTCAAAAGAATTTCAAGAATCCTGTTTTCTCCTTATAGGATTCCCCTTTTAAAAATAAAAAAAGCTTTCCCTTGAAAATTCCAAAAATACTCCTGTTTTACGGTCTCAGTAGCAAATTAAAAAGTGCATGTGCATGCATTCATTCATTATTAAATAAAAGATAGTCAAAAAACTCCATTGCATTGCATATATCTATTTTCTGTGTTATATCATTTTGCAGGAAATCGAAAGAAAAGCCAAAAACAACGGGACTCAGCCCGAACCCACATTTCATTCCCTCTCTCTCTCTCAAGAGCTTCCACCCCCTCGACGCGCGCTTTTCCCCCTACGGCGGGACGATGTACCACCACTACCCGAGCCTGAGTCCTCTACGAATGAAGCAGATGGAACCAGGCAAGAAGGAATGGGAACCGCGTCCCGAATATGGGCAGTCATCGAAGATATCCAATCTCTAATGTCCCTGAGCCAAGTGGTCGACACCCGGACTTGCTGCAAGGAAGGAAAAAATCAGTATCAAAATAGGAATGACCAAAACAGAAAAGAAAGGGAGGAACAGAAAGGTATACCGCAGGTCGAAGGACCTCCTCTGTCAAACCTAAATCCTCCGGATCCATCGCATGAGGACGGTGCACCATAGGCACCATCCCTCCATCAGCCCGTCGAATGTTGTATAAAGGAGTGTGCATCCGTACAAAAGGGACCTCCGAGGTCGCCGCCGCCGTAGGTGCCGACGGACCACCACCATTGTGGGAAGACCCCACCACCAGACTCGAACCCACAGGAGGGAAGGGCTACGCATCATATATACTGGGCACCATCAACCATCTCGTCACAAAATCCATATACTTATACGGTGTGACCGTATCAGTGTACAACAAGTAGGACTCGCCAATCATCCCCACGATCCTTTCATCCTCCAACATCAGTCGCTCTTGCCTCATAGATGTAGGAGGCTGCACAGGTGGCACCACCACCTCCTCCTCGGTGATATGACGAACTACCCTCTCCTCGAGATACCAGGAATGGCCGAACTCATGCGCTAGGAAACGCCTCATCGGCGTGTTCACCCCGGTCGCCCCCACATCCTGAATGGCTGTCCCCCAGGGATAAAAGGTCACCTGAAAATCCCCAAGCAAGCATAAATCAATACAAGATTAGAAGGAGTAAAAACCAAGATTGAAATGGAAAGAGTCTTACCCTACCACTGGTCAGGTCGTTCAATACCTGACGCACCGCCTCTAGGGAGAGAGATCCCTTCGACTGCCGATTGGCCTTACGCCATCGATACAAGCGAAATGAGTCCCCAACAGTGTCACCCTTCAAAGAGATTAGCGGGGTATTGCACCCAATCACGTCATAAAACCACGTCTGAACTCACAAAGCAAAAAAAGACGCATAAGGAAAATGAAAATGCATGAACGAAAAATGCGAATGCATGAAAAGAAATGCACAAACTGAAGAATGCCTCAAGAAGGTACGTGGCCCCAGTAAAGGTCTGTCGACAGCACCGACTAAATGCATCCATAGAAAAGTAAAGGGTCTCCAAGGTCAGACTTCCCCAATCATAGAAAAGGATGTTCGAAAACTTCCTCAGGTACGACAGAAACCATAAATGGACGACGTCACCGCTCGATGCCACCATGAAACCTCCCACCACCAGCAGAATGAATAACCGGGCCATCTTCTTCACTTGCAGCCCATCCTCCACATCAATCACCCTGCTCAGCAAAACATCCTTCAGCAAGGATAGCCGAATGGAATCCACAGAGACTATCCTCCCCACATCACCAAGTGTCACACGCGTTGCCTCCGGTCTCACCAGTAAAGAGCGATCCACCTCTATCTGCTCTCCATCATAATCCAACCCCAGCAGCTGCTGCACGTCTATGAGGGTCACCGTCATCTCCCTGAATCCAAAATAAAAGGTGTGGGTAGTGTCCCACCACCTTTCTCCCAAGGCGCACAAGACCGCCGTCGAACTAGGCGTCTCATCCAGCACCGATGTCAACCTCCCAAAACCTGCTGATGATACCATCCAACGCACCACAGGTGGAAGATGATCCCAGACATCCTTAAGCCCCGTCGTCCCATGGGCACGCATGTTCTTCAAAGATATATCGGACTGGCAAAAAGAAAAGCCTCATCAAAAGTCAAACAAGAAAAACCACCAAAAAGAGAAGAATGCCAAAGGTCGGGTTACTTACATAACCGCCGAGGATCACTCTCGAAGAGCGATGACGTGATGGCTCCCGCAGCAAGGTCCGCTCATCCGCGACAGGCTCAAACGCATCAAAGGAATTCTCATTCCCCAAAGCAAGAGGCGCCCTATCCCTCCACTACACATTCGCCTAATCATTAACGGTCAACCACTCCCGGTGGACTGCAGTGCTCACAAAGACGACCATTTCTTGAAGATCAGAACGCTAAAACAATTTGCAGAAGAATCGCAGAGGGAAAGAAAGCAAAAGAAGCTGTGAAAAAATGGGGGGATTCTCCCCTTTATATAGGATGCCAAGCGCCATGCCGATCGGCATCACCCCCCACCATACCGATCGGCACTGCCCCTTGCCTTCCCGAGGTAGCCCAAAAGTCCATGCCACTGCCAAATGGCACCCTTCTTACTATGCCGACCGGCATCCCTCCTATAATTTCGTACAAAAATCCCCAAAAAATACCAGAAAACCTAAAAAAATCCTTGAAAAATTTCCAAAAATCCCGGGAGGGATTTAGAACCATTCTACGAAGAAAATTTTGCATTTCCTCAAGCGAAACCCCTCCTCCCCAACGGAATCCTCAAAATCTAAGTGAAAACTCCTCTCGACAAAGCTCCGGAAAATCCCTAAGGATCACCTGACCACTTCCCCATCGAAATTCTCTTACAACACCCAAAATAGGTTGTTCCCCCCTGCGAGGTCTCCTAAAAAGCTTCCCCAGCTATCAACTCCCCAGCTCAGATCAGAATCACAAGCTCTTTCCCCAGCAAAATCAAAATCTAATCCTCAACCATTCTTGGGTCAGAATTGGCCCCGATCTGGGATCGTCACCTAAGTTAGGTCAGAATTGACCTCGGTCCTCGGTCATTACCACTCTTGGGTCAGAATTGACCCCGATCTTGGATCGTCACCTAAGTTAGGTCAGAATTGACCTCGATCCTCGGTCGTCACCACTCTTGGGTCAGAATTGGTCCCGGTCTTAGATCGTCACCTGAGTTAGGTCAGAATTGACCTTGGTCCTCGGTCGTCACCACTCTTGGGTCAGAATTGGCCCTGGTCTTGGATCGTCACCTGAGTTAGGTCAGAATTGATCTCGGTCCTCGATCATCACCACTCTTGGGTCAGAATTGGCCTTAGTCTTGGATTATCACCTAGTTAGGTCAGAATTGACCTCGGTCCTTTGTCGTCACCACTATTGGGTTAGAATTGGCCCCGGTCTTGGATCATCACCTAAGTTAGGTCAGAATTGACCTCGGTCTTCGGTCGTCACCACTCTTGGGTTAGAATTGGCCCCGGTCTTGGATCGTCACCTAAGTTAGGTCATAATTGACCTCGGTCTTCGGTCATCACCACTCTTGGGTCAGAATTGGCCCCGGTCTTGGATAGTCACCTAAGTTAGGTCAGAATTGACCTCGGTCCTCGGTCGTCACCACTTTTGGGTCAGAATTGGCCCCGATCTTGGATCGTCACCTACGTTAGGTCATAATTTACCTCGGTCCTCAATCGTCACCACTGTTGGGTGATATTTGGCCCCGATCATGGATCGTCACCTAAGTTAGGTCAGAATTGACCTCGATCCTCGATCGTCACCACTCTTTAGGTCATAATTGACCTTGCTAGACCTTTACCCTAAGCCCACAGATTTGGCTTTGATCCGCAGAATTGGTCATCCCCTGCACACTCCTTAGGTCCTCAGAATCGGCCTCAACCCTCTGAATCGATCATACTCCCTCAAAGGCATCATGTGGTGTCTATTCGACGGTCATCATTTGTTACAAACTCACCCATCGAGGGGATCTGTATACACCCCATTCTATTACCCCCTGACTCTCTTTAGGTCCCTAGTACCTCCCTTCATAACTGCAAAACCCTGGTCACGTCCTGAGTATTGACCTGAAAGCCATTGGAGACTCCCCAGCTCAGTTTGACCCAAAAGTCAAACTCTTAATCTCGACAGATACTAAATGAATCTTTGGAGGGCACTGAATATCCTTTCCAATGGTTTGCCCTGTGCACGATTTCGACTTACCATGAGGATGAACGGTCCGTTTGCGTCTGAAACTTGACCTAGAGGCCACCGGGCACTCCCGAGCTCAGTTTGACCTAAGTTAACTCTTCAGCTCAACCGAGTCTGAATGAATCTTCAAAGGGCCCTGAATACCCTTTCCAACGGTCCACCCCGTGCGCGATTCTGACTTTCCATGCAAACGAATGATTCGTTTGACTCCGGGAGGCCACCGAGCGCTTCCCGGGCCCAATTGACCAAAGTCAACTCTCCAAACTGGGTCAAAATCTTTGGAATGTTTAAGTACATATCCTAACCTTTCCAACGGTATGCCCCGTGTGCAATTTGGATTTACCATGCGGATGAAAGATCCGTTTGCGTCCGAATAATTCCCCGTCCAATGGATCAACAAACGCTTTCGAGCCATATTTGACCCAAAGTCAACTCCTGAACCCGGGAGCGGTCCAAGGGACTTTAAAAGGTATCTGAATTACCTTTCTAATGGTATGCCCCGTGAGCGATTCTGACCAACGGTTTGCCCTCGACGACCGATTTTCCGAAAAAGCGTAAAGCGCACTACCAATTGGGAGGTTCTAGACCTTGCCTATCGGCACCTGCCTGCCGATAGGCAGGAAGGGGTCTATGCCAATCGGCACTGAACTGAGCCTATAAAATTAGGTCTTCACCTCATTTGCAAGGGGAGCCCAGATCTGATAAAAATCCCTCTCAACGAATCCCAGAAACCTCTCTCGAAGGCAGCGTGATTTCAACTTCCATATCCTCCTTTTACTCCCACTTTTCATCATCCCTTTCATCAAATTTGGTGAATCAACCACTCTCCATCATCATTCAAAGTGCAAGGGCTGCCCTCCAACATTCAAGATCAAGCTCAAGATCTTCAAGAAGGTCCAACTTTCTCAAACTCTCTCCTAAATTCTATTGAATTCCTAATAACTTGTTTTCTTACTTAGCACTTTTATTATCTCATCTCACACATCCTAATATACTTTTTATTTATTACTATTGTACATCTCTTACTTTCATATAAATAAAACCCAAAAAATAAGAAAAAGAAGATTTGCTCATAAATTCTAAATAGGGATTCTCACACTTTTTCCACACTCATCTCACAACTAAAACACTTTTTTCGATACACACACACACTCACAAATAAGAGATTCCCCATTTGGATTTATGGGATAAACCCCACCCCTCATTTTGTATGCTAACTACGTGGACTTTGATGCCTCTATAGGCTACGTAGGCGTCTCGGGGTAAAACTCGAGACTCGAGTCCTTTTTCTCACTTTTTATCTCATCTTCTATCTTCTTTTTAATCCATTTTCCTTATATGCTATATACTTGCTCTTAGTGACGTTTTACTCCATATGCATTATCGTTACATTATAACGATCAACGTAGGGATAATCACGTAAATCTTATTTTTCTAATATTATTCTTAATATCTTCTTACGGATGACTCGCTTGATCTTTTTCATGATACAAGTCGAGGATTCCTACATCCATTCTATATATATACACATGCACACATATCACGGGAGGAAACATAAGGGAAAATAGCAAATATCCATGAGAGACCGAAAGGGCGGAATGGGTGCCTAACACCTTCCCATTTCGTAACTAAACCTCCGAACCCTTCTCGAATCATTTTGGTTCCACGCACTAGTATGTCTTTGGATGCTATCCTTCGAGGTGGCTTCATCTTTTTTTTTTCTTTTGTCTGTTTTGAGTAAAATAGACTGGCGACTCTGAATCTCTCTACATTTTTTCACACCACAAACGATGCCGGCTGAAGCGCTCTCGAGAGGGACGCGTGGGACCCGAAGGATCCTTTCCTCCACGCGCCCGCTCGCGGGGATCAGGATCGGGGATGGCCACAATATCCATATCTAACTCAGTAACCACACATATCATGTCCATATTCAACTCAGTAACCACACATATTATATCTATATTCGACTCAATAACCACCCATATCATATCTATAATCAACTCAGTAAGTACAACATATCACATCTATAATTCACTCAATGACCATATCCATATCTAATTCAGTAACCACACATCTCATATTTATATTCAACTCGGTAACCACACATATTATATCTATATTCAACTCAATAACCACCCATATCATATCTATAATCAACTCAAGTAGGTACATTCAACTCAGTAACCACACATATCATATCCATATCCAACTCAGTAATCACTCATATCATATCCATATTCAACTCAATAACCACACATATCATATCTATATTCAACTCAGTAACCACTCAAATCATATCCATATTCAACTCAGTAAGTATATCATATCTAACCCCATCCATATTCAACTTATTAAGTACCAAATATCATATCTATAATCAACTCAGTAATATTATCCATATCCAACTCAGTAACCACACATATCATATTCATATTCAACTCAGTAACCACACATATCATATCTATATTCAACTCAGTAACCACTCATATCATATCCATATTCAACTCAGTAAGTATATCCTATCTATACCCTATCTATATTCAACCCAGTAAGTAGCACATACAAAATCTATAATCAAATTAGTAACCATATGCATATCCAACTCAGTAACCACAAATATCATATTCACATTCAATTCAGTAACCACACATATCATATCTATATTCAATTCAATAACCACCCATATCATATCTATATTCAACCGAGTAACGACTCATATCATATCTGTATTCAACTAAGTAAGTATATCATATCTATACCCTATTCATATTCAACCTACTAAGTACCACATATCATATCTATAATCAACTTGGTAACCATACGAATATCCAACTCAGTAACCACACATATCATATTCACATTCAACTCAGTAACCATACATATCATATTTATATTCAATTCAATAACCACCCATATCATATCTATATTCAACTCAGTAAGTATATCATATCTATACCCTATCCATATTCAACTTATTAAGTACCACATATCAAATCTATAATCAGCTCAGTAACCATATCCATATTCAGCTCAGTAACTACACATATCATATCCATATTCAACTCAGTAAGTACCACATATCATATTTATGATCATGTATAAATACATCTTACCAGTGAGTACACTCACCTTGACAACTTAATGGGATTTTTCCTTTGCCTTTGTCTGGCACTTTTTCAACAAGTTCTTCTTCCCTTCCTATCATTCTTACAACATGAGTAATGTCATAATAATATCAAAAATCCAAAGAGTAACTTAAACGTAACTCAATTCATAAGCATCATATTATCCCATTCACATCACTTATCATAGATAAATTTCCATCTAAATTCATGTCAATATAGTTAACGTATCCAAATCATATACTAAAAATGATTTTATTTCTTATTGGTAATCCAATTATTATCATATTAGGTTTCCAATACAACAGACGAAACATCATTTCAGGTTCCTGGACCGAGTTATGCCCATTTCTTCAGTACATAGCAAATCTGCCCTATAGGCTCATCCATCGTTTAGTCAACTTCCAGGAATTTTTATAATCCAATATCAGTAAACATATTTAATAATACGAAATTAAAGTTTCATAATTTTTAGAGTTCATTTGCTATGTCAGACCAAATATCGAACACATGGTATGCGTACTTACACTTTTGTGGCAGATTTTATACCCAAACCTCCAACTATCCCCCAAGATTCATTTATTGGTGTTTTTACCTAATATTCATATATGTTATGAATATATGAGTCTATTTTCATCTCCAATTGGAATTACTCAATTCTAATAAGTATCCAAAAAGATATAGAAGTTTGACTACACAAGGTTCCTAACCGAAGCAATTTCAAGGTTATACATGTTCAATATTTTGCATAAACTTGCATCTATTAATGCCTATAAAACAAGGTGTGAAAGTTATATATATAATATATGATTTATACAAGTTCAATAAGTAACACAAAGAAAATAACAAGAATTACATATAGAATTACCTTAAGTACTTTTCCGTAATTTCTCACAAATTTTTCTCCAAATTTTCTCCTCAATTCTTCTTCTTCGACTTCCCACTTCTCTTCCTATCAAGACAAACTCTTTAATGGGTGAGTTTTGGCTGAAGGAGGAGGTAATATAAAGGTTTTAAAGTCTTCCAAACTCACCTTCTTCCTTAACCAATCAAAATCCACCATTTGTTATACTAATAAGATGAAATATCATTTAACGAATGGACAAATTTTCCCCTGCTTCGTAATTCCAACATAACTTCTTGCTCGGACCTCCGTTTAACCCACTGTTTGTTTTTTTACAAACCTAACTCATATATCTAAAACTATGTAGTTTTCACCTCAAGTCAAGTATTATATTATAAGGGTCAAAACTAGTCTCCAACATGAGCATTCCTACCGAAATGTCAAAATTTTGTGTTTGTAAATAATTCGATATCTCATGATTTATGAAGGTAGGATTAGACTAAACAAAATAACCTAGTATTATATATTAATACACATTATCCATGTCCCCATTTATATCCGGGTTGTCACATTATCAGTCATTTATTAGTTAAATCATAATATCCAGTTGGTTCAGATATTGCATCACTGTCGATAAATTATTATACTAAAACTAACCACCTAATATTTAAAAAGGTTGATGTAAAAATTTTATCTTTTCAATTAATATAAAGGAATTAAACTGTATAATTAATCATTTACCATTCAATCCAATCTCATAAGAACTGAAATAACCGATATAATATAAAGGAGCTGGAGTAAACACTTCCAGTCAAAAATGAAATACAGTAATCTAACTAAATAAAATGAACAACTGAGAAGAGTAATAAACTAAATCTAAAATCTCTGAATATATGAATAAGAAGGGACGACATGTCCAACTGTTGTAAATACCTGAAAAGTAAGGAAGGATAGACACACATGCATCAATTACTAAGGTCCTGTAGCTTCCACAACATCTACAGCTCGTCGAGTGAATGGAACTCCTAGGCCTGGGTCCCTATGGCTGAGCACCTAAAAATAATTTGACAAGAAAAGATATTGCAGAAAAATGGGCCAGAGCCCGAGTTGAAAACAGTTTAAAAATCAGCAAGTGCTTAAAATGATTAATTAGCTCATATATTTTTCATGTTAAGTTATCGAACTCCCTTGAGATGCTCACCTCTCATCTAATGTGCACACCTAGCGAATATTCAAATACCACTAATTCTATTCCCATACTAACTAGTCATTACTATCTAATAACTAACCATCGTCCGATATCGTCCCCGAGTATTCCCTCGCAATGTATAACACATAGAACCAATCCTTCTTTAGCATAAATAGACACTTTCAGTTTCATATAATTAAATGTTTGCTACTTAATTCATTTCCATTTTCATTAATAACCCACCTACTTAATTCAAATAGTAGCTATCATTTCAAGTATATATGTATACACTCTATCTTATTTATATACAATATTAGCTCCTGAGACACATATGCGGTGTCTGCATACTCTGCTATCATGTCCCGTTACATCGCTCATTTTCATAAAGGACTAAAGGTTCAATCTCTCGCGAACCATCAAAACAAAACACATATATTCGAGGCGAACATAGTCCCAAGCCGATGGGCTACGCACATAACTACGCACTAATACGATCGTCATCACTATTGTTCTCGCAGATAGTCCGTACCTAGGTTCTATGCTTTAGTGGTACCAATCAATATCCCACCCGAAGGCTCGTCAAGGCATGATTGTCCACAATGCGCAACCTCTGCACAATGCGCAACCTCTGCTCGATAGCAAGCACTGTAGGTATGTTATACACATAATAGTTTATTCAACAAGCATACACACAACTTAATATATATACAATAGGTATTCTTGCAACCCAATTTCTCGAGTTTATAGATAGTATTTTCGTCTTTACTACACAATGTTGCAACCCTTAAACTTATCTATCTAACATATACCTTCTCTCTAAGGTACTATTGCTTTGCTATATCCCCTTGAATAGTCACGCTCTCAACTCCCTACTAACTAGGAATTTAATCCTTTCGATGATAGAGTAGGTTAATTTCTCTCACTTGGACAAACCTAGAAGGCTTCTAACTTGTTCGGGCCATAAAATAAGCAACCTGGAATCTCGTTAGAAGTCCAGGATTCTCATTCGAACGAGGATGTTAGAACAAATATTTTACTTCGAACAAACTCAAAAATCTCGTTAGAATGATCGTTGGAATTTTCGTTTGAACGGGGTAGTTCGAACGACCTGGGTAGGTCTTCGAACGAAAATTCTGAGATCACCTTGGTTCTTTCGAAATTCATTTTCCCCAACTTTTCCTCATCCAAATTCATCTAAAACTCATCGCAACTGCCAATCAATGATTCTAAACTATTCGTAATGTAATTTAAATGACAAATCCTTACATAATCAAATGAAACCTAAACAAATTCCTAAATCTTTAAAAGTCCCTTAATAATAAACCCATCATTAATAACCATTCAAAACTCCCAATTATATCTCGTGATTTTAACCTAAAATTTCCAGATTTATCATTACAAGAATAGGGTCATTCATCTACAAGCAAACCTATCTTCGAATTTCAAAATTAATAAACAATTCAGTCTCAAATTCATAGTATCAAGGTTATCTCATCAACTAAGGTTAACATGAAACACATATGCTCAAAAATTAAGCAAGATAAACACTTGCCTTTTCGTGAACCTTTGAATCGTTGAACGAAATTGGTATGGGGATGATCCACTCCTCGCGATCTACGCGTTGATGTGTTTTCTGGTGGAAAAACTCGAATTCTTAGCCCAAAGCACTTGTGTGTTCTCCTTCTTCCTCGTGGTTCTCTCCCTCTCTCTCACGTATGTTGGAAACTGACAAATCCCCTCAAACCCACGTACATCCCTATTTTAATTCCTAATTTTCGTCCATAATTTTTCCCAAAAGTCTCAAAAGACTAAAATACCCCTTCGGGGTGTCGTTTTGGGCAAAAATGCCCTGGAATCGAAAGAAAACACCCAAGTAGTGTTTTTTGACTATTTCGACCCTTCCGGACACACTAGCGAACTCAAAACGGCCATACGAGTTACTTAAAAATAAATTATTTCATTTTGTCCTTATAAGGTAATACTGACACGATTCATACGTGCGTCCCAACTAATTGTATTGCAGCTGTCGTATATTTCACTCCCGGCCAAAATAATATTCCCATATTCATAAATTACTTTACTGGCTAAGTAATATTCAACATAATTATTTCCGATAAATACTAGCTCTCGTCACGCTAGTAATTATTACAATTAAATCTGAATTAATTATAAATTAAATTTTCTCCCTTTAAATCAATTAATCCAAATTCCATAATTAAAGTAAAAATCACACAAAATCACGGGGTATTACATATACCAGATCAACGACAATGCATAGGGGGCAGACATTCATGGTGCAAATGTTGTTTATCAATACCAAAGCTACGATATGTCCACAGGTATCGGTAGTAATGTGTAGTGCGAATCGATGCTTACGACCCTGCATGGGGAGATTCTCATCAGAGAAGCTGATGTTTTACTGTATGGTAATAGAACCAATGGTAGATGACATGTCTATCCACGATAGATCTTGACGCACATAATCTTGAGATAATTGATGGATAAGGGAGGCTCAGTGTTCATGAGACATAGCCAGTAACTTCTACATGATAATGTTAGTGTGACATCTCGCCCAATTAAATATAGGGTGATCAGTCCTCTACCAATTAAAAACATGATATTCAGTTGGTTCATTCTTAGCATCACTGTCGAAAAACATTTTAACACATTAATCACCCAATATAAAATTAAGCTAGCTATCAAAACATTTCCAATTTAGTAAAACCAAGTAAATCCATTTCCATTAAATTTCAAAACATAAACCATTCACCACACATCGGAATGTAAATAAATATTGAACATGAATCAAGTACCGAAATAAATAAGACTGAGTAAAACTCTCAGTTCAAAGCTCCAAACCATAAACTAAACCGAATACAATAACTCTGATGAAAGACTAGAAGTGGGAGACCCATTCCCTAGAGAAGAGGTCAAGATGAAACTGAATGGAAAAGATAGATGCGTCTACCACAAGGACCTACAGCTTCCACAACAGCTGCAGCACATCAAGCAATCCAAATCTCTAACTTCGGTGTCCCTGTGGCTAAGAACCTGATATAATATATATATATAAAAAAAGAGAAAAAAATACAAGAAACGGGTCAGAGCCCGATGTGTTAAAATGATTTAGCAAGCATTTAAAACTGGTTCTTAAAACAAGTCTTATACGCATGTTAGTAATCGAACTCTCACATGAGTTTCTCACCTCTCGTCTATTGTGCACGCCTAACGTACGTCTAATCTACCCGTAGATATACCTCCTAGTCTAACTGGTAAGAAACCATACTAATACTAACTATGCTCACTAGTAGTATTCCCGTATCGCCCATACAATACGCTATTCAGATAGTTTATCTCACATACTAAGTTTCATTATTCACCGTATGAATGGTTAATCTTTTATCCACTAAGATTATTTCATTTCTTAATTCCATTTTATCTACTATTCTCATAAAGTAGAAAGTTAACCAACTACACTTATACATATATATAGTCTCATCATCCCTATATATATACACTAATCTTGCACCCTTAGGTTAAGACCACTTGGTGCAATGTAATGATTATTATTATTACCAAGTCTACTAATTTCACGCAATAGAAATATTCACAAGTTCATATATATATATAGGCACATCATCCCTATATATATATATATATATATATATATATATATATAGTCACATCATTCCTATACATATATATATATATACTAATCCTGCATCACCAGGATAAGACCCATTAGTGGACAGAACATCATGCATCCTCGGGTTAGCAACCATTAATGCACCTATCAATAATAATTCAGCACCCCCGGGTTATCACCCATTAGTTCGCCTAACAATAAAATCTTGCGTCCCCGGGTTAGCACCCATTAATGCACCTATCAATAATAATCCAGCACCCCTGGATTATCACCCATTAGTGCGCCTAACAATAGTCATCCTTGTACCCCCGAGTTATCACCCATTAGTACACTTAATATTAGAGTTTCTACACACCCGAGTTATCACTCATTGGTGCGCTTAAGTATAAGGTTCTTGCACTCCCGCGTTATCACCCTTTAGTGCTCTTAACAATAATATCACAAAATAGGCATACACACATCCTATTGTAATTTATAGGTATTTCTCCAACCTACATATATACTCTTCATATGTATTTTAACCTCATCACTACGTATAGTATAAATATTTAAATTACTATCTGTCTCGTAATCTCCAAGGTACATTCTCTCTATACCGAAATAATTAAAGTATTAATTCTCACATACTCTTCCCAAAATTCTGTCCTATTTGAATTTACTATTTTGCAGTTTCTCTCACTCCAATAAACCGACAAACTCAAAACTATACTTTGAGAAAAATCCCCAAAAATTCCCTCTTCCGCTCGAACCAGAAGGGTTGTCGTTTGAACGACTTCCACGTGTCGTTCGAGCGACTTCGCGCGAGATGCCTTCTCGCTCGAACTACTTCCTGCAAGATCGCGCGAGATGCCACTGTTCGTCTCCTTTCCCAGAATTCTGCATTTTTCACCATTTATGAACCTAGAAACCTCTAAGATTCAACACCCAATGCCTCATCAACAATACCCATCAACCCTAACAGGTTATAAATCATTCCTAACCTCATAGGATCATTAATTCACAATAAATCATCATTATTATATAAAATCCCCAAATCAATTCATATGAACCCTAATTTCCCAATTTTCAATTAAAGAACCTAGTCAACCCAGATTCATTCATCAATATATAGTTCAATTTCGTAGTTCATCCTCTACATTAATGATAAAATATTAACAACTAATTACCCCAACCTCTAATCATCATTTAACCTCCAATTTTCACCCAATTAACATGTAAATCAAAGATTGAATTCACCTACACTAACATGAGTATGATTATTGCTAAAGGAAGCAATTAATAAACACTTGCCTCGAATATGATGGTCTGATGCGTTGGTGATGTTGGTATATAAGCGTTCCTCTCTTCTCGATCTACGCATTGGTGGTCACGGTTATGCAAGGTGAGGATGATTTGGCCTTTCTTCTTGGGTTTTGGTTCTCTCCCACACATTCTATGGCCGTTCTTTCCTTACTGTGTCTCCCAACCCTAAAAGACTTTTCTTGGCTGATAAAATAACTCCCAATTTTCGTCCATTAATTAAACCCAAAAATACAATTTACCATAATGCCCTCTCAGGACGCCGGTTAGGCCTAAAATTGCCCCGGGACCCAAACTAAACACTCGGGTATACTATTTTGACTATCTCGACCCTTCCTAACTCAACGGCGCACTCGAAATGACCATAAGAGTTAATAAAAATAATTTTTCTTTTTATCCCAGTCAATTAGTCCCGACACGACTCACACGCGCGTCAGACTTAAATTACCAAACTGTCGTATTTCTCACTTCCGACAATTTATTAAATATCATAATTCCATATTACATATCACACAGTATTATTTAATAGTTCTCCACAATAAGTATTAACCCTTGTCACGCTAGTTAATAATTATTTCAATCCGGATTAATAAAAATAATTTCTCTCATTTTTAATTTAATTAATCCAACAACAATAATTAATCACATAATTATTTAAATCGTCAAAAATACGGGGTGTTACATACTTCCCCCTTACAATAGAATTTTGTCCCAAAATTTGGATAAAGTATACCAGGTACAGACAACGCTGTAAAAATATTGCGCATCGCATCCCGGTGCTCACAAGTAAGCTACTCCGTACCACCCACATAGTACGCTATCGAATACCCTTAATAATGAACACTTCACATGTGCTTGCTTTGAACTCCAGGTTACCCTCTCATATAGGCTCTTACCCAAGCCTTTCTGCTTAAGTTTCACTACTTAAACTTTATTTTATATATTCACTATCTAGCCTTCTACTATTTGCACCTTAGTAGATTTATCCTCTTCTCATATACAGATGACTTCGTCTCGTGTCGTTCATACAAGTAAATTGGTTATGCAATATATATTTCACACACAATATATACGATAATATCCATCCTTCTCCAACATTTGAAATCATAACTTGTCCCCCACCTCTAACTCTCAACTAGGACAACAACAAAGTTCACCGTTCCAAACTTCTACTGGCACTCTGCCTGAACGTGAACTTATAGGAGTTATTTGGACACAAACTCCACTGGTGGAAGGAACTGCTCCCGTCCTCCTCTAAGCTCTCAGGCTCCACATAAAATTTTCTCTACCGCATTCGATTAAACCGCTTGTCCTGCCCATCCCTCTATGGGTATTAGGCCGTACTCAAAAGCATTTTAGTACCTATAATCTTACTATTTCAGCTACATGAAAAGATCCTTGGGGATACTCTTCCATTCTCTAGTGGAAGGAACCCCTGCTGGTTTCGAATTGTCCGCCCTCTTTCTAACAGTCAACCAACCCACTACAAGACTAACTTTGAAAATTACTCTATTGAACCCATTACCACTGTTATTTGTATCTTGATACATTTTATACTCTCTTGAATGTACTTCTAATCGTGATACGCATGACGTCATATCGTGTGACACAAGTCTCTTTTCCCACTCAAAAATCTCAGCTTATTTTGAAACGTTAGTCTCTAACAAATCTTACGGAGTAATCTTCGGCTTACCCGACTACATGTTATCGAATTCACAAAATAATCATAATCCACCGTTTGATTCAATCCCCCAGGGCACCCATATACCCTATGCCTCGCGCATTTTTATACAAATGACATAAAATTTTCTTACTTCAATTCTTGCACACTAGGTATGCTGATGTGGTAGGGGTGTACTCAACCACCCCACTAGTCAAAACTTAATCAATCCTTCAATGGTATCATTGCTTTATTCAGAATGATACTAAGACTAGGCGACTTTATTAGCCTTAAGTCATAAAAGAATTATCAACTCTCAATTATATTCTCCTTTAGGTACAATAACCCACCTACAAAACTTATGTACTATCGACCAAACTTCTATCCAACTCCCGACATTCGCTAGTTTCATGCGTGGGATGTCTCACAAAGCGAAATCCAAATAAGGAACCCCCCCGATACACTACTATCTAACCTAATCGGTTGTCGAGGTCCGTAAGGACTTCAGTACCTACTATGTACTTTCCCACAATCTACGTATCATGACATAAAAGTCTACTCGTCCACTCTCATGTCCCTAAAAATGTAACATGAAGCATAGCACCCTTACTAACCCAAGTACTCAGCGCAATAAATATAACGGGTTCTATCTCTCTGCTTGAAGAAGAACAAAATAAAACCTGAGTCTCCTCAATAAAATAATTTCCTACACACCGGAATCACATATCACCAGACAACATACTCGCTGAGGTCTATAATACCATGAAAATTTTCATATATTCATATATCTGGCCCCAACCCTATTTCAGGTGGTGCTGCACAAAGTAAGGATTTCTCCTCCCGGAGTATCTGTCACGATAGTCGTATTACTACATTCTTACTATCGTTTAACCATACGGTAATTAATCACTACACATTACCATAATAACTCTACTAAAGCTGACTCAATGCAGTAGTAAATTATAACAACAAAGCATATTCTTAGGGCCCACCCAGTTCACTCACGAGTAATCATCAAAATGCCCTGCTAACAATGATAAATACGTTGTAACAAGACCGTTAAAACTAACGTTCCCACTAAACTCAACCCGCACACAAAGTTTAAGGTTTCCAATTTACATAAAAGTTATGGTACACCCATGTCACTAGAATCTATCCTTTACTCACAAGGAAGAAGCAAAACCTCACCAGTCTCGCCAAATCACAGGGTCGCAGCACGTGACTGCCATCACGACCCGTGAACATCTACAATCATCATACATCCTAGGATTTCATCCTATAGTTCTCCTCTTTCATCATGGATAATTTATTCCATCATGTGGATTTCACGCCCATTATTGAAACGTTAGCCCAAACTCTCTAGGCCTCAATTATAGCTTTATTCCCTGACATATTGTATGCTACTTTTAATGAGGACTCTACTGGTCCATCCTGAACCCATCACTCTCGGGTTATAAATTTCTTGGGCCTAATTCCCTTGACTCCAAATTCTTTCACTAAAAGTCTCGATCCTCCAATTGTTATGCCTAACTGGCATGGTTTACCAATTCTAATCTCTTCGGTCTCACTTCTCAATTGTGGACACCAATAATACTTGTAGTTCTACTTCCTTCACATAAGGAAAACTTCATGAACCATTTTCCCCATCACTGGTCCCACTGACCATTTCTGGAATGTCCTTCTCTCGGACCGAGTAGTCTTAACTTGCTGGCTACACTTTCTTTTCAGAACTATGGTTGGCCTCCACGGACCTGATTGACTTCATCGTCACTTTGTAGGAAGTTATTCAATCAAAATCACCTAAATGAGTTCCCCATTGGGCACACTCTCAGGCGGTGTTTCACTAACACCGTTATGTTCAGTTCTTCCCTTTGGTTGGATTCTCTAACCCTCTTTGCTCACTTCTTCTGGCAAGACTGTACTCACTAACAACCGTATGACTTTGACGACATCAACATTAGTCATCCTAGCTGGATTTCTCATTCATGCTTGTATTCTACTCACGGGTCCTTTATCAATTATAGACCCTTTGGATAATTTATGCCCCTCTGCCAGGTACGAAGTTCATTATGCAATTCGACCTTCCTCTCACGATCGGTTTCTATCTTACTCATTGTACTAAACATCAAAATTTTACTCGCATTTTGTTACCACATCGAATGGAAGACCTCACGGTCAAATCGTACCCAAATTTCTTTCTAAATTTCAAACACAGTTCTTCATATATGGTGATTGTCTCTAATCACTACATGATGCTCCTAAGAGCTATAGCTTTTAACTCCAAATTTAATTATGAGTGTCATCACAACCCACTCTACACCATTGCCTTCGGATTTTCTACTTCCGCTGGTTTGTTACATTTTCTCATTTTCTTCTCCGTATTTTCACCGATGGGTTTTCAAAAGAGTCCCTCTGATTTCCCCTTTATCGACTATGCTAGGTGGTCCTGAAATCACTCCACCATTATCTACGACTGTGTCCTGGGAACCCATAATTCCCAAGTGACAATTTTTCTAACTCGTGCTTAAGTAATCCTCATGGTGATTTTTGTCCCGATCACTCTTTCTCGATTGCGCTATGTCTTCTGTTGAGCTTTTTCAGGCCCTCGTTGGTCGTCTTAAAATGTTCGGTGTTCTAATCAAACAGAATTTCATATAATGAGTCACATCCATTATAATTCGTAGCAGGATAACGTAAGTCGCATACGTAAGTTAACACACCAACCCTATCATAAGGCTCTACATCAAAGAACGATGCGCTGAAACGTAATAAGCAGCACAGATCCTAAGGAAACTAGAACCTGATGCTCTAATACCACCTGTGACACCCCGCCCAATTAAAGATAGGGTGATCAGTCCTCTACCAATTCAAAATAGGATATTCAGTTGGGTCATTCTTAGCATCACTATCGAAAAACTTTTTAACACATTAATCACCTAATATAAAATTAAGCTAGGTGTCAAAACCATTCCAATTTGGTAAAACCAAGTAAATCCATTTACATTAAATTTTAAAACATAAACCATTCACCACACATCAGAATGTAAATAAATATTGAACATGAATCAAGTACCAAAATAAATAAGACTGAGTAAAACTCTCAGTTTAAAGCTCCAAACCATAAACTAAACCGAATACAATAACTCTGATG
Source organism: Sambucus nigra (assembly GCA_949130495.1). Classification (NCBI taxonomy): domain Eukaryota; kingdom Viridiplantae; phylum Streptophyta; class Magnoliopsida; order Dipsacales; family Adoxaceae; genus Sambucus; species Sambucus nigra. The sequence continues at coordinate 86,921,364 of OX422215.1, read as the reverse complement.
AAAGACTAGAAGTGGGCGACCCATGCCCTAGATAAGAGGTCTAGATGAAACTGAATGGAAAATATAGATGCGTCTACTACAAGGACCTACAGCTTCCACAACAGCTGCAGCACGTCAAGCACTCCAAATCTCTAACTCCGGTGTCCATGTGGCTGAGCACCTGATATAATACATATATATAGCAAAAGAGAAAAAAAATACAAAAAACGGGTCAGAGACCGATGTGTAAAAATAATTTATCATGTATTTAAAACTGGTTCTTAAAACAAGTCTTATACGTATGTTAGTTATCGAACTCTTACATGAGTTTCTCACCTCTCGTCTATTATGCACGCCTAACGTACATCTAATCTCCCCCTAGTTATACCTCCCAGTCTAACTGGTCAAAAACCATACTAATACTAACTATGCTCACTAGTAATATTACCGTATCGCCCATACAATACGCTATTCAGATAGTTTATCTCACATACTAAGTTTCATTATTCACCGTATGAATGGTTAATCTTTATCCACTAAGATTATTTCATTTCTCAATTCCATTTTATCTACTATTCTCATAAAGTAGAAAGTTAACCCAGTACACTCATACATATATATAGTCTCATCATCCCTATATATATACACTAATCCTGCACCCTTAGGTTAAGACCACTTGGTGCAATGTAATGATTATTATTATTACCAAGCCTACTAATTTCACGTAGTAGAAATATTCACAAGTTCATATATATATATATATATATATATATATATATATATATATAGTCAGATCATCCCTATACATATATATATATATATACTAATCCTACACCCCCGGGCTAAGACCCATTAGTGCACCTATCCAGAACATCATGCATCCCCGGGTTAGCAGCCATTAATGCACCTATCAATAATAATTCAGCACCCCGGGTTATCACCCATTAGTGCGCCTCGCAATAAAATCTTGCATCCCCGGGTTAGTACCCATTAATGCACCTATCAATAATAATCCAGCACCCCTGGGTTATCACCCATTAGTGCGCCTAACAATAGTCATCCTTGTACCCCCGGGTTACCACCCATTAGTACACTTAACAATAGAGTTTCTACACCCTCAGTTATCACTCATTGGTGCGCTTAACTATAAGGTTCTTGCACTCCCGGGTTATTACCCTTTAGTGCTCTTAAAAATAATATCACATAATAGGCATACACACATCCTATTATAATTTATAGGTATTTTTCCAACCTACATATATACTCCTCATATGTATTTTAACCTGATCACTACGTATAGTATAAATATTTATATTACTATCTCTCTCGTAATCTCCAAGGTACATTCTCTCTATACCGAAATAATTAAAGTATTAATTCTCACATACTCTTCCCAAAATTCTGTCCTATTTGAATTTACTATTTGGCAGTTTCTCTCACTCCAATAAACTGACAAACTCAAAAATGTACTTTGAGAAAAATCCCCAAAAATTCCCTCTGTCGCTCGAACCAGAAGGTTTTTCATTTGAATGACTTCCACGTGTCGCTCGAGCGACTTCGCCCAAGATGCCATCTCGCTCGAACTACTTCATGCGAGATCGCGCGAGATGCCACTGTTCGTCCCCTTTCCCAGAATTCTGCGTTTTCCCACCATTTATGAACCTAAAAACCTCTAAGATTCAACACCCAACGCCTCATCATTAATACCCATCAACCCTAACAGGTTATAAATCAATCCTAACCTCCTAGGATCATTAATTCACCATAAATCATCATAATTATATAAAATCCCCAAATCAATTCATATGAACCCTGTTTCCCAATTTTCAATTAAAGAACCTAATCAACCCAGATTCGTTCATCAATATATAATTCAATTTCGTAGGTCATCCTCTACATTCATGACAAAATATTAACAACTAATTACCCCAACCTCTAATCATCATTTATCCTCCAATTTTCACCCAATTAACATGTAAATCAAAGATTGAATTCACCTACACTAACATGAGTATGATTATTTCTAAAGAAAGCAAGTAATAAACACTTGGCTCGAATATGACGGTCTGATCCATTGGTGATGTTGGTATATACGTGTTCCTCTCTTCTCGATCTACGCATTGGTGGTCGCGGTTATGCAAGGTGAGGATGATTTGGCCTTTCTTCTTGGTTTTGGTTCTCTCCCACACTTTCTATGGCCGTTCTTTCCTTCTTATGTCTCCCAACCCTAAAGGACTTTTCTTGGCTGATAAAATAACTCCCAATTTTCGTCCATTAATTAAACCCAAAAATACAATTTACCATAATGCCCTCTCAGGACGCCGGTTAGGCCTAAAATTGCCCCGGGACCCAAACTAAATACCCCGGTATACTATTTTGACTATCTCGACCCTTTCGGACACAACGGAGCACTCGAAATGACCATACGAGTTAATAAAAATAATTTTTCGTTTTATCCCAATCAATTAGTCCCGACACGACTCACACGTGTGTCAGACTTAAATTACCAAACTGTCGTATTTCTCACTTTCGAGAATTTATTAAATATCATAATTTCATATTACATATCACACAGTAATATTTAATAGTTCTCCACAATAAGTATTAACCCTTGTCACGCTAGTTAATAATTATTTCATTGCGGATTAATAAAAATAATTTCTCGCATTTTTAATTTAATTAATCCAACAACAATAATTAATCGCATACTTATTCCCATAATAATAATTAATCACATAATTATTTAAATCATAAAAAATACGGGGTGCTACAGTTAGCTGACATTTGGTAGAGTTACTCTTGAATCATATGGTTCTCTTTGGGGAGAAATGTGTTGGCCCCGAACCTTTCTCTTTTTGGGTGGGATTATGAGGAGCGGAGTGCCATCATGATCAGGTGAAGAAGTCGACTTCTTTATCCTGGGAGCTTAGGGTATTTGTCTGCGCTTATCGTCTGGTTTTTCCATGTAGAGTTAGAGATCTACTAAGGATATGGGACTGCAAACATGTGGTGTTAGATCTAGGATCATCACTTTAGTTCAATCAAGGACTAGAAACTGATTTTTTTCAGTGGGAGTATTGTCTAAGATTTTAGGAAAAGTAACTCCGTGTTAGTGTCTGGGGCAGGAGTGAGAATTTTTGCCACTGTTTCGAGTACTTTCTCATCCTTCCAATATGGAGTATCAGAGGGTGCTCTTATAGATATTTATGATCCTAACCAGATTTTGTTATCCAAGAGTAATATTTAAGGTCTTCATTGTCAGAAAAGGCATCAGATTTGTTGGGGTTATATCTCTCACGATGTTCATGGCTTCTCAGTAGATGTTCCCATAATAGTACGGATACTCAACATATTTTTCTCCTTAGGGTTATAGTGTTTTGAAACATCTAGGGGTAGCTAATGCTGACACTATATAATGAAGGCTATTAAACTTACCACGTGCATGGTTGTGGGGAATATGATTGACGACTTCCATCTCGACACTGTATGAATATTTCCAGGTGGGGGACCTTTTGGTGAAGGATAGACTTGGTGGGTCATTTATGGTTGGAGTTCAATGATTCCCACTATATGAGCCGCATCTAGATAGGTCTTTCTGTAGTTGCACTCATAATGTGTATGGTGATGGGTCTATGGGGATATCCCGAGTATGAAGTGGCCGGAAGCTTATTGTAAAATGAGTCGTTCTTGTTTACTATAAGGATTGACATGACATTTCCTGGGATATCTCTTGGGTGTGACAATTATAGGTGGATTAGGAACTACTTCAATGGATCCATGGTTAATTTTTCCATCTTGTAAGTCAAATGTTTTGGTAGATATTGACATTGGGGTGCATAGTTTCCTATCACTATTAAATATCTATACGGAGGACCTTTATAAGAATTGTAAACTATATAGAGTGTTGCCTCCACTTTTCATTTGATTGTCCTAGTGTTCACGGTGTTCAACGAGATTGATCTCTTCTAGGGAGGCTTTCTGCCCTAGTCAAAATTTTTAATCTTGGTTGCTAGGAGCTTTGAAGGAAGTAAGCCCTTGGCCATGAAGGCCTAATCTGTTGCCTTAGGAGAGGTCCCATTGTGTCATCATCTCCCAGATTTGGGACTTAAGGACAAACTCGACTCCCAACTTGGGAGTGGTGTTTCTTTTTATTATCAAGAGATGGTCGAAGAAATCTATGATTCCTTGCTCTGGGAGATGAGTGTAGTATACATGTTCGGGGATTTTGAGATTAATCCCGGGTTGCGAAGGTGGTGTCTATCCCATATGGGACATTGTTTAGGTTTTAGGTTGATTCATTGACAAGGGTTAATACTTTCATTGGCATCTATTAGGATCAAGTGAATGACAATAAAATGGGGGTCTTGTGGTTGGGATTCTCGAGGAGGATGTAGGGTAGGAGTCTCTTGTTATTAGTGGTATGAAGTATGGAATATTATTTGAGCAGACATGACTCATCGGCACTCTCGGAGTTGGTTATACCTATCTCTTAGAAGACTTGGGTGAGGATCATATGCTACTAAGATAGAATTGGCTCTTACTTTTGCTTCCCAATTGGAGTCTCGATGATTGGCATGGGCTAAGAATCTTTCCTCTTCTTCGTATAGTAACTCGTGAAAAGATCGATAACACCAGGTAATACGGTCGTCGGCCTTAAGATGTCTATCCCGTTCAATTATCTGAATTACAGGGATAGGTATTATGGTGTTTGAACCAAGGGTTATTATGTCTGGTGATTTATATATGTGGCATCTCCTTTAATTTATGAAGTGCTAACTCGAAAGGTGTCTGAGGTAGTAGGAAATTAGTTATCGCCGCTTGAATTTGAGTCTAGATGGGCAAACAAATTTACTTTGGGGGATCATCTGTCTATCTGGTGGAATGGATTAATGCTGCAATGGTGACATGATTCGTTACTTAGAGGACTTTGTCATAATTTTCCTCTCATTCAGTCAAGTGATCGATATACTCTACTAAGGGAGTTAGTAGTTTTGGATTTTTTGAGAGCATTAATTTCATGATAAGGCGCAAGAATGGGGTGTAGTGATTAGTTCCATATGAAGTACATGGCCATGATGAATTTAGTCACATAGTCGATTGTGGGTTCAGTCTAAGAAATATTTTTTTATAGATGGCGATCGAGTGCCCAAAGGGGTTGATTTTTGGATAGGGAGTGTGTATTCATTCTCAAGTTTTGATGGATGGGGACAATCAGGGTGGATATGTTGGTATTTTTGAGGGAAGTCTCTGATATGGATTTGGTACTCGAATTGGGGTAGAAGGGGAGTGGGTTATTCGTAACATTAGGTTTGGTTGGGATGAGGCTTTTAACATCAATGAGGTTCTGGATGTCATACCTAAGTGCCCAATGGTGATGTGGCCAACTCCTTGATGGAACTGGCAGTATGAATCGTCCTGTTAATTTTTATTTGGGATGGCTGGTGGTGGCTAATGATTGAGCGGTATAAGGCGACCAACTGATTTTAAAGCTATAAAGATCCAACTAGAGGGCCTTGTATATCCATGAGGTGTCTCTGCCTCGTTCGTTCCTCTTTGTGGGGAGGAAATACTTGGTATGCTTATTGGGAAGTTCCTAATTGCTAAGGTGTAGTTTTAGCAACCATGACCTGAGAGGCATTGGGTGTTAGGTACGACTCGAGCGGTGAGTTGATTACTATAGTGGTGATGTGGGATGTAGAAGGTCCGAGTTATCCCTTTTTGGCAGAGAATTGATTTTCGAGTTGGTGAGACTCTTCAGAGGATTTAGAAGGTTTGGCAGCCATTATAATGCCCAACCCAAATTTGGGTCACCGCCGGGTTAACCCACACCAATTCAAGTAGTTAAAGGGAAATAGGGAAGTACAATACTATTATTCAAGAAAAACCCTTTAAGTGCACCATTTTATAAGGATTAAATTATCGTTTTTAATTGAAAAAATAGTGACCACTTTATGTAGTTAGGTTAATCAACAAAGTTTATTTAGGAAAACTTGTTGAATCCCATATTACTTAATTAATAAGAAATAAAACATGATTTTCCCAATGTTATTGGACCACTTGGCCAAATGCGCAAATAAAATGATTTAAAATATTCCAAATCAAAGCTTTCAAAAGACAAGTTTAAATATAGTGGCAGAGCTTCTAACGACGATTATTACCCTTGGGAGCCATACTGGCATCCTCGCCAACGTTCCTACTCGATGTGTTTGGGTGGGCGTGGGGTTTTTAACATAAAAACAAGGGTGAGTGAACGCTTAACAAGGTGGGAAATACTAAGCTATATGTTTTCTACTAAAATAATATACATATAATATGTATTTTAAACAATTTTGAAGACGTTTAACAATTTAGCTAGTATTAATGTAAAAACCATGCAATGCACCCGAACGGCGTACTTATACTTACACTTAACCATTTCATAACACCCTTTATTGAGTCTAGAGACTATTTAACAAAATTTTATTCCTTAGCCTACATTTTATCCCATTCATTAAGTTACCTTATTTACATTCCTTAAGCACAACCAAGTTCATTTTCATTTACATTGTCCTTTCTCAGAATCCTCCAATTATCCGCATACTTTAACAAACTCTACACTGCCGGCCATGATACCATATGCTCTGTCCAGTGATTTTGGGTCTTTTACCCTAGATCTCTAGTCCCTCGTTAATTCTTTCCCGATCTCATCTGAGTCCATATTAATGTGTTTTAATATTTTTACCAATGTACACATTAGTACTTTACTTTCAACATTCTCATGCCATTTCGTACGTTTATCCGCTTTTTAACAAAACTGACCGACAAGGTCAAAAGACAGAGTCCAACCATTATGACCTTCTAATTTTACCAAAATTACCTTTTTACCCTTCCTTTATCGAAATCTTGTGAGAAATTTAATTTTCTCATTATGGGATCACAAGTTATCATTTCATGTTCAAAAATCACACTTTATCCTTTTTCTCCAAGAAAGTCCCATTTTTTTATATTTCTTTTCAAGAAATAGATTTAATGTTGAAGCACCTTATACTCTTGACTCACTTGAGTCTACATTGTATAAGTGCTCATCTAGTTTGGAAATTGTGACAAAATTAGAGTCCCATTCCCTAGATACCAAAGAGCCACATAATCTTCTTCTTAAGACACACTTGATTCAATCGAAGGTATAAATCTCAATCACACACTAGGGTTGCATACATTGTTCATATATTGCATTAATTGATTGTGTGTGAGTTGTGTGTGTTAAATCCCATTTAAGTTGATTTTAATAATTTTTGGGAATTTTTAATAATTTTTAAATCATTTTTTGAAATTAAAATTTGGTTTATAAAACTTTTGGGGTCATTTTGGAATTACTCCCTAAAAGTTGATTTAGGTAGGATTCGAATGCGCTTGAGACAGAGATCATCACATCCCCCTACATCTGTCCATGTTATACCGACTAGATTTGTGTTTGTTACAAGACACATAACTCGTGTGTTATCTCAGCTATTGGATCATTGTTATTAACGTTCTGCTACGTCCAAAATCAATCCTTGTGTAACCTCTATAGACCAATCAGAGGACGTTTAATCCATCGCTTTTATTTCACCGTTGGATCAAAGTCAATTGGCCAAGACCAAATCTCAGCCTTAGATTTGGATAGCCATTCTCGAACCTTCGCCTCTCAGTATAAAAGGATGCCAAGCCTCTGAATTCAAAGACGTTTGGAAATTCGACTAAATAGAGAGAGAAGAGAGAAGAGAGAGAAGAGAGAGAGAGAGAAGAGAGAAACATGTTTTAAACCCTAATTCATTTTTCTTAAATCGTTAACACCAAACACCATACCTGAGTGTTTGAGAGTTACTTTTGGTAGAGGTTTGAAGGCAGATCATGGTTTGAATCCTCTGAGTTTGAGATCTTGTGTCCAACTGAAGCATTTCGGTTAGATCTGTTTTTCTTTTTCATAGAAACTGTAGATCTAGCTATTTTATATTATATTACACTTAGATCTGCATTATTTTGTTTCTCATCTTGAGAAAACACATTTGTTTATTACTGTTCTGTAAATGTTTTTCAAAACGTTAAAATCAACAAATTATTCCTTTTCTATTTCTAGTTGTCATGAAACAAGACTTTTGACCTAGTTGGAATCGCAATTAGTGGTTTTCAATTTCAAAAATATTTTCAAAACCCTCTGAAATTGATTAAGACCTTGAACCGTCTTTCGAGCAAGGTAACCTTGGATTCTGGGATTATATTAAAAGGTCAAATAAAGTCTTTTTGTTTCTAAAGAAGAGAGAAATTGAAAACAACATCATTTAGATCTGATCTGTAATTTGCTAGGACTTGTTTGTATAAATAAGTGTGTGTGTGTGTGTGTGTGTGTGTGTGCATGCATGTGTTAGAACACCTTCACAAACACTTGTCACACTACAACACAAGAAGTGTTGGCTGTAAGATCTTGAAACTTCAAGAGTCGATGTAAAGACTGAATATAGTGGAGAAATTAGCAAACTGAGAAAGCAACATCACCATCAGATCTGCAGAAAAGTTAGAATCAAACCAGCGAGTACATATTCTAAACTTATATAGGTCTATTTTGTGTGCATGTGTGTTATATAGTTTGTAACTTGTATATTTTATTTTAGTGGATTTTTGGTTTGTGACTTAGAAGTCACAGTGGATGTTCCTCAGTTGGGTGAGGTTTTACCATGTTAAAAAATGCCTTATTCTTAATCTTTCTACATCTCCTCATCTCATTCTTGTGGTTATGCTGATTTAGTTGACTTAATATTTTTAGTTTTGGTTTTCAAAACTAGTTACGAAGTCTTGATCATATGTCTTACATTTTTCATTAAACACATCTTGTGATTACCTAGTTTTGATTTAAAGAAAAGAGTTTCTCCAAAAAATAGTTCGGAGTTACTTAGACTGTTTAATCCTGAATTAAACAACTTGAGTAACAACTTTTTCAATTGGTATCAGAGCTTTGGAAATTCTTTTTAAAGATCCCGTGTTTCTGCAATTGTTTTCTTAAATAAAATAATGGAAGAGAAATCTAAAAGATTTGGTAACTTGTCCAGACCTCCTATCTTTGATCGAAACAACTTCCCTTACTGGAAAGTAAGGATGGTTTCTTTCATACAACGAACCTTAGGAGATGATGTCTGGGATATTGTTGAAAATGGTTATACTTATACTACTAAACTAGCCATTGAAGGAAGCAATGAGATAATTTAGAAAGTATTAATTGAATTTACTCGAGAAGAGAAGCAAGCCTCTCTGAACAATAACAAAGGCAATTATGCCATTTTTATGTCTATAAATGAACATGAGTTCAAAAGGATCTCATATTGTACCACTTTTAAGGAAGCTTGGGATACACTGGTTACTGCACATGAAGGTGACATTAGAGTTAAGGCTGATAAAACACAGATGCTTATCCAGCAGTATAACTCTGTAATCATATCTGACTCTGAGTCATTTGATGACTTTTACATGAATTTAACTGATATTGTGAACAAACTACATGCTAATGGGATAACTTATGATAGACATGAAATTGTCTCTAAAATTATAAGGTCATTACCACAGAGATTTGATAACAAAAGATATGCTATTGAGGAAATGAGTGATCAAAATCTCACTCCTAAATTACTCAGTAGTAAACTGAGAACGTGGAAACGGAATTAGAATTTAAGAAACAATTGACCTAGTCCCATAGGAAACAAACTAGTTCCAATTTGAGTTTCTCCTATAAGCTGATGAAACCTGAGCTTAGTATTCCCAATAATGATTCTGATGAGGAATGTGATATAGATAGTTTGGATAATCAAATTGCATTGATGTCAAAGCAGTTTAAGAAAATTGTGAAATTTAGAAATAAAATGGCAAACAGATAAGGCAAGACAAATTATCCAACTCAGTCTAACCATAAACCTCATGAGAAAGGTCAAGACAAACATCATAAGGACACTCACACGAGACCTACCAAAGGCTTCAAGAATATTCAATATTTTAGATGTGGTAAATTGGGTCACATAGCACAAGACTGTAGAGTTAACTTGAACATGACCAATAAACATACTAGGGCCAACAGTTGCAAGACATGGGATGACTCAAGTGATTATGAAAATGAGGAACCTGAGTCATCTGATGCTTTTGATCTTTGCACGTCTTTCTTTGCCAAGATAGTTTATAATGATGATATGCATGTGCCTATATATCAGAATGATATTAGTAGCTCTACTTCTGCTGTTATGAATCATGCTGCTACTGGTTTAGATGCTTTAATTTCTGAGAACAATGCTAGTTCTACTACGGGGTGTGTGAGTCAAAGGAAAAATGATAATGACGATGTTAATGTGTGTGTGAGTTCAAGAAATGAATCCTTAGGGGTCACTTCACACACTACACTTAGTGATTCTGACACTGAAGACCTCCCTGATATTCACATACTTTATGCCAAGACTCTTAAGAAAAGCACTAGAGAAGACTATGAAAGATCTCACTAAGAAACTAGAAGACCTAAGTCTAATGGTTAAACTTAACGCTGAAGAGTACTGGAAACATGGTAGATTTTCTCACACAATGCTCTGATACCACTTGTTGGAATATTAGGCCCCCAATTTTTAAAGTCTTAACTATAAAAAGATATTTTCCTTCTTAAATATGCGGAAGCGAAGATGATGGTTCAATTAAACAAATTATTTTTTTTAATTTCTATTCAAATTAAAATTAAACCAAGTGAAATTAAATTAAACACACACTTATGTTAATTTCACTTAAACCATTTTAACCAAAGTCCTATAAATTTTCCTAAGTCATATTTTTCATTTAATCAAAGTATGCCAAACCAAATTTTAACACATTAAATTAATGACTTGAATTAACTTAGCATTTACCCAAATAATTATGTAGCACCAAATTAAAGATAAGTAGTGATTTAAAACCAAATTGTTTCTTTTTACCTAAGCATGCGTTCTAGGTGATTTTGCAAGATAAATAAACAATGAATCACTACGCCGGGATGTACAAGGAAAAATCCATAACGGGAAAAAACCTTGGACGACCCTAGCGTTAAGTCCACTAAGTATGGTTTTACAAATACAAGACAGATGACTTACTTCCTCGACTCGACCCCTTTCAAGCCTTGACGCGTCTTCTTGTAAACACCTCCACCTAGTCGATAACCCCGGAGATCCACCGAAATCTTGGAAACCACTAATAAGACAATAAGTACACCGTCAACCACACATGGTGTCTTTCACCATGTGATAATGCCGCAGCAAAACAAACTTCTTCTTCTTTGCAGGATTTAAAAGGAAACCCAAACGAACTCTTCAAACGTTAGAATAAAACCCGGTGCCAAAACACTTCAAGAAAGATGTATATATATTGAAACTTGGAATAAATAGTATGGGTGAAAACTAGAGTGTTAAAAGATTTTTTTCTTGAAAAATTAGACACTAAAAACATGAAATTTTTCTTTGTAAATTGAAGCTCTCAAACTCTCTCTTAGAGATGGAAAGATGTGAAAAAGTTGAAAAGAAAAAGTTGGTTTCCGCACTTAATTAATCAGGTAAAAAGTTAGTGGGAAAAGAAGCGGGAAAGTGGGAAAAACTGTTCAAAAACTTCCCCGCCAAATCTCGTTCGAACGAGATTTTCATTAGAATGAAGTCTCGTTCTAATGAGCTTTCTAACGAAGTTCCGCTGTATTAAAAAATGAATTTGTTAGAAATCTCATTGGAATTCTCGTTGGAACAGCCATCTCATTCGAATGACAATTTGAATGACATTCTAGTGGCCAATTGGGGAACTCGTTGGCAAACCTCGTTCGAACGACATTCTCGTTCGAACGAAAAACCCGTTCGAACGACAACTTTGTACGAACTTACAAAAAGATGAAAAATTGAGTTTTAGCCCAGAAACTTTATATACTTTATTTTAAAGTTTGAATAAAAACTTTCTGAAAAATAAACAGCAGTTTAAAATAAAATTCACCCAATGAAAAATATTCCAAGCTCCTATATATATATATATATATATATATATATATATATATATATATATATATATATTCAAAATTCATTCATACCTTGGGAGCAATGGAACCAAAGATGTTGACGTAGAAATAAGGCACATTAAACTCGGAATTTGATGAAGCTTTAATATCTTGGCCGCCACGTCTTAAACAAACACCTCATAGGCTTGAATGGATAAACTTGAACTCTATCCTATGACTCAAATGTTTTTGTCCAGAATTGAGCCAAAACTACAAAGGATTCAATTGGAAATTTGTGTCCTTACAAATCTCCCCCTTTGGCTATTCCGGGACAAAAACCAAACAAAAATCCTAAAGGGCTGTCAATCTCACTAAACTCAAAAATAATCCCACCCAATACTTGACCCAAGGATCAAAATCTTTGCCGGTGAAAGTTGACATATATAGAAGAATTCTTGCACACTTAAGCAAACACATTAAACGCATAGGCAATATTAAAATATTAAATTCAATATAAATAAAGGCTTCCCCTTAATTAATTCTCCCCTTTATCAAACAAATGACCTACTTAGAAAGACGTCTCCCCCTAAGATAAATCTCCCTAAACTAAGATACGATTATAATAGGTTTATATACCATTTCTCCCCCAATCATTCTCCCACTTTTTGTTCAGGAATAGACAAAGGCTAAAGAATCAAATCTTAAATTATCTCCCCCATTTAAAGCATACACACCCTCTAAACTAGGCAAGGGAAAAATAGAATGGGATAACAAGATAGAAACATGCAATTGTGCATAAAGTGATGAGAACATTAAAGCACATGGGAAACAAAATCATAACTAATCCAAAAAATAGTAACAGATACCAACTATGATGCAATAAAATGATACCAATATGATACATAAAGTATTAAGCATCAGATATCAATAAAGAATGCAATAAGATAGATACCAATTATGAATTAAAGCATAAATGGACTAGAAAGCCAGGCAAAGACCAAATAAAAATATCATATATATACATACTCTAGATATACCAAAGATGCAACGCACACATATATAGATATAAACACGCAAATGACACAAAATAAGATAAAAAAATGTGTCAAATGGAAACGAAAGTGTTGGGTGTGAACTAGGAACAATTAAATTTAGACCCAATCACTTAAAATATGTTCATGGACTTCTCAATTGATTACAAACTTCATTACATTTGAATATAACCTCACGTGACAATATAAGATGAACTCAATGAACAAACATACACAATGCATGCAAGCCTAGCATGTTGATGATTCTACAAACCAATAGAGTCATGACATTGAAAATGAAACTAGGATAAACGAACATTGTGCAAACTGTTGATATACCATCCAATCTCCCTCAATAAGCATATATTATTTGAATGAATATATCACAAAAACAGGCCTTGGCAATTATTTTTCTTTTTAATGCCATATTTTATTTTAGGCCTTTGAACCACGTATTTATTTTAGGTCCAAACAAACGGTGGCTTACTATTCGCAAAGGATAAGAAATCCTTTCGGAGACCTTCCCCGTGCACATTTATATTTATCATTTTTTTATTTCTCACAAATCTCACGTGCAACGGATTTTGACATGCACTAGTCCTCCGAGGTCACAAATATGTAGATGAAAAGATTGGTAGCAGAACACCTCACAAAGATCAAATTTACACATTGATGATGCTGGGATTTAGCACCACCAGATAAGTGTTAGTGAGCTCAAGCAGTAGCAGCCATGGCAGCTATAGAGATATATGAGTGTATAGAAGGGGATGAGTATAAGAGGAAATTAGACAATGATGTATAGTGGTTCAGCGAATTTGGCCTACATCCACTGTGAGTGTGTGATCCACTAAGTATGGGCACTAATGGCCTTGGATACAATGCACATAACCCTCTCTCTCTCTCTACTGTGTGTGTACAAGCAGAGTTTTAGCTAGGGCTACTGTTCATGGATCCATCCCCTGTAGGGTTGGGGGTGACAAGTATATATAGGTCTTGGGTGGTGTAATGTACCCCCCAAGTAAGCATGGTGCATGTGAATGGTGATCTAACCAATCCCCTGTTGACACCTGTAGATGCCAAATGATGACATAATATTCCCTCACGTGAGGGTGTGATTCGGTTATAACGGTCTGCCACGTGTCATATGAGTCTGACGCGCACTGTTCCACGCGTGTCCCGAACCATGCGCTGTCATGATGTCACCCTCGGCCTATGAGACGAGGCCGAGGGCAAAGTTTCTTCCGGTAGTGAGTCTGGCTTGATTCTGGCCTCGTACTGTCGTACCCTCGTAGGGTCGTCCGGAGCCTGGGGAAGGGTCGGCCCCTCATAGGGTCGTCTGGAGCCTGGTGGAGGGTCAGCCCATCGTAGGGTCGGCTAGGGCCTGGTGAAGGGTCGGCCCCTCGTAGGGTCGTCTGGGCCTGGTGGAGGCCAGCTGGGGTTTGGTGAAGGGTCGGCCCCTCTTAGGGTCGTCCGTTGTGGAGGTAATCCTCATCTAAGCCGAGGATATAAACGGGTATATCAATCACCCCCCAGCCCTTAGCCATAGGTGTCATTGAGATGGCTGAGGGATATTTGCTGAATTCGAGACACGTGTGATCAGTTAGGTGAGTGACACCTGTGGAGATACTCATTGCTGTTCCAGTTTCCAAGGCAGGGCGGCTGTGCAGTGTGCTTGGGGCCTTGTGCCCTAATTATAGCTTTCTTTGGTAAATGGGTCCACTCATTACCAAAGTATTTAAGAGATTTTCAAATTCTCTCTCTTCATCTTCTTCTTCTTCTTCGCGCCCAAGTCTATTCTCTCTCTAGAACCAGTAAGCTTCGCCACTTGCAGCCTTCATTTCGTCAGGTCTCAGCAGCGTTACTCTCCCTCTTTATCAGGTATTCTCCTTCATTAAGAGCTTTCCTTTGTCTTCAATTCTGATTGTTTTTTAGGGTCATAGGGTTACATCAGCTTCGAGTTCCCCTTAGTTTTTTCCGGTGTCTTCTCCGGTAACTGGTTCTTGGATCGTTCTTGACGAAAACCTTTAAGTTCTTTGTTCAATCCAAAAGTCAAAACTGGTCAATTCCCCACTTGTTTGTAGCTAAATTAGTCAAGTGTAGTGTAATTTCTTCAAGTGTAGAGTCTTCCCTTTAATGCTTAGGAGGCTTTACAACCTAGTGTCTGAATTCCCACCCTTGAGAGAAAAACTCTTTGCCGAGATCCGACGAATAGAGGAAGAGGAGGAGAGGAGACGAGGGGCCGACCCTAATTGGGTACGACCCATCTTTCCCATTCCTCTTGCCACCATAAGGCCATCTGAACCCTCTGAGTCTTGTGGGTCGTCATCTCATCCGGCCGACACTCCCAAACCAAGCGAAATGGACGAGAGAGCGTTCTCTCCAACTGGTGCCGGGACGTCTGGTAGAAGGGACACGCCTGACCTTAGCCCTCCCCGAGAGGCCGAGGGTACGATCCCCTCTGAGGCTGTCCCTGTGACAACCCTGTCCCCTAATGCCTTCCAAGTGGCTTTCCCTCAGGGTCCTCCTGCAGGTGATGAGATGGAGGGGGATGAGTACGAGGACGATGATACAAATGATGAGGTTGACACTTCCCACGCCTCGTCTTTTATCTCCTCCGTTAGGGATAGGGACCTTCTGATATGGAGGCATACTTACGGAGTGCCCTCTGGGGTAACTATGAGGGTTCCCTCTGAGACTGAGAGGGTTTTTGAGGGTGAAGAGGGAGAGGTTGCAGTCTACGAGCAAATGTTCAAGGTAGGTGTCAGACTTCCCTTCCACCCTGCCATTGTCGATATTCTGTCGTCTCTGGGCGTCTCCCCCTCTCAACTTCCACCCAACTCTTGGAGGACGATTCTGGGTTACATTTCCTCGTGGAAAAACTCTTTTACTGATGAGCCCTCGTCCGATGTATTCTTGGCTTGCTATAATATCACCTCTTCATCTAAACAGCCCGGATATTATCATCTTGGGGCGAGAAGGTCTGAGAAGAAACTTCTTCATGTGTCTCAAACTTCCAATCATGATTGGAAGAAGAGATTCTTCTTCATATCTGGGGCGTGGGAGCGCTCCGCCGAGGCGTCCCCTTCTGCCGATGGTCCGAGGGTCCCTAACAAATGGTCTAATCCCTCAATGAAAGCTAGGTCAGACCCTGGACTTAGCCTAGAGGAAATGGATATTGTTGAGTATCTGAGGGGACGGAGGAGAGAGGGTGAGATCCCAAAGTTCGAAGATCTGATGACTCCTCGCTTCCTTAAAGAAGCTGGTCTGAGGGTCGGCCCTCTGACAGAACTATGTGAGTTATACTGAACATTTTCCCTTCTTTACTTATTTTTGAAGTGTTCTCTCTTTATCTCTGAACTTTTCTGACATGTCGTCCTCTTATCAGATCGTCCTGCAGGTACACCAGACTACCTCTGGGAAATGACTGCTCCAAGCCTACTTGCTGGTTTTTCGAAGAAAAAGGGGAAGGAGCCCCAGCAAGCTCCAAAGAAGACGAGGGCCTCAGGGCCAACGGTTGTTGAGCCGACCTCTGATAGCCACAAGAGGAAGGAGCCTGAGACTCCTGTTGAGCATCGGCCTGATCCAAGGACGAGGTCAAGGGTCGAAGCCTCAGAGGGTACGACCTCTTCGTCGAGCATGGGGGCTTTCTGGTCTCAGAATCTGTCCCATCTGAGGGCCGACCCCTCATCCCTTATTGCCAACTTGAGGGCGGCCAAGGCCTCGATGTTCTCCGCACCATCGGCCTCTGACTTCGAGTTCTTGGCAAAGATGCCCCCAGCTAAAGTGTACGACTTCGGTCTGCACTCCCTTGCTCAGGTATTGGTCTTGACCTATAATTTCATTCTTTCATTAACTGTTCCCTCGGCCCCTCTTGACATTTGTTCATTTTTTCTTGCAGTCCGTCTGTGCCCTCACCTCAGCCACCAAGTGGATGGCTGAGAACCAACAGAAATTCCATGAAGCTGAGAGGGCCATTCAACAAGAGGCCGACCTACGGACAGAGTTGGACACCGCTAGGGCCGAGCTGGAGAGCACAAGGACTGAGCACGCTAGAGTCCTTGACGAGCTGACGAAGCAACATGACGTCGATCTGCAGGCTAAGGACTTGTTGATCAAGGACAAGGACTTGTTGATCAAGGACAAGGACGAGGCTCTGATCAACCTGGAGGCCCAGCATAAGACTGATCTGGAAGCAGCCATCAAGAAAGCTGAGGCTGATGCTGTGGAGGCATACAAGACTTCAGATGAATTTCAAGGCTTCGGCCTTGAATATCTTGAAAGGGGGATTAGGACGGCCTGCCGATGGGTCGTCCTCAAATTTGGCGATGTGGTTTCCTCTGTTCGCCCATCACTGGAGGGTGTTCAATTGGACGATCCCCTAATTGCCGAGGCCCTCAACCAGGTGGAGTCCCAAGTCCAGCTCGAAGGGGTCGGTACATCTGAAGATCATCCGGTGCTGGTAACAGAGGAGACCATTCCCATTGATGTTGAGGCTCTGCCCTCTGATGTCGTCCCATAGGGTGGCTGCCTGTAGCCCATACCCTTGTTTTTGTATTTTTGTTCTATGTATTGTAAAACACTTGATGCTTTATATTAATACCATCGTCTCTTCCTTTCACAACTGTCTCCCATAACTGCTGTCTTCCATATTTAATTCTGTTATGGTTTGTTCCTTGCTAATTTGCTTCTTCGTTGATGATGATGATACTAACCCTTCCCTCGTCTTTTTGAGGACCAATGTGGGGTCGTCCCCTCATCAGGCCCCATTATAGCCGAGAGTTCAAATAATCAAATTAATGATTTTTAACGAAGTCTACCCTCGTCTTTCTTGAGAACAGTGGAGGGTTCGTCCCCTCCACTGGTCCTCATTATAGCCGAGGGTTTAACCAACCAATTTAATGATTTTTAATTAAAGTCTACCCTCGTCTTTCTTGAGGACAGTGGTGGGGTCGTCCCCTCCACTGGTCCCCATTATAGCCGAGGGTTCAACTTACCAAATTAATGGATTTTAACAGTCTACCCTCGTCTTTTTTGAGAACAGTGGTGGGGTCGTCCCCTCCACTGGTCCTCATTATAGCCGAGGGTTCAACTTACCAAATTAATGGATTTTAACAGTCTACCCTCGTCTTTTTTGAGAACAGTGGTGGGGTCGTCCCCTCCACTGGTCCTCATTATAGCCGAGGGTTCAAATTACCAAATTAATGGTTTTTAACAGAGTCAACCCTCGTCTTTTTTGAGGACAGTGGTGGGGTCGTCCCCTCCACTGGTCCCCATTATAGCCGAGGGTTCAACTTACCAAATTAATGGATTTTAACAGTCTACCCTCGTCTTTTTTGAGAACAGTGGTGGGGTCGTCCCCTCCACTGGTCCTCATTATAGCCGAGGGTTCAACTTACCAAATTAATGGTTTTTAACAGAGTCTACCCTCATCTTTTTTGAGGACAGTGGTGGGGTCGTCCCCTCCACTGGTCCCCATTATAGCCGAGGGTTCAACTAACCAATTTAATAGTATATATGAAGTCTACCCTCGTCTTTCTTGAGGGCCGTGGAGGGGTCGTCCCCTGGGTCCTCATTATAGCCGAGGGTTTAACCAATCAATTTAATGATTTTTAATTAAAGTCTACCCTCGTCTTTCTTGAGGACAGTGGTGGGGTCGTCCCCTCCACTGGTCCCCATTATAGCCGAGGGTTCAACTTCTTTGCATGTATACTAGAACTGATAACCACTGGATGAGGGAAACACTGATACTTCTCATTAATCTTCAATGTGTTTTGTCGAAACAATGCTTATTACAACTATGGCTTATCAAGACCTTACAACACTACTGGTAGTATTTTTTCAAATGATCTGCATTCCAGGGGTTTGAGAAAGGTTACCCCTCCAGGTTTTCTAGCCTGTAGGTCCCGGGGATGACTTCATCGATGACCCTATATGGGCCATGCCAATTAGGGTGGAGCTTGTTGGGCTTTTGCCAAGTCTTCTTGAGGACCAAGTCCCCCACTGCGATGGGCCTATGTTTTACCCTCTGATTGTAGAACCTTGCGGTCCTCTGTTGGTAGGAAGCCTGCCTCATCTCAGCATCCTCCCTTCTTTCCTCAATCAAGTCTAGGTCAAGTCTCCTCTCTTCTGTATTTCCCTGGGGGTCATACACTTGGACCCTATGAGTGGGGAACTTGACTTCGGTGGGGATGACTGCTTCTGATCCATAAGCTAACATGAATGGGGTCTCCCCAGTAGAGGTCCTTACTGTCGTCCTGTACGCCCACAACACTGCATATAACTCCTCGACCCATCTTCCTTTTGCCTCCTCAAGCCTCTTCTTAATCCCATCTAGGATTGTCCTGTTCGTAACTTTGGTTTGCCCATTGGCCTGAAGTCGGCCTGGGGTGGAGAAAAATTGTTTGATGCCTACCCTCCACAGTACTTCTGCAGAGAGGCATTCTTGAACTGGGTCCCGTTATTCGAGATGAGGGTTTTGGGTAGACCATATCTGCATATCACATTCTTCCAGATGAACTGGAAGGTCTTCTGCTCTGTAATCGTGACCATCGGTTCGGCCTCTACCCATTTTGAAAAGTAGTCAATTGCTACGATGAGGAACCGATAGTTATTGACTGCCCTCGGTAAGGGTCCTACTAGGTCAATCCCCCATACTGCAAACGGCCATGGGGATGTAATAGAGGTGAGGGGCTGATGAGGTTGGTGAGGGATGGTAGCAAATCTTTGGCATTTATCACACTTTTTAACATATGTGGCAGCATCTTTCCCTAAGGTCGGCCACCAGTAGCCTTGGGTGATTACCCTCTTCGCTAAGGATCTACCCCCAATGTGGCTTGAGCACGACCCTTCATGCACATCTTGCAGAATGGAAGGGACTTCTGAGGGATGCACACACCTAAGTAAGGGGAGTAGGAACCCCTTTTTGTACAGCGTGTCTCTGATGACAGTGAACTTAGCAGCCCTGTATCTCAGCTTCTTCCTTTCTTGGCTTGCTTCTGGCATCTCTCCCCCTTTAATGTATCTGATCAGAGGATCCATCCATGACGGTTCTTGAGAAACATTCATGCAAATGCCAAGTGTTCCCTCGACGTCTTCGATAGCTGGCTGAAACAAAATTTCCACTGGGACCGTCCTCCTGATGTCTGTTCTTGTTGCCGAGGCCAGCCTAGCAATGGCATCAGCGCGGCCATTATCAAGCCTAGGTACCCTCCTTAATTTCACTTCTCTGAAGCCCTTCAGTAATGATCTCACCTTCTCGAGGTACCTAGCCATCCTTTCGTCCTTAGCCTCGTAGGCTCCTAGTATCTGATTTACGACTAGCCTTGAATCACTATGGACCAAAATCTGACCGACACTAAGAGACTTGGCCAAGGAGAGGCCTGCTACTAAAGCCTCATATTCAGCCTCATTGTTGGAGGCTTTGAAGTTGAACCTCAGGGCGTATTCGACGTCTGTGCCATCGGGTGCTGATAGTATCAGTCCAGCACCACTTCCGCTATCACAGGAGGACCCGTCAACGAAGAGGCTCCACGGAGTCTTTCCTTCAGAAAAATTTCCCTCAGAGAGGAACCCCTGTCTAAAGATGTATCTTCCCTCTTCGTTTTCAGTCACTTTCCTTCTAGCGGTGCTCGTCTCAGCCCTATCTGCGGGTGTGTCTGCAGGTCTGTCTTCTGTATCCGTCTTCCCGAGGGTCTCACCCTCGGCCTCATCATCTTCCCAGGTGAACTCAGCCACGAAGTCTGCCAAGGCCTTCCCCTTAATGGCTGTCTTAGGCTGATACACAATGTCAAACTCCCCCAGCTCTATAGCCCAGGTCATTAGCCTTCCTGATTTTTCAGGCTTGTGTAGGACCTGCCTAAGAGGAGAGTCAGTAAGGATGACCATAGTATGGGACTGAAAGTATGGTTTCATCTTCCTTGAGGCATGGATCAAGGCATAAAAAAAATTCTCCATCCTCGGGTATCTCTGCTCTGCCCCCTGGAGTGCCTTGCTGTTGAAATATACGGGCTTCTGTATCCCCTCTTCGTCTCTTACGATTGCTGCACTGATAGCGGATTCTGAGACAGCAAGGTACACGTAAAGTCGTTCACCCTGCATGGGTCGTGACAGCAGCAAGGGAGACCCTAAGTATGATTTTAGCTCCTTGAAAGCCTCATCACACTCTTCGCTCCATTCGAAGGCCTTCCTGAGGATCTTGAAGAATGGTAGACACCTGTCTGTAGCCCTTGACACAAATCTGTTCAAGGCAGCCACTCTCCCTGTGAGCCTCTGAACGTCTTTAATGGACTTGGGGGTCTTCATCTCAATAAGGGCCTTTATCTTTTCGGGATTGGCCTCGATGCCTCTTTGATTGACAATGAACCCCAAGAACTTTCCCGCTCCGACCCCGAAGACACACTTGGCCGGATTGAGCTTCATTTTGTATTTGTCCATTGTATTAAAGGTCATTTCTAGGTCTACCACATGGTCCTCGGCCTTCAGACTTTTAGTCAACATGTCATCTACGTAAACCTCCATAGACTTCCCAATTTGGTCTTCGAACATTTTATTTACGAGGCGCTGGTACGTTGCCCCCGCATTTTTTAGGCCAAAGGGAATGACCCTGTAACAGTATGTCCCCTTGTCAGTGATGAAGGCAGTCCTCTCCGAGTCATCAGGGTTCATGAAGATCTGGTTATACCCTGAGTAGGCATCCATAAAACTCATGAGCTCATGGCCTACAGTAGCGTCTACCATCTGGTCAATGCGGGGGAGAGGGAAGCTGTCTTTGGGGCAGTGCTTGTTGAGGTCTGTGAAGTCCACACACATTCTCCACTTGCCGTTTGCCTTTGGGACAATGACTGCATTGGACAGCCACTCAGGGTAGATGACCTCTCTGATAAATTCAGCGTCTTCTAATTTTTTAACCTCATCCCTGATGACCTCATACTTCTCTCTAGAGTAAATCCTCCTCTTCTGCTTTACCGGCTTCACTCCCTCTACCACATTGAGTTTATGGCACATGATTTCAGGGTCGATCCCTGGCATATCTACATGACTCCATGCGAAGATGCTTCGCCTTCTCCTCAACAGTTTGATGAGGTCTTCCTTGATACTGGGCTTCAGAGATTTGCCAACTTGGACGGTTTTTCCCGGGTCATCCTCATCGAGGATGATGGGTTCTACCTCCTCAGCGGCCTCTCCTTTTTTGAGCTTCGTCTCATCCCTGGGGTCTAGGGTATCAATGTTGTAAGTGGCTGTAGCCCTCTTGTGTGCCTCCCTTTCTTCAGCGGAGTTATAGTAGCACTCTCTCGCTGTCGTCTGGTCTCCCTGAACTTCCCCCACCCCGTAAGGGGTAGGGAACTTAACCATCTGGTGGACTGTGGACGGCACAGCTTCAAACCCCTTGAGGGCCACACGTCCCAGTATGATGTTGTATGCCGAAAACACATGCTCATCTAGCACAAAGAAACTGACCCTCTTGGTGAGCCATCTCGGCCATTCGTCCCCCATCCTGACATCAGCCTCATATATTCCCAGGGGGTGAACCTTCTCCCCACTGAACCCAATCAATAGATGATGGTATGGGACAAGTCTGGCACAACTGAGGCCCAAGGCCTTGAAGCATGGCCAAAACATCACATCTGCGGATGAGCCCCCATCTACCAGGATCCTCGGCACTTCGCACCCGTGCACCCTGGTAGTGATGACAAGAGGGTCATCATGTGGGGCCAAGAGGCCTTTGAAGTCCATCCTTGAAAATCCCACTATCAAAGTGTCCATGTCAACCTTCTTCCTTTTTTCTGTCTTGACCTCTAGGAAGGTTGAGTGCACCATCTTCGTTATTGCCTTAGCCTCCGCAACATGGGCCTTCCTGTCAGCGACCTCAGACCCTCCTCCTGCTAAACCCCCGGAGATCATTCCTACACCGAGCGAGATCATATTGAGCCTCTTTACAGGACCGTGGTCGTCTCTCGGCGGGAGGTCAGGGTCGTCCTCATCATCAGAAGGGTCGTCCCCTCTTTTTTGAGGACCTTCTCTGCAGGAATCGACTCGCTTCTTTTTGGGGTCGTCCCCTCGGCCCCTCTTGAAGTCGGCTTTGTCGACATACTTTCTGAGCTTCCCTTCCTTTAGCATCTTCTCAATCTCATCTTTCAGAGCGAAGCATTTGTCCGTTACGTGGCCGTGGTCTTGGTGAAACTCGCACCACAGGCTCTTATTCCTCTTGCCAGGTGCTGCCCTTAGCTTCTCAAGCCACTTCAGGGATCGGTCACTCTTAATCTCATTGAGAATCTGTTCACAGCTGACCGTCAGAGGGGTGTACCCCGCGAACTTGTCATTCGAGGACCTCTTCTTCCCCTCTTTGTTCTTCTTAGGGTATTTACTCCCACTAGCACCTCCTCTCTCGTCTTCATATTTTGCCGCCATCGCCTCTTCGGCGTTCATCACCTTTCCTGCTGTCGACAACAGTTCAGCCATCGTCCTCGGAGGGTCTTCAGCAAGCTTCCATAACAGCTTCCCCTTCTGGAGTCCTCCAATCAGGGCTGTCATAGCTATGCTTTCCTCATAGTCTTCCACCTCCAGCTTCTCCTTGTTGAATCTGGCTATATAGTCCCTCAGACTCTCACTCTTCCCCTGCTTGACATAGAGCAGGTGAGTGGTCTTCTTCTGTGGCCTCACCCCAAAGCAGAAATTATGGATGAACAGATCTGCCAACTGCTTAAAGTTTCCGATGGAATTTTTCGGAAGAGATGTGTACCAAACATACGCAGCCCCTGTCAAGGTACCAGAGAAGGCACGACACCTCATCTCATCTGAGATAGAGTATATGTCTGCCGCCGACTGATACATCTCCACGTGGTGGACGGGGTTGGTGCTCCCGTCATACCTTGGGGTGACCATTGGTGGCTTGAATTTTGACGGCGTGGGGAAGTTGACTATCTTCGCCATGAAGGGTGAGCCTACGGTGTACCCCCTCTGAAGAGGGTCTCGGCTCTTCAATATGTCACCAATCTTATCCTCTAACCGCTGGATTGAGTCATTCCAGGGCCTCACAGGGTCGGCCTGGCCGATGTTATCCCCTGCCGCCTCTCCGAGGTGGACGGAGGGTTCTGCTGCAGCAGGCCTGTGTCGACTGTTCACTTCCCTCTGGCCGTCATCTCGTCCTCGGGGTCGGCCATCTGCTGCCCCCCCTGGATCTCGCGATTCTTTTTGGCCTGGACAACTGTTCCCGCAGGTCATTAACTGGGCCTAGCCTTTCAAAGTCCGACCCCCTGCTCAAGCGATCAAAAGCAGAGCCTCTTGGGCGGTCATCAGGGTTTGGTCTCTCGCACCTTCCCCTACTGTCCTGGAGAGGTCGCACAGTGTTGTTGGAGACCTCATACGGTTCCCAGCATTCTATTGGGGCCTCCTCCCCCTCCAGATCGTCATACCTGTCTTCAGGGCAAGGGTTTCCTTGCCTCCCCAGGCGTAAACGCCTGGGGTCAGCAACATCCCTGCACCGCTGAGGGGGTGGCCGGTCTTTGCGTGGTGCCTGGGGTGGTCCCCTGGCCTCATGCTGTCCTGGGGCTGCTGCCGGAGTAATCATCTCAGGTGAGACCCCTGGTGGTTTCAGTATGTTCTGGCTCAGAGCTGTGAATTGCTCCTGCATCATCCGTTGGCTTGCTGCCAGAGACTTTAGGGCTGCCGCCACATCAGCCATCTCAGACTGAGGCGGCGGCTGACTGGAACTGGGTCTTCCCCCATCATCCGGTGGGGGAAGTGGTGGCGGCGGCATCTCAGGTGCCATGTGCTTGAGCTATGAAAAGCTGAACTGAAGAAAATACTGGTTAGCTTGGGAACCTTAGTGGGTCTCTTTCAATGGTGAAACACCTCCTCTCAGGGGGAGTGTTGGTTCACCACCAGAGTGCCCAGTGGGGTCAAGCTGTACAAAGGAAGAGATGTCTTCTCGTTCCCACAGACGGCGCCAAACTGATGATGCTGGGATTTAGCACCACCAGATAAGTGTTAGTGAGCTCAAGCAGTAGCAGCCATGGCAGCTATAGAGATATATGAGTGTATAGAAGGGGATGAGTATAAGAGGAAATTAGACAATGATGTATAGTGGTTCAGCGAATTTGGCCTACATCCACTGTGAGTATGTGATCCACTAAGTATGGGCACTAATGGCCTTGGATACAATGCACATAACCCTCTCTCTCTCTCTACTGTGTGTGTACAAGCAGAGTTTTAGCTAAGGCTACTGTTCATGGATCCATCCCCTGTAGGGTTGGGGGTGACAAGTATATATAGGTCTTGGGGGGTGTAATGTACCCCCCAAGTAAGCATGGTGCATGTGAATGGTGATCTAACCAATCCCTATTGACACCTGTAGATGCCAAATGATGACATAATATTCCCTCACGTGAGGGTGTGATTCGGTTATAACGATCTGCCACGTGTCATATGAGTCTGACGCGCACTGTTCCACGCGTGTCCCGAACCACGCGCTGTCATGATGTCACCCTCGGCCTATGAGACGAGGCCGAGGGCAAAGTTTCTTCCGGTAGTGAGTCTGGCTTGATTCTGGCCTCGTACTGTCGTACCCTCGTAGGTTCGTCCGGAGCCTGGGGAAGGGTCGGCCCCTCATAGGGTCGTCTGGAGCCTGGTGGAGGGTCGGCTAGGGCCTGGTGAAGGGTCGGCCCCTCGTAGGGTCGTCTGGGCCTGGTGGAGGCCAGCTGGGGTTTGGTGAAGGGTCGGCCCCTCTTAGGGTCGTCCGTTGTGGAGGTAATCCTCATCTAAGCCGAGGATATAAACGGGTATATCACACATGAAGTTAAATTTCAAGTGAGCTCGTGCATGTGTGAAAATAGGCATATAAAAAAATAGAATCCGTTATATCAACACAAAATCCAACTACTCCATGTAAGCATGGTAAAGAACATAATAAGGATTGATGATCTAAACCAAAAGTTCTAGCCACATGGTAGCGTAAAATATGGGATTCAAACACAAGTATATGCCACATAAAGTGTGTCAAACTAACATACACACAAAAAAAATCTTTTTGAGTTTTTCAAATTTTTTAAACCAAACAAAAAAAAATATTTACTCAAAAGACACACAAAAATCATTTGTATTTTTCATTAAGCATGAATTACGAAAAGGGTAAAACACAAATAATAAACAAAAATCTTTTTGTATTTTTCTTTTAATGAAAACAAAAATGAAGGAAATATAATACAAAAGATAAACCAAAAATCATTATTCTAGCATGTGCTTAAGCATGATGCATAGACTAGAAAATGACTAAACAAGCATACAATTAACATGATGATATAGCACGAGACACAAATGCTAAAGTATGCAAATAAAGCTAACACATTCAACCTTTAGATTTTGCGAGGGAGGAAGCATGTGAAAGTAAATGAGAATCAAATACCCTATATTGTAAAGCTACCAATTTGGATCTCCTAACCCAAACTAATGACGAATCACAATCTTGGGGCATAGGAATCTTGGCTACCTTGGCTGCCTTACGCTAGGACTTTCTAGGACCTCCTTGAAGATAATTTTTTTTCCTAAGATGACCTTTTCGATCACAATGTGCACAAGTAAAAACATGTCAAAAATTTATACCTAAGGATTGATTCCTAGGAGATTTTCCTAAAAAATAGTTTTTGGATTTATGAGTAGATTCATTACAAGTATCGAAGCCTAAATCACAAGTGGCATTTTTTATTTGGACCGTGCCTATGATTTTATCAGGTTTTTCGGACCTACACTCCAAATCAAATTTGACTTTACTAGAGTCTTTTAATTTATTTTGTAATTCTAAAATGTTAGACTCTAATAAAATATTGCTCTATTCAAATGCGATAAGTTACTTTTTCAAGGATTCCATTAAACCCTTAAGGCTATCTCTCTCGCCTTCTAAATATTCAATCTTCTCATGAAGAGCTCTCTCATGTGTCCTAAGGTCTTAATCCAACACACTATCATCAACGACCTTGGCACACTCTCTTAAACTCGCTTCTAACTTTAAATTTGCATCATAAAGTTCTTGAAAAGAATTTTGAAGTTCACTCACATCAACCTCATCATTTTCATCATTCTCTCTCTCTTGTTCACTCTCACTACCATAAAAAATAAGGGAATCATAAACTTTGACCTTGGAGGTGTCATGTGTTAAAATTTCATCAATAGATGAGTGATCACTATCACTCACATGACTAGCCATAAAAGCCACAAAGTTGAGCTCAGTGGGGGAATCGGGTCCCTCTTCCATATCACTATCACTAAGGGTTGCATTAAAAGAAATTGGTCGCTTACCCTCTCTCCTTAGTTTGGTGGGGCACTCAGAAGTCCTATGGCCATACCCTTCACAACCAAAACACTTATTTGACTCGTCCCTATTTAAATTTTCTTTAAAAGTTTTAGGGACCCTCTCGGCTTTGTCATGCTTAGAAGTTTCAAATTTCTTAAAGTCATTTTTAAATTTATCTTTGTTAATTTTAAGAAACTTTCGCAATTTCCTAGCAAACAAGGCCGTATCTTTCGAGTCACTATCACTCTCGCTTTCTACTACTTATTTTTCCTCTTTTAGGGCTTTTAAAGCAATGCCCTTTTCAATTTTCTTTTTGGTTTTAGAGAAAAACATGTCTATTTCATAGGTTTGTAAATCACCTATGAGCTCTTCTAATTTCATAGAGGGTAAAGTTGGTAAAGAATTTAAAACGGTCACTTTTGGAATAAATCTATCGGGAAGGAACCTTAAAATTTTCTTTACTACTCGGTTGTCGGGTATTTTCTCTCCCAAATTAAAAGATGAATTAACAATATCGAAAAGTCTAGCATAAAATTCATCAAAAGTTTCCTTATCGTTTATTTTGATGGTTTCAAATTGAGTGGTGAGGTTTTAGAGTTTTGAAGCTTTTACAACACTTGTACCTTCATGAGTGAGTTGTAAAATATCTCACGCTTCTTTAGCGGTCTCACACGTCATAATGCGTCGAAATTCATCTGGTGTGACAGCGCTAAACAAGGTATTTAAACCACGGGAATTAAAATTTGAAAGTTTAAATTCATTCTCACTCCACCTATCGGTCGGTTTGGGAACACGTTTATTATCTACTAAATGTGTTAGTGGAGACCACCCGTTAACTACAGACAACCAAACCCTCTCGTCGATAGATTTAAGTGCCGATTTCATTCGCGCTATCCAGTACGCGTAATTAGAACCATCGAAAATAGAAAATTTTGAGAATGGAGAAAATTACATTTTAGCCAAAAGTATTTAAGGATCTTTAACGAAATAATTTATCGTGTTGGCTATAATACTAATTTGAAAACGTGATAGGTTTTCTCACTCAATGCTCTGATACCACTTTTTGGAATATTAGGCCCCCAATTTTTAAAGTCTTAACTACAAAAAGATAATTTTCTTTTTAATTATGCGGAAGCGAAGATGATGGTTCAATTAAATTTTTTTTTTTTTTTATTTCTATTCAAATTAAAATTAAACCAAGTGAAATTAAATTAAACACACACTTATGTTAATTTCACTTAAACCATTTTAACACAAGTCCTATAAATTTGTCGAAGTCATATTTTTCATTTAATCAAATTAGGCCAAACCAAATTTTAACACATTAAATTAATGACTTGAATTAACTTAGTATTTACCCAAATAATTATGTAGCACCAAATTGAAGATACGTAGTGATTTAAAACCAAATTTATCTTTTTACCTAAGCATGAGTTCTCGGTGATTTTATAAGATAAAATAAACAATGAATCACTACGTCGCGATGTACGAGAAAAAATCCACAACGAGAAAAAACTTCGGACGACCCTAGCCTTAAGTTCACTAAGTATGTTTTTACAAATACAAGACAGATGACTTACTTCCTCGACTCGACCCCTTTCAAGCCTTGACGCGTCTTCTTGTAAATACCTCCGCCTAGTCGACAACCCCGGAGCTCCACCTAAATCTTGGAATCCACCAATGAGACAATAGGTACACAGTCAACCACACATGGTGCCTTTCACCATGTCAGAATGCCGCAACAAAACAAACATCTTCTTCTTTGAGGGATTTAGAAGAAAACCCAAATGAACTCTTCAAATGGTAGAGTAAAACTAGTGCCAAAACACTTAAAGAAAGGTGTATATATATTGAAACTTGGAATAAACAATATGGGTGAAAACTAGAGTGTTAAGTGATTTTTTTCTTAAAAAATTAGACACTCAAAACATGAACTTTTTCTTTGTAAATTGAAGCTCTCAAACTCTATCTTGGATATGGAAAGATGTGAAAAAGTTAAAAAGAAAAAGTTGGTTTACGCACTTAATTAATCAGGTAAAAAGCTAGTGGGAAAAGAAGTGGGAAAGTGGAAAAAAACTGCTCAAAAACTGCCAATTAACTGTTCCCGCCAAATCTCGTACGAACGAGATTTTCATTCGAACGAAGTCTCGTTCAAATGAGCTTTCTAAAGAAGTTCTAGTGTATTAAAAATGGACTCGTTAGAAATCTTGTTGGAATTCTTGTTCGAACAGCCATCTCATTCGAACGAAAATTCGAACGACATTCCAGTGGCCAATTGGGGAACTCATTGGCAAACCTCGTTCGAACGACATTCTCGTTCGAACAAAAAACTCGTTCAAACGACAACTTCGAACGAACTTCCAGAAAGCTAAAAAATTGAGTTTTAGCCCAGAAACTTTATATACTTTATTTTTAAGTTTTAATAAAAACTTTCTGAAAAATAAACAGCAGTTTAAAATAAAATTCACCCAATGAAAAATGTTCCAAGCTCCTATATATATATATTCAAAATGCATTCATACCTTGGGAGAAATGGAACCAAAGATGTTGACATAGAAACGAGGCACATCAAACTCGACATTTGACGAAGCTTTAATATCTTGACCTCTACGTATTCAACAAATACGTCATAGGCTTGAATGGATAAACTTGAACTATATCCTATGACTCAAATGTTTTTGTCTGGAATTGGGCCAAAACTACAAATGACTCAATTGAAAATTTGTGTCCTTACAAGTATATTACCCAATGTCTAACTCATGAGAATGAAGTCAAAAGTTTTGATCCAAAATTGAAGAATTTGATTGAAAAAAATGAAACTCTAGAGAAAAAATATAAAGGAACATTATTAGAAGTGGAACAAGCTAAAGAAAAGACAGCAACTGTTTTAAAAAAATTGCAAAATTTGAAAATAATTCCAACTGTTTTGATGGTTTTGTTGCTGATTAAAAAACCAATTATTGAAAGATAGGCCTCCAATTTTTCGATAAAATTCTTTTTACTTCACAAAAAGAGTAATTTCCTTTTTAATTATGCGAAAGCGAGATGATGGTTCAAATAAACAAATTAACAAATTTTAATTTCTATTAAAATTAAAATTAAACCCAAGTGAAATATGATGGAACACAAACAAAATTTGATTTCACTTAAACACAGTTAATTAACCCAAGTCTTAGAAATTTTCCTAAGTCATATTTTCGAATTTTACCAAATTAGGCTAAACCAATTTTAACAAGTTAAATTAATGACTTGAATTAGATTAACATATTACTCAAATTTATTTAGCACCAAAATAAATAAGTAGTGATTAAACTAAATTTTATCTTGTTACCTAATCATGCGTTATAGGTGACTATTGCAAGATAAACTAAACAATGAGTCACTACGCCGTGATGTACGAGGAAAAACTCACAACGAGAAATAACTTCGGACGGCCCTAGCCTCAAATCCACTAAGTATGGTTTTACAAATACAAGACAGTAAGACTTACAACACTGGACTCGATCCCTCTCAAGCCCCGACGCTTCTTCTTGTATACACTTTCCCCTACCGAATAACCTCAGAGCTCTGCCGCGGTCTCGAAATCCACCAATCAGACTTTATATGGTCACCGTCACCCGAATAAGGAACCTTTCTCCAAGTGGGTAAATCAACGCAAACTTTTTCTTCTTTGTGGGATGTAGAAGCAAACACAAACTTCTCTTCTTCAATGTGTAGATATAACCTGACGCCAAACACTCCATGAAATGATATATATTTGAACTTGGATAAACAAACTTTGGTTGAAAACTAGAGTGTTAAATGATATTTCCTTGAAAAGTTAGACACTCAAAATATGAACTTTTTCCCTTTGAAATTTTGCTCTCAAACTCTCTCTTAGAGATGGAATAGTATGAAAAAGTTAAGTTCAAAAAGGTTGTTGCCGCACTTCATAAATTATGTCAAAAGTTAGTGGGGAAATTGGGAAAAACTGCTCAAAACTGCCAAATAAACTGTTCCCGCCAAAACTCGTTCGAACGACATTTTCGTTCGAACGAAGTCTCGTTCAAACGAGGCTTCTTACGAAGTTCCAGTGTGAACTCGTTAGAAATCTCGTTGGAAATATCATTCGAACATCATGTTCGTTCGAACGACATTCCAGTGGCATTTTAGGGAACTCGTTGGAAAACTCGTTCGAACGACATTACTGTTCGAACGACAAACTCGTTCGAACGACACTTGGAACGAACTTCCAGAAAGTTGAAAAATCTTATTTTAGGCCAGAAACTTTATATACTTTATTTTAAAGTTTTAATAAAATCTTTCTGAAAATAAACAACAGTTTTAAACAAAGTACACCCAATATAAAATTTTCCAAGCTCCTAAATGTATATTAAAATGCATTCATACCTTAGGAGTAAACGAAAAATTATTGATGCCGTTGAAACGAGGCACAATAAACCCGACATTTGATGAAGCTTTAAGATCTTGGATGCTACCTCTTAAACTGTAGTGTGTCATAGGCTTGAAGGATAATCAATAACTCTATCCTATGACTCAAACGTTTTTGTCTGGAATTGAGCCAAAACTACAAAGGACTCAATTGGAAATTTATGTCCTTACACCAATTTTGATGATCGAACTGGAATAGGGTTTTGCCCAAATTCAAAAACACGAGTTAAAAACTTTGAACCAATTAAGTTCGTGTTAGGTGGAAAAAGACCTATAGAAACCTGTCCAGATTTTCAAGCGTTGAATGATGAGTTTGATAAAAAAACAACAAAAGTTGGATATTGGGGAATCAAGTCACTCTAAGTGTGATAGTTTGCCTAAGGCTAAATACGTCTGCCCTCCAATTAGGAAGTGTGTTTCTTCGTTCTAAACTGTA
Source organism: Sambucus nigra (assembly GCA_949130495.1). Classification (NCBI taxonomy): domain Eukaryota; kingdom Viridiplantae; phylum Streptophyta; class Magnoliopsida; order Dipsacales; family Adoxaceae; genus Sambucus; species Sambucus nigra. Next base: position 86,889,220 of record OX422215.1, on the reverse strand, counting down.
CTCCCTCGGAATAAGGTTCCACGTCAAAATGCCATGAAACCTATGTTTAGATACTTTCCTAAGGAGATACCCTCTTCAAGCAATTTATATTGCTCATACTGTGACATATACGGTCATTCTTTTGAAGGTTTATACTCTAGATGTTTAGTAAAACCTTTCTGTAATACTCCTCTATACCAGAATTTTAACTACTCTAGGAGAAGTCATAACAATTATGTTCTACCTAGACAACGAGACAAAAACTCTAACTATAGAAAGAGAAAGACCAAACCTAAATATCATTTCCAAGAAGGACAACAAGGAACTTTCCTAAACCAAATGCTCATATCCTTCATAAAACTCAAATGCATGCGTAAAATATCTTTCAACAAAAATCCAATGCTTGCAAATTTTATCAAATGAGAGCAAATATGCACAAAACAAAAACAAGAGATGCTTGGGTTAGAAAAGATGAGATATTTCCCCAGATGAAGTGTAACATTGTGATTACTTCTTTAAAAGTTGAACACACTCCCTCTGGTTGGTATTTAGACTCTAGGTGTTCAAAGCACATGACTGGTGATGATATAAAACTTTTAAACAAAACCATCTTTCCTAGAGGAAAATTCATTTTTGGTGATGGTGTATAATCTCAAATAATTGGTAAAGGAACACTCTAAGAAGAAGGAATGTCTCTTCTTTAAAATGTTCTTCTAGTAAAAGGTCTTAAGGCTAGTCCTTAGTATCTCGCAATTTTGTGACTCAAATCATACTGTCACCTTTTTAAAGAATAATTGCAAAATTTTAAATGAAAAAGGTGAGTGTATAATTACAGGACTCAGGACTCCTGACAATTGTTATACTGTCCAGAACAGTACTGAGGTCTGTAACATTGCCAGAATGGATGGAAATGAAATATGGCATAATCGAATGGGTCACATAAATTACGATATCCTTAGTATATTGGCTTCACAAGAAATAGTTAGAGGAATTCCAAAGATCAAACCTATTTCTAACATTGTCTATGGATCATGTCAGGAAGGAAAAATTATTAACGCACCTCATAAGAAAGTTGAAGATATCCTTTCCTATAAACCCTTGGAGCTCATCCATATGGACCTAATGGGTCCTTATCGTACTGTAAGTTTATGTGGACACAGTTACATTTTAGTTATGGTAGATGACTTCACCATCTTTACTTGGGTAGCCTTCTTAAAACAAAAGTCTGACACTTTCAGAACTTTTTTAAAAATCTTACTTCGTATTGCAATGAGAAGGACACTCAAGTAAATAGAATTTGTCGTGATAGAGGTGGAGAATTCATAGATACAGGTGTTATAGAGTACTATAACTATAATGGTTACAAACATGAATTTAGTTCTCCTGAGACTCCTTATCAAAATGGAATTGTTGAGCAAAAGAATCGTACCTTTCAAGAGATGAACAGAGTTATGATTCATGCCAAGTGTTTACCTAAATATTTTTGTGTAGAATCAATTCGTACTGCTTGTCACATCATAATAGGGTCTATTTTTGGAAGAATTCAAAATAAACTCATTAAAACTATGGTATGGGAAGAAGCCTAATCTTAAATACCTTAGGACTTTTGGTAGTACATGTTATGTCTATAAAGACAGAGAACACTTATCCAAATTTGAGACTCGTGGAGATAAAGCTATTCTCTTAGGATATTCTCCTAACAGTAGAGCGTACCGTGTCTATAATCTTCATACTAAGACTTTAATGGAATCCATAAACGTTATTGTAAGTGACACTAATGTTGAGAGCAAGACTGGAGAACCAACTATTGTGGAAGAGTTTAAAAATGTTTTAGAAAAAGACTCTCCAAAAATAGATGATTCTTTACCAATTGAGAGACCTGAAGTACTTAACTGGGTTTCTAAAGATCATCCCATAGATAACGTTGTTGGTAAACCTTGTGATCCTGTACGTACCAGATCTCAATTGATAAACTATGCTCATTATGCATGTTTTGCTTCCCTTATGGAACCAAAGAATATAAATTAGGCATTGAATGACCCTCAATGGATTTCTGCTATGTAGGAAGAACTTCTTCAATTTATCATTCATGATGTTTGGTATCTTGTACCTAAGCCTGATCATAAAAAGGTTATTGGCACACGTTGGTTATTTAAAAATAAAATTGATGAAAGTAGGATAGTCATTCGAAACAAAGCCAGATTAGTGGCTCAAGGATATTCTCAAACTGAAAGAATAGATTTTAACGAGACATTTGCTCCTGTTACTCGCTTAGAATATGTTCGTCTTCTCTTTGCCATAGCTTGTTACTTGTATTTTACGCTTTATCAAATGGATATACAGTCTGCTTTCCTTAATGGAATCTTGACTGAAGAGACTTATGTTGAACAACCAAAAGGGTTTATTGACCCTTAGTATCCAAACCACGTTTATCATCTTAAAAAGGCTTTGTATGGCCTAAAACAAATACCTAGAACCTGGTATGAGAGTCTTTCTAATTTTCTCTTAGATAAAGGTTTTAAGAGAGGTGGAAATGATCAACCCCTATTTGTCAAACATTTTGACAAACATATTATTATAGATCAAGTTTATGTTGACGATATCATTTTTGGATCAACATTTCCTTCAGAAGTTAAATCTTTTTCTGAAATTATGAATAAAGAATTTCAAATGTCTCTTATGGGGGAGTTACGATTTTTCCTCGGTCTTCAAGTCAAACAGAATTTAAAAGGTTTATTTATTTCGCAATCAAAATATGCTTTAGAGATTGTCAAAAAATTTGGGCTAGAAAGTGCAAAAGAAGCTATAACTCCCTTGCGTACTACGGTCAAATTATCTAAGGATGAGATGGAAAATCCACAGATCCTACTCTGTATCATAGTATTATAGGAACCTTGCTATACCTTACTGCCTCACGTCCTGATATTATGTACGCAGTTTGCGTGTGTTCCCGTTATCAAAATAATCCTAAAGAGAACCACTTAGTATGCGTAAAAAGAATCATTAAATACATAAAAGGCACTCTAAATTTAGGAATATGGTACACCAATGATACTCCTAGTACTATAATCGTATACACAGATGCCGATTGGGCAGGGTGTCCTAATGATAGTAAGAGCACATTAGGGGCGTGTTTCTATATCGGTAACAATTTGGTATGATGGAGTAGTAAGAAAGAAATCTGCACTTCTTTATCCACAGCTAAATCTGAATACATAGCCGCTGGTAGTTACTGTGCTCAATTACTTTGGCTTAAGAAAATGCTAAATGATTATGGTATTCAGGAAGATCAACTACATCTCTATTGTGATAATCAAAGCGCGATCAATATCTCTAAAAATCCCGTTCAACACTCGTGAACTAAACATATACAAATTAGACATCATTTTATACGCGAATTAGTTAAGACTAAGGAATTAGAAATCAATTATCTTCCTACTGATTTGCAGCTCGCAGATATGTTTACCAAACCTTTGGATTATAATAGATTTCTTGCTTTACGAAAATTGATAGGAATGGTGTGTGCTGAATAAACTCCTATGACTTAGGTATTATTCCCTTTGTCCATTGAGACAAAATGGGGGAGAAGTTTGAGTCTTATGAGTTCATTTTTGTTTGTACATTTGATTAATAAGCTTGATCTTAGCATTATTTGTAAGACTTTGTACAGTTGTATTCAACAGATATTATTAGGGTATTAGTTTGTAATTGGTTGAGTTATGTAATTTTCTTTTTCTAGAAAATGGGTAGATAGAATTTTTGTATTGGAATACGTTTTTCCTTATTTCTTTGTTTCCATATGAGTCTTAGACGACTCAAAGGAGATTTTGTCTCAGATTTCCAAAGGGGTAGATTGAAGCACCTTATACTCTTAACTTACTTGAGTCTACATTGTATAAGTGATCATCTAGTTTGAAAATTGTGACAAAATTAGAGTCCCATTCCCTAGATACCAAAGAGACTCAGAATCTTCTTCTTAAGCCACACTTGATTCAATTGAAGGTATAAATCTCAATCACACACTAGGGTTGCATACATTGTTCATATATTTCATTAATTGATTGTGTGTGAGTTGTGTGTGTTAAATCCCATTTAAATTGATTTTAATAATTTTTGGGGAATTTTTAAATCATTATTTGAAATTAAAATTTGGTTTATAAAACTTTTGGGGTCATTTTGGAATTACTGTTATTCCCATTTCATACCTAAAAGTTGAGTTAGGTAGGATCCGAATGCGCTTGAGACTTGAGGGTGCGTGTGTAATTATTTTTAAAACACGCGTGTGAGAGATCATCTCAGCCCTACACCTGTCCATGTTGTACCGGCTAGATTTGTGTTTGTTGTAAGACACATAACTCGTGTGTTATCTCAGCCATTGGATCATTATTATCAACGTTTTGCATGCGTCAAAACTCAATCCATGTGTAACCTTTCTAGACCAATCAGAGGACGTTTAATCCACCGCTTTTATTTCATCGTTGGATCAAAGTCAATTGGCCAAGACCAAATCTCAGCCTTAGATTTGGATAGCCATTCTCGAATCTTCGCCTCTCAGTATAAAAGGCTGCCAGGCCTCTGCATTCAAAGACTTTTGGCAGTTCGTCCAAATAGAGAGAGAAGAGAGAGAGAGAGAAGAGAGAAACCAGAGAGAAAACCCTAACCTGTTTCAAACCCTAATTCATTTTTCTTAAATCGTTTACACCAAACACTATACCTGAGTGTTTGAGAGTTACTTTGGTAAAGGTTTGAAGGCAGGTCGTGGTTTGAATCCTCTGAGTTTGAGATCTTGTGTCCAACTTAAATATTTCGGTTAGATCTGTATTTATTTTTCATAGAAACTGTAGATCAGGTTATTTTATGTTATATTTCACTTAAATCTGCATTATTTTATTTCTCATCTTGAGAAAACACATTTGTTGATTACTGTTATGTACGTGTTTATCAAAACTTTAGAATCAACAAATTATTCTTTTTCTGTTTCTAGTTCTTATGAAACAAGACTTTCGACCTAGTTGGAATCGCAATTGGTGGTTTTCAATTTCAAAAATATCTTCAAAACCCTCTGAAATTGATTAAGACCTTGAACCGTCTTTCAAGCAAGGTAGCCTTGGATTCTAGGATTATTTGAAAGGTCAAATAAAGTCTTTTTATTTCTAAATAAGAGAGAAACTGAAAACAGTATCATTTAGATCTGATCTGTATTTTGCTAGGACTTGTTTGTATAAATAAGTGTGTGTGTGTGTGTGTATGTGTGTGTGTGTGCGTGCATGTGTTAGAACACTTTCACAAACACTTGTCACACTACAACACAAGAAGTGTTGGCTATAAGATCTTGAAACTTCAAGAGTCGTTGTAAAGACTGGAACATACTGGAGAAGTTAGCAAACTGAGAAAGCAACATCAACATCAGATCTATAGAAAAGTTAGAATCAAACCAATGGGTACATATTCTAAACTTGTATATGTCTGTTTTGTATGCATGTGTGTTATATAGTTTGTAACTTGTATATTTTGTTGTAGTGGATTTTTGGTTTGTGACTTAGAAGTCACCATGGATATTTTCTCAGTTGGGTGAGGTTTTACCACGTTAAAAAACGCCTTGTCCTTAATCTTTCCACATCTCTTCATCTCATTCTCGTGGTTGTGCTGATTTAGCTGACTTAGTATTTTTAGTTTATGTTTTCGAAACTAGTTACAAAGTCTTGATCATATCTCGTACATTTTTCATTAAACACATCTTGTGATTACCTAGTTTTGATTTGAAGAAATGAGTTTCTCCAAAAAATAGTTTGGAGTTACTTAGACTGTTGAATCCTGAATTAAACGTCTTGAGTAACAACTTTTTCAAATGTCATAAAGATCACTTTTACAAAATGTCCGTCTTACCCTTATATCTAAATGTTGCATTAAATATCATTTCTTTTTCATTTTACCATGATTTTACAACATATTTAGGGACGATTTTTCCAACTTCGTTATTTCATCAAGAAACCTTTTTCAATTCCGCATATCATGTCTACAAATTCTTATTTAACACAATACAACATTTTAAGCATCCATGGGACAATTTCAAGCCTACAAACCCCTTAGATATGCAAATAAACATGATATTGACATGAGAATATATTTTCATGCTTATTTCCTCATTTTCCAAGATTAAAATACCATTTGTTCATCAAAAGCCATTTTTAGTTTTCTAAAAAATCCCATTTTTGTAAGAAAATCTTTAAATAAACAAACTAGAAAATATTTTCACACAAAAAATCATTCTAGGATGCATCCTAACAATTGTTAATATTTAAAACACTTAGAGAAAAATCCTACCTTTGATTTGAAAAGGAAAAACTAAAAGGAACGACTTGAAAGCTCCTAAAAACTCCAAAGCTCCTAGAAAGCTCAAACTTCTTCAAGAGAGCTCTAATAATGGCATCTTCTACCTAACTTCTTCCTCACCTAGGCTTGAAATGGGTATATTTATCCTTGTAAAATACTTGGGATGGAAGGGAAAACCTTAAAAATGGTGGAAAATAAGTGAGGAATGGGAAAGTGTTTCTTTAAAGAGAGAGAGAGCACTGCAAAATCTGATGAGAATGGCCTCTTCCACTCTCTCACCTCTATTTAAACCCACCAACACTTAACCCATTAACCAAGGGTTAAACCCACATTTTGATCTGAGCCTCTGAGATCTCGACAACTCAACAAATTCAATGAACCACATCATGATAGCATATTAAAATGTGTAGAAAAGTCTGATTTTCGTCCAATCGTTCGAATGACTTGGAGCTCATTCGAATGAGATCCCTTTTCGCTTGAACGATAGTTCTAACGAGGTACTAATGACGGGAAACATAATTTTAAGGAACTCACATTATTTGAACGGGAAACTACCTAATGCACCTCGTTCTAATTGGGGCATTCCAACGAGATTTCAAAGAAGGATGGAAATCGAAATTATCTTAGTCGTTAGATGGTAGTTCGAACCTCGTTCGAATGATATGACCATTCTCTTTCGAACGACGTGGACACTTGTTCGAATGACAACCAAATTTCTGTAAACCAACTTTAGGCCATTAAATCCCAAATTTAGATTACATAAAGGCCATTAGAATAACTCAAACTTAACATCCGTTCATTAAGTACAATTCATGTCCCAAGGGCATATAAATTATAAGGAATGAAGTATAAATCTTTGGCAGGGATGTTACATTCTCCCCTCCTTAGGAGAATCCTTCCTTGAAATCAGAACAACCAAGAGTTTTGGGTGCTTCTCATTCATCTCCAACTCTCGCTCCCAAGTCACAAACTCAACACCTTAGAAATCCCAGAGAACCTTCACTAAAGGAATGACCTTGTTGCAGAAGACTATGTCTTCATGGTTCAAGATGGGCACACATCGTGTAAAAAATGTGACGTCTTTCTCTAACTTAATGCAGTTTCAATCGATGACATGCCGAGGGTTATGAAGATACTTCTCCAATATGGAAATATGGAGCACATTATGGACTTAGGATAACTATGGAGGTAGAGCTTTGTGATATCTGTTTTAGGATCTCAAAGTGGACGATATATCGATGGGAAAGCTTTTCCTTTTGACCGAACCACTGGCTATCGGTCCTAGATCTAAATTTTAGTAACACATGGTCACCCACCTCAAACTCCAAAGGTACCCACCAATTATCAACGTAATTCTTCTACCGGCTCTGAGTTGTTATTAGCCTCTGTCGAATTACTTAAACTTTATCAATCATATTTTTAATAAAATTCGAATTAGTGAGTAACTTCTCACCCACCTATTCCTAGTAAATCAGAGAGCGACATGGCCTCCCATAAAGATCTTCATAGGGAGCCATTTCAATGTTTGCCTAGTAAGTGTTGTTGTAAGAAAACTCTACCAAATGCATATTATTAGCCCAACTACCCTAAAAATTGAGCACGTAAGTTCACAACATATCCTTTAAGATCTAGTGGTTCATTCCGATTGGCCATCTGTCTCAGGGTGATATGTTATACTCATGCTCAACCCGATGACCAATTCCTGCTGAAACTTCTTCCAGAATCGAGAAACAAGTAGGGGATACCCATCTGAGACAATTGAGATAGGAACACCATGAAGTCAAGCTATCACCTGGATATTCAACCTCGCCAACTTAGCCATACTGTTCGTGAACTTAATTGGTAAGAAATATGCGGATTTATTGAGCCGATCCACTATAATCCATACTGCGTCATGACCACGCTCGGATTATGGTAAGGATGTGATAGTCGATTGTGATATGCTCCCACTTCCACTCAGCTACATGTAGTGGTTGCAACAGCCTTGTCGGCCTACTATGATTAGCCTTCACTTTCTAGCAAGTGTAATACTTGTCTATATACGTTGCCACATTCCTCCTCATACCGGACCACCAGAAATCTCTACATAGGTCATCATACATCTTCGTAACACCAAAATTTATACTAAAGCATGAGTGATGGGCCTTTTCCATTACCTTATCCTGAAGCTCTTCAATCATCGGAACAATTAACCTGCCCTCGTGCTTCACACCACCATCCTTGTCCATGGTAAGAGTATCAAATACCTTATCGCTTTGAATGCGATTAAGGTAATATATTAACTCAGGATCACAAGACTGGGCATCTAGGACTTTTTGCTTAAAGAGTGGCCTAACCAATAAACCTCAAAGGTACACCCTGTCATAACCTCACAGGACATGCAGGTCAAACTTCAGCAGTTTGCTGAACATCTTTACTCGATAACACTTTATCGCTACTAGAGTAAGGATAGACTTTAGACTAAGAGTATCGATCACGAGATTGGCTTTATCGGTATGATACTCTAAGGATAAGTCTTAGTCTTACATCAATTCCATATGTCTTCTCCGATAAAGATTGAGGTCACGCTGGGTTAAAATATACAAGAGGCTCTTATGATAAAAAAAAAAAAATACCTCAAACTGTTCCCCATATAGGTAGAAACCTTCAGCTCTTATGTGCGAGCACTACAACGTCTAACTCCAAATCATTAGTGGGGTAGTTCCTATCATGCACCTTTAGCTGACGGAATGTATAACTACCTGACCATTTTGCATTAATACATCACTGAGTCCTGACCCGAAGCATTATAGAACATGGTGTAACCCTCACCACGCTCTAGAAGGGTAAGAACGGGCTCATAAGTTAACCTAGCCTTCAACTCTTGAAAATTCGACACACAATCTTCGGGCCATTAAAAGTGAGCATCGTTTCGAGTCAATATGGTGAGGAGCAACACAACCCTTGTAAAGTTTTATACAAACCTACGGTAATAACCGGACAAACCTAGAAAACTTCATAACTCCACGACTGTCTTTACTCAATACCAACTCAGAACGGCCTCGACCTTGGAATGGTCAACGAAAATGCCCTCACCAGACACCATATATCCAAGGAACTTGACCTCATCCACCCAAAATTCAAACTTGTTGAATTTGGAGTTGAACTTGTTCTCCGTGAGCACTTGCAACGTTGTGTGAAGGTGCTCCTTGTGGTCCACATTCGATGCTGAGTAGACCAATATATCATCCATAAAACCGCTATAAATTGATCTAAGAAGGGACGATAGATACAGTTCATCAAATTTATGAATATTATTAGGGAATTAGTCAAACTGAAAGGCATCACTATAGACTCATAGTGCCCATATCGAGTCCAAATTGCTGCCTTAGGAATATCCTCCTCTTTGACGCGTAACTGATGGTACCCATATCGGAGGTCAAACTTTAAAAGCCTACTTGCCCCATTCAACTGGTCAAACAAAATGTTGATACGGCGCATAGGGTATTTATTCTTCATTGTCGCCCTGTTTAACTGCCTGTAATCGATGAAAAGTCGTAGGGAGTTGTACTTTTTTTAGCAAAGTGGAATGGAGCTTCTCAAGGGGACACGCTTATCTCCGATAATTCTATCGGATCCATCTAGTGTGGTGGTATAGAGATAGGCGAGATGCCCTAATGCACCTCTATAAAAAATTCCACCTATCGGTGTGGGGGGAAACTAGGAAGATCGTTTGGGAACACATTGGGGAACTCCCGCACTACCTCCATCTGATAATATACCATCCAGCTCATCCTGAGCCACTATACTACTCAACTAATCAAAGTATGGTTTCTACTCATGAACTGGGAAAAACTTATAAGGATAACTAACATCTTGCTTTCTACTGAAACGATGGCGAGACCCATCTGGAAGATATACTGAGACACTATGCCGATGGCATTCGACGGTAGCGTCAAAGCACGATAGCTAGTCCATATCGAGGATCACCTCGAACCTACCCATGTCCATGAAAATTAAGTCATACTCCAGAACATAGTCTCCAACCATAACCACACAACAACGACAGACCCTATCGAGAACTATACCGTTGCTAACCGAAAGTCCTATTAAGATAAGAGGGTAAAATTGATCTACCTCTAACCCCAAACTGAATGCTAAAGAGCTCGAGATAAATGAATGTGATGCGCTTGAATCAAATAGTTCCTTTAGCCATGTACTGAACAAAAGAAACATACCTTCCATCACAGATGGATCAACTAAAGGAGTTGCAAAGTGTGACATGGCATAGGTGCGTCTAGGGTTAAACCTGATGCTTTGGCCACCGGGTACCTGACCTAGACTGCAAATACGCTTCCCCTAACCAGGACATGAATCATCTATGCTATGCCTCGTCGATTGATGTTACCCATAGGAAAATTACTACCGATACTACTGGGTGGGGCCCATATAGCTAGAACTTATGCCTGATATATAGTTAACAGTCTGCTGACTTCCCTATTGATTACCCAAAGCTCTCTACGGGAAATTCCTCTTGAAGTGATCGGGGGACCCACATGCAAAACAAGTCCTATTAGTAGGGGCCATTGGATTATGGTTGCTGGTACACTAGGGGGATGAGGAGCTAACCCCCATAGTAACTTTTAGTTTCACATAAAAGCCTCGATCCCCTCTTTTGGACTTTTTGTGACCACTGCCCTGGAACCCAGTGGGCTCCCTCTTCTTCTCCCTAATGGCCTTTACATTCTCTACCTCTATCTCTAGCCTGATGTCCTTAGTCACCCCAGTTCTAAAGTTTGGCAGATCTAAACCAACCATGATCCACCAAATATCGAGGTTAAGGCCCTTGATAAACAACCTTGTTTTTTCAACCTCATCTTTTTGCACTGCATGCACATACTTATGCAAACTCTCAAACCTGACCTAGTACTCATTCACATACATATTAAGCTGAATCAGATGAAGGAATTAGTCCTTATTGGAATCTTTAAATGCCTTTGGAAAGTGTTAGTTTAGGAATGTGACCCTGAAGCAGTCCCCGTATATAGTCTCCACCGCACTGGTGGAGTAGGCTCTCGACCAGCGCTATGCTTGCTCCGTGAGCTGGAAGGTCGCTATCATGACTTTGTGCCCAACTTCTATGTCAATAATCTCCATAACCCAAGTGATGTCATCAATCCACTCCTCTATAGTGTTGGGTCCAGCTGTCTCATCAAAGGTGGGTGGGTACAGCCGCCTGAACTCCTTCAAAATGGAGGCTGAAGTAGTGCTCTCAACCGTTACACTATGGTTGGCCCTCTGTTATTGTGAGAGTGAGTCTGTAAGCTGACGCTCGACCTGTTCTATGATCCCAATATCACTTTTCACCATCCTCTAGCCCCACCACGGCGTGTAGCCGTATACACAAGAAGGGATAACTCAATACATAAGGATACAAAATGAAAGTGGTAACGGAAGCGATTAACTTAAAGGGTAACAAAAGCGGTAAGTAAAACATAAACGTATAAAGGAAGCGTACTAAGAAAGTGCAAACACGCCGTCACACCCGAGAATCTTATTACTCTGATACCATTTGTAACGGCCCGACCCGAATTTAGGTCACTATCGAGTCAACCCACACCGAGTCAAGGAGTTAATGGGGGATGGGGAAAGTCCAATTCTATTATTTAAGAAAAACCCTTTAAGTGCACCATTTCATAAGGATTAAATTTCCGGTTTAATTGGAAAGACAGTGACCACTCTATGTAGTTAAGTTGATTAATAAGGTTTATTTATGAAAACTCGTTGAATCCCACAATGCTTAATAAATAAGAAATAAATCGCGATTAACTTGGACAAAGGCCTAAATAAAATAATTAAAATATTCCAATTAAAATATTTCAAAAGATAAGTTTAACTATTGTGGCAGAGCTTCTAACGGTGATTATTACCTACCTGGGCCTTACCGGCATCCTTGTTAACGTCCTTAATCGATGTACTTAGGGTGGAGGTGGGGGCTTTAACATAAAAACCAGGGTAAGCGAAAGCTTAGTAGGGTGAAAAACTCTAAGCTATACATTTTCTACGAAAATACTATACATATAACATGTATTTTAAACAATTCCAAAAACGTTTAACAATTTAGCTAGTATTAATGCACATGTCATGCAATGCACCCGAGCGATGTGCTCATAATCACACTTAACCAATTCTTACCACCTTTTACCAGGTGTAGAGACTATTTAATCATATTTTATCCCATAGTATCCCTTTTATCCTTTTCATTAGGTTGTCTTATTTACATTCCTTAATCACAACAAGTTCATTTTCATTTTCTCTCCAAGAAAATACCATTTCTGTATATTTCTTTTCAAGAAACATATTTAATGTCATAAAGACCTTTTTTTACAAAATGTTGTATCTTACCCTTATATCTAAATGCTGTATTAAATATCATTTCTTGTTCATTTTACCATGATTTTATAACATACTTAGGGCTGATTTTTTTTTTGAACTACCTTATTTAATCAAGAAACCCATTTTTAATTCCACATATCATGTCTATAAGTCCTTATTTAACATGCTACAACATTTCAAGCATTTTGGGGAGAATTTCAAGCCTAGAAACCCCTTAAATAAGGGCATTCCAACAAGATTCTAGAGAATGGTGGAAATTGAATAGGTCCTAGTCATTAAAAGGTCTATTGAATCTCATTTGAATGACATGCCCGTTCTCGCTTTAATGACATGGCCACTGATTTGAATGACGACCAAAGTTTTGTAAACCAACTCCAGGCCAATAAATCCCCAATTTAGATCCCACAAAGGCCACAAGAATAACTCAAACTTAACATCCGTTCATTAAATATTGTTCATGGACCAAGGGTATATAAACTATAAAAAATGAAGTATAAATCTCGAGCACAGGTGTGATAGCCATAATCTCTTCAATTTTTCACCCTATGTTGTCGAGACATTTGAATTTAGGGATCCAAATGAGCTTGAGTTCATTTTGCACTTCCTTACGGAGTTTCTTGATCATAATATCGATTTAATTATTCTTTTGGGCGTTTAAGGATCTTACTGACCTATTACCTCCCGTGGGTGATAAATGTCTCAATTGCTTCTCCTTCCTCTTATTTCAACATCTTTAGGTCCTTACGAGTGATTCTGTATTCCTTGTTATATTCATACTACTTGAGAAATGCCTTAAAAATACCGTCCCATGTCTCGGTGGTTCATTCATGCTTTAGACCCATATACCAGGTAAGAGACCCCCAAATAATGGAGGATAACATCCTTTCTAGAATCCCTAGGTACATATTTTGAACCTGCATTTGGAGGTGGTAGTTGGACATATATTACAAGGGGGAACTTAGTCATTTGTGTGGCATAAAGATATGCATTTTCAGCTTGTCCGAAAGTCAATCTTCAGAATAAAAGTCCATCTTTTTAATGTTGGTTAACTAGTCAGAGGTCCGCATTTTCTCGATGGCTTCTTGAAGAAAACATAATTCAGTTTGGATATGTATTATCTCCTAGTTTGGGGGAACTACTGATTCTGCTTATGGAGGTCCTTGGTAGGCAGGGTCAGGATACTCAGGGTATTGGTAGTAGGGTTCAAAGTAACCATGGGGAGAAAATGGCACTTTGAAATGAGGGGCACAGACAATAGCAAGGGGGGTGGCGCCGACATAGGTGCAGGCAAGTCTGAGGGTTTGTTGGTACCATCTTTTCTATCATTGCTGGTGATATACCCAAGTGTGACCTCGGCCTGGAGGTGCCTACCTCGGCCGAGATGAAAGCCGAGATGATGGCCAACCCACCAGTGCATCGGGGCCCACGATATCATCCCTCGGCCAAGTCTACCTCGGCCCAGGCCGACACTACCACATACACCCCCCCCCCCCGGGGACACTTCTCATATCACAGATGTCAACATCAACCCTAGGTACCAAGGAATAGTAACCCCGGTCAACAGTAGGCCGAGATGACAAGAAGCTCTACATTCACCTTCAACATGAACCTTACCTCGGAGGAGGCCGAGGTTACCAGAGGCATCGCTTACCATCAACACGCCAATGACTCGGCTAAGGCCGACACTGGCATACACCTCGGCTGACATAAAGCCGAGACAGCCCATGACACCTCACGGATTGAGCGGACGACCAACCCTTATAGCTCGACCTTTCCTAGGCCGAGGCCATTCACCAACATGACTACCAAGCATCTGTTGACGTTTGGATAAGGAGACCTGGGCATAAATCAGTTATAACAAGATTATTCCCCACACGTGGGGGAATATTTCATCATCATTATCTACATGTGGCCATGACAGGTGGCACATCCTCATTGGTGAGGAAACTACACACATGCTCATTACATGCATAGGGGGTACATTACACCCCCTAGGCACTATATAAAGGGATCACCCCTACCTTGCAAAAGGATCCAGATATAAGAACCCTAGCTAAAACTCTGTCTAAACTACACACAGTAGAGAGAGAGAACTTGAGAGGTTGTATCCATGGCCATTAGTGCCTTCTTTCAGTGATATTACTCACACACACTCACAGTGGATGTAGGCCGGATTGGCTGAACCACTTATATATTCAGGTGTCATTCCTCTTATCCTCACCTCATTCTTATCTTCTTTATACAGCTGTGCTGCCATTGTCATACCTATATTGAGCTTGCAAACACCTCACCTGGTGGTGCGGATTTTCAGCATCATCATTTTGGCGCCGTCTGTGGGAAAGAGAAGATATCTTTTTGAATTTTTCCGCTTAGCCTCACCGGAGATTCTGGTGGTGAACCAGAGACCACCCCTTGCGTGGAGCTGTTTCACCATTGAAAGAGATCCTTTGAGGTATTAATCTCACCTGCTACTCAAAGCTCTATAGTGGTAATACATGGCACCAAACTTGCTACCACCTCCTCCGCCGCCTGTGGGTGGAGGGGCTAGTTCCAGTCAGGCTCCTCCTCAGTCCGAAATGGCGGAGGTGGCAGCTGCTTTGAAATCCCTGGCTGCAACACAACAAGCCATGAAAGAACAGTTTGTCCAGCTCAGCCAAACCATGATGATGAGGCCGGCTGGAGTCTCACCGGACATGATCACTCCAGCGGCGGTTCAACCCCAACCAGACGCCAGGGGACCACCCCAGGCACCGATGAAGGACCAACCTGCACCCCAGCGGAGGAGGGACGTTGCTGACCCTAGGCGCTTGCGTCTGGGGAGGCAAGGAAACCCTTGCCCGGGGGATAGATATGATGACCTGGAAGCTGAAGAGCCCCCGGAAGACTGTTGGGAGCCATATGAGGTGTCGAATAACACTGTACGGCCTCTTAGGAAGAGCCAAGGATGTATCGGCCGAAGAAGAGAAGAGGCTCAACCAAGAGGGTCCGCTTTTGACAGACTGAGCAGAGGCTCGGCCTTCGAGAGGCTGGGTTAGGTTAATGACCTAAGACACAGGTTATCAAGGTCGAGGAGTGTAGCAGGATCCCAAAGAGGGGATAGGCAGGCTCGGCCAGACCAAGGCCGACCCTTAGAGAGAAAGGTCAGGGAGCAGGAAGAGGTCAACAGTCAGAGGATCGTGGCTGGGGAACCCTCTGTCCACCGCAGAGAGGTGGCAGGGGACAACCTCGGCCAAGTTGAAGAGAGAAGACCATGGAATGACTCGATCCAACGTCTCGAGGAGAAAATAGGGGAGCTCATAAAGAGCAGGGACCCCTTACAGAGGGGCTACACGGAGGGCTCACCGTTTGTGGCTAGAATAGTGGGGTTCCCGACCCCAGCTAAATTCAAGCCTCCTGTAGTGACTCCTAAGTATGATGGCAGCACTAACCCAGTGCACCACATCGAGATGTATCAGTCGGCCGCAGATATTTACTCGATACCTGATGAGATGAAATGCAGGGCCTTCTCGGGCACCTTGACAAGGGCAGCGCATAGCTGGTTCACCTCTCTTCCGAAAAACTCGATCGAAAACTTCAAAGGCTTGGCCGAGCAGTTCATCCACAACTTCTGCTTTGGGGTAAGGCCCCAAAAGAAGACCACTCACCTCTTATATGTCAAACAGGCCAAGGGTGAAAGCCTAAGAGACTATATAGCAAGATTCAACAAGGAGAAGTTGGAGGTGGAGGATTACGAGGAGAGCATAGCCATGACCGCCCTTATAGGGGGCCTACAGAAGGGAAAACTAATATGGAAGCTAACGAAAGATCCCCCCAAGTCTATGACAGAGCTGTTATCCACTGCAGGGAAAGTGATGAATGCGGTAGAGGCGATGGCCGCCAAATACGAGGAGGAGAACCGTGGTAGCGCTGGGAGGTCCCAGGGCAAGAAAGAAGGAAAGAAGCGGTCAGCAGAGGACAAGTTCGCTCATTACACTCCTCTGACTGTGAGCTGTGAGCACATCCTCAATGAGATTAAGACTGACAGGGCTCTGCGATGGCCAGAGAAGCTGAAGGCCCCACCGCATAAGAGGAATAAAAACCTCTGGTGTGAGTTCCATCAGGATCACGGCCATGTCACAGACAGATGCTTCGCCTTAAAGGATGAGATTGAGAAAATGCTGAAGCCTGGGAAGCTGAGAAAGTATGTGGACGGCAAAGCCCCGAAAGCTGGAAGGGAAGACCCCAGGAAGAGGAGAGATGACAGGTGTCGCGGCGAGGCCCCAGTCAGAGGGCATGATGATTCAGAGAGTGATGATGGGGATGACCCAGATCTCCCACCGAGGGATGACAATACCCCAGTGAAGAGGGTAGGAATGATCTCCTTTGGTGTTGGCACCATATGTGGGGGATTCGCAGGAGGCGGCTCTGAGGTAGCGGATAGAAAGGCCCATGTAGCTGAGGTCAAGTCGGTAACCAGGCCAGAGGTTGTGAACCTGACGTCTTCTGACACGGTGCAGAAGAGAACGAAGGTGGACATGGACACCCTAGTGGTAGGCTTCTCCCGGCTCGACTTCAAGGGCATCTTAGCCCCCCATGATGACCCTTTGGTCATAACAACAAGGGTGCATGGGTGCGATGTAATGAGAATCCTCATAGACGGGGGAAGCTCAGCAGATGTAATGTTCTGGCCTTGTTTCAAGAGCTTGGGTCTTAGCAGATCAAGGCTAGTGCCATACCACCACCCCTTGATAGGCTTCAGTGGTGAGAAAGTGCACCCATTAGGCATGTATGAGATGGATGTGCGTATGGGGGATGAGTGGCCCAAGAGGCTGACTAAGAAGATAAACTTTTTTGTGATGGACGAGAATGTCTACTCGGCCTACAACCTCATCATCGGAAGAGTGGCCCTCAAGGAGTTTGAAGCCGTGCCGTCAACGGTCCATCAAATGCTAAAATTCCCGACCCCGTATGGGGTAGGGGAAGTGCAAGGGGATCAGACCACGGCACGAGAGGGTTATTTCAACTCAGCGGAAGAGATGGAGGCCCATAAGAAAGCAACCGCCACATACAGCATAGACACTCTGGACCCGAGAGATGAAATAAAGCTAAAGAAGGGTGAGGTCGCGGAAGAGGTAGAATCCATCGTCCTCAATGAGGACGAGCCGGAAAAAACCGTCCAGGTCGGCAAGGCCCTAGAACCAAAGATTAAGGAAGAGTTGGTAAGCCTTCTCAGGAAGAGGCAGAGTGTCTTCGCCTGGAGCCATACCGACATGCCTGGTATAGACCCTGAGGTCATGACCCACAAACTCAACGTGGATAGGGATGCTAGGCCAATCAAACAGAGGAGAAGAATTTACTCCAGAGAGAAATATGAGGTCATTCGGGAAGAAGTGAAAAAGTTGGAAGAGGCCGAGTTCATACGAGAGGTCACCTATCCAGAGTGGCTCTCAAATGCAGTGATCGTGCCTAAGGCCAACGGAAAGTGGCGAATGTGTGTAGATTTCACAGACCTGAATAGGTCTTGCCCGAAGGACAGCTACCCCCTGCCTAGGATAGACCAGATGGTGGACGCAACAGCAGGGCACGAGCTCATGAGCTTCATGGATGCTTATTCAGGTTATAACCAAATCTTCATGGACACTGAAGACTCTGAGAAGACAGCCTTCATCACTGACAAGGGGACGTATTGTTATAAAGTGATGCCCTTTGGTCTGAAAAATACGGGGGCAACATATCAGCGTCTCGTCAATAGGATGTTCGAAGAACAGATAGGTAAGACCATGGAGGTATACGTGGACGATATGCTAACGAAGAGCCTGAAGGCATGTACTCACGTGTCAGACCTTGAGAAGACCTTTGATGTCATGGATTCATACAGAATGAAGCTCAACCTGGCGAAATGTGTCTTCGGTGTAGGAGCTGGGAAGTTCCTGGGTTCATCGTTAACCAAAGGGGGATTGAGGCAAACCCAGAGAAGATCAAAGCGTTGCTCGATATGAAGACTCCTAGGAGTATCGAGGATGTCCAAAGACTCACTGGAAGAGTAGCTGCCCTGAACAGGTTTGTTTCCAGGGCAACGGATAAATGTCTTCCATTCTTCAAGATTCTAAGGAAGGCCTTCCAGTGGGACGAAGAGTGTGAAAAAGCCTTTGATCAACTCAAGTCCTACTTAGGATCTCCCTTGCTGCTATCCCGACCCATTGCAGGAGAGAGGTTGTTTGTGTACCTGGTAGTCTCTGAGTCGGCTATTAGCGCGGCCATCATACGAGAAGAAGATGGAGTTCAGAGGCCTGTATACTTCAACAGTAAGGCCCTACAAGGGTCTGAGCATAACTACCCCAGAATGGAGAAATTGTCTTATGCTCTTATCCATGCCTCAAGGAAAATGAAACCCTACTTTCAAGCTCACTCTATGATAGTCCTTACAGACTCCCCACTAAGACAGGTTCTGCACAAGCCTGAGAAGTCCGGGAGATTGATGACCTGGGCCATTGAACTAGGGGAGTATGATCTTACTTACCAGCCCAGGACAGCCATTAAGGGGCAGGCCCTTGCAGATTTTGTCGCGGAATTCACTTGGGAAGAGGCTGAGTCAGAGAAGAGCCGAGCTGTCTCCCGAGATTCAGAGGAGACAGACCCTTACATCTTCCAAGGCCGAAAAGAGGTAGTCCCAGTCAAGGCTCGGAGGAGGGTAGAAGAGAACGAAGAGGATCGATGCCTCTTCAAAAAAGGTGTGATGAGAGAAGGGGTCTTCTCTTCAGATGAAGACGTGTGGAGACTCTTCGTGGATGGATCCTCCTGTGGTGGTGGAAGCGGCGCGGGGCTAGTACTCTCAGCTCCAGATGGCGCCAACATCGAGTATGCCTTAAGATTCAACTTCCAGGCTTCAAAAAACGAGTATGAGTATGAGGCCATGATAGCGGGCCTCCTATTGGCAACGACTCTGCGGGTAAAGCGGCTTCTACTTCATAGTGATTCAAGGTTGGTTGTTAACCAAGTGCTGGGGGCGTACGAGGCCAAGGATGAGAGGATGGCCAGGTACTTAAAAAAGGTAAGAGGATTGCTAGAGTTTTTTGAAGAGGCCAAGATGAAGAGAGTGCCTAGACTGAGCAATAATCATGCTGACGCATTGGCAAGACTGGCCTCGGCAATGAAGACAGATTTGGGAAGAACCATCCCAATTGAAGTTCTAGGAAAAGCAAGCATCGAGGAGGACGAGGTATGTAACCCTTGTCACAATATAAACCCGGGAGACTCGTGGATTGACCCGATTGTCAGATACCTGAGGGAGGGGGAGCTGCCTGAGTCCAAACTGGAAAGGAAAAGGCTGAGATACAGGGCTGCCAAGTTCTCATTGGTAGGAGACGTCTTATACAAAAAAGGTTTCCTCTTGCCCCTCCTCAGATGTGTTCACCCCTTGGAAGTACCTCGGATCTTGCAGGAGGTTCATGAAGGCTCTTGCTCTAGCCATATAGGAGGAAGACCCTTAGCCAAGAGAATCATCACTCAGGGATACTGGTGGCCAACCTTGTCTAGGGACTCTGCTGATTATGTAAAGAGGTGCAACAAATGTCAGAGGTTCGCCACTATCCCTCATCAACCACATCAGCCTATGATATCGATCTCTTCTCCATGGCCATTCGCGGTATGGGGAATTGACTTGGTAGGGCCCTTGCCAAGAGCAGTCAACAACTGTAGATTCTTGATAGTTGCCATTGACAACTTTTCAAAATGGGTAGAAGCCGAACCCATGATAACAATTACAGAACAGAAGACCTTTCAGTTCATCTGGAAGAACATCATATGTAGATATGGTCTCCCAAACACGCTCATCTCAGATAATGGGACCCAGTTCAAGAACGCCTCCTTGGAGAAGTATTGCCAAAGTGTGGGGATTAAACAGTTCTTCTCATCCCCTGGTCGACCCCAGGCTAATGGCCAGACTGAAGTCACAAATAGGACAATCTTGGATGGAATCAAGAAGAAGTTAGAAGACGCGAAGGGGAGATGGATAGAAGAGGTTTACGCTGTGCTATGGGCTTACAGGACCACAGCAAGGACACCCACGGGAGAAACCCCATTCACGCTGGCACACGGTTCAGAAGCCGTCATACCAACGGAGATAGGCCTACCAATTCATCGGATTCAGACCTATGATCAGGACAGCAATGGGGAAAGGAGGAGGTTAGACTTGGACCTTATTGAAGAAAGAAGGGAAGACGCAGAGGTCAGGAAAGCAGCCTACCAGCAGAGGGCAGCAAAATTCTACAATCAAAGGGTAAAGGCAAGACCCATTGCGGTAGGAGATCTAGTCCTTAAAAAGACCCTACAGAAA
Source organism: Sambucus nigra (assembly GCA_949130495.1). Classification (NCBI taxonomy): domain Eukaryota; kingdom Viridiplantae; phylum Streptophyta; class Magnoliopsida; order Dipsacales; family Adoxaceae; genus Sambucus; species Sambucus nigra. The sequence goes on along the minus strand of OX422215.1, from coordinate 86,868,219 downwards.
GTAAACAAGCTTCACCCGAACTGGCATGGCCCCTACAGAGTAACGGAAGAGGTTGTGCCTGGCACGTATAGGTTAGAGAACCTAGAGGGAGAACCCTTCACCAGCCCGTGGAATGGCGACCACTTAAAGAGATATTTCATATAATGTTGCATCTATTTCGTCAATTGTAAATGTACCACCTTATTGAGAAGAGGTTGTGAATAAAGATCAGTTTCCATAGAAAATGCTTGTGTCATCTTAACATCATTCATTCGGTGAAATTTATTATGGGGATAACCTCTTAGGTGAGGACCTCAAACTCTTAACATCATTCATTTGGTGAAATTATGAGGCTTACCTCGGCCTAGGTGATGACCTCAGACCCTCATAACATCACTCGGTGGTGACGAGGTCTGAGCTCGAACACCTCGGCCTGAGGACCTCAGACCCTTAACATCATTCATTTGGTGAAATTATGAGGCTTACCTCGGCCTAGGTGATGACCTCAGACCCTCATAACATCACTCGGTGGTGACGAGGTCTGAGCTCGAACACCTCGGCCTGAGGACCTCAGACCCTTAACATCATTCATCTGGTGAAATTTATTATGGGGATAACCTCTTAGGTGAGGACCTCAGACTCTTAACATCATTCATTTGGTGAAATTATGAGGCTTACCTCGGCCTAGGTGATGACCTCAGACCCTCATAACATCACTCGGTGGTGACGAGGTCTAAGCTCGAACACCTCGGCCGGAGGACCTCAAACCCTTAACATCATACATTTGGTGAAATTATGAGGCTTACCTCGGCCTAGGTGATGACCTCAGACCCTCATAACATCACTCGGTGGTGACGAGGTCTGAGCTCGAACACCTCGGCCTGAGGACCTCAGACCCTTAACATCATTCATCTAGTGAAATTTATTATGGGGATAACCTCTTAGGTGAGGACCTCAGACTCTTAACATCATTCATTTGGTGATTAATTATGAGGCTTACCTCGGCCTAGGTGATGAACTCAGACCCTCATAACATCACTCGGTGGTGACAAGGTCTGAGCTCGAACACCTCGGTCGGAGGACCTCAGACCCTTAACATCATTCATCTGGTGAAATTTATTATGGGGATAACCTCTTAGGTGAGGACCTCAGACTCTTAACATCATTCATTTGGTGATTAATTGTGAGGCTAACCTCGGCCCAGGTGATGACCTCAGACCCTCATAACCACTTGGTGGTGACGAGGTCTGAGCTCGGACACCTCGGCTGGAGGACCTCAGACTCTTAAGAAACAGTTATGGCACCACATTCAGTAATGACTTCAGAGTGCATAACATCCATGTACATTCACAAATAAAGATGAAGAGAGACATTTGCATTCAACAAAAGCTTGAAATTGCATAATATTTAAGTGAGAAATTACATGCAAGATTACAAGTCAAAACAAAAAATGGAAAATAGAAGTTAAACATCTGAATGAGGAACGTCTGATGTCTCTTCAGGGTTGGCCTGCTCGGTATTGGTCACCTCGGCTACTTCGTTTGCAGGGTCAGTTTCTCCGAGGTCAGCCCCTTCCAGAGTAACAGTTTGACCAGGGGCGGCAGCTTCATCCTCTATCTCCTGTAAGGCCTGGGCAAATTGGGCATCGGCAAGGCCGAGGCCCACAAAATCTGAGGCCTTAATGATGCCAAACTCGGCCTCCCTTACCTCGGCCCACTTGGAGGTGGCCTTGATACCCCTTTCAAGGTACTCCAGGCCAAAACCTACAAACTCCTCGGAGACCTTATAGTCAGCAGTTATTGTCTCCGAGGCGTCTGCAAGAGAAGCCTTCACCGCAGCATCAACTTTCCTCTGCAAAGCATCGTCCTTGTCTTTCTGGGCCTTGGTATGACTCTGAACAAGTGCAGAGATGTCCTTCTCTAGGGATTGGGGCTTATTTTCAGAGGTCTGAGCCTTGGTCTCAGCCTCCTGTATCTCAGTCCTCAGACGAGCAACCTCGGCCTTCAGGGTGCCCTTAACTTTTTCTGCCTCCTGCCCCTTCTGGATGAGAGGCAATTTCCTCAGGGCCCAGTTGGATAGTTGATACATGGCAGCCGCACCCTGCACAGTAAATGAAGAAGTCAGATGAGAAGCAGAATCATATGTTGCACTTTGGACAAGAACAAGTTATACCTGGACTACTCGGTGAAGACCAAATTCAACCATCAGGGGAGTGTCTATGGCCCTGAAGAAACGCTTGTCGGCCTCGGTCATCATATTGTTCAGAGCATCCATGGCCTGTCGGCTGTGGCCGACCACGCTATCAGATAGTTTTAACTGGTCCAGACGAGCTGATAACGTGTCGGCCGTGAGGGGGATCGCAGTGTCTGAGGCCCTCTTGTTCCGGGAGCTCGGTCTCTGATCCTCAGGAGGATGGACATCAGGTGCCCTCTTCTTTGACTTGGATGTTGAAGGAGCAGGTGGAGGGGCATTCATGCCAGTCTTCTTGACAAGCCTGGACAAGCTTGGAGCCGCCATCTCCCACAACTCGTCTGAAATGTTTGGTGGCTTCTCTGCAAAAGTAAAGAGATATGAGTCAGAAATAAAGTACGTATGATAAGAGGCTACACTTGGTCAAAATAAAAATCCTTACCAAAGTCAGCTAAGGGACTTCCGCCCAGGCTCGTCCTCGAGAGATACTGGGGGGTCAGCAGATTCTCAAACTTGACAAACATCCCATGGGCCCCTTGGTCCTGCAGGGCCTTCACCCTTTTGCCATGTTGCACACTTAGTCCAGGGTCGGCCCTGGCAGCCATGGTAACTTTTCCCCATTTCTGGGGTATTCTCGGCTCGAAGATGGAAGAGGGAATGGAAGAACCAAATTCCCACGGCCCTGAGACAAAAAAGTACCTGGGTTTCCAATTATGGTTGGAGGTCTGAGTGACCAGGAGCATCTTTTTCTCAGGCCTCCGAGCCACAAAGTGATAGTAGCTCGGATGATTTTTGGCCGAGGTAGGGACGTAACAACCAGCAAAGACCTGCACTGGGAGGTCAGAGTGGTGAACCGCCCTCCACAAGATGGTTGCCCCTATAATAACCCTCCAGGCATTGGGAGAGAGCTGTGAGGGGGCCAAGTTAATGAATGATAGAATGGTCCTAATGACGTGGTGGAAGGGAAGACGAAAACCTAACTTGAACATCTGCTCGTACAGGCAGATTTCTCCATCCCTACCGTGGTAGGCCCTCTCTTCCCTCAGAGGTCTCCTTAAGTGGATAGAGGGGCTAATGGAGTATAAGTACCTGAAGTGCAGTAGATCCACCTCAGTAATTGTGCTCTCATACTCGGCTGCCTCAGATGTGTCTACATCACTTTCGGCATCCTCATCATCGTCAGACTCAACGTCGGCTGGAGCAGACGTGGACGGGTTACCTGGGAACCTCTGAGCAAACTCGGCCTCGGTGACGGCCGACAATGGAATAGCATTTAGAATGGGGGGCACAACCACATTTGGCTCTACAAGCTCAACCTCTGAAGAAGAACCAGAGGTACTTGTGCCATTTTGAGACGAGGCGCGACTGGAGACCTCGGCATGGTCAGGGTTCTGATCAGCCTGGGTAGTGAAGTCCATGGCCTCTTGGAAAGAGTCCACTGACATTGGATCAGAGGTGGAAGACTCAGACTCGGACATCGGCAAATTGTTGGCAGAGACGTTTGTCTGGTAAAAATTTTCAGGAGGACGAGGGTATACCACCTTGAGAGGTGGAGGAAAGAGGGGTCTGATGGGGGACTCTTGTGACCTACGAGCTTCTTCCTGAGCTCTCTCTATTTGTCTAATTTTATCTAAGGTCTTTTCTTTTAGAGATGGGAAGTCTTCAAGAAGTTGGTACAAGGGTCTGAGCATCTGGGGACGATCCAAGGCTTTGGCAGACCCTAAACTTGAGGGAATATCCTAAAAACTACAAACAAATATTGAAGGAAAAGTTAAGGGAATTAGAGATCAAACCAAAGAACTTATACAGGAAGCCTGGCTCACCGGAAAACTCAAGATCTCACCGGAAAACTCAAGATAAAAAATATCAAAAACGAAGGAAATGGAGAGGGAGGATACCTGAAGGTGCGATTGGTGAATAAGGTGGAGAGTATCGCGTAGGAAGTGAGGTATCCCTCGGTGGAACAATCGCTGGAGCAGAGGCCAACTTCGGAGATTTTTTTTGCAGAAAACAGGGGAGCAATCGCTTGAACAGGAGAGAAATGAGGAAGAAGAAGAAAAAGAAAGGTTTTAACCTTTAAATACTTGGGCACGATTCCCAAGGCTCATCATTGCCTTGGGAAGCCCAAAGAACAACTGACAACATGTGCCAACCAAGTGGGCACGCCTTGGCAATGGACAAGTGTCATGCAGGTATCGACTTTGGGGTGAATAGACCTCGGAGGCAAGAACCCCCTAGTCACCCACTCTCGCAAATGACTAAGGGCTGGGGGGTGATTGATATACCCAAGTGTGACCTCGGCCTGGAGGTTCCTACCTCGGCCGAGATGAAAGCCGAGATGATGGCCAACCCACCAGTGCATCGGGGCCCACGATATCATCCCTCGGCCAAGTTTACCTCGGCCCAGGCCGACACTACCACATACACCCCCCCCCGGGGACACTTCTCATATCACAGATGTCAACATCAACCCTAGGTACCAAGGAATAGTAACCCCGGTCAACAGTAGGCCGAGATGACAAGAAGCTCTACATTCACCTTCAACATGAACCTTACCTCGGAGGAGGCCGAGGTTACCAGAGGCATCGCTTACCATCAGCACGCCAATGACTCGGCTAAGGCCGACACTAGCATACACCTCGGCTGACATAAAGCCGAGACAGCCCATGACACCTCACGGATTGAGCGGACGACCAACCCTTATAGCTCGGCCTTTCCTAGGTCGAGGCCATTCACCAACATGACTACCAAGCATCTGTTGACGTTTGGATAAGGAGACCTGGGCATAAATCAGTTATAACAAGATTATTCCCCACACGTGGGGGAATATTTCATCATCATTATCTACATGTAGCCATGACAGGTGGCACATCCCCATTGGTGAGGAAACTACACACATGCTCATTACATGCATAGGGGGTACATTACCCCCCCTAGGCACTATATAAAGGGATCACCCCTACCTTGCAAAAGGATCCAGATATAAGAACCCTAGCTAAAACTCTGTCTAAACTACACACAGTAGAGAGAGAGAACTTGAGAGGTTGTATCCATGGCCATTAGTGCCTTCTTTCAGTGATATTACTCACACACACTCACAGTGGATGTAGGCCGGATTGGCTGAACCACTTATATATTCAGGTGTCATTCCTCTTATCCTCACCTCATTCTTATCTTCTTTATACAGCTGTGCTGCCATTGTCATACCTATATTGAGCTTGCAAACACCTCACCTGGTGGTGCTGATTTTCAGCATCATCAGCTGGGATACTAGTGTGGGTTAAAGATGGATGGGGTATGTTTTCCTCGATTCTCAATGTAATTTTAGTCACCTGAATGTGAATATGTGTTTGGGAAGTGCCCAAACTTATATTGTATGGTGTTTTAGGAGGTAATGATATTCTATAACTTCCTCAAAGCTTGATCCATTACGGAAAGAGTCTGATCTTATTCTATAGACATATAATGTATTGCAGAACAAAATAGACACTCTTGCATGGAGAGTTCACTAATGAAGACTTATAGGCTATACAAATCGTAAACATGGGGTTCGACGGTAAGTGCTTTGTGTATATTGTGTGGGTAATTGTTAACTATAAAAAAAAAGAGAAACCTTTACTTAGGATTTTAAGATAAAAGGACCGACAGAAGGACAATACATATAGGGTAAGGGAAGACATATGTATAATTCTTTGATGAAATTTGTTTATTTGCTTTTGACCGTACGAAGATGGTATTTTTGGAAGGGAAGGACTTGGCAGAATTATGTTAGATTTTGTTGAACTAGAATGAGCTCTCAACTTGCGTGTGAGGAGCAGGGAAATGATAGGCTGAGGCCCAAACATTTCCCAAAAAAAAAGTGGTTATGGGAATCTAGTGTAAGAGAATCTGCTTACTTAAGGATTCATACTATTTTATCTCTCATTAAAAAGGGTAAGACATTCATCTTGGAATCGAAGAGGTTTGGACCAGACTCTGGTTTTCTGACAATTTTGATTTTTTTGTCAAATAAAGTAGCCCACAATTATTTATTCTTTTATGTAAAAAGGTGTGTACCTATACTTTTTCTCTATATGCAAAAGAGTTGATGCGACACAGTGATCGATGCATTACTTTTTATTGCTATGGATCATGATATACTGAGATTTTTTTACTAAGAAACCTTTAACATATGTGTGAAACCACTTTATCACAGTACTAAATAACTATGATAGACTATTCGATATACCCCCATAATGAATGAACTCCAAACGTTCCCTATCACAGAGACTTTGAGATCAAGAGAGGAGCTGACCGATATACCAGACGGGTGGACAAAAAGAGTGAGGATATTCTTAGTTGACCAGCCTTTGGCTCACCTCTTTTGTCCTCACGAGTATGGGGTTTAAATAATATAAAAATCAAGAGTATGTAGAGCGTAATGCAAACGAGTAATCTTTATTTTTACATATTTTGATGTTTATTTTATCGCTAGGTCCTTTTTGCGTCCCTATATGTTTGGACAAATGTAAAATATTTCACATTGGAACCTAAGCACGTATCTATGTTTTAAGGTACTCTAAATTAAGGCCTATAAATTTTTTAAAAATGTATAAAACATAGTCATTCAGGTATGCAATATTAAGTATATTGATAGGAAGTATAAGAATAGTTCGTCTCACTTAATTTGATCCCCGGTAAAGTTACCACTGTGGTGTTATGGCCCCCGGATGGGCTCAATAGAGCGAGAAGGATGTGATGCATGTGTGCGCGAGGGGGAGGGTTCGCGTACATGTTTAGTGTGTTCCCTACGGGGACGCGATAGTGTTTACCTCTCAGTATCTGCTTCCCCCTAAGGTCAGGTTTATTGTAATTGCACCCTTAGAAGTTGTTTGATATCATATATAATTTTATTGCACTCCTCTAAGGCAACTTGAGAGTTTCTTGCTATGAGTTTGGGAGACATCTTACGATTGGAGAAGGTATTAGGCACCCCATTTGTTCTTTATGCTTCCTTATCTATATCCTTATTATCACATTTTACTTTTGTAATCACTTTTAGTTCATTTTAGAACATGTTGAGCGACTGTAGTTTGACAATCCCTTAAAATGTAGGTATATGATTAGGTATAAAAACAACGATAGTGAAAGGTGTGGGAACATCACTAAATCATTAGGTACACAAGAGTTCTTGTGTGAGAATATGTATTTGGGTAATAGGCACTCGACTTGTGTAAAGAAAGTCCTTAATATGTGTATGTGTAATAGAAGGACGTTATCCTGTGCAAAGATATGTACTCAGGAGGGACGCCTTGATATTCTGCCTACGTGCTTGCGTAGACACAAGATCAAAGTCTACATAGTTCGTGATGTGTTTTGTATGATTTTGAGTGCCTGTTGTGTGGATATGCATGAGAAGTCACGTATTTGAGATAATACGATATCTTATGGATTATGACACGTGAGATATGGAAGCATCTATATAGTGCAATATATCAAGAGACATATCGAGGAAGCCTCAATATTGTGCCTACATACATAGGCAGAACTAGAATCAAATCATACGTAGTATGGGTTTGAAGGGAGCCGCGTGGAAAAGTTCCAAAGTGATGTGCGTGCACAAGTGTAAGGACTTATCTTGAGAGCTGTAGCGGATATTTGGGAGCCGAGAGGTTTAATCTAATCTGGGTGCGAACTCGAAGTCATCGAGAAGAACATTCATGTTCCTTGTTGATCGATAAATATCTCGGAGGGGTTATAGGACATCTGGTTAATATGTAAATGTAAAGGAGAATATGGTTTAAACATCTTTCACTGCCTACGAGTATAGGGCTATGGGAGTTGTATTAAGGATGTTATGTTTTAGATATATGAGGATAATTTTAACATGATCCTCATAGAATAGTATTGGATCAGATGTCATTGATAAATATTTAAGTATCCCTTATCAAACGACTAAAATCCTAGAGGTTTAATAGGGCCTCGAGCTGATCCAAAGTGAAAGAGATGATCATTTCTTATAAAAAGAGGGGTTGGACTAGAGCTGAAGGCATACATAAGAATAATATACTGAGAGATATATCATAAAACTTAGGCTAACAAGTGTAGCTCTGTAGTGCAGCTACATACCCAAGAAGTCATGGAATCAAAGCCAACATATTTCCAACAAGGGGTTACATTTTCATGTATCGATTATGGGATGCTGATTATAAACTATAAAACATCATAATATTTAATGAGTCTAGTCCTTTATATATCATTTTTATATTGATCTGGAGAATTATATTATAATGTTAAAAATACATAAAAGAAGATGGGTGTTTGAGAAGTATTTTAGGAAAACAAAAATTCCTTTATGCCATCATTAAGATGGGAATGTTTGCTCGGAGAAGTGGTGAATGGTATTCTGATTTTAAACTTTTTGAAAAGTATGTTTTTGTAGCATACTTGATTTTACAGGTCTTGATTTATGTTATTTAACATATGATTATGTTATTTTGCTAAAAAATAAAGATGCTCGAGATAAACCAGATTTTAATATATAAATGCTCTAAAATGCATACCTGATCCCCTGATGGGAGTCGGGATAAGTTGTTTAAATAGCTATGTATATTTCTATATCTCAATATTTACTTATGATATTGACTCGAGTTTTCTTCAGAATGTTTACCCTTGTAACGTGAGATAAGTTTTTGGGGGAATGTCCCCTTTAAAGTGGCATCGTTGGGCAAAGATTCATTTGGAAGGGCTCATCTTCATGGGATACATACATAGGTATGCCTCTTTTTATTGAAGGAAGAAACTTTTCAGAAAGTAAGAACTTCACTCGAAATTTAAGACAAAACTCGAGATTCTTGGATACTCAGGGTTAAAGAAGTTAGAAACCGAATCAATGTTGGGTTTTGGGGTACCATTTTCAATGCGGTGTGACCCCCTTTTATAACAATTGTAATTTGGCCAATAATCGTGCAGTTAAAGGCTCAGTCAACTGTGCAGTTGATGTTTTGGGAAACGTGTCATTATGGATGAGACTTTAGTGGGACATGTGTTTAAATGTATCAACCATGTGGTTGATAAGGGATCTTGATAATCATTACGGATTGATATTTAATAATTCAGTTTATTCATTAGCCATACGGTGAAAGGGGGCTTTAACCTTATGGTTAAAAGGTGGCCCGAGTTGATTTTTAACAGTTTGTGGTTCCTATTGATAATTTTGGATATGTAGTGTTTTTACCTTTTATTTTGATATATACATTCTTTTAGTATTTCTCCAAAGTTGGGGTATTTATGTTTTGGCCCTTGTGTGATTCTGGGGTGTTTACGGTTGAAGGTGTATACCTTAATTAAGGATCGAGGTGTCCACACCATGTTGTGCAGCTTGTATCCAACTGGCGGATCTCGATACAAAGTCAACATAAGGAATATATTATAGTAACGCCACTCAGGGAGTTATGATGAGAGAGAACCATGTTGTGTGGCTTGTATCCAGTTGAGGGAACTTGACACAGAGTCTAGGCAAGGATTATCTAGTGGTCAGGATGCTTGGTATAATACCCCGCCCCAATATTTTATTCATTTCCACGCATAATTTATAATAATATTAAGACAATGAGATTTTCATCATTATGACTGGGTTTATATTCTTATTTGACTGCGTTGGAGGCTTGATGAGAATTATTAGAAAATTTGGAGAAATTAGAAAATAGTCATTTGAATGAGTTTAGGTCGTTCAACAGAGAAACCAAGGTCATTCGAAATAAGGATCGAACGCGATTTGAACGAGATCCCACTGAATAATACATGTCAGATCGAACAATATGCCCTTCTCATTCGAACACCAGACCATGATTGTGACACGCAGCCTAATAAAATACCGAGTGATCAGTCCTCTATCAAATAAAACTGGAATCTCATGTGGTTTCATTCTCAGTATCACTGTCGAAAATCAAATTAATTAGTAATAACCTATTAGGCCCGGCGTCAAATTTTAAACTTTTTAAACTTTTTAACCTAAATGCACATGTAAAAATCCACTCACACGGGAATATAAGCAACAAATGGAAAGAATAATTAAATAATCGATAACTCTCGGTAAAACATCTATACAACCATGACAAATGGGAGTAAAAATAAAATCGCTGTAAATAAAATAAATGAGATCATTTGGGCAACCTGCCTGGTTATTACTACAGTACCTCCTATCTAGATCACAAGGAGAGAAGCACATATACAATTTCCTGCCAACATCCACAGTTGCGGCAGCGATGCCTGACTCAAAGGAATAGCCATCCAGGCGTCCTTGTGTTTGGACACATAAAAAGTATACAAAGAAGAATAAAAAGAAAATAGATACGGGTCAGAGCCCGAGGTTTTAAAAATATTTTAGCAAGTTCATAATTTTCTTTAATACGTAAAATATGATACTCTTCATATTTAAATTAGTATCACACTCACATGAGATACCCCTCACCTTTCATCTAACAGTGCACACCTAAAGTATGTATTTTAAAACACCCTAGTTAGTTACTCAGCCTAACTAGCATCTAAAAAAAACTCCTAAGTCCATACAATATTAACTACCCCACGTATCTAAAATATTCTAAGCGTTAACCCAAGCTTATACCATATAATTTTTCACTTCTCATGTGACCATTCATTTTAAATAACCTTCACTAGTTATTACCCCACTCTCATTTTAGGGTTATTTTTTTGTATATAATATTCTTACATTAATATACATATTTTACATTTTATATTTCGGATTCTACACTCCCGGATATCATAGTCCATATATTCATATATTCTCATATCATATATATAATATACTATACACCTCTAGTGTATATAAACTACGTTCTTTATCTTTGTCAATGTATATATATATATATGTTTTCACATCTCATATATATATATATACTAGCGGAATGCCCGTGCCTGAAGGCACGGTGCAAATTTTCAAAATACGTAATCGTAAAAAGATAAAAATTTCCGAAGTACATAATTGTGAAACGTCAAAAATTTCATTTCCCGTTTTGAACCTTGTATAAACATCATAGCCATCAAATAAAAAGAGTGATTGACATAGTTTCCTCAAACACTTATCATACCACAAATGGTCAAATGAAAATAATATAACAATAAGAACTAATAAAATTATGCATTTCAAAAGAAAGTACAATGAAGTTCTTGCATATCAACCCACAACTGACAATAAGCGTAAAAAGTACAATGAAGTTTTTGCATATCTACTTGTGTGTTTCCGTTCAAAATCCAATTGCGAACAAATGAGAACCCCAAATGCGAAAAGGAAAAACACATCTTTCATTTCGAGAAAGCATCAGAAATCAACAAAAATTTGGATGATGCTTCTGATGTTGGAATACAGTCTTCTTCTGAGTTGTTTTGAACTGCTGCTGAGTTCTCAAGCACTTTTGCGCAAACTGGACCCACAATTTGATTGTTAGCCTGAGTCACAATGTCATAAGGACCGGGGCTTCGCAACATCAGTATCTCGTACTCACGTATCTCATCAACTTATGTTGCTAAAAAGCTGAGATTAGGCTCTCCAAACCGTGTTGCTCATGCTGAGAATATCTACACCAAATGGGAAATGCATTGGGAACATCAATTCAGAACTTGAGTGAAAACAAAGAATGAACTTATATCTTTAATTTTATACAGTAAAACACCCGATATTACATAGTACTAAATGTAGTACATTATTTAAATTAGTTCATCAACAACGCATGATGTACCAAATGACATTCATAGGAGCATCTGATTTTAACCCCAAGGAGTTCACATGAGTTACCGAGATATGATATTTTACATTGATCACAACAGAATGAAATATAATTGCTAACGGGGATGTGCATTTTAGTGTTCTAGGAATAATGTGCAAATTCAAAATAGAGGAACATCTGGCAACTCCTCTTAAATAGTTGTCAATAAAGCAGATGCTCGATTATACGCAAGATAACTGTTCTACATAAACTCCACATCTGCTAGTAATGAAGTTACCCATTCTTAGGCAATGATGGGAGCGAATCCTAGCAAGCTTAATGACCAAAACTCTACTAATAGGGGTTTAGTCAATCAGATAATCACAGAATAGCAAAACACCACTGAGTCAAAATTGAAATCAACATACATATTTACATGAACACAGAGTATAACATAAATATATTTGAACAAAGAAAAATACGTGTGAATGAATACCCTGCTGATAACAGCAGACATGTCACTATTTCAGAGGAGTTATCACAATTTTTTACATGCAATTTCTTCAAAATGAGACTTAAAGTATGAAAATACAGCAGACATGTCACCATTTTTTTGCATATTACACACATATGGTGACCATATTGGTGGGTTGGGTGAAAATTAAAGTATGAATCATTTAAAAGAAAACATTGTCCGAGAGAACAAATTATGATATTTGTTTAACAAATATCAATTAGCGTTGGTTTGGCGATCACTGTGAATTGTGTTATCTTAAATAGAAACATACTTGGGAGTAATTAGTGTCGTCGTCATAAATTCATGCTTACCAAATGAAAATGGCAACTCCTTCAACCACAGTATCATTGTATTCTCAACAGAGACCCTTCCCTCATCAGAAGAATTCAACATTGAGGCACACCTCGAGAATCTGAGACACGCATATCATATGAGACTTAAAAGTTAAAGAAAAAATTAAAAATATCAAAAATGAAAGAGAAGAGAAAAAGCTAAGTGTGCATACTATGTCGTCGAATCCCCACCTAGCCAAATTATGTCCCTGCCTACATATAAGGCATTAAAAAGCGAGATCGACATTTAGTTCTAATATTCAGAAATGATACTACTGAACGAAACAAAAAAAATAGATATGAATCTTTTCTTAAAAAACATGTAAATATTTTGCTTAAAAAACATATGCATTACTGATTTTGTTTGTGAAATTAAGCCCACTCATAAAACATTAATTTGAGATATATTATAGAGGCCTCATTTCAATCCCTATGATGGTGGTGATCTCCTTGCACTGGAAGAAGGAAAATTGGATGACAAAAGTGGGTGAAAAGCCTAAAACGTTTTGGATGGTTTCAATCAAACATCGTAACTAAACAAATATGCTTATCAAACCCAATATGAAGAATTAAGTTTTGATATCTAAATACAATATCATATATACAACCTAAGGTCACGGCTAGATTTTTTTGAGAAAGTTGCTTGCCGAATTATCTGGAGTTTTATAATGAGGTGAACATACCAACATTACAGTATTGTAGAAAACAGATTGGGGTTAATGTTTTAGTTCAAGTCATTACTCAAATCGACATAGAGTTGAATATAATTTTATGGATATGCAATGTGAAATATTTATTAAAGACTAAGTTCAAAAAAATAAGTGATGTACCTTCTAACATGCATCATGGTGTGGCAATTTTGTAGGCAACTTGCAGGCCAAATTAAGGCTTTCAGAGGCACACCTGCAAAAGGTAGAACAAAACATGAACAAAAACTAAGATAGCATATTACTCAACAAATAATGTGAAAAACTACTCACATACCTATAATTAATAATTAGCTTATATGAGAATAAATCATCCATGTAAAAAAAGTAAAGAATATTGTGTTTTTCTTTATTTTATTCACCCTTTCCTTTTAACTGTGGTAATTTGAACTTGTGCAGCCAGTATTTTATCAACCCGGGGGAAAAATATGCGTAGCGCATTGCTACATTGCTCGTAACATTCACAATCTCCAACAATTTATAAAGAACCCTTTCTGGCCAGCGGCAGCTGCTTCTACACCTTTATATGGAGCTAAGCCCTGCAATCTAAATGTTATTCCCTTTGTAGAGTTGCATAGTAACATCACCGGAAGAAGCATAAGTTCCGACCAGGAGAAGGCGCAAGGTCTTGCAATCTTTCCAGGTTATAGCGAAAAAGAGAAAGGGCCCCAAACTGCCAACAACCCAGACTCCACGCAGAAAAAGCAGCAGATTTTGCTTCAGCAAGCTCTGCCCCCAATAGCACCAAACTTTTGCAATCGGATCGCTTTCACTTTAAGTTCCCGGTCAAGATTCTTGCAATTTACCTGCCACCGCATTCTTATCTAGACTTTGATGCAGATGCCAGTGCATAAAACTCCCGTCTCTTTTGTTTCGCATTTCCTCACTTCACACTCTTCATTGTGCTCCCAACATTGACGATTCTCGTCAATAGTGGAATTGCAAGCTCAGCCAACAGTCTCAAAATCCTATATATAGACAATGTTCTCTGGGTTGCCATTTTCAATGGTCTGATGTTCAATTATATTTTGGTAATGATATGTACTCTATCTTTAGAGGGCATTCTTTATAAAATGATCGTCAAAATAAGCCGTTGAACCTGGTTTCAAGTGTTTGTCAATCTCCTCAATATACCGATCATGTGAAAAGGACTCCAGTTCTTCTCAATCTCCTCAAGGTTTTGAGTATTTCCCGTGATAAGGACTCCGGTTCAAATCTTCCAAATGATAATGAACCAGAGTGATAGGAACCTGCCTGTCCATTTTGACAGTGGATGCTAATAAGGAAGTAGGAGAACCACTCAAAAATTCTGATGGAAGATAAAATAAAAATAAAATAATTCATTAGTCGTTAAGCTTCACAATAATTTTATTTATCAAAAAAATATATGCTTCACAGTAATGCAGAATGCGACAAAAATCAACGATGTCAATTCTTATGGATGTTCGTAACATGCACAACATCATGTATTAGTCCCTAACTGTATGGCATATAAGCATGGTTTAATATATTGCATATATGAGTAACCATACAGTATGCTGCATATATGCATACAGCTTCTTTATATATGCAGCATAATTGTTCATAAGTGATGATTGATGCGTAATGTACCTCTTAGCAAGATTCATTCAGATGAACATGGGCTTCTTCGAGCGGTATCTGCTGTCCTATTATAAGAATAAAAATTAGATCAAATTTATAGAAAGAATACTAATTTATAAAGGAATGACAATTGATTCGAAGCAAACAATATATCGAGTCCTTACTCACCAAGTAATTATAAAAGAACTTCCGGGTAAACGATGTTTGTTGTTGAATTTCCTTCGTCACTTGGGAGGAGGATCGATATGCGATTAGCACTCATACAACGTGACAAATTGACGTACAACTGGCCATGACTGAATACGGGGGTCCGCAAGTCAACCCCAACATACTTAACAGATTGACCCTGCGATTTATTTATAGTCATGGCGTAAGCTAACTTGATTGGAAATTGGCGGCGAGTCATCTTTATGGGCATTTCAGCAGAGGATGGTGTTAAGGAGATTCTTGGAATGAATACAGTAGTACCGAATTTATCCCCCGTTAGGATTTTGGCCTCGATAACGTGCTCCGCACACCTTGTGACTATTAAGCGAGTTCCATTGCAAAGTCCATCTTTGGGCGCAATATTTCGCAACAACATTATGGGACATCCAACTTTGAGTTCCAACTTAAAAAGTGGCAACCCCGATGGGTTAAGAGAATTTAAAAACTCCGTGGGAAATTTGTTGGTTATGCCTTGGTTAGTTGCATCGGGGCACATTTTATCCGCAGCGAAATATGTAACTGCATCGCCTGGGAAAGTATTGAGTGCAGCAGTATTAATGGCATTTACGTCATCGTTTAGGGCAGAGAGAATTGTCCTTTCATTAAGGAAGGCAGATGTAACAGTTCCCTCCACGTTCAGCAATGGATATACGGCCCCTATTAAGTCCTCAACATTCTTACAACGGCGTAATGTCGATGGCATGCTGACAGTTTCCTCAGGGTTTGTCCCAATCTGGTAAAGAATAAAAATATACATTCTTTAGTAAAGAATTAAAAAATAATCTATATGTAGATGTGATATTAATTGGGAACAGAAATACCTCATTTAGGAAATTTGAAAATTGTAAAGTTTCAACATCGGTACCATTGAGCCGCATGTTCAACTCCAAGGAAAGAACATCAATATCTTTCCACAGCATTTATCGACGTAAAGATGCTCCAATTATTTTCTCTCTAACGGCTTTGGGTATTACGGGTAAGATTTGGCGAAAGTCACCACCGAGAACAACTGTGATTCCTCCAAAAGGCTTCTTATTATCTAGTATATCTTGCAAAGTACGATTAACAGCCTCAACGCAGAATCGATGTTGCATTGGCACTTCATCCCAAATTATAAGCTTGGCTAATTTAAACAACTCCGCCTGAATCGATTGCTTTGTAAACCCATAATTTGAATTTTCGAGAGTGTCAAGGGGAATACAAAACCTAGAATGAGCAGTACGACCACCAACCAATAGTAATGAAGCAATACCCGAAGAAGCAACGATAATCACTATGTGCTCCCGACCTCGACAATAGGACGAAATTGTATTGTACAAAAACGTCTTGCCCGTACCCGTTGTGCCATTCAAAAAGAAAGTTGTTCCTTTAGCCTCTAATACGGAAGTCGTAATTGCATCAAAAACCCTTCGTTGCCCCGGATTAAGACGTCCTACGTTAGAATGCACAATAGCATTGTCGGTATCTCGCTGAAGTTGTCGATGTTCCCATATTAGCCTATTCTCTCCCGTAGTGCTCCAATTTTTTACAGGGAGAGGCATGGGTGGATAATCTGACAAAGATTTGCCTGTTTCCTGGAGCAAGTCGTTTAGAAGATACAATCCGTAGTCGTTGATTTCAGAATCTGTTGGAGATGCAACTCCAAATGAGGTACACAGCTTGTGAGCAAGGTCATCACATATGCACGATGCGAACTGCTCCCATAATAAAGCAGGATCTAACGGAGAGCATTGGGTTAGAATAACATTAACAAGACGCTGAAGTTGATAGCCTGTCTGCATAATCGACGCCTCTTGCAAACATTGTACCCATTCATCATCATCTTCTAAAAGTCCCAATGCAACACATGCGGACTTGAAAGAATCGTGTAAGACATTGTTTACCGTCCGTAAGCACTCAAATGAACGCGGACCTTTTACAACGGTTAGAAGCAAACGCAAATAGAACCTTTCTCCGAAATTTGGGCTCGCAAAGTACATTCTACCAATTGCAAAAGGTGATGTAGGTGACCTTGGAGCCCAAGTCTTTGTTACTTTGTGCCAAACATAGTGTTGGGGGAACTCTTGATAAGTGAAAGCACGGGCGGATTCATTCGATGCACAATATTCAAAAAATGCCGTCAAAGAAGATCGTTGAGTCAAAGCCCGGCGCACTATTTCATCCATCGACTCATCTGGATTGAACATAACATGATGCATTCCAGGTAGGTGAAGTTCCAATTGGGTAACAGATGGTTTTTCTGCATGCATTGGATTACCCAATATTCTCCAAGCTGCCTCGGGGGGGGGGGGGGGGGGGGGGGCAATGTACCTAGCATCCAAGTACTGTTGGATTTCATCACCACCTCCCAAGACCATAGTAGTGCGATTATGTCCCTTATAGATATACTTATTAATGTACTTGACGCATCTCAACCCTGCACAAACTTCAACATTAATGTGGCAATTGAACATACCGGAAAGATGAGGATTATACGGCACAACATCTCGATTATCAACATGTTTTCCATTTGCCGTAGTATAGACGCAACCATCATTTATACGACGATAAATTGGATACCCATCGTTATCCATAGTGGTCGACTGTGAGAAATCCTGAGGATATTTCTTTGTGCATTTACCATTTTCCATGCACGGAGCATGAGGAGACTGTAAGCCGCAAGGCCCATGGACCATACAACCCAAAATTGTTTCAAAAAGGGCTGGATTTTCATCTCTATTAGGAAACTCTGCAGAAACAATCTTATCAACTTGTGCAGGTGTTTTAATCTTATCAGGACCATCAAGAAATATTAAAGCGTGCACGTGAGGTAAACCTCGCTTTTGAAATTCAATCGTGAAGACATGTGCCACTTTTTTTCCGAATATATGATTATTCTCAATCTCCTTCATTAAAGACTTCCTCTTGAGTTCAAACACACGTGCCACCAAGTCTGGGCGAAGGAAGGCATTTTGAAAAGGCAGGAGTTCCTTTGTGATCTCTGGCCATTTAGGGTTTTCCGTCATCATGAGAAAAACATCCGGGTGATGATTGAAACGCGTAATTGCCAGAGAATCTTGATAAATTTCAAACATATTTCTCGCGCTCCCGGTAAAAGAAGATGGAAAAATCATTCTTTTGCCAATTTGACCCGGTTGTAACCCGCTGGACATACCATCAGTGAGATCTTTGTACAACTCCGCCCGAAGTTTTCCTTGATTTAGTCGGTGGTACGTCAAACGGTTTCGCTCAGTTGAAGCCCAACCATCGACAATGAACTATTGAAACAATTTCCCCCCTCTGTGTATCGTGGAGTACTCCGAGTGATGTTGAAACATTCGATAACAAAAATAATTCATTTGAGTCAAACGTGTTTCCTTTTCAGTACAAAGTTCCACGTCCCACAGTTTCATGTCAAGGTGCCAACCAAGTTCACCGTGAGGAAATAATAAGACATAGTGCAATGGCAAATATGCTGGATGGCACTCATTAATCTGCATCAATTGACTACCCCCCTTGAGATGAACTATTATGTCACGCATGCCACTGACATTAGAGCCATCACCCGGCAAAATAACGGCAATCTCATCAGCGAATGGCAAATTATATGTGCGATGGTCCTTTGAAGAATTGTAGTGGAGATAAGAAGGTAAGCTCTGACCCACCCTATTTGACCTTTCCAAAATCGAAAAAGCCTCGCGATATTTCGACGTGAAAGCATTATTCACCAACAAAGACCCTTGAACTGTACTTAGAACATCCCTCCTCAAATGCGAAATTCTATTATGGCGGATATCCAAAGCCACATCTGGATCGTATATGTACAACTGAGCATAAGCAGCCTGATGTTCCAATCCAACATTCGGTATTAAGGATCCAGTGCGATGACGAAGCTCTCCATGAATCGTGAAACTCAATGGACCCCTGCCCCCGATTACCCGATCATCCATTTGGACACCTAAACTTATAAACGCATTTGCAGCATTATACTCTCTGGTATAAGTATGAAAGGACTTTGAACGGTCATCATCACCATCAAATAAAAGCTTAATTTCAGCAGGTGGTTCAATGAGTGGGGGTAGACGAATTTGGCCCTGCAAACAGCACTTCCCAAACAATGGTCGCCTCATTGAAGAATCTGACAATCTTTCAGTCATACAGTGTAATGCATCACATGGAGGGGATCTTACGTTCATAGCTCCCAGATCATGTCTTTCCAAGGCAACATATGAACGACTTAGTCTGTTGGTATAGGCTCCATTTTGGAAAGATGGTCTCCTTGACCTGAATATGAGAAAAATAGTGTTAAACCCTAAAATATGTATTAATAAAGTTCATATATGTTGAATTGCATATAAGCTCCATATATGCAGATGCATATATACTTCATATATGTGCAGCAACAGCTTATATGTGCAGCGTATATGCTGTTGCTGCACATATATGCTGCATATATGCACATATATGTTGTTGCTGCACATATATGCAGCATATATGCATCTGCATATATGCTGCGTACATGCAGATGCATATATCCTCCGTATATGTACAGCAACAGCATATATGTATGTAAATGCATATATGTTGCATACATGCATCCTTCGTATATGTACAACAGCAGCATATATGTATGTAAATGCATATATGTTGCATATATGTATGCATCTGCATGTACGCAGCATATATGCAGATGCATATATGCTGCATATTAATAAAGTTCATATAGATTAATAAATCATTAGATGTACCTTATAATTGAAGGGAGAAGTGATGTCCTAATTGAAGGTGGTATAGTATTTCCCTCCGATGGATTATCTTGTTGCGGAACCCCGCGGGATGAACTTACTTCAGAATTAACATTCGTATCCCGATTAGATAAATCTTGAGGGAATACTGTCTGAGATGAAGTTAAATTTTCTGTTTGAATGGTAGAAATAAAATCCATATATAGATTATGGGGATCAATATTATGGATAAATTGAGAAGGGACAACCGAAGGTGGAATGTCCGTCACGATATTGCATGTTGGGGTTTGGTTACGTTGTGGGAAAAATTGAGGTGTAGGGGTATTTAACGAAGTAGAAGGTTTATCCTCAATACTTTCACACTGTAATAAAATATGTTGGTGTCGTTCCCGTCCACGTCGGCGTCTTTGACCCAAGATGCGATTAGATAATTCCTGACACGTTAAAAAGATGAAAATATTTAAGACTCGCAATTACGGCATTTTTAAAACTATAAACTGAAATTCATTAAACTGAAATTCATTGCAGAAGAAAGAAATCACACCAAGTGAGGGGGGTGGTTTTCTTTCCCTTTACCCTTTTCGTTAATCGAAAGTTGCTCCATGTATTTTCTCTTCTGAAAAAGGAAAATACAAATCTTATATTAGACAAATTAAATGATAAAGAGACAAAGAATGCGATGGGTGTTCCACCCTAATTAAAGCTTATTTAAATACCTCTCTAAGAATGATGTCCGCTTCTGAAACATCTCGGATGACAACACCCTTATTTGATAAAGGGGTTTGGTTACGTCTAGGGAAACATTGCGGTGTAGGGGTGATTAATAATGGAGAAGTCATAGAAGATGGTTTATCTATAGTGGGAGTTGTTTGATAGGGAAACAACATTTGTTGGGATCTTTCTCGCTCGCGTCGGCGTCTCTGACCAGAGATGCGATAAGATAATTCCTGACATGTTAAATAGATGCAAATATTTAAGACTCGCAATTACAGCATTTTTAAAACTATAAACTGAAATTCATTGCAGAAGAAAGAAATCACACCAAGTCAGGGGGGTGAGGGGGGTGGTTTTCTTTCCCTTTACCCTTTTCGTTAACTGAAAGTTGCTCCGTGTATTTTCTCTTCTGAAAAAGTAAAATACAAATCTTATATTAGTCAAGTTAAATGGGAAAGAGACCAAGAATGTGATGTATATTCCACCCTAATTAAAGTTTGTTTAAATACCTCTCTAAGAATGATGTCCGCTTCCGAAACATCCCGGATGACAACACCCTTGTTTGATAAAGGGGTTTGGTTATGCCTAGGGAAACATTACGGTGTAGGGGTGATTAATGACGGAGAAGTCATAGAAGATGGTTTAGCCATAGTTGGAGTTGTTTGATGGGGAAATAACATTTTTTGGGATCTTTCTCGTTCGCGTCGGCGTCTCTGACCCGAGATGCGTGCATAAGTGGGTGTCGTTCCCTGATAGTTATAAAACATAGGAAGTATAATCAAAAGAAAATACGTGTAATAATGCATACAAAAGTTAATCATGGAAAATAAGAATCAACAACATAGATAAGTGAAAGAAATACAAATACGAAGACGAATACGAAATATGCACAAAATGGAATAACATTATACAATTCGTGAAACATACTTTGTCAGAATTGGTTATATCATCCATTGACAATATAAGATTCCAGTCCTGCATAATTAGAAGAACCATATTTATTATGTACATATTAAACATAAATGCAACGTACCATAAAAAATAGGGAAGAAGCCCCAATTTGAAAACCGAATTGAAACCCAATAATATAGAACAAATCAAACCGAATATGGAACAACTCAAATCTCAACCTAGTTAGCCACATATATGTATGGAACAAATCAATATAGAACAAATCAATATGGAACATAAATGCAACAATTATTCGAGAAAAACGAGTGGGAGAGAACGAAATGCCCTAATTTGAAACCCTTTTTGAAACCCTTAGGTACATATTTCGAAACTGAAATTTAGAACCACATTAGGTCAAAAATGGGGAAGAAGCCCTAATCTGAAAACCTAAGCCATATACACACATTCAACAAATAATCAAATCTAAACCTAATATGGAACAACTAAAACAAATTAGCCACATATATGTATGAAACAGCTAAACCTAGTTAGCCACATATATGGCTTAGGTTTTCAAATCAAAACCTAATATGGAACAAACCTAATATGGAACAAACAATCAAATCAAAACCTAATATAGCCAATATGGAACAAACCTAATATATCCAAACCTAATATAGCCAAATCAAATCAAAACCTAATATGGAACAAACCTAATATAGACAAATCTAAACCTAATATGGAACAAATAATCAAATCAAAACCTGAATCTTAGGATGTACCTAATCGAGGAAGAAGGTGATGTGGAGCAGGTGAGGCAGCGGAGCAGGGGCGGGGGGGGGGGGGGCAGAGCAGGGGAGCGGGTCGGCAGTGGAAAAAGGGAGGGGGAACCAAGGAGTACAGCGGGGAAGGTAGAGCGTGGAGGAGGGGAGAGAGGCGATTTGCAGAGGGTGGAGGAGGGAAGGGAAATGGAGGGTAGGGAAAAGAAGGAAAACGGGGTAAAGAAGGAAAACGGGGTACACAGTGTATAAGTTTTTTTTTTCCCAAGTGCCACCTCACAATGGATATAATCCTACGTGGCACAATCCCACACCATTAGATCGCCCAAAAAAATGCGATCTCAACCGTTAATTTTTTGGAACAGTAAAACACCCCCCTCTCATATAATATAGATATATGTATATAACATATCATACACATCAAGTATACCAATACTTATACATCACACACAATATAAGTATAAATCCATCCCTCATAGTCAAAACTCATGGATACAATTACGACAATGCTATCATCTTTTGGGGCATAACTCACATTACCAAATCCGGGAACCAGCAGTCGGAATCTCTCATTCCGCCCTGGTAAAAACCCAAATCTCAAATGTATGGGAAGCAATCATAGTTCCTCAATAGGAATGAGAACGAAACATACCCACCATGTCTCACCCCTAATAAATCACCCAAATAAATAATGGATGCTATGACCTGGGGAATATACTCACCCGCTCCTCAAGCCAGGTGATTCACCCACATTGCGTAACTTTCCATGATAGCATTAGGGGGGCATGCTTCATATATATATATATATATATATATATATATATATATATATATATATATATATATATATCATCATCATCATCATCATCATCATCATTAATCTGGCTATCCATGCCTCGCTCACTTGGCATTAGCCTAACATTCAAAGATGCCAATTCGTATTAATTTATAAGTATACACACAACTTATATTCATACAATAAGTATTCACTCCCTTATGATAGGATCTCACCTTTTATTTCTTTCGAATATTAGCTTATCTCAACTTGCTAAAATTCTAAATTCATCCTGCTCGCACGTTCGGATTATTTCTCATATAATCGTCATATATATCTTACAAACGTAATATATATATATATATATATATATATATATATATATATATATATATATATATATATATATATATATATATATATATATATATAATAAAGTAGAAAACTTATGTATGTCATAAGCTCAATTGATGATGCCATCTATATGAGTGGTTTCTACAATACCTCTTTTGTCCTTGAAAATTTTAGATTTTCCCTCTTTTGACACACTCTAATTGTTTCCCCCTTCTTTTTAAAATTCAAAAACAAGGGTAAAATAGAATTTTCAACCATTCTCACTCTTTACTTCCCTATTTCGCCATACCCGTCTTCTTTTTCTCCCTCACTTTACTCTTGGCAACGAACCACCAACGAGTCTGACCTAAACTCTGGCAAAGAGAAACAACGAGCAAGAAGGTAATTTTTTTTGGCTATATATTTTCTCATCATTTTGTAGCTCTCAAACTAAAGCATGTTTTCTCATCGTTTTATTTGGCTATATGTTTCTCATCGGTTTTTTTTAGCTATATGTTTTCTCATCCCGATGAAGTCTTTGTTGGCAAGGGGGTATCAAGCGGAGAGGAAGACAAGAGCTACTAAGAAAAGAAATCTTAAAGTGAAAACAGTGATGGCAAGGAGGGATCGTGACGGCAAAACCAGTGACGGAAAAACCAGTGTCAAGGAGGAATCATGACGGCAAAACCAATAACGACAAAACTAGTGACGACAAAACCAGCAATGGAAGAAAAGGTGGAATCGTGATGGCAAAACCAATGGCAAAACTTAAAGCTGAAACCAGTGGAAAAAAAGGCACGAGATAAGAAACCCAAAACCAGTGACGGCAAGGAGGACTCGTGAGTTACCAATTTGATGTCATTTAATTGAAGTTTTTGCAGTATCTTTGGTTTTATCTCCACAGATTTAGCTTTTTGATGTTAATGTGTTGAAATATTTCTGACTGCAGATAAGGTTAATGTGTTGAAATATTTCAAAATAGGGGAAGATCTTCGCTTCCATACTGCCCGAAGATGATGGTTTTGTTGCTGGCGGCGGCAAAGATGGTTTCGAATCTTCTCATTTTTTTGGCTGTACGTCTTCCCAACCAAGGTAAATCGTTTTGTTCCTTAAGTTTTGTTCAGATGAATAAGAGAAAGAGCTCTCATAATCGTTTCTACTGTTACCTCATTTTTTTTATGTAGATCTGGTCTGACGTTGGGGGTAAACAAAAGTCTATCATCAATAAATATCTGGGTGCCATTTTCATTGTTTGATTTTGATAACTCTCTACGATTTGTCCCCACAAGCCAAACCCATTTGCGATCTATGTTTGACAATAGAGGAAATGATTTTTAAATGGGCTTGGGTTTGCTTTAGAGGGTGTATATGGTATGCATCCCTTTGTATGAGACCCTTTAATTCCATGAGTCATTTATGTCTCTAGATTTCACTTTTGCCAATGCCGTTTTCCATATACATTGATATATTGAAATGCATTTCTTATTGAACTTAAAACTTTTAACCCAGGAACCTAACATTTGCTAGAAATGGTTGATGGTTCTAATTGTTTGTTCTGTTTATTTTTTTAATTCTAATAATCTTATCAGCCTCTCTTTGATGAAATATACCATTTCTGTTTGAGTTCATATATGGTGTTTACCTCTGAATTTGTTAGTCTAGGTTCCCCAATTTATTTAATTGTTTATAGGATGATCAAATTCGGGATGGCTTTCTTAAATTGTTGTACAAATTTATGACTTTTTTTCTTATCATTTTATGATTTATGTCATCAATTTTGACTCTGGGATCTATTGTGACTTTTGACTTATGTGGTCTACAAATTTTATGACTTATGTGGTCTACAAATTTATATATGAAAATTTTAGGTGCAAAAGATAGGAATGAACATTCTATGGGTGAATGCATGAATTCAACTGCTACATTGATACATGGGTGAATGCATGAATTTAGTTGCTCCAAAATATGTATATTTCAGTTGCTGATCCAAAAGAATTTAGTTTTTTATTCTGTATTGATACATTATTCTTTATTGATTTTTTTTTCTGTATTGATTTAGTTTTTTTTCTGTATTGATTACTCATATCAAATCATCAATTAATGTGGTGTCAATACAGGGGCCTGATGTGTCCACATCAATCGTAACAATATCACGAGGCAGTGTATTTGGCATATAATTAATAATTAGCATGGTTTATATAATATTTGACTAGCTATTTCCATTGACTAACTATACTTTTTATTTTGTATTAGGTCACATTTTCAAAATTACGGGCAATCATTACAGTGGGACACGTGGGACAATCTAAATTAATATATGTGATTTTTTTAAAGAATTTTGTTTCGTTGAAATATTTGTTTGATGAATTTGGACTTTTTGAATATTATACGATTGGTTGCTACCCCTTAAGCAGGGTGGATAGTCCAATAAATAAAGGAGACTATGCCCATTTTTTTTAATTTACACTTTGTTAATTTGAGACACAATGTGAATTCAATTGATAAATATTGTATATTTCATGTTATATGCGAGTCTATTTGATGAATTTAGACTATTTTAATGTTTTTGAACTATTTGTTTTTTGTTAAGCAGGGTGGATAGTCCTAAAAACAAAGGAGATTATGGCCAATTTTTTTAAAATTACATTTTATTTTGTTGGGGAACGAAATTTGTGCTTTTTTTCAATTACGTGTTTTAAAAATTTGTTGTTTTGCGATTATCAGCGTGCCTTCAGGCACGGGCATATCCTAGTATATATATATATATATATATATATATATATATATATATATATATATATATATATATATATATCCGCCGAATCAATTTACTGAGTGTAACTCGCCCCAAAACACTCTTTCAAATCACCTCCCATATTTTATTTACATAAATCCTAAGGGCCACACATCTCGCATTTAAACTCCTAGAGGTCCTTACATTATATTTAGGATCCCTAACATTTCTCTAAAAAAGGAATTTATCTCCAAACACTAAGAAAACTTTTCTGCTTTTCTGACAGAACCGGACCAATTCGATTTCCAGGAAAAATGAATCGGTCCGGTCCCTGAAATTATAAATGAAACCTTTAATGGCCGGACTGATCCGGTGTCTCCTAAAAATGAATCGGTCCGGTCATCCTGACCGAACCGTTTACCAAGAAAAATGAACCGGTCTGGTAGGCCCAGATTTCTCTATTTTCGATAAAATTTACACAAACTCTTATCCAACCCAAAACTTATGGTTCCTAATCTCCCAAACCACTAATATAAATAGCTACACACTTATCTACCATCAATACAACCCTTTAATTTTATGGGATTCATCCATATATAAGAATTTAAACCCTAATTCTTATTTATACAACTCCTCTAATTTCTCACTATAATTTATACCATTAACATGGATTTTAGTTTAGATTTCATATGGAGCTTATACCATAACAATTTATATGAAATCAATTCTCATAAACCCATTTTTAATTCAATAATCCCAAACCCAAAATTTATAATTTTTCTCACCAATTATGATATGAAGAATAAATACACTTAATAGTTAAAGCAAGTTAAACACTTGCCTAGTTGGATAAATTCGACGATCTTATGTCGGGAATCCTCTGGAGTTGGCCCGAGCTCCTCTTTTCTCCCCTTCTATTATTCTTTCCTTTCCTTCCTTCCTTCCTTTCATTATTTTCTTTCCTTTCTCTCATTTCTTTCTTTATCTCGTGCTCTTATGAGTGAGAAATAAGGGTTTATCCCTTATTAGACCCAAAATTGACTCGTATACACAAATACGAGTCCCTACTGATCCAAAAAGTCCCCGGAACCCAAACATTACATTCGGGTACTCTATTCTGACTATCTAGTCCCCTCTAAGACCAACCGTGCACTTAAAATCTCCATTCGAGTCACTTAAAAAAAATTACGTCTTAGCCCAACACATCTCCACACGTGTTTTTCGCATAAAATAATATCACATGTCGCTGTCATTCACCTGCGACATGAAATATAATCAGTCCATTTTATATACTTTAAATTCTCAAATTATTAAATCATACCTACTCATGTAATTTAATTACCCATAAAAGTACGAGGTATTACATTCTCCCCCATTACAACATAACTTCTTCCTCGAAATTCAGATACAACCGCTATTAAGACTGGGGATCTTACAACACCACATCCTCTAGTATTCAAACCAACCTCAAAGTAAGGCTCAATCACTATAGACCCAGCTTTATAACAAACTTGTTTGATTCTCTTCATACCAATATACTCCATTAATTATACACCTTATTCTTAATAATGGTACATCAAACATTGTGATCTACCAATGACATCCAAATAAGACGAGCCTATTCATCATTGACTCAATTACCTCAATTCGATTGGAAGGCCGCACATCACTAAGTGCCATCTTTTCATGTCCATCCCAACATAAATCTCCCACCCTGAGAGAAGCCACAAGGGCATCAGATCATTCTTGTCAGTCCTCCAAATCCCTGTTCATGGCAACGTAACTCTTATGACGCTCAAAAGTCACCTTAACAGTTTGTGATTAAAGCCCCTCTCAACAACGGACTCTATATCAAGTTCGATCCAAAAGTCTATTTATCTGCTCACCTCTAAATAACCAGAGGGAAAATGATCATGCTTTCCCACACAAAATCTTAATATGCACCTTGTCCTCATCAAATAGGTACGAGTGACTACGCACAACTCTGCCAATTGGTAATTTCTTTTCTTAATTACCGTACCATGATTTATTTCAATTACAAGCTTGCGAAAATAAACTAACCATAATGACTCCAAATTTGCATTCATACCATTTTACTAGTCATCAGTTACCTCCCGTCTACTCATCGGGCCATAGATGACATGAGTTGCCCAAAACAAAATGTCATTCCCACTAGTTCCTGAAAATTCCCATTGGAGGTGGGGTTTAAGGATCTCATCCTAATTTACAACCGTATTGGGTAGCACCTCACACTGGTGCACTTTTCCTTTACTATCATGTCTGCCCTTCCGTTAAAAGAATCGTCGGCTTGATATAAAAGTTCTGGTTGGCCATCTCGAACCATCCTATCTTCATCTGCAAGTGGTACGCCCAGAGACAGTTTCACTATGTCTCACCAAATACCACTTATAACGTCGCATACTAAGTGATACTTATACTCCCCTTCTTCCCCGGGCAATACCAAAAGTTTCGGCCCGTGTACTTTTCCCCATAATGTGCACTTCTAGGATCTACATACCTTGTTGACATCATCATTATATTTATGTGTAAGTCACTCTCACATTCAGCTGGGTAAGACTCCGCTCTACTTTCCCACAATATTTATACTTTTTCCTCTTCTCAAGAGATATACTTTTTAAATGGCTTCCCATAACCTTTCAACCTATCTGGGTGCATTACTCTCATTGCACCCATACACTTGGATTATCATCATTTTTCACATGATGTCCTATCCCTCATATAATTCTAACTTATCTAACTTGCCCATAGGCATACATTCCACACATTTATTTCCACATCTTCTTATCTCGGAAAATTTTAAAAATCAACTAACCAGGGCCCTCACACACCCTATAATCTGCACATATTAACGTAAACATCAAATACATTTCACACGTAATACACAAAATCCTATTGCCCTCTCATTCACTGTAGGAGGAGAGGAGAGGCAGAAGGCATTGAGTAATTATGATAACGGTGATTGCGATCGAGGTCACCACGATTATTATCCGGGCAGATGACGATAGGAGAACCACTCGAGGACGGTAATTTCCCCAAGCATCGTTGTAGAGAACAACTATATTATTTCAGACTCACCCAACATTATAGATAATGGGAGAGTCAGGGGGACTTTTCGAAAATTCACCTGTAAGAATTTGAGAAAGAGAGGAATTATAATGGACCAATAGAAGGAAAGAATCCAAAGGCAATTGTTTAGGGTGGAGGGCAACGACACCTAGGATTAAAAAATTTAGCCTCGTAGGGGCAGCCTAGAGTGACGAGAGTCGGTCACTATGTATGAAGAAGTATGTTTGGAATTAAACGAGGGATTGGGTGTGGGTCTGTGAGTGAATTTGGACTCGTGGGTAGTATACACAAGCATTGATGGAAAGTCGATAAAGATGACTAGTGACGATGTCACCAAGGTCATGCCTTTATGAGATTATATCAACGTTTCCATGAGAAGGGAGCCAAGAGGGTTGGAGAATCTAGCTGAAGAGCAAGACTAGATTTAGCGGTGTTTGTGAGACACCACTGGATGGTATGCCCATTAGGGGACCCATCAAAATAATTTAGATAAATTGAATTTCTAACAACAGATGTTGAATTCAGTCAAGGTTGTTCAGGCCAATAACGAGTTCCATAAGGCCGGCAGTGCCAAAGGGACAACGAAGGTAGCCATTAGGATTCAGGCCACTAAGTTCGAAAAAAGGACTCTCTGACATGGCCAGGGAGGTCAACGACAAGGGGGAATGGCACAGAAAGGTATCCTATGTGGAAGAAGTATGACCACCTCTATTGAACATGTCCACAATAAGAAAGTGGGACAAGTCAAAGTCGGAGGTAGATGGAAACAGTGCTAGTGAGACGCAACAACGGGAAGAGCGAGTCTTCCAGCAAGAAGATTTGGCTAAGGGAGTTTGGCACAGAGATTTCCAAACATAGAACTGTAGGCTCGGATAGGACTGGGAAGGTCCTCAATAATTGTAACATCCAGTTCCTCAAGTTCGGTAGGGCTAAGGGGACATTGGTGAAGGTCAGCAGGGTGGTGATCAGAGGGTGTAGTCTGTGAAAGGAGAAGTATTAACCCAAAGAAAGGTGGGGGACAACTACAGGATGAGATTTTGGATGTATAACCACTACATCAGATCTTGGGTCAGTTTCGAGGCAGGAGTGTGTTTAAAAACCGATCGACCAGGCGAGACAGATAGCGAATGGTAGTAATATGGTTTTTTCATCCTTAGTAGTATGGGATTGATGTAAGTGACATGAGTGCGTCAAAAGTAAGGTTATGATCACTAAAATTCATGAGTAAGTCGTATTTAGTGGGTACGTCGGGCATGATGTCCATTTGATGTATTTAAATATCATTGGATAACAGAGTTCTTTGGTGTCACCTATGAGGGAGTAGGTGGGTACACTAAGAGTATGTTGGAATTTCATGTGAGTTTACTACTTTCGAGAGTTGTGAGAATGGAGTAGACTATTTTTTTAGATTTAACTGGTTAACAATATGGTGATAGTGAGATCTCGTGTTCGCTATTCCAGGGTATGAATTATTTTTGCTAAGTATCACCTGAAAGAGGGTTGAGAGTATATATGTTATCATATATTGGGTAGTAGACTTCTGTGTGTATGTTGTCTAGTTATAATTGATCCCGGTGAGTGGGGACGGTTACTAACGTAGTTCAGGGAAGACTGGTTTATTATCGAGCGGAGAGATATAGCTCATTATTTATTCGCGTTGGGAACTAGTGTTGTATGAGTGCCATGTTATATGTGGTCCTTCGTAACATAAGAGTGCACGGGTAGACTCTTTATGTCAAGAGACGATGAATTGGGGTACAATTATAGATTTGGAGATTTGTAGTTATAACAAAAGGTTAATAACTATATTTTTTATTTGAGGCGGAGAGAGCTGTGTTATGATGATGTGAGAAATATTGAGTACTTTTGCACCACAAGTTGATGGGTGGGGCAATATCGAGAAGAATTAAATAGCAGTTGGCGGGGTGATCGAAATTTCTCAAAAAATTTAGCTACGCCGAGAATGCTGGGGGCCGAACTTGAGACATGTATGTTACGTAGGTGATGTTGTGAGGTTTGTTCAAATATGCATGCGTTATAGGGTGTATGGGAGCCGTGGGTAAAACAGAATCTCACTTAGTTAGATGACTAGTAGTTTTTGGAGCAAACACAAGGAAAATGATTTTTGTAGAGGTCCCTAGTAATGTGAAACGTTAAACATGAGGATCGGTGGTGAATGATACATAGTGGAGTTGTCTCCAAGTTACACCATTTAGGGATGGAAAAATGTTGATATGAGGTTATCAACTAGGCTTTTTGTAATTTTGATGTTCCCAGTGACGGGATTTATGAGCATGAGTAGAGACATTCATATTTAGGACATCCCAAAATCACGAAGAGGTCAGGATTTCCATCGGGTTACAGAATGAATTGACTAGAGAAGTATAATTGTTATTTTGGAGTGATATATACTATCGAGTAACATATCCAACTTTTCACTTGGAGAAAAGAAGTGAAACGAAACAAGGTGTTGTTCAAAATTGTTGTGAATTAGGATAAAACCTTTCGTCCCACCGCTGATCGGAGTGTCAGGAGGTGATGGGGATGGAGATGCACATCGTTCTAGAAGTGTCACTCATAAGTTGATAAGAAATGTTGAGTAACGAGATTATAGGACCTGAAATGATTTATGGTCCATCGGCAGGAATCAAGTAAAATCCGTCTCTTCTAGATAACTCAAATATGTAAGGAGAGTTACGTCGCCATGAGCTAAGAGTGTGAAGTCTGACATGAGTAGCCAGGATATTTTTGTAGATATTTACTCTGAAGAGGGTCACGGATTCAGCAATAAGAATTGGGCGCCTATAAAAGTGGTATTTTTCTAACAAAGTGATAGTAGAGCTGACGGAGCATAAGCTCGCCTTTTAAGGCACTATATGGCCGGAGGCCATTGAGTGAGAGATTGACGATTAGGTTTGGTTAGAGTATCTCCTATAAAGGGGATCATGAGATTCGGAAAGAAGGGGGAAGCTAGCTCCAAGTGATGTTGGGTCGTTTCTTATTATTGAGATTGTGGGACCGGTAACACACAGATTGGAAATTCGAGACATCTACATTGGATACCCGACGTGTTATGCGTGGTATCGGTGAAAAAATATCAGAGGAGAGTGAGAGCTCATAGCACTTTCCACTTAAGGAAATTGATTTATTTCCAGACATCTCATGCGAGGATAGGCCCGTTGTTATTCGGGATCGTAGTGAGCATAAGCTGCGGTCCAAGGTGGTGCCACTAGTGCAAGTTTAGTGGGGACACCATAATATTGATGAATCGACATGCGAGCGGGAGGATGACATGCGAGAGCGGTATCTAGAGAAATTTACCGTCGGTAAATTCCTTTGTAAGGGGGAAAGTATGTAATACCCCGTATTTCTACGTATTTATAATTTAATTAATTGGGAAAATACATTGTATTTAAATTATGCGAGTAAAGTATTTAAGGTGAATAAATAATAAAGGTGAATACTGTATATTAATCGAGAGATAACTACTGATTAATATTTTGAGATAATATTTACTAAGTGTGAATATTAAATAATTGATAATTAGTGTAATATAACATATTGAGTGATATGTCCGTATTTTATTTTATCTCAACCGGGAGTCGCGTGTAGACTAATTTGAGGTTGAGAAAGGAAATATATTTTTAGTAACTCCGATGATAATTTAGAGGTCACGGATCATCCCGAATGGGTCCAAATAGTCGAAAAAGTGTACCCGGGGTATAGTTTGGGTCCCGGGTCAATTTTAAACAAACCGACACCTATTGAGGATATTTTGGTCATTTGGCAAAGGAGGTTTAGGGACCGACGAATTTTGGAGTGTAATATCAGATGATTGAAAAGTGAGGCTAAGGTTAAAAACCTCAAAAGCTTAAAGAGGCCATTAGAGAGAAGAGAGAAACCATTCCCAAAAGCTTAAGGAGGATTCTTGGAGAATTGACAGGTGTTCTTGCATCCTAAGCATATAAGGAGTGGGGATTTGAGGAGAACCACATCAAATCATCATCTTCATCATGAAATCAAATCATCCACCTTAAGGAAAGTTGTTTATTGCAATTATTTTGAAGTTATAATACCCATGTTAGGAGGATTCCATGAATTGATGATATAATACATATTCTTGGAAGAAAAAGTTATGTTTGATCCATGTTATGGGTAGGGATTTCATGTAGAGTGATTTATATAGGTAGAGGATTGATAATCAATAGATGAGTAATTATCAATACTAATTTAATTTGGGGTTTTATGTCAAAACTTGAGGAAGAACATGGAAATCTAGAGTTTTGATAATGTTATGATTTAATTCGTTCTTGATGAGTTATTGTGATGATTTGGTGTAACAATCACGTTGGAATTTATCCTAATACATGTAGTAATGGTTAGGAATGTTTATTTTAAAGTTTGATGAAGTTTCATGAGGTTTAGAGGTGTAGTAATGGAGGAAAAACGAGTTAGAGAAGATGAAGGTTCGCAGATCTGGTATGGGCGAACCGGTTCAATTTTGAGGCTGAACCAGTTTGATTTTGCTACTTGTCCAAAAATGAAATTTCTAGATCTTTTCGTTACGATCGCATGGGCACCGACCTTATATTTTCTGATTTTTTTTAAATTACTTACGATTTTGCTACGGAAGGGTATTCGAGATCGAAATCTTTAGTCAGGAGGATTAAGGCTAAAATTATTTGGGCTTAAATCGTAAAGTAAATAATTTGAGAGAATGAGAATGTAATTACGGAAAAAACGTGAGTGAGCTTATTGTATAGACTAGTAGGGTAAGAAAAACTCAACTACTGAAATAATCCAAGGGGCAATTAGGAACCTTAGAGTAGAGAATGGTACTCTATTAATTACGATAGTGAGAAATTGTAAAGTAAATAGTACGGTGAGTATACGAGAGAAACATACTACGTACAAGCGAGAATAATTAGGTTGTGTGAATACCCATCATATTAATAATTAGGCAGCATGAACACCTAAAGTATACTAAATGTATTGGGGTCGAGGGAACGTCCGGACCAATACATGAAAATTATATGAATACAAATGAATACAATAAGTGGGATAATTCGTAAAGAAATTTAGGACGGTGAGTATATGAGAGAAATATACTACTTACAAGTGTGAATACCTAGGTTGTGTGAATACCTATCATATGAATACTTAGGCAGTGTGAATGCCTAAAGTATATAAGATGTATTGGGGTCGAGGGAATATCCGGACCAATACATGAAAGTTCGATTTGGGGTCGAGGGCTATCTGGACCAATATCGAATGTAAATAATATTGTGGTCGATGGAACATCCGGACCAATATATATATATATATATATATATATATCATTTACATTGGGGTCGAGGGCTATCCGGACGAATATGTGAATGACATGATAAATTGGGGTCGAAGGAAATTTCGAACCAATGAATCCTTAATGTGTTATACGAGGATATTATAGTGAGTTATATATTTATTTGTATATATTGTGCGTGAAATATATACAATACGATTAATCTACTTATGTGTGACAGTAGACATTTAGATAGCGTATATCTAATGAGAATAAATTAAGTCGAGAAATTTAATTATGATGAAGCTAATAACATGTGTGAATGTTAATTATGCTTGTGGACATCGAAATGATAAATTAAGTGAGAGAAACGTAATGTAGTGATTTAAAAGATAACATGTTAGGAATGTTACTTATGTTGATAATTAACACATGAGAGATGTTAATGAATTAATGTACTATATAGGCGGTACGGGAACTAGGAGGTAGATAAGTTCGGTGGAATACTTTAGTCTAGTTAGCTTGGGTAGCATAGCGACTTGGGATAAGTATAGAACGTTAGGCAAGCACTATAGATGAGAGGTGAGAAAAACTCAAGAGGGAGTGTACGTGAACATATGTAATCAATAACCGAATTTTATTGTAATAAACGCATGCTAAATATTTTCAAAACTTTTTGTGTTCTAACACTTGATATAAAATATTTTCAAAACCTTTTAGGTGTCCAACCACAGGGACGCCAGGCGTGACTTCGTTCCAGGGACTCGGAGTTGTAGCACTATGGATGCTGAAATGATTTGATTAGATGATTCCTCCATTCAGATCTAGTGTAGGATCTCATTTTATATTTCATGTTTGGACATGTTATCCATTGACAGTTTTCAGTTATTTAGTTTCTTTTTATTATGGAGTTTTTGGTCTTGGATTTTTGGCTAATGGTTTATTCAGCAAACCTTTATTCATTTATATACTTTGATGGTTGAACCCTAGTATATTATGAATCTTTAAATTTAGTTTCTGCATTATTAGATTTATCTATTTTAAAGAAAAGTAAAATTTGACACCGGTCTAATTTCACTTAGGTGATTAGTAATTAAAAAGTTTTCAACAGTGATGCTAAGAATTAACCATATGAGTAACTTGTTTTAATTTAATAAAGGCCTGATCAACCGATGTTTAATTAGACGGGGTGTCACATCTTTATCAAGCTGTTTCTATTCCATTAGGCATGCTTGGGTTGAACCTTAATGGTGTCAGGTGAGTTAACTCATTTTCATACTTCATATTAAGTAAAATTCAATTCTTATCACTACTAAAATTTTGGTATTGTAATAGGTATTGTTAATAATGATTGAGAGTAGTTATTTAGGTATTATAAAACTATAATTTGTATAAAACTCGAAATAACCCAAAAAAAATATCATCGGCGGCTCCAGCCCCCGAACCCCCGGCACCACTCGAAACTTTTGCCCCCCCCCCCCCCCCCCCCCCGTACAAAAAATCTCGGACCCTCCACTGCTTAGATTGACCCGATAACCTAATTAAAAGGGATTATAAGTTTTTAGTCCTTTTTTTAATATATGTGTGTTTAATCCCATGTCATTATTTTTTTTATTATTAGTCCTGCATTTTCACACTTGTCATTCTCTACAAAAAGAGACATGAACGGTTATAAGAAGTTAAATGGAAGTTGAGGGAAGTTGAGGGAGATCATGGGACTTAAAACAACTTAAAAAAAAATTGGGATGAGAGATAAAAAAAACTTTAAAAATTGGACTAAAACCAAAAAACTTATAATTATTTAAATAAGTTGAGGATAAATATTGTATATATTTCTCACTCCGCTACTCTCTCTAAACAATGACAATCTGAAAACAACTTACGTCTCTCTTTCTCTAGTTTTTTTTAACACAAAAGTGAAGCTTTATTCAAACCAACAGTATTTTACATGCGATGTTTGCTGCTGCACACTTAAGAACAGTACTACGACACATATCATGACACAAAAAAGGAAAAATATAACTAGAGACTGAATTAAAAAGCACAGAAAAAGGGACACATAATCGAGATAGCAGCAAGAGCATCCACACACATATTCGCTGCACGAAAACAAAAAAACAAGACTACATGGTGGAATCTCTAGAGGCTTTCATGGATGGGATGAAGTATGTTCGCACGGGTGTGATGATGAGCCTTGTTCCTGACAATCATGTTGAACGCAGACAAACTCTTTCTCAAGTTTATCGCCAAAGATTTGTGTACACCGATTAAAGGAGTAACTCTTATAATCAGCTCGACATATTCATTAAAATCAAAGCATACGCGTAAGATTACTTGAACAACAAGTATTGACCGTTCATTATTTCACAATTCGGTAAGATCCATAACTTATTTACGTGCTATATGTTACATTTCATGCGTATGCTCTGGTGAAGGAAAGTGAGGTTTCACCACAACAATTATGGCCTCAAAAGTCATCAAAGACTCTGCACATGGCATGTGGGGTGCGATATTGACTTTGAGACCACTTGGTCTTGGCGTTGGCCAATGTGGAATATAAACATAGTCATCCCTTCTCCCTCTTCACCTCTATAAACTATTCAAAGCTTTAACATGTTTCTACTAGTATTATTTGCTAAGATAACAAAATCACCTATGAAAATCTTATATTCTCAAAGCATCACTTCTCTCCTGCTTAGTCTACTCTTGCTATGGAGTTGTGCTCTTCTCTTCCTTTCCTCAAACGCTTTTTGTCACTGCTTCTCCTAACCAAGGCCAAGGTAAATTAACACACACACATAAACAAACATAAATTCTCATTTTTTTTAAGGGAGTGGCTATTAACACTCCAACCAAATATTAACACACTCCATTAAATGTCAATTCTATCCCTAAACATACAAAATTTAAATTTTCACAATCTTTGCCTCCAATTAAAACAAATGCATTTGAAAAATAACTAAAAATTTATATTTTCAATAAAAAATTTTTTTTTTACAAAAAACAGTTTTTAATAAGAATCTGTTTAAAAATATTTTTTTTTACTTTCCAAAACTGTTGTAAAAATATTTCAATTGTTTAAAAATATTTGTTATCTGTTTTTTTTATTAAAAAATAGTTTATAAAATATAAAAAATTATTTTATATAAAATAAAAACTGTTTTTACAAAATAAACCATTTTAACTATTAAAAAACGTCTTAACAAATCACCGGCAGTTTTAAAAATTACGCAATTCGATTACAAATCTTTTATTTTGTAGGTAACACAATCACGACCCAAATAAAACACGACGTGTTATGGAGTCATATTTTTTTTTTCAAACTGCTGGTGCAGAACATTTTTTACTATTTTAAAAATAATCTTTTTACTACTTCGAATAAATGGTCCGCGCCAGCGATATGTATAGACGGTCCGACCGCCTATAGATACCGATGGCGCGGGCCATTGTTTCTAATATGTTGGTCCGTACTAGTAATATGTATAGGCGGTATTATAAAAGGGAAAAAACTATCTTTTATGTCAAATTTTAAATTCTTCTTTCATTTTCTTTATTAAAAACAATCAAACAGGTGTTATAAAATTTGACAAAAAAGACAGTTTTTGGTCCCCTTTTTAATAAAAAAAAAAACTCATAATTTTTTTAAAAGAGAACTCAGTTTTTTTATTGTAGGATCTCGTTTTTATTTTAAATATAATAAAAATCATAACTTTTAAAACAGTTTAAACTGTTTTAAAAGTTTAAAAAACCATTTTTTTTTTCTAAAAAAACCATTTTTTCATAATGGTATATTTTTTTAAAAACAGATTGACATATGTTAAAACAGATTCTGATTATAAACAGTTTTTTATTAAAAAAAATATTTTTTTATTGAAAATACAAATTTTTACTTGTTTTTCATATACATTTGTTTTAATTGGAAAAATTTAAAATTTTGTAACTCTAAGATTATAAATGACATTTGGTATCAAAACAAAGTTTCTTAATAATTAATTAGAGTGCTAATAGCCGCTCCCTTTTATTAATCACCAATTTATAGATATATGATATCCTTTTGCAGTCTTGAAAGCTGGAGAAGACAGTATATAACTACCATGGGGGTTGAACCAGAGTTTGGCTACAGTGACAGATGGGTTATACAAGAATGTGAAGGTGAAACTATGTTATGCACCCATTAGCCAAGTAGACCGTGCATGGAGGAAAACAGTTGACAACTTGAGCAAAGACAAAACCTGTCAATTCATTATTGCTAAACAACCTTATAGAGAAATCAAAGTTTGGATTGGAAAATTGGGAGAGATGTTCCCAAAGCTGTTTACTTTGTGAAAGTATGTGTATAATTCTGCTGGTGATGAGGTAGCTTATGGGCAAACCACTAATGATAAAAAGATCAATAACCTGTTTGAAATTGAAGCAGTTAGTGGGGGTCCTTTGTACCTGGATATTTCCTCTGCATGCTTCTCTGTTTTTGCTTTGGTTTCGTTGGTTGGGTTTTTTCTTGTTGAGAAAGGTAAAAACAAAATTTCAACAAGGAACTCATAATGGTTAGCGTGCAAGAAAAGAGTGGTCAACATGTAAGCTCCTAGTAAAGTAATGTTATTCATGACAACTATAAGGGAAAAAAGAACTTGTATCCCACTTATAAAATAGCATTTGGAAAAGATTATATTGAGATTACCAAAATTATAGTTTGCATATTAGTTTTTCCAAATTATAAACTCCACGCTATTAGGTATAATACTATTGTGATGATTTTTTTTTCAAATGGTGTTATATTTTGTCACAACATGTCATATATCTAGTCTGACACAAACATGTACTTCAATACTAAATGTCTGATATAAAAATCTATGTACATGTTTGGGTGTATTATATATATGCACAAATTATTAACCAAAATGATTTTAAATAATTAAATTACAATACACACACACACACACACACACACACACACACACACACACACACACATAATTATATATACGCATAATAATCTGTAATAAACATGCAAACTCACACTTTCTTTAATGGAGATTAAACGATTGAGAGAAGTGTTCAACACTTTATCTTTAAGACAAGATTTGTCCCGCAACGTTGCTTTACGGATTCAACGACAATTATCTCTCAGGATAAAAAAAATCAATACTTGCAATAGTAGCACTCCAAATCGCAAGTAACAACAAAAAAACAATGAAAGAAGTCTCTTTTTATGAACACTAAAATTGATTAATCGATAGAAAATATAAGAGTGGAAAAATCCAACAGAAAAAAGACGAAATGCACACCACCAATTTATTCCAAAATAAATGTCAGTTAAAAAATAATTAAAATTATTCCTAACAATTGAAATAAAATTAACTGTTATAAAACGAAATTAATATTGGCCCAGAAATAAATAAAAGACACACCATAAAATTGGACTCAGGAATTAAATAAAAAAGGGTCATTTACTGTTTGGGGTACATTTGTTTATAGTATTTTGTTCCTGGGGCACGATAGTTTTAGTTATTATTGGCTGGGTCTTAAACTAAGGTCTGGCCTTAACTGCTATTAGCAGTTGTACCTTATCCATCCAATTACCAACATTACCCTTTGTACAAATGACACATGTACCCTTTGTAAAAATGAAAACATTAATTTGCCTTTGGGGATTTTCTCTCTCACGATCGAACTAAACAATTTTTCAGTTTTCAAGCCTTTGTACAACGTTTTGCAACCAGTTCAAACCTTCAACATCACATCAACATTTTGATCATTTGCAAAGTTTCATTTTCGGGTACTGCCTCTCAATACTGATTTAGTTTGTTTTTTTAGTTCGAAGATCATTTGTTATGTTATTTGTTTATAAAGGGTTTTGTTTTTTATCAATTTTTCTAGGGTTTTGTAGTTTATCTTTTGATTTTGCTTCTCTCATGAATAAAGTAGAACTTGTTTGTCTAGGATTTTATTTTTTAACAGTTATTTTACTGCATACTTTGTCTTTATTAGGTTTGATAAATGGCTTTGCGTGGGAATAGAAATTTGGTAGTACACTTCGAGGGAAAATGGAGTAAATATAGTAAAAAATACAGTGGTGGGGGGAGGGTAGTTTTGAATGACATTGATGGTGATGAATTATGTTATATGGACTTGGCAAATGATATTGAAAAGTAAACTGGTCTGAGGGGTATGGATATTAAATGGGTTAAAGATGGAATCTTGTGGACCCTTGAAAATGATGCTCAGGTAATTGACATGTGGGACAACTTGGTAGAGGATTTTTGAGGGTACCATCTTTATTTAGAAGACCCAAATTTGCCATCTACTTTCATCCCTCCTAAAAAATCACCAAAAACTCCCCAAAGAAAGTTTAAATCACCTGTAAATGTAAGAAAATCTCCAAGACTCAATGATGAAGCCACCTTAAAAGGGTCCAAAAAAGCAAACCCTACTTCTTCAGGCCTGAGAAGATCGTATAAGATTATAAACTTGTTCTCCAACACCTTTACAAAAACTCATGATGATCCATTTTCACTTAGTGAGAAGGAGGCATAGTTTGCTTATGCAGAAGGTGATAGTTGTGACTGGTCATTCACCAACTTATTACAGAGTACATTGCATATAGGTGAAGAACCAGTTCATGCTAGGGTGGAAGATCCCATTAAGAAGCCTATTGATGAGTGGTCTTTAATAACTTCACACACTCTCAATGCTGAAGAATGTTATCACTCAGACTGTGAGGTTGATGAACATTGGGGTGGGTATTTTAACTCTGAAGGGGTAAGATATGAGCATACGGAGGATGGAGAAGGCACAGAGGGTGGACATGAGCATGGAGAGGATGGGGTAAGACATGAGCATATAAATGCTGCTAGAAAAGAGTTTAAAGACTTTGAAGCTGAGACTGGAAATTTGTACAAAGTTGAAACATTGGATGGAAACCAATATTAGTGTGGGGATAGAGTTTTACAAGAATTGTTACTAGGAATGGAATGGCCAACAATGTTGGATTGTAGGAAATACATGAGAAAATTTGCAATATTCAAGAAGTTTGAGTATAAATAGAGGCAGAACAATAACACATAGATTGATTTGATTTGCAGGGATCCTAATTGTAAGTGGAGGGTGTATGTAAGGAAATTACCACATGAACCAACTGCCAAAGTTAGAATATCGATGGGGATAAATACTTACAAATCCAACCCTAAAGCCATTAATACAATGGCAAAGGAAACTTAGGTTGCTAATGAGGTTGAAGAGATAATGAGGAATCACAAGGAGATGAAACCAAGAGATATTCTACCTGCAAATTTGGAAAAAACATGCAGTGAAGATATCATACTAAACTGGATATTATGATAAAATTATTATCAATTATAGGATACATGGTAGTTACAATGATGCATTTATGTTGGTATCTGAATTGCAAGGTAGGTACATATATCAAATTCAGGGGATGGATCATTCTCAGAGTCTTTCAATAAAATGCTTTTGAGTTTAAGGGAACTACCAATTCTAAAGATTATTCAAAAGTATCAATTGCTTGTCATGTCATTATTATGCACAAGAAGAACCAAAGCACAGAGGATGGATCCAAGTGGGCTTGTACCAAGAGTAGAGAAGCATTTGGATGACTTGAATAAGAAATACAATGCGTATATTATAACTAGTTCAACAAAGTTCTTACATGTGGCAACAACTAGTCGCAATCAAAGATGGACACTTAATATTCAAACACAAGAATGCAGTTGTTTTGAGTGGAAGATAAGTGACATCCCTTGTGTATATGCTATTGGGGTTATCATGCCAAGAAGAAAGTCATGGAATAAGTAAGTAATACTTATCTTGACATGTTTTATGTAGCTGATAATACTTAACTTATGTTCATATGTTTTATGCACATGTATTGTAGTCCAATGTTTCATGTCACTACATACAGAGCAAGTTATTCATCTTATGTTCATTCTATGGAAGACCATAAATGGTGGCCCAAGGTAAGTGTAGATAATGCACCTCAATTCATATTGCAATCCTATGTTTGAATCACATTAATGTTAGTTGTTCATGTCCTTTCAGCCACAACATGTAGTCAAACCTCCAGAATTAACTAGAGGTCTTGGGAGGCCAAGGGTTAAGAGGAGAAGAGACCCTGATGAACCAGTGGCACCAAAGAACAAGAAGAAAAAATGTAGTAGGTGTGGGGAGTTAGGCCATAACAAAGCTGGTTGCCAGGAGAAATCATCAAAAAATGGTAATAAAACACAAGCTGCTGAGGGACCAAACACTATGGAGGGATTAAACAACCACGTAATTGTTCCATCAATGTAAGTTCCAAGAACAAGAGAAGGTGGAAAGAAGGGAAAGGAAAAGAAAAGAGAAAGAAATGTTAATACAACAACCACACCTGTTACACCAAAAAATGTGCATACAACAGTAAATATTACTCAAGGTTATACTCAGTAGGTTCATAATTTTGGTTTTAACTTTATGTTTTGGGACAATGTTACTTATCTTTCTGTTTTGGGAAGTCAATGTTGAATCATAACTTTGTGTTTTGGTAAGTAAATGTTTAATCATTACTTTGTGTTTTGGGAAGACAATTGCAAAGTTTTGAATGCAGTTATATTTCATGTCAACATCTGCAAAGTTAATTTCATATAATATTATAACATGTCATTGCACTACACAGATTACAACAACTTTTTAATTGCAAAACATACATTTCCTCATTGCATACACTGATTACGAAGACATTTCATGCACAACACACATTTCATATACTGAATTTCTTTTTAAAGCCATCACAAAGATCATCCAAACTAACTTATACTTTAACCCTCACATTCACTTTCCTAGCTTCATCAGCTTTCCTAATTGCATATGTTAACCACTTAAAATCCCCATGTGTCAAACACTTCAGAAATTTTTTCCCATAACTTCTTTGTCGCTTTGAAGTCCAGAGTTTTCTTGTCCCCTCGCATCTATTTGGGCATGGCGTCGTTTTCCATGGATAACTTTTAACCCAGTGATCATGACTGCGATAATGAAAACACCCATCACTTGATGTTGATCCTCCTGTGCTTTTTATTGCATCTTCTAAGAG
Organism: Sambucus nigra; assembly: GCA_949130495.1. Lineage (NCBI taxonomy): Eukaryota > Viridiplantae > Streptophyta > Magnoliopsida > Dipsacales > Adoxaceae > Sambucus > Sambucus nigra. The sequence continues at coordinate 86,824,578 of OX422215.1, read as the reverse complement.
TTTTGTTGGAGCACGAGGCCCCCAATTTTAAAAATCGCTTTTAAAATTAAATATTAATTTCCTTTTTAAATGCGGAATAAAGATGGTTCAACACAACAATTTATTTTTCCAAATTTATTTGATTTTCTTTTCTTAAAAAGATAAAAAAAAAAAAATTACACACAAATTTGAATTTCTAAAACCAAAATTAAAATTAATTAAGTGAATTATGTTGGACACACACACACACACACAAAATTTACACAAACCAATATTTGAATTTTCTTACAAACAAAAATAACACTTGATGTTAACTATGAGAAATTTACTTTTAGCCCTCAACTTAAGTCCTAAAGTCTTCCTAACAAGATTAATTCATTTTGCAAATTTGGTCAAACCAAATTTTATCAAATTAAATTATCTAGACTTGAATTAAGTTGCCACTTTCACCCAAACTAATTATAGCACCAAATTAAATACGTGTGATAAATAAACCAATTTTATCTTGTTAAACTAAGCATGCATTCTAAGTGTTTTAAGCAAGATAAAATAAACAATATCATACGACGCGTCGATGTACGAGAAAAACCCAAATGGGAAAAACCTCGAACGACCCTAGCATTAAGTCCACTAAGTATGGAATTTTTACATATACAAGACAAATGACTTACTCAACTCGACTCCTTCAATCCCCTGATGCGTCTTCTTGTACCAACCTCCGCTTAATCAACAATTCCGGACTCCATCGGAACCTTGAAATTAACCAATGTAATTTTTGGAACCTGTCAACCACACACGGTGCCTTTCACCGTATGAGAACGCCGCAACAAAAACCAAATGTCTTTTTCTTTGTGGGATGTAGAAGTAAACCCAAACTTCTCCTTATGTTGGTATAGATGAACCAATGGTGCCAAAAAACTAGCTCCAAGCAATAGATATATGTGCGGAGATACTTGGATAAAATAAACTAAACTATAGGTGTAAGTGTTTTTGTAGAAATTAAATCATGGTTACACCAAAAACACTAAACAATGAACTTTTGAACTAAGAAACATTTTCTCAAAAATGTTCTCTCAGATGTGTTTAGAATATGTCAAAAGTTGGTTTTTCAAAAGAGGTTACCGCACTAAATAAGTCTGGTAGGAAGTTAGTGGGTAAACTAGTGGGAAAGTGGGGTAAAAATTGCCAAAACATTTCCCGCCAGAAATGTCGTTCGAACGATATTTTTGTTCGAACGATGTCTCGTTTGAACGAACATCTAACGATGTTCCAGTGGAAAAAATGGGAAAAGTCATTGGCAAACTCGTTCGAATGACGTTCTCGTTCGAACGACAATTTCGAACGAAATGACAGAAGTCTAATTTTGCATATTAAGCCCAAAAACTTTTTATTCAAAGTTTCTAAAGTAACCTTATGAAAATAAAATTCATTTTAAAAATTAAATTGCACCCAAGAAAAATATTCCAAGTCTCCTTCATATATATATAAAATGTATTCATACTTTTTGTAGACAATGGAATACGGTGATGTTGATGACGTATAAATGAGGCACTGAAACACGGCAAATGATTTCTTCACTTTGAAATACTGGACGCTAAGTCTTCAACTCAAACTTCAGACGTCATAGGATTGGAGGATACTCTCTCAATATTATCCTATGACTCAAATGTTTTTGTCTGGAATTGAGCCAAAACTATAAAGGACTCAATTAAAAATTTGTGTCCTTACAAATCTCCCCTTTGGCTATTCCGAGACAAAAAACAAAATAAAATCCTAAAGCGCCGTCAAGCTCTACTAGACTCAAAAACTTCCCACCCAAGAATAAAGAAATACAAGCTTGACTCAAAACCCAAGGATGACTATCTTTGTCAATGAAAATTTCCACTAGAATAATTCCTGCACACTTAAGCAAAACATTAAACGCATAGGGAATAAAAAAATTAAATGCAATTAAAATAAATACTCCCCATAACTTAATCATTAAATACTCCCCCTTTATCCAATATGATCTACCTAAAAAGGTCGCGACTCCCCCTAAGTTAAATCTCCTAACCTAAAGGTTTAGAAACCACTTCTCCCCCTTTTTGTTCAGTAATAGACAAAGGTGATAGAATAAATTAATTACTCATTCTCCCCCAATCTAACTAAGTACCATTTCTCCCCTTAAAAACCACATAAGTGATAAATAAATAGGGAAAAACGAGTAAACAAGATTGAGCATAAAATGATAAGAACATGAAAGCATATGGGCAACAATAGTACGAACTAATCCACACAAGGATAAGTAGATACCAACATATGATGCAAAAAAATGATATCAATTTGAAAAATATGAACTAAGCATGAGATATCAAACCAACATTTGCAACAAGTTAGATACCAATTAGGAATTTAAAGTATAGATAGACTAGCAAACAAGGCAAAGACTAAAGAAAATAAAAATACCATATATATGTATACATAATGAATATCACTAACGTACACGCACATATACATAGGTCTAAACACCGCACATGGCACCAAATACATTAAGCTTTTCACACTCGTATGGCAAAAATGTGTCCAAATACATGTGGTAAACGGAAGTGTAATGGTGTGAACTAGTAACAATTAAATTTCGACCCAATCACTTAAAACATGTTCACGGAGTTCTCATTTGATTTCAAAACTTTATCACATTTAGATATAGCCTCATGTGACAATATAAATTGAACTCAATGAATAAACATACACAATGCACATAAGCCTAGAATTTTAATGATTCTACAAACCAATAGAGTCATGACAATATAAGCTTAACTAGGATTCAAAGTAGTCGTGCAAACTCGTTAATATATCCAACCAAACATCTCATAATTTTCTTTTTCATTTTCTTTTGAACATATTAACTAACAATTTCGGCCTTGGCAAATATTATTAATGCCATATTTTTAAGGCCTAAAATTCATTGGTGGCTTTTTACGCAAAGTAATTTTGTCTTTCGCAGCCCGATTCCATTGATAAACTACTACATCGGATAAACATATTTTTCTATTTTTACATCCGGAAAACGGTTATTACATGCACAAATCCTCCATAGTCATAGCAAAATGTCGATGACTAAATTGATGGGAGAACATCTCACTTAGCTCAATTATACATGTGACATTTAAATTTCAAATGAGCTCGTGCATGTGTGAATAGAGGCATATAAAAATTGAATCCATTAGGCAACACAAAATCCAACTACTCCATGCAAGCATGACAAAGAACATTTTAAGGATTGACAATCTTAACCAAAAGTTCTAGCCACATGGAAGAGAAAAAAAGGGACTCAAACACAAGTATATGCCACATAAAGTGTGTCAAACTAAAATACACAAAAAAAATCTTTTCGAGTTTTTGAAATTTTTAACCAAACATAAAAAATATTTACTCAAAAGACTAAAAAAAACTTTTTGTATTTTTCATTAAGCCTAAATAACTCAAAATAAAACACAAATGATAAACAAAAATCTTTTTGTATTTTTCATTTAATGCAAACTAAAATGAAAGGACTATAATACAAAAGATAAACAAAAATCATAATTCTAGCATGTGATAAATCATGGAGTATATACTAGAAATATGATAAACAAGCATACAATTAGCATGATAATATAACATGAAGCAGAAAAGCTAAAGTATGCAAATAACTAACACATTCAACCTTTGGATTTAGCAAGGGAGGTATCGTGTGAGAGTAAATGAGAATAAAAAATCCTATCTTGTAAAGCTACCAAGTCAGATCTCCTAACCCAAACTAATGATGAATGACGATCTCGGGATATAAGAATCTTGGCTACCCTTATTGCCTTACGGTGGGATTTTCTAGGACCTCGTTTAAGATCAAAATAAAATTTCCTATGATGACCTTTTCGACCACAATGTGAGCACCTAAAGACTCGACGAAAAGACTTACCTAAGGAATGATCTATAACATTGTTACTAGAGGATTCTCCTAAAACATTGGTTTTGGCTTTAATGAAGGAATCGTTATAAGAATCGAAGCCTAAACCACACGTATCATTTTTAATTTGGATCGTTCCTAGTATTTTATCTAATTTCTTCGAACGACACTCCAAATCAAACTTGACTTTACTAGAGTCGTTTAATTTATTTTCTAAATCTAAAATGTGAGACTCTAATAAAATATTGCGCTCTTCAAAAGCGAGAAACTCATTTTTTAAGGATTCCATTAAGCCCTTAAGGCTATCTCTTTCGCCTTCTACATACTCAAACTTCTCTCGAAGAGCTCTCTCTCGTGTCCTAAGGTCTTCAACTAACGCAATCTCATAAACGACCTTGGAAGACTTTGGAAAACTAGTTTCTAACTTCAAATTTGCTCTTTTTAATTTAATAGATTCTTCATACAGTTCTTGAAATGCAAATTGAAGTTCACTCACATATCCTCTTCTTCATTTTCACTCTCTCTTTCTTCTTCACTCTCACTACCATCATCTTTTAGAGTTTCACAAACAAAGGCCTCGGAAGTGTTATGTATTAAGATGTCATCATTGGATGATTTCTCACTATCACTTACATAACTAGCAATGAACGCGGTAACGTTGCGCTCAATAGGGGAATTGGGTCCCTTTTCCTTATTACTATCACTAAGGGTGGCATTGTATGAAATAGGTTACTTAACCTCTCTCCTTAGTTTAGTGGGGCATTTAATAGCCCTATGTCCATACACTTCACAACCATAACACCTATTCCACTCGTACCTATTTAAATTTTCATTAAAAGTTTTAGGGATCTTTTCGGCTTTGTCATGCTTAGATTTTTCAAAATTCTTAAAATAATTTTTAAATTTATCTTTGTTAAATTTAAGAAATTTATTAAACTTCCTACCAAACATAGCCATATTTTCCGAGTCACTATCACTCTCGTCATTTAAAACTTATTTTTCCTCCTTACGGGCTTTCAAAGCGATGCCCTTGTCTATTTTCTTTTCAGTTTTGGAGGGAAACATATCTAGTTCGTAGATTTTCAAATCAGCTACTAGTTCCTTAAGTTTGGTAGAGTGTAAGGTGGGTAAAGAATTTAACACGGTCACCTTAAGGATAAATCTATCGGGTAAGGACCTAAGGATTTTCTTTACAACTCGGTCGTCGGAAATTTTCTCTCCTAAATTAAATGAAGAATTTACTATATCGGAGAGTCTAGCATAAAACTCATCGAATGTTTCTTTATCATTCATTTTGATGGTTTCAAATTGAGTAGTGAGGTTTTGGAGTTTAGAAGCTTTTACGACACTTGTTCCCTCGTGAGTGAGTTGTAGGATATCCCATGATTCCTTAGCGGTTTCACACGTCATGATACGTCGGAATTCATCTAGTGTGACCGCGCTAAACAAGGCATTTAAACCTAGGGAATTAAAATTAGCAAGTTTAAATTCAATCTCACTCCATCTATCTGCGGGTTTAGGAACACGCTCATTTTCTACCAAATATGTGGGTGGCGACCAGCCATTAACAACTGACAACCAAACCCTCGCATCAATAGACCTAAGTGCCGAACGCATTCGTGATTTCCAATACGCATAATTAGAACCATCGAAAATAGGAAATTTGGAAAATGGAAAAAAATCCATTTTTAACCAAAAATATTTAAAAAGACCTTAACGCAATCAATTAGCGCTCCCGCTCTGATACCACTTGTTGGAGCATGAATCCCCCAATTTTAAAAATCGCTTTTAAAATTAAATATTAATTTCCTTTCTAAGTGCGGAATAAAGATGGTTCAACACAACAATTTAATTTTTCAAATTTATTTGATTTTGTTTTCTTAAAAAGATGAAAAATTAAATTACACACACATTTGAATTTCTAAAAACAAAATTAAAATTACACTTAATTAAGTGAATTATGGTGAACACACACACACACACAAAATTCACACAAACCAATATTTGGATTTTCTCACAAACAAAAATAACACTTGATGTTAACTATGAGAAATTTACTCTTAGACTTCAACTCAAGTCCTATAGTTTGCCTAACAACATTAATTCATTTTGCAAATTAGGCCAAACCAAATTTTATCAAATTAAATTATTTAGACTTGAATTAAGTTGACTTAACTTTCACCCAAACTAATTATAGCAATAAATTAAATACGTGTGATAAATAAACCAATTTTATCTCGTTAACCTAAGCATGCATTTTATGTGTTTTAAGCAAGATAAAATAAACAATACCACACGACGCGCCGATGTACGAGGAAAATGCAAATGGGAAAAACCTTGGATGGTCCTAGCCTTAAGTCCAATAAGTATGGAATTTTATCATGTACAAGACAAATGACTTACTCAACTCGACTCGACTCCTTCAAGACCCTGACACATCTTCTTGTACCAACCTCCGCTTAGTCGACAATCTTGGACTCCACCGGAACCTTGGAATCCACCAATGTAGCTTTTGGAACCTGTCAACCAAACACGGTGCCTTTCACCGTATGAGAATGTCGTAGCAAAAACCAAATGTCTTTTTCTTTGTGGTATGTAGAAGTAAATCCAATATTCTCCAATGTTGGTAGAGATGAACCAATGGTGCCAAACAACTAGTTCCAAGCAATAGATATATGTGCAGAGATACTTGGATAAAATAAACTAAACTATTAGTGTAAGTGCTTTTGTAGAAATTAGATCATGGTTACACCAAAAACACTAAACAATGCACTTTTGAGCTAAGATACTTTTTCTCAAAAATGTTCTCTCAAATGTAATTAGAAAACTTCAAAAGTTGGTTTTTCAAAAGAGGTTCCCGTACTAAATAATATGGTAGGAAGTTAGTGGGTAAACTAGTGAGAAAGTGGGGTAACACTGTCAAAATAATTCCCGCCAGAAATGTCGTTCGAATGAGAATTTCGTTCGAACGAACATCTAACGATGTTCCAGTGGCAAAAATGGGAAAAGTAGTTGGCACACTCGTTCGAACGATATTCTCGTTTGAATGATAATTTTGAACAAAATGACAGATGTCTAATTTTGAATATTAAGCCCAAAAACTTTTTATTCAATGTTTCTAAAGTAACCTTCTGAAAATAAAATTCATTTTAAAAATAAAATTATACCCAAGAAAAATATTCCAAGTCTCCTTCAAATATATATAAAATACATTCATACCTTTTGGAGACAATGGAATACGGTGATATTGATGACGTATAAACAAGGCACTGAAACACGGTAAATGATATCTTCACTTTTAAATACTGGCCGCTACGTCTTCAACTCAAACTTCAGACGTCATAGGCTTGGAGGATACTCACTCAATACTATCCTATGACTTAAATGTTTTTGTCCAGAATTGATCTAAAACTACAAAGGACTAAATTAGAAATTTGTGTCCTTACAAGTTTAAAACCATTACATGATGCATGTTGACACTTAAATATTTTTTACCCATTTGATGTCTTCAACAACAACATGAGGCCATTACACTGATCATAAGTACATCTTCTGTAACCCATGGACAATCAATTGAAATGTGGAAATTTTGACCACACGTTTGACATACTTCCTGCCCTTGTGTTGCTTCTTCCTTTATGTTGCCACCTATTTTTATGTCGTAAGAATTTTGGATGTTAACTGTTGCGTCTGCTTGGTGAAGAAATGGATATCCTGTAATAATATATGAAGATGAGGTTAGTGTGTAATATAGACGTTGTAAAGCATGGAGGATTGAAAAAGGGTAATGTTGGTAATTGGCTGAATAAGGTACATATGGCTAACAGTAGTTAAGGCCACACATTAGTTTAACACCCATTCAATAATAACTAAAACTAGCATACCCCATGAATAAAATACTATAAACAAATGTACCCCAGACAGTAAATTAGCTAATAAAAAATCCAATATAATTTGGCCCAAAAACTTAATACTTTGGTCAAGTTAAAGCTCACGACCCGTGCACGTGTGTGGACTTAAAAGTCAATCCAAATCCAAGTAGTTCCTTCCTCCTTCAAAGAGTTGGGATACACTAAGGGCACCAAGACCAAAAGCTCCAGTGGTTTATAATATACTACACTAATTTCTCATATTTTTCCATGTGTCACTTTGGTTTTAACAACACACTTCAACCAAATTCAATGTTCCAAGTGAACACTTCGAACAATAATTTCTCATTCAATGATTTATGATTTTATGCACGTGGGTATACCACGTTATACTTCTCACAGAGGAGACCACGTTACCACTTCGAACCGTCTCGAAAGACATGTGGGTCCCATATTAAATTGATCCTAAAATTGACTAAATTAATATTTTGTCCATACATAAAACCCATAAATTCCAATAATCCCCCACATGAAAGAAATTTGATTGGAACAACACAAAAAGGCTATGTAGATACAAATAGATTCTATTAAAAAATTCCTGCATAGGGAGAGATAGCGTTTGGCCTTGAATCTTCCTGTGTTAAAGACTACCAGATTTACTTACTGATCACTAGACGCGATGTCTGGAACTGTTCAGTGTTTTATGTAAACCAAGATTGAATAAATTTGGTTCTTTCGGTTGAGTTCATTATGACCCTAAACAACTCATGAGTGCTTTAGATAATTCCAGTCTTCGAAGTTCTCATAGAAGCGACCCCTTCACACTCACATATGTGACTTCCCATTAAGAGTATCCTATTATACCTTATTTTGATTTTAAAGATATAAGAGTCATTAAAAGGTATGCTTATCATTACTTACTTTCTAGGTAACATTGTTTTATTATAGGAATGGTTATGAGTTTAAAAAATAATTGGTACTCACTTCAAAGATTCAATCAAGATTTGGTTATCCATTTACCTAGATCTTGGGATCTCCAATCACCTAAGTAGAGTTTTCATCAAGACAACTCTTTATTTTGTAGGCTTTAATATCATCCATCTCGATAAATCATATACTTGCTATCTGTTCTGCCCTTTCCGCTATTTTTTCTTTAGGCTTAATATAATCAATGGAAATAATTGCTTTACATAGAGAGTAGTTTCTTAACGATAATTTATCTTTGACGTATATGTCGAGACTTACCATTATACATATCACTATGTGCTCTACCAATTATAGATTGACTATCAGAATGTATGCAAATTGCAGGCTTAAGTTTTGGCCACATTAGAATATCCTCTAAGAAGTGTCAAAGTCATTCTACTTCTTGTCCAACTTTATCCAAATATATAAATTTACTGTCCATAGTTGATATTTATTTTGAGAATTTCTAAGGCACTACAACACTAACAAGTGTAAATACATAACTACTTGTGGATTTATAATCCTTCGAACCAGTTATCCAATTTACATCACTATATCCTTCAAGTATAGTTGAATATCTTGTGCAGTGCAATTCGTAGTTAAGAATATATCTATTATGGCTTTTCAATGATTTTTTCTTGGATTACTTGTATACCTGCTCAACTTGCTAACTGAGTAAGAAATATATGGATGAGTGGAGTTCATCACACACATTAAACTTTCTATAATACGAGAATATTTCAATTGAGATATACCATTCCCAACATTTTTTTATATAAATGAAGATTTAAGTTAATAGGTGTTTTAGCAATGTTATCACAACCTTTATCAAACTTATCAAGTATCTTCTCAACATAAGGAGATTGAGACAAGACAAGTCTGTCTGATGTGTTTGAAATTTTAATTCATAATATTACATCCGCAATACTCGTATCTTTCATATCAAATTTACTGGACAAGATTCTCTTAGTATATTTAATGATATCTTTATTACTTCCAATAATAAACATATCATCCACATACGGACAAGCAACGACATAACCACTTTGAGTGTTCTTAATGTATACACATTTATCACACTCATTCAATTTAAATCCATTTGACATCATTACGTTGTCAAATTTCTCGTGCCACTGTTTAGGTTCTTATTTTAATCCACAAAGGGATTTAACAAGTCTACACACTTTATTTCCCTGTCCTGAAACTTCAAACCCTTTAGGTTGTTCCATGTATATATCTTTATTTAACTCGTTATTTAAAAAGATAGTTTTCATGTCCATTTGATGTACATCCAAATTATGCAACGGTGAAATAGCTATTAACATTCTAATGGATGTTATTCTTGTAACTGAAGCGTAAGTATCAAAATAATCATGTCCTTCGTTTTTCTTATAGCATTTAGTTATAAGTCTAGCTTTGTATTTATCAATTGATACATCCACTTTCATTTTTATCTTGAATATCCACTTACATCTAAGAGATTTATTACTTGGTGAGAAGTCCACCAATTGCCAACTATAGTTGTGCATGATGGATTCAATTTTACTATTGACAGCCTCTTTTTAAAAAGGAGCTTTTGGAGTTGACATTGCTTCTTCATATCTACTAGTCTCACTTTTTAATATATAAGTTAGAAAATATGGACCAAAAGACTTCGAATTCTTTTTCCTTTTACTGCATCTAGGTTCGAAGTCATTATCGTTCTCAATAAATTTATTATCATTATTCTCTTGAAGACTACTAGATGCAGTGTCATAAGTTCTCTTAAAAGAATGTGAATCAACCACTTTATTGTTAGGAAATATATCTTCGAAGAAATATGCATTTTTAAATTCAATTATAGTGTTTACGTGTATATTAGGAACCTCAGATTTATGTACAAGAAATAGATGTGCACTATTATGTGACACCCTGACTAATTAAATACCGGGTAACTACTCCTTTATTTAAATTAATACAAAATATCAAGTTGATTCAGTTCATAACATCACTGTCGAAAATATTTAATTAATTACTAACCACCTAATATTTAAAATAGTGAAGTGTCAAATTTTAATACTTAAATTAACCATCAACTAAATAATTTAAATCATCATCCAACAATCACATGAACAATCTCATAAGGTAATCAACAGAATGAAATAACTGATGTCTGGAGTGAACACTCCAATAATAGTTGCAATTATAAGTAAACCCAATACAAATGTCTAAATGAAATAAATAAATTCCAAGACTGAAATAAAATGAAAGTTTAAACTGATGTCTCTGAATAAGAATGGGAAACAGGCCCTAACTGGAATAAATGACTCCAAAAGAAGCAAGGATAGATATGGAGGCGTCTAGTAACGAGATCCTGCAACTTCCACAGAAGCTACATCACGTCAATGGAATGGAACTCCTAATCTTGGCGTCCTTATGGCTGGGCACCTAAAAGGTTTTTACAAAAATAGATTTGAAAGCAAATGGGTCAGAGCCCGCGGTGAAAATATTTTAAAAACAGCAAGTGTTTAAATTACAATATTAAACATGTTATTCACGTGCCCTCACTTGAGATCCTCACCCCTCAACTATTGTGCACGCCTAACACATCTTTTAGCTTCCATCTAGTTATACCATAGGGCTAGTCTATTCTACTCCCATCCAGACGGTCTTACTTTAAGTGCCACCGTATTATTCAAATAAATTATATTCATAACTCACACATTCATTAATTAAATTACTTAGCTCAAGTATTAGTTAAATTCACATTATTCTTAACTAATTTAAATCTCTTATTCATTCGCATTTACTAAGTAATAGTGAATCAGTCACAAGTACATATATAAGTCACTCTCATTATATATACACATATATGGAACCCCTAGGCTAAGATGCGGTGTACGCATACTCTGATATCGAATCCCGGTACATCGTGTACATAAGGATCACGTGTTTCAAATTTCTCGAGAACTGTCTCACTATAAATAACACACATTGGAGGCAAACATAGTTCACATACCCATGGGTCATGCACATACCTACCGCTTCCATAGTCATCTAACTTATCAACTCACAAATAAGTCATTCACAGTCCTATGTCCTACAGGTACCAATCTAAATTCCCCCGAAGGCACACAAAGATAAGATGATCCTTTCTCGAAAATCAAGCTCCCGTGATAGCAAGTATGGTAGGTATGTCATACACATAATCATCCATATACTAAGTATTCACACAACTTAGATAATCATCATATTAATATAGGTATAATCCAGCCCTATACCATAAGTCTCATATATATCATAGTATCATCCTGATTATTCCACGTAATATATTGAGCGTGATAAGTCTCTCGTCGTATCATCCCAAGTGCATACCCTATCCCACAAGGTTACTAAATCTCCACTGACCCTAAGATGGATTCAATTATTTAAGGTCCCTGTTTCTGCCTCTAACCTTAAGTTATTACTTATACAAATTGGATTCATATCCTCACAACTTTTAATAGTAACTCACTCGTTGGACATTCGTAAGTTTAACACTAAGTCACGAATAAATTCTATTCAAATACACCCCTACTGGTCTTCCTAAGTACCAATATGTTCAATTAATCATCACTAAAGAGTTATGAAGGTTGGAAGTTTCTCAATTATTTAAAGAGAAATATTTCACTTTTTCCAGAGGGGTCGATCGATCGAAGAAATGGGTCAATCGATGGAACAGTCGATCGATCGACATTCTTGGGTCGATCGATCGATCAAGCAGTAATCTGCCTAGAATTCCTTTAACAGTTACAGTTTCTCCCATTTTTACACCTCCAATTCTCCATTACAGCGTCCCAAACTCCCAAATAAGTATATTAAACATTAAACCAACATTACTACACTAGTTTTAACGTTCAAGATTCATCAAAACATCACAGAATATCGAATATTTGGATCAAAAGTCATGAATATTACTACAACCCTATTTCTTCAATATCTCTTCAATAATCATCATAAACCTCAATTTAATTTCGTGATTTCCTAACTCTTAATTTATAAATTCGTTCATTTAATATTTTCAGAACATCCACTACATGTAAACCTATCCAAGTTCCATAATTTAGTCTCCAATTCCACATTGTTACAATTATTCATAATTTGTCTTCAAATCTAACTATCATGTAAAATATATGCCTTAAATCATTGCAAGACAAATCACTTACCTGGAAAATAAATATTCTGATCCTTTGAAGCAGATGGTATGGGAGTGATCCTCTTTTTTCGATCTAACTTGTGGTGGTGATGGTGGTGTAAGGGGTCCAAAGATGGTGGTTCTTCTTTTGGAAACTTCCTTCTCTTCCTCTTTAATAGCCGTTTGTGATTTTAGGTTGTGAAACCCTAAGGGACTTAAGTGTTGGCTGATATAATCAGTCTAAAATTCGTGGGTTACTATTCTTCAAAAAGTCAAAAGGACTAAAATACCCTCCTGATTGCTGGTTAGGCCTAAAATGCCCCGGGACCCAAACTAAACCCCCGGCTAGTATTTTCTGATTATCTCGACCCTTTCGGACACGTTGGCGCACTCAAAATGACCATACGAATGATATAAACATAATTAACTTTTAAATCCATTAAATTGATTCCTAACACGACTGACACGCGCGTCCCAACTTTATTTTTGAAATTATCGTATTTATAACTCGCGACAATATTAATAAATTCAATAGTCATATATTACCATATTCACTAAGTAATATTCAACATTATCATCATAATCAAATACTAACCCACATTTCGCTGCTAGTATTTAAATCCGGATTAATTTCCAATTAATTATCTCATTTAATTCAATTAATCCCAATAAATAAAATCAATAAAAATACGGGGATTACATATTATTAATTTCATAGCTAATGAAGGTGTAATAAATAGCTTTTAGTCATATTTTAATCATTTTAGGATCATGAACCACCACCTTTGCAAGAAACTCTCGCACTTTGAGGTATTTATAAGAAGATTTTTTACCTTTTCACGATTCATATAGTGTCATATGTGTTTTCTTATAAGGAATTTTATTACAAAGGTGGTTTGCAAAAAGAAAAGCTTCCCGCCACAAGTTCTTAGGGAAACTTGAACTTATCAACATAACATTCATCATCTCTTTTGGAGTTCGATTTTTGCGTTCATTAATACCATTAGACTGAGATGAGAAAGGAATGGTAGTTTGATGAATAATTCCATGTTTCAAACAAAATTATTCAAAGAGAAAATAATATTCACCACCTCTATCCTTTTTGAACCACTTTAATATTTTTTCTAAGTTAATTTTCAACTTGAGTTTTGTAATATTCAAAGACATTAACAATCTCGTCCTTGTTTCGAAGCAAGTAAACATAACAATATCTTGTGCAATCATCAATAAAAGTAATAAAAAAAAATTCCACCTTTTGTTTGTACAAATTTCAAATCACATATATCACAATGAATTAATTCAATAGGGTTCGAGCTTCTTTTAACTTATTGAAAAGGAATTTTAGTTAACTTTGATTCCACACAGGTTTCACACTTGTGTCTTGAGTGAATACTAAATGTAGGTATTAAGTCTAAATTAATTAATCTACAAATAATATCATAATTAACATGACATAATCTACCATGCCATGCACTACACGACTCAAGCAGATAAGCTTAATTTACATTATTATTATTATTATTATTATTAGTAGTAGTAGTAGTAGTAGTAGTAGTAGTAGTAGTAGTAGTAGTAGTAGTAGTAGTAGGCATTACAGTCATTACATTGAGTTTATAGAGCCATCACTCAAATCTCCTTTTCCCACGTACATACCACTTTTGGTGAGTACAAATTTGTCAGATTCAAGCACTACTTTAAATCAATTCTTGTTAAGTAAAGATCCAGAAACCAAGTTCTTTCGAATGTCTAGGAAATGCAACACGTCATTAAGAGAGAGTTCCTTTCATGAAGTCATTTTGAGTACAAATTTTGATTTCCCTTCAACCTTCGAAGTAGGAGAGATTCCCATGAAAAGTTTCTCCTCGTTATTAGAGTCTTGGTAGGAAGTAAACATATTCTTTTTAGAACATATTTGGTAAGTGTCCCCAGTGACCACCCATCATCTCTAGTGTTTCCCACTATATTGACTTCAGACACCACAATCGAAAGGCTCAGATCAGTAATATCTTCTAAAAGGTTCCCAACTTCATTGATATTGGCTTGTGCGGGCTTTGATTTCTTATTACCTTGATTTTTACGCTTACGTAAATCTCTAGCGTGATGCTTTGGCTTATCACACACAAAGCATTTGCCTTTGAACTGCTTAAAATTCTCACTTTCTCTTCTTATTCTTGGTACTTTGCCCTTTTTCCACAACATGTGCTTCGGATTCCATTGGATTTGTAGTTTTCTTCTCGGATGCACGATTATCCTCTTTTATCCTCAATCTCATAATCAAGTCATCAAGCCTTATTTCTTTACATCCGTGTTTCAAATAACTTTTGAAATCTTTTAAATATAGTGGCAATTTTTCAATCATTGCAACAACTTGGAATGATTCACTCAATTCCATTTTTTTAGAAAATATTTCATGAAAAATCAATTGGAGCTCTTATACCTGATTCATGACATTCTTTGAATAAATTATTTTAAAATTCAAGAATCGATGACAACGGATTCTTCATTCTGACATCTTTTATTTTGTATTTTTTGTCAGAATACTCTCATACCTCTTTAGCCATTTTAAGAGGACTATACACATCATATAATGTATTTTTCAGATTGTTGAGGGTATAATTCTTCCATAGGAAATCAAAATGTTTTCTTGCATTGACGACAACAATTACTTATTAGTGAGTCTTACCTCTTTCAAAGTTGGTGCATCTTCATTAAGAAATTTAGTCAAGTTCAGAGTTATCAAATAAACAACATTTGATATTACCAACGTTTGACATTAGTCCCTTTGAACTTTTTGAACTTTTCACCATGTCCAACATTTGTTGGTATAACTGTAGCGGGTAAAGTGGAAGTAGAAGCCATTTCTATTTTAAATAGAAATTATAATAAATATATTTATATTTATTACAGGATATGATTGAGCGAATTATATAAATATAATCACATTGTTTTTATTGATTATAGATATCAATAAATTTATTGCAATACAACCAAAACGTTTTTTGAAATGAATAGTTTTGATCAAATTAGAACTAGTAAACAACACTGAGTTTATGTCTAAAAATTCACATGCAATAATACGAGATTGTTTTTTTGAATTACCAGAAAATATCTTATATCAGATAACTAACATGCACTGATAATAAATAAATATTTATAACCCAAGAAGTTAATACTTTAGCCAAGCCAAAGCCCAAAGCCCATGGTCCTATAATATACTACACTCATTTCTCGTATCTTTTTTACGTGGAATTTTGGCTTTAACAACACACTTCAACTAAATTTCATGTTCCAAATAGGCACTTCGAACAACAATTTCTCATTCAATGATTTATAATTTTATACATGTGAGTATACCACGTTATACTTCTCACAGAGGAGAACACATTACCACTTCGAATCGTCTTGAAAGACGGGTGAGTCTCGTATTAATTTGATCCTAAAATTGACCACATTAATATATTGTCAACACATAAAACCCATTAATTCCAACACAAATTATATGGGGCCCAAAATGATCTGAATAACATTTCCACACGTGTGTGATTTATATGTGCCCTTATCACCCACAAAAATGATCAACGTTCCAGGTAAGATAAATTAGTTTGACCGTGGATTTGACATATCTAGTTTTTCATCAATCCTTAACTACTCGAATATATGACAAATTGTCACACATTAAAGTCTTTAAGATATGGCCCTCATCTGCAAATAGGATGACACTCAACCCTCTTAGAGGACGTTGAAATTGATTACAACTAAATGTACTATTCTGCAGTTTGAAATAATCCCGGCTGGAACTTCACTGTCCAGAGTTTGGCATCTTTCAACATCTCCACAACCACAACGCACTGGCAAAGAAATAGTGTACAACTCCTCTGCTTCCCTGGAATAAATTCAAACAAAAAAGAACAAAAACAAATAAACATCAAAACTTCAACTTCAAAGCGTAAAAGATGATGACAAGAAGGATATTTCTAATGGACATGCCCAAAGTCAAAATAGATCCGTGTGTTCTAAAAATTAAAAATTGACCACTTAGCGTACGCAAGTGAATGGCAATTCTAAATTTCCAGCTTTCATATTAGGGGCTATGTAGTCAATAAGAAACATAGAACAGTATTGACCTCAGATATTTGTTTACCAACAAATTCCACACCTATCATTTTCGATAGATAACTACAAGCATGGAACGAAAAAATCAGGAGAACAAAATGTTCCACAAAGCTTTGATATACGCAATGGAATCTTTGTTCACCAATCAAATTCCAACAAAATGACTTGAGCTCCTAAAGTCAATTATTATCCCCATAGCCACTAAATAACTTACATGCGAATAGTGCAGGCAGTTTAACAACATCCTAAGTTGTTATATAGAGTTACCAAACTGTAAAAAGTGGCAGAGAAATGATTTGTATATCATTAGAAGTACTGGTGATTGTTGGTCAAAGTTCATAAGCACTTGATTTAGTTTCTAATGCGGTGTTCACATAAATTAGATGCAGGAAAGGAGTTGGAGTTGCTGCTGCCTCCAACAACTTCCTATATGTTGAATTGGCTATGGTATCTCACTCTGAACAGCCAGTGCAATCATTTCACATCTGGTGTACAACCTGCATAAATGCTGCTAGCATCAAGATACCACATGAGACCAATAAATGGAAAAATGTTAAACATGAACAGAGTTTATATGCACAACGACAAGTTCTCATGTATTATAAACCTTAAAGGAGCTGGAAGAAAAATATCTTGCCTGCAATTGAATGATGCAATTTAGACTCTGATAACTCATCAAGTGAATCAATTAGAACGATCAAAACTTTCTCTAACTGCATTCTTACTTTTACTAATGGCTCGGCATGATAAAGTTTCTTTAGTACAATGAATTTCTTAATAGGCTTCTACTAAGAAATTCTCATGTATCGGATAATAATATAAACTAAACAAACATTTTCAAAAACAAAATAGAGGTATGATTTTTTTTTAAATATGAAGCATTTGTCATAAAATGCTGAAGAAATGTGTTCGAAACCAACACAAAGGAAAGTACATATGGCCTTACAGAAAGTACGTGAGGTTATCTAGGAAACCCCAATACACCATCCAGTAAACTAATCAGCATGAGAAGATACAATATGGTTTGTTACTATATAGGTTATCTGTTGTGCTTCGGCATACCCAAGCAATCAGCCCACAATAAACAATATACTTAAGAATTTTAACAAACATCTAGTGTGTTTGATTACAATCTTAGGTTATCTGTTGTGCTTCGGCATACCCATTACATGTTGTTTGTTTTTACCTCTTAAATCTAAATCTGAACCATTCAGACTTAAGAGGTACCAAAAAGTGTTTATTTTTTAAGTGATTAAGAGGCTAACGACTAGATTTGGCTCTTAATGATTAAGAGGTAGAGTTATGTCTGAAGTCTGAATCAGTCTATATACATTCATTCAGAAATATATTCAGACGTAAAAACAAACATATTTTTCAGATTCAGATTTGACTTCAGATTCAGTCTTCAGATTTCAGATTCAGGTAAAAAAACAAACGCAACCCAAATCTTACTCACTCTAGCTTGAACAACCATCTTTCAATAATTGTAACCCTCAGAAAAGGCTCAAACTAATATTACATACACAAATGAGATCTCTCTTAAAAAAACTGCATTCACTTTCTACCCTCTACTGAAAAGAGGCACGAAACACAATTAAATCAGCCCATGCTCAACCCAGGAAATGATAAATCTCCCCCTAAAAGACCATGTCTTACAAATTCCTGTTGGATTGATCAAACATTAGACAGATTGATCCATATCCGTCCTACACAGTTCACAAGGCCTCCTGCTTCAATAATGTTTAGGAGAGGTCCTTGTAGATAAGCGTTACCCCCATATTCTTTGGAGAGGCTGCTTCCAAGACTCAAACCCGCGACACATTGTTTTTGGTGGTCAAGTAATTGCTGTGACCCAAATTGATCCATGTATCAATATAAATTTACACAAAAACACTCTGGACAAAAAATAAAGGGCACTTTTTTTTATCCAACCTTTGAAAGAAGATGGGCTACTGCTAATCATAATCAACAGTATTCTTTTTTAAATCTAAAGCAAGCTAGAGATTTTTATAGCCTATTCAATTTGGGGTAGCCCTTCCCATATTAAATCTGTCCTGAAGGGTATTGAACCAACATGAGGGATTCTTGATGACCACTTGGTTATAACTATTGCGTCTCTGAGACCTTATTTAAACTATTTCACGAGGTAGGTTGGTGAAGATCACTGGTGAGGCGGTTTATCCTAACCCGGTCAAGAGAACTACAAATATTATAGGATTATCAACTCTTTCAATGATATGCAAGGATAATCTCATCTGAAAAATAAAGTCCAGTTTGAGCCCTAAGAAATGGAACCAAACAAATTGGGCAAAAAAGTAGGTAAATATTATATAAATATCTTCCACTCCTAAAGAGACAGATTGGACCTGGTTTTCTTAAAAAAATACTTGAACAGGCATGCAACATCGAATTTTGTGGAATACCATGATCACCAAGCTCTTTGCCTACTCGACTTTATTGTCGCCTAAAAGCCATCCCACCATATATATAAAAACTAAAACTAAAATAAAATAATCACACAAAGATTCCCACAGAATCCCACCACATTCTTTAACAACTTATATTCCAGGTTGAAATGAATACTACTAGACCATACACATAACCACAATCTATTTCAAAGAGGTCACTTAAAATGGGCTACCTCTAATCATAACCAAAAATATTTTTTTTAACTATGGACAACCTATAGATATTTAGAATTAAGAAAGAAGATAGCCCATACAACTTGGGGCAGCCCCCTTCCCACTTTAAATCAGTCCTGAAAGGTTTTAGGTTTTCAACCGACATGAGAGATTCTTGATGATAGCCAGGTTAGGCCATTTGGTTATCACAAGCTATATTGCACCTCTCAGACCTTCTTTAAACTTTTTTCATGAGGTAGGCTGGAGAATATCACTCGTGAGGTGGTTCTGTCCTTCAGTAGTGTCTTAACTGAGTCAACAAAACCGCAAACAATATGCGATCACTACCACTTTTTACCCAAAACAGAGTCCAGTTTGAACTCTACCAAACCAATTGGACAAAAAAGTAGGTAATATATAAATCTCTTTTCCTCCTACAAGCACCCACATGGATCTGTTGATACTCTAAGGCGGCAGATTCAACCTGTTGTTCTTAAAAAATTACTTTGACAGGCATTTAATATCTAATTTTGTGCAATACAATAACCACCAAGCTATTTGCCTACTCAACTTCATTGTTGCCAAAAAGCTACTCCACCATACATATAAAAACTAAAAATAAAATAGAATATCCCCACACAAAGATCCCCACAGATTCCCATCACACTCCTTTTGAAACAAATACCACAGAACCATACAGAAAATCTTTCATTGAGTAAAATTAAGTATAATCAGACGAGAACACATAAAACAAACCCAGTGAGGTATTATCAATACACCACTACTCAGCTTGTTTGTTTTCTAGGTTGGAAGACAATCACAAACTAGACAACAATGGTAGGCTTCCTAATTTTTCATACAAACTGATTTAGCCAAGTAACAATAAAGATAAGGAAAGATAAAACATCAAAAGTGTAGCCCACGAGATTATTGATTGATGACACATTAGGTTGTACAAAAAGAATTGTACAACTTGTTTACAAACATGCGAGTCTAATCAGAAGATAGCAAGAAACAAAATGCTTCAAACCTGAAAAGGTCTCCCACATATCTCCTCAACCAAACCTTTAGTCCTCTTATGCATACTAACCAAAACATTATTCCAAGTATTCACTCTAGAATTAGCAGGCAACCCAACATTCATCTCAACCAAATCCTCTACCTTCACCTCCAACACCTCCTCAGGTGCAGCCCCATCTAACAACCAGATCAAACAAGAACAAAACCCTTTTGTAATCTCAGAATCACTATCCACTCTAAACCGCATCTTCCCATCATTATCAACTCTCACCTCTAACCACACCTGAGCTGTACAACCATTAACTCTGTTTATGTCAACCTTAGCCGATTCATCAAATAAAGGAATAAGACTTGCGTATTGTAGGAGTCTTTTTACACGGTCAATTGGTTGTGGTAAAGATTTAAACTCTGAAACCAAACATTTGAGCTTGTTGGAGACATTTACGGGGTGCAAAGGAGAAAAGTTGGGTCTTTCATAAACTGTTTTTTGGTCAGAGATTTGGATGCTATTGAGAGAGATGGAGAGAGGTTTTTTTCTCTGGTTTGGTTTCTTGGGTTGTACACAAAAATCATAAAAGGTGAAATTTGATGATGTTGTGATGGGAAATGAGGAGGGAGGTGGGTGTAATGTGGTGGGGTGCATGTTTGGATAGAGAGAAAATGAAGGAAAACGGGAGAGAAAATGGGAGGGTGTTAGTTGTTTGGAGGAGAAGAAAGGCGGGGAAGTTAGTTACAAACTAAGGGGGGGGGGCGAGACACAGATTCTTGGAATGCGGACCTTGCTGTCTATTGATCCGATGCAGGCCTTATATTAACAGGACGAGCAAATTGTTTCTAAAATACTTGTATTGTATGTACTATTATTAAGGGACTTTTGATATATATTATTTTATATTATAAATACAAATGATACCTTCTCGGTGGAAATTCTGTATTTTTTGGATAGTATGTCTATTGATCACCCGTTTAATATAAATCCCTCAGCATCTGTCCAAATTTTTTAACGACTTATACATATCTCTACTTTTTCAAATATATACACTTAAATGAGGAAACACAATTAATCCCTTTAAGTCAAATTATATTTTGGGTGGACCAATAAAATTTTTGACTTTTGGTGTATAGTTAGTTAGATGTTAAAATTGTAGGCGGTACATATTAAGTTGATTTTTTCTTTACTTAATATCTAGTATAATTAGTTAAGTTTTTAGTTCTTTTTGTTATGTTTGTAACTAACATGTTTTTGTAAAATCTTTGGATTTGTACTTTTCGAAGATAACTCAATTTTGGATAATATCTTTATTTTCATCTCTTTAACTTGGTTATTAATTCACATTGAAGACAGTGCAAGTTTTAAGTTAAGGGGTGTGGTATATTCTTCTCATTCGTTGATAGTTTCTTTGATTTGATTATATGTTCTAACCAAGTATGCTTTTGTCATAAAAAATGAAAATTTTTAAAAATATTTTCTTTTTTTTTTCTCATCTGTTTTGTCTTTGTTTTTGATGATAAATTTTAATAAATTACTAATTTAATAGATAATGTATTGATGCATATTCTCAATTTTAGAAGTTATTAGACTCTAGTTTTCGAATCATTGATATTATTGTTGATACCAAAATTAATATGCTGACATGGACGAATAGTATGAAGACACGTGTCAATCTACGTGGCACAATAACAGCGAGGAAGATCATTTACTGAACAACCATGGTTGGTACCGAGCAACGAGAATACACCGAGGAGCTCTATCATGCCGAGGAACTCCATCCGAGGAACTCCTTCATCCCGAGATACTCTAAGCACTCCGAGGAACTCTTGATCGACGAGCAACTAAGGCGGTCCGAACTGCACCTCGGCCGTGTCATCAATTATCAGACGGACAACTGTTCAACTATTCATTAGATTCTTGACGCACACGCCGCATTAAATGTATTACCCATTCATATGTATATCATTTAATGTAGTGGACCTTTCATGTACAGCCTTGAGGCTATAAATACCTTGTATCAATCCCATTCAAGGGGACCGGAATTTCTTGAGAGAACTTGTAATCAAGAATTCCACAAACACTCAGCAATAACATAACAGTGGACGTAGGCTTTATTCCTAGCCGAACCACTTTAAAAATCTTTGTCTTATTTATTTATCTGTGATTGAATAATTAGAGCGATCTAGTTTTTTACATCAACAGATTGGCGCCGTCTGTGGGAAACGACTATTGTTATCGTTTTTCATAAAACTCATTTGTCACCAATGGCAGATAATCCAGAATCCAGTAATCGAAATGCTGGAAATACTGGAAATCTTCCAAATCCATCTGTATCTCCAGATCTGGCCGGAATTATGACGAATCTGGCTCAAGGACAAACCGCCATGCAAGAATCTATGAGGCAACTCCTTCAAACTCTTCAAGGCGGTGTACCTACTTATTCAGGGCAAAGGACTGGTCATGGGCCATCACGATCCAGACGTACTGGGTCATATCGCAATGGAGAATCCAATGATTCTTCTTACCAACCTGGGCGAACTTCATCAATACGGGCTACGGATACAGATCAACATATCTCTCTTTCTCCTGAGAGAACTAGCGCTTTAGAAAGATTAAGCAGGGTGTCTCCTTTCAGTCGGTTAGGACCAAGGAGGAACATGAGTCCACCTAGGGCTCCATCAGGAAGTTTTCGACCACCACCAGGTTCGAGAGAAAGATCTGCACAATCACGACCAATTACTCGTCGAGATAAATCTCAGGAAGCTACGTCAGGACAATCAGTTGCTCGGACTAGGCGGCCCGAGGAAGGGAATGAAGCATGGAAAGGTTCCATTCAACGATTGGAGGATAGACTGGGAGAAATGGCTAAGGCGAGGAACCCCTTACAGAGAACTTTTGTTCAAGGGACACCTTTTGTGCAAGCCATTGTGGATTTCCCTACACCGTCGAAATTCAAAGCACCTGTAGTGACCCCCAAGTACGATGGTAAGACAGATCCTGTACTTCATATAGAACAGTACCAAGCTGCTGCAGATATTTATGCTGTCCCCGACGAGATGAGGTGTAGAGCATTCTCGGGAACTCTTACCGGATCTGCACAGATATGGTACAATAATCTTCCTCGGGGTAAGATTTCAACTTTTGTTCAGTTAGCCGAGCTGTTTATTGGTAATTTTTGTTTTGGAGCAAAGCCGGTAAAGCGAGTAGCACACTTGCTAAGTGTTAGACAGAAATCAGGTGAAAGTACTAGAGATTACATAACTCGTTTCAATAACGAAAAGTTGGAAGTCATAGATTATGAAGAAAAGACAGCAATCACTGCTTTGATGAGTGGTTTGCTGCCTAACAAGCTATACTATACTCTGGCCAAAGATCCGCCTAAAAATATGTCGGAATTGATGGCAAAGGCGGCCAAAATCATGAATGCCGAGGAGGCTATGACTGCGAAGAAGAATATGGATAAAGAAGTTAAAGTGGAGGTCGACAATTCTAAGAAGAAAGATCAGAAAGGCAATGGTGGTGACAAATATTCCAGGAATAACAGGATAAAGTTGGAAGCCCTAAAGAAGTATGATAATTATACTCCATTGAGAATGGGTATTAATCATGTTTTAGAAGAAATCAGGAATAACGAGGAAATCAAATGGCCAGAGAAACTGAAGTCAGATCCAGACATGAGGAATAAGACCAAATATTGCGAGTTTCACAAAGATCATGGCCATATGACCAAAAATTGTATAGCCCTTCAGAACGAGATTGAAACACTCATTCGAAGAGGAAAATTATCAAAGTATGTAGATCGCAGAGGTGAGAGGACAAATGAGGACAGAATTAGAAAGAGATCTAGATCTCCTCGTCGTGCAGAGGAGAATAAGAGGAAGGACCATGAAGAGGATCCAGATGATGACCCCGATCTTCCCAAGAAGCCAAGAAAACCTGAACGAGAGGTATTTTCCATACGTTTTGGATCATTTCATTGTAACGTTATTACAGGGGGAGATGCAGGAGGAGGAGACCTTACTGCAGAAAGAAAAGCTTATCTCGGAGAGGCTCAAGCTTGCTCATATATTCAGCGAATAAACCTGGCCGAGGATGATCGTCCGAGGAAGGTAAACAAAGAGAAGCTAGTAATTGGTTTTTCAAAAAATGACCTGGCAGGTGTTCTTTACCCTCATGATGATCCTTTGGTGATTAAAATGAGAATGAAGGACGTGATCATTTCAAGGGTGTTGGTAGATAATGGTAGTTCGGCAGACATCATGTACTATTCATGCTTTGATAGCCTGAATTTGAAATTATCCCAATTAGAACCTTATCACAGACCCCTTCTGGGTTTTGCTGGCGAGAAAGTTTTTCCACTTGGGACGATCAAGTTGGATATATTCATTGGAACCTGGCCTGTTTGTCGAACAGAAAGAATACGATTCTTTGTGATGGATAAGAATGTGCAGTCAGCCTACAACATCATCATGGGAAGAGTTGGATTGAAGAAATTCGAAGCCGTTCCTTCTACAGTACATCAATGTTTGAAATTCCCAACAAATTTTGGAGTTGGAGTGGTGAAAGGTGATCAAAAAGTAGCTCGGGAATGCTATTATTCGTCGGCCGAGCAAGAAGAACTAGAAGGATCGATGAAAAAGACTACAACTTACCAGGTGGAAGAAGGTACAGAAATTGAAACTCTTGATCCCAGGGATGAATCTCAACTTGTAAAAGGACAGGTGATGGAATCTACAGAAAACGTTATTTTGGACGACGAACATCCTGAACGAATAACCCAGATAGGTTCATCGTTGGATATGTCGATAAAAGAGGAGTTGATAGCTTTCTTGAAGAATAGGAAAAATACTTTTGCTTGGAGTCATGAAGACATGCCAGGAATAGATCCAAACTTCTTATGTCATGAACTCAATGTGAATAAGGAGATTAAACCTGTAAAGCAGAGAAGAAGGGTGTTTAGTCCCGAGAAGAATCAGGCCATACAGGAGGAAGTCGAGAAACTCCAGAAAGCCCAATTCATTGAAGATGTAAAATATCCAGATTGGTTGGCTAATGTGGTGATGGTAAAGAAGAAAAACAACAAATGGAGAATGTGTGTCGATTTCACCGATCTCAATAAAGCATGCCCCAAGGATCATTTTCCACTGCCCAGAATTGATCAACTGGTGGATGCTACCTCGGGACACGAGCTACTCAGCTTCATGGATGCTTACTCTGGCTACAACCAGATCAAAATGAAACCTGAAGACAGGGAAAGTACTTCTTTTATTACCCCTAGGGGAACTTATTGTTATAATGTTATGCCTTTTGGTTTAAAAAATGCAGGTGCAACATATCAGCGGTTGATGAACAAGGTTTTTACCGAACAAATCAGCCGCAACATGGAGGTCTATGTCGATGACATGCTCACTAAAAGCAAGAAAGCTACTGATCATTTGATTGACTTGAGTCAAACTTTTGATCAATTGGATAAATACCAAATGAAGCTTAACCCGACGAAGTGCACCTTTGGAGTACGAGAAGGAATGTTCCTCGGATACATCGTCAATCAGCGAGGTATTGAGGCAAATCCAGATAAGATCAAAGCTCTTCTAGGGCTGCGATCTCCGACGACGAAGAAAGAAGTGCAGAGTCTTACCGGACGAGTTGCAGCGCTCAACAGATTTGTATCTCGAGCAACTGATAAATGCATACCATTCTTCAAAACACTTCGAAAAACCTTTGAGTGGAATGAGGAATGTGAAAAAGCTTTTCAAGACTTGAAGAAATATTTGGGAACACCTCCACTGTTGTCCAGACCAATAACAGGAGAAAAGTTGTATTTGTATTTGGCAGTATCAGAGAACGCAGTCAGTTCAGCGTTGATCAGATTGGAGAATGGAATCCAGAAGCCAATTTATTACACAAGTAAGGCTTTCCGAGGTGCAGAAATCAGGTACCCAAAGCTAGAAAAATTGGCATTGGCACTAATTGAGGCAAGTAGAAGAATGAGGCCATATTTCCAAGCCCATACCATCATTGTTTATACTGATATGCCATTGAGACAAGCCTTCCATAAGCCAGAAAAATCAGGGAGACTGATGTACTGGGCAGTAGAACTTGGTGAATACGATATTGTGTATGAGCCCAGATCATCATTGAAGGGGCAGGCTGTAGCAGATTTTATAGCAGAGTTCACATACCCTGATACCCCCGAGGAGCAAAAGATGCCTGCTGAGTTACCTGTGGACGATACAGGATCAACAGAAACATTTGCTGACCTACCTGTGGACGATACAGGATCAGCAGAAATAGGTCCAAACCAACCAAGGTTGGTAAAAGGACTTGTGGATGTAGAGAAATCATTATATTCAAATTCAGACCAGCCATGGTTGGTAAAAGAGTACGAGCAGATGACTGACGAGGAGCGAAAGATACCGGGGGATGATGGAAGAAAACAGCAGATATTTTATCGAGGAACTCTGACAGATAAGAAATTTGAAGACGAAATACCTACATGGAGATTATATGTAGATGGATCATCATGCACAGCTGGTTGTGGGGCAGGAATTGTTTTGATCACCCCAGACGAGATTGACATGGAATATGCTTTGCGATTCCAATTCAAAGCCTCTAACAATGAAGCGGAGTATGAGGCCATGATAGCAGGTCTTAATCTAGCAAAGACTATGGAAGCACAACAGGTGATGGTATTCAGTGATTCTCAATTAATTGTGAATCAGATGATGGGAATATATACGATTAAAGGAGACTTAATGATCAAATATCATGCAAAGGTGATGAAATTGTTGACAGAATTTGATGCCATTCAATTGGTGAGAATACCGAGGATGGAGAATGTACAAGCAGATGCACTGGCCCGACTAGCATCAGCTACTCGTACCGAGATGCGAAGAACCATACCGATTGAAGTATTAGAAGGTCGGAGCATAGATGAAGATCTGACAACGAATGTGATTACTCTTGATTTAGGACCATCTTGGATGGATCCAATCAGGAAATATGTTGAAGAGGGCGAATTGCCGGAGGACAAACTCGCTGCCAAGAAACTGAAGTATAAAGCTGCCCGGTATGTATTAACTAATGGTATTTTGTATAGACGAGGAATTATGGCAGGTTTGCAGAGATGTGTACATCCCACTGAGGTGAAAGAATTGATTGAAGAAATCCATGAAGGATCTTGTGGAGCTCATGTAGCAGGTCGAACACTTTTACAAAGAGTGATGACACAGGGATATTACTGGCCGACAATGAGGGCTGATTGTATAGCCTATGCCAAGAAATGTGACAAATGCCAACGTTTTTCCTCCATCCGACGAACTCCACAAGCATTGCTAACACCAATAACTTCCCCTTGGCCATTTGCCATGTGGGGAATTGATTTGGTTGGACCACTGCCGATCACCCGAGGAAGATTCAAGTATCTCGTAGTTGCAGTGGACTATTTTACTAAGTGGGTGGAAGCTGAGCCTCTTATCAATATGACGTACGAGAAGGTATACCAGTTTATATGGAAGAATATCATTTGTCGATATGGTCTCCCTCATGCTTTCATCACAGATCATGGAACACAATTTGATAATGAAGAATTTGCTGCCTATTGTCATCAGTCGAACGTCTTGAAGTTTCATTCAGCACCAGGACATCCCCAAAGCAATGGACAGACTGAAGTGACGAACAGAACATTACTGAATGGGTTGAAAAAGAGGCTAAGTGAAGCTAAAGCAAATTGGATTAATGAGCTCCAATCAGTATTATGGGCCTACCGAACAACTCCCCGAGCAGCAACTGGAGAATCACCATATATGCTAGCATTTGGAAGTGAGGCTGTGATACCGGCCGAGTTGGGTCTCCCAACGCATAGAGTGCTGAATTTCAACTCTCCGATCAGTGATTTGATGAGAAGAATGGATTTGGACATGCTCGAAGAAGTAAGAGAAGAGGCAGCCATTAGGAATGCTGCTTATCAACAACGAACAGCTCTGTTCTACAACAAAAGGGTGAAGAAATGCGATTTGAAGGAAGGTGATTATGTGCTGAAGAAAGTCATTCAGAAACAGAATAAACTGGAAGCAAATTGGCATGGACCTTACCGAGTTACAGAGGTTGTTCGACCTGGAACCTACAGAATAGCAACTCTAGAAGGAGAAGAATTTCAGAATGCATGGAATGCTGAACACCTGCGAAAGTATTATCAGTAATGTAAAATGTAAAGCATTTCCTTCATTATGAATAAAACGAGGATGGTTCACCATTTTCTTTCTGTTGAAAGTTTTTCGGGGAATACTAGTGTTGAACACTACATTACTTGATAAGAAGAAGACATGCTCTACGGAGTCAAAGAAGAAGACTGCTCTATGGAGTCATGCTCTACGGAGTCATGCTCTACGGAGTCAAGCTCTCCGGAGCGCTCTACGGAGCAAAAGTGCTATAAGTAGCCAACCTCCTTTGGTTAGGAGGATAAGCTCTCCGGAGCGCTCTACGGAGCAAAAGTGCTATAAGTAGCCAACCTCCTTTGGTTAGGAGGATAAGCTCTCCGGAGCGCTCTACGGAGCAAAAGTGCTATAAGTAGCCAACCTCCTTTGGTTAGGAGGATAAGCTCTCCGGAGCGCTCTACGGAGCAAAAGTGCTATAAGTAGCCAACCTCCTTTGGTTAGGAGGATATGCTCCAAGGAGCCAAAAAGTTCGAAAGAACCCTACTACTCCTTTGATTAGGAGGTGTAGACCAGCATGATCAACTACGGTTGGTAAGACTTTATATACTCTCGCATTACAACTTATGTTTGTCGGGAGGTAACATTATTACAAAAAGTTCTTTAAAGAACAAAATATTGAAAACTGTACCAAGTATGGTTGGTCGGAGATAAAAACCCACTAATTGTAGTTGGTCGACGAGGATAAAAGTATTGACCTTAGTTGGTCGGACACATGTTTATATTTGAAAATTGAACCAAGTATGGTTGGTCAGGGATAGAAACCCATCAACTATGGTTGGTCGACAAACATTATTTATCCACCTTGGTTGGTTGGAAACAATTTTGAACAATTATGCTTATTATAAATTCTAATTTGGTTGATGAACCATATAATTTGCAAACAGAAAAATAGCTATTGGCAAAACAGAAAATGAAACTCTTTCATTAAGATAAAAATGTATTACATGTTACATGAATGTGCTAACTATTACATTAAAGATTCCTACTCTATTGGTTTCTTTCCTTTGTCCTTTGAGACAGGTTCATCGCCAGCAGGAGGATCCTCTAGACACAGAGGAGAATTAATAAAGTCCATGTCTTTCAGCATTCTGACATTCATTATTGTAGGAGTATCCAACAGGTGCTCAGGACGAGATACTTCAACTTGAGAATGAAGGTTATAATCACCAAGATATTTAGAGATTAAACTCCGAGGAATGGAGCGAGCAGGAATCCATGCCATATCCAATTTATAGGGAGGAACAGGCAAGTCTAGCAATCCAGGAGCATGATAATCCCATAAATAATGACCTTGTTCCAATTTTAATACACCCAGGGCGTTCAACCATCCCTGCTTATAACCTTCGTTGTTAGCATTTTCAAGGCGATCATCCAAATGGTAAAGAGCTTCATTATAACCCGCATTCCAGAACTCCCGAGGTTGTTTATGGAATTGGAAAGTTAATCTATCTACTTGCTCGAGAAAGTTCTTGATAAGAGCATCTTTATTATTCAGATCAGATTTCATCGCAGTCAATTGATCCTCTAAAGATAAATTTTTCTTAGACAAATCAGATAGAGCACGATCCTTAACATTCAGTTGGAATGCTTGAGTTTCCAGAGTAGATTGGGTACGAGATTCTTCAACATTACGGCTAAGAACTCTTGATCGGCTCCGAGAAGCAATTGGAGAATTTTGCTCCTCGATGATTCTTCCTCGCCCCCGAGAACTCCTTCCTCGTCCCTGAGCAGTTCCAGAAATGGAAGATCTTCTTAAATCCTCCAGCTCTTGCCTCAGTTTGGCGTTTTCGACTTCTAAGAATGAGAACCCTTCATCAGTGACTGGTATTAATGCAGTAGAGGATGAAGCAGCAGATTCATACTGAACTAATTTTTTCTGCAAATTGTTATTTTCTTGCTCCAGGATCTCAGCGATTTGTCTGCAGGCTTCAATTTCACCTTTTAAAGTCCTCTCCCTGATGTCATACCCAGCAATGATTTTCTTGTGGCCTGTTTCTGAAGAAAGCTGCTGGTATCTATTTTCATAATCTTCATGCAACAAAGCCATTGATTCGTTATGTTGATTTTGAAGATCCTTTAAAGAACAATGCAACTCTTCAATCAATTCATAATAAGCGATATTGTTAGCTACAGCTCGATCGAGTAAACTTTTCAAATACCGATAAGCCTCAGTTGCCTGCTCTGAAGCATCATGACCAAGAATGTCAGCAATTTCAGAAGAACTAAGGTCCGTATGACCAGCCCTATAGTATTGGTGACATTGCTGCATCAGCTCGGTATCATGAGAAGAGATTAGTTCCATTCTAGCAACAAACTAAAGACAAGAAAAAGACAACAATCAACAAAGAATCATCAATAACGACGATGAGTAAAGAAGTATTTTATTAGATCATAAAAGGATTACAGTGTTCGATTACAAATAATAAAAGATAAGAATGATACCGAACAACTTCACACCTTTTCCTTGTCTCCCAAGACTTTCTCGGGAGGCTGGGACGAGGAGCTCGGTTGCTCGGTGATAACTACAGCTTGGTCGGCAGAAATCCTCTCAGCAGGAGGAGGCATAGAAGAAATGTCCTCAATGATAGAGGGTTGAGAAGCAGAGATTGGGACATCCACAGCTATGGAAGATTCATCTGATGCAGGTTCATCTTCTTCTTCTTCCTCAATTGGTGGAGGAGGACCAGGGAGATGCCTTTGGAATAGCTCAGAATTATCTTGGACTTTTAGCTCTTGCAGAGCAGCTACCCAACCATCATAGAAGTATTTCAACTCCCCATATTGGACTTGGGACGTCATTGCAGCTATCCCTCTCTCCCATCCTTTCTCCCAACCAACACTGAAATGTTTCTTGATAGCAACTTTTCTCCTCGATTTCTCCGAGGAAAGCTTCACCTCCAGTTCCTCTTTCTTAACTTTAATATCTCGCAGAGTAGATATTTCTTCTTCTGCTTTCTTCAATTTATCATCAGATTCCTGATGTTTAACTTCCAGATCTTTAATTTTCTCCTCCAAATTCTTGGAGGTTTCGGCCATCTTCATCTTATCAGCCTCAGCCACAGCCAATTTTGTCTCCCAAACAGTTTTCTCCTCGATGTACTGTTGGTGAGATTCCTTGACAGATTGGGTTAAACCCAACAAAGCATCGTCAACATCGGACGAGGAAGTGGAAGCTTTAATAGCTTGATCTTTCTTCACAATGGTATTGAAACAGTTAACCAGCTGAAAGGTAAGAAAAACAATAGAGTTAACACAAATACAAGATTTCAGGAAAAAGAAAAGAAAGACTAAAGGTATGAGAAATTTACTGAAGAAAGATGGCGAGCAGCAAGGGATGTCAGTGTATCCCTAGGAATCTTTTCATCAACCCCGAGAACCTCGGGTATAACTGAGCTCGTTGAAGAGCTCGGAAGAATGATTTTTGAAATACTACTACCACCAGCGGGTAGAGAAGACGCAGTTCCAGCAAGATTAACCGAGGATGATTTCCTCAATCTCTTCAAAGGACGGTCAGCAGCATCAACCAATGAAGAAGTCTTGGTCGGAGAGATGGCAATTACATCAGCAGGAGCATTTTTCTTGCTCGGGGCCACTGGGGGCTTCTCGGCAATTTTGAAGGAACCAGCATCTACTTTTTTAGTCCCCTCTGGGACATCAATTTTGCCTTTCTGGGCTCCAACAGCAGAGGAAGTGTCACCAAATAGAGCAGGAGGAGCTCTTTTCTTGCCCATTCTATGAGATAAGGGAATATGAGAATCTGAAGATGAACTTTCTGGTGTTGAGGCTGGTTCAACAGGGCGAGCAGTATAAGAGGTTGTGTAGCTCTTATACTGCAGCAAATATGATGCAGATCTAATGTGCTCGTCTGCAATCGTCTTATGCAAATTCCAGATAAGTTTTAAATGCTTGATATTCACTTCCGACTCTTTTGGAGTTTTTCTTTTACTATCAACTGCAAATAAATACATAAATCTCAGTCACACATTTTGTCAAACATGATGAATACGCAATTTCATAAGTAAAATAAAAATGAAAAATAAACCTATCCCATTGCCGTATGGGGGGCATCTGGGACCGTTGTATACTTCATTCCCAGATAAAGGCGCGTGTTGCCAATTTTTTATGACCAACCCATGCTCAAAATAATCTCTATTTGAATCAGGGAGGTTAACTACAAGGGCTCTATTTAAAAACCTAGTTTTTAAATAATAAATATTATCTAAAGTGGCCCATTTATAGCAGTACATGATTTCTGGGATCCCTATACGAGTCCCATGAGTTAGATTTAACTTATGCACCCCGTTAATTATTCTCCATGAATTGGGGGCTATTTTTGCAGGAACAAGGTCAAAATATTGACAAAACTCAAGACATAACGGATTTGGGGGAAAAGAAAAACCACATTCAGCAATGAAAAGACTGGGGAACCAATGTCCCTCAGCCAATCGAAAGTAATCTAAAGGCTCAGAAAGAACCTCTAGAGTTACCCAAGAAGGAATGGAAAAGTCAGAACGAAATTTCTCAGCAGATTCAACAATATAAACCATATTGAATAAAAGAGATGCAGAAGAAAGGAAGAAGAGCTTACAGAAAGAAAAGAGATGTGTTGACAGCGAACGGAAACAAAGATGAACGCACAAGAGAAGAAGAGAAGAGAAAGCTTGAATGCAGAGAATGAAAAACGTAGACAACGGTATGGTTACTAAAGAAGTTTAAATACTTTACATTGGGAAGCGGCGAAAGAAATGATTACCAAAAAGAAATTATTAAACTTCCGGCGGCTAAAAGGACAAAATTTGCACGAATATCAAAGCGCTTATCAAAAAGGCGGAAACTGCGAAATAAGAAGGAAAATTTGAATACAATGTTCCTAAAACCCGGGAAGTACATTTAATATTGCCACATACCAAGAAAGAATGTTCCATACTCTTCAAAGTTCAAAATATGAAACATTGGGGGCTTCTGTTGATACCAAAATTAATATGCTGACATGGACGAATAGTATGAAGACACGTGTCAATCTACG
Organism: Sambucus nigra; assembly: GCA_949130495.1. Taxonomy (NCBI): domain Eukaryota; kingdom Viridiplantae; phylum Streptophyta; class Magnoliopsida; order Dipsacales; family Adoxaceae; genus Sambucus; species Sambucus nigra. The sequence continues at coordinate 86,790,695 of OX422215.1, read as the reverse complement.
TGGCACAATAACAGCGAGGAAGATCATTTACTGAACAACCATGGTTGGTACCGAGCAACGAGAATACACCGAGGAGCTCTATCATGCCGAGGAACTCCATCCGAGGAACTCCTTCATCCCGAGATACTCTAAGCACTCCGAGGAACTCTTGATCGACGAGCAACTAAGGCGGTCCGAACTGCACCTCGGCCGTGTCATCAATTATCAGACGGACAACTGTTCAACTATTCATTAGATTCTTGACGCACACGCCGCATTAAATGTATTACCCATTCATATGTATATCATTTAATGTAGTGGACCTTTCATGTACAGCCTTGAGGCTATAAATACCTTGTATCAATCCCATTCAAGGGGACCGGAATTTCTTGAGAGAACTTGTAATCAAGAATTCCACAAACACTCAGCAATAACATAACAGTGGACGTAGGCTTTATTCCTAGCCGAACCACTTTAAAAATCTTTGTCTTATTTATTTATCTGTGATTGAATAATTAGAGCGATCTAGTTTTTTACATCAACAATTATGAAAAACTTTATGAATAAAACTTTAAACCCGTGAGGTGAGCAAATGTGCTTTTCTTGTTTAAATGATTTGGTTTAATGCCTTTATAACTAGAAAAACTTTTGTTGCATTGTATATACCTACACTAAGTGAGTGTTGTGCTTTTCTTCATTTATACGTATTTACACATTACTCTTTCCTCTTTGAAAATGTTAAATTCGTTGGTAATCTCACTATTCTTTCATTTTCATTGATCATACATTAATGGAGATCATGATTTTCAAAGTTGTTTTGACTCGATAATTGCATAAACTTTAGAAAAAAATTATAGGCTATCTTCGTTATAACGCATATTGACCTCAACCTCACGTTAAATATTTCTCCTCGTCAACCACTTTGAGCCTAAATATAGTCGTTCATTTCAAAACTCAAAATTCCATAGCCAACTTCACATTGGAGTTTTTAACCCATATATACACATTCCATACCTTCATTTGGAATGATACTTGTGATTGAATGATGTTCTTGTTATGTGATTGTAATTAAGCCTGTGAGAGTGTGAAAGAAAAGAAAAAGTGAAGAAAAATAAAATAAAAGGAAAAAGAAGAAAAAAAGGAAAAAGAAAAAGAAAAAGAGAGAAAAAGAAGAAAAAGACAAAGAAAGTATTTTCATATTGTACATCGTGTTGAATAATTTTTATCACTCTCCATTGTTATATCCAATACTTGTTATGAAAATCATATCCCAATTTTAAAATTTTCCACAACTTTCCATTATCCCAAGTGTTTCACCTCCCGAACACTTTGAATCTGTACATAATCCCTTCATTTCATGATCTTAACTCTATACCTACATTATAACCCTCAAAAGTCCTTTATGATCCTAAGGTGAATGTAATTCAAAAGTTTAAATAGTGAATAATATGTGAAAATCATTTCACATTTTTAATAATGATATCCTTTCATTGAGATTGCATATTTTTCATTTTTATATAGCGTTCTTCATTGGTGACATGTGTGCAGCGTAGTTTTCATTTATAATTACTCTTTATGCCCGCATGTTCAGTGTGTATTACACTCCGAGAATGCGGATCCCGCAAGGAAAGGATGGTATTCCAAACAAAAACAAATTATAAATGAAAACTACGCTGATTTCTATGGATAGGAACACAAAATCCACAGCTTCTTCACCACAACACCACAAACACAGAGTCGACAGCGTGTTAACAGTAAGTACGAAATCCATCGCACGAAATAGATTCTCTTCAGATGTAGAGAATCAAACCTTGGTGCCCAAAATAAATATCTCAAAATATATGATTATGATGAACTTGGATCTTTAAACTCAAAGGGTGATACTAGGGTTTTGGAACATTGGTAAACATATAGGAAAATGTTTTTCGCCAAAAATTCTTAAAAAATCTTAGTTCGACACGCCTTATATAGAAAAACAAGATTTTTAAGGCGGCGATCTGGTTCGAACGAAAACACAAGGTCGATCGAGCAAAAACAAGATTTCTTTTCAACACCATTAAATCTCGTTCGAACGATAACCCATTTTCGTTCGAATAGGCTTTTAACGACCTTCTAACGACATTGGCCTTGTTAAACAGAGGATTCTCACTTAATGGCACTCGAAGCTCATTCCAACAAGATTTTTAAAGCTTAGGATTTTTAAAGTTTATATCTAGAAGGATGCCTCCCCAGCAGAGTCGCCAAATGTAGGAGAGTACTTTAGATTATATATAGAGGCGTAACCCCTATTGAGTATGGTACTGATAAGTTAGTTGGTCAAAGCTTAGGATTAATGACGGAAGATATAAACACGAACCCAATGAAGATAGACTCGGCTTAAACTCACAAAGTCTCTCGTGTATAACTCAGGGAATAATAATGAACTTTTAGAAGTGGCTTAGCTAGAGGGAGAGAGAAGTAAGCACCCTAGATACACCTTGGTAGGCAGGTAAAACCACACCAAATACCCTCAAGAATCTCTGTCAAGTATTAAAAGCTTCGTAATAAATGACAATGGCGGGTGAGTAAACTCTATGGTTTTGCAATAACTTCTGAACTCTCCAAAAGTCTCTCTCTTTTCCTCAGAGGTGGTTTGAGTCCTTAAATATCCCTCCACACCACCCCCGAGGCAACTCAGTCATTAAAACTATGAAAGACATCCCTCATACTTTATGTCACAACACTAAATACCTGATGTACTAGCTGTCTCCACATCATAAACATTAAATGCCAAGACATGCCTTTTTACCTAACCACCGTGTGTCAGGGGACAGTTGTCGCAGAGGTGGCTTACCAACTGCCTGACAGCCCCAAATACCACGGTGGTTTACTCAAGTGCATGTCTGATATTGTTTAGATGGCTAGTGACATCACCCACAGTAGATGTGACATTAAGTAGAGGGTTGTTTGGTCCATAACTCAATGCCCGATGGAACTCCAAGCTGCTCCTCTTGAGGTTCTACCGTCAGGGTCCTTCGGTGTTTTACCAGGTGTATCTAAGATGGTCAAGACAAGCCCCAACGGTGCCTTACTTCTCAATCCTCCAAACTAAGTCCCTCTAAAGTTCCCACGGTGAGGTCATTCGATAGAGCATGAAAGCTCTCCCAGGCCCTGCCAAGCCTGGTCTTTCGCAAGTACCGTTTGACCTCATACAAACTCTTTTGTTATTATCGTTACGTCATCACAACCGTTAAAGCTTACAGTTATCAATAATGAAAATACAATATGACTAATACAACAAGCCAAAATTTGAGCTGTCGCGCTAAGCTGCCTTGCTGAGTTGCCACGCTTGAGCTGCCTCGGTTGCTTAATCTCGAACGCTGTTGCTAATTGGGAATTTGTTCCTAATCTCGAGATTACCTTCAAGCCCCCTCTACAATTTTATTTCGTTCTAACAAGATCAGAAGTCATTTGAATGAAAATCCAATTTCGTTCTAACGAGTACGATTCTTGTTCTAAAGAGATTAAAACCAAAAAATATTTAAGAATAGTTTCAAATGATTTTTGAGAAAAATAAATAAATTTCCTTAAAAATATCCAAGGACCCATATTTAATATGCATTCACACATGCGAGATCCTCTATAAATGTGAAAATAATCTTGGCGCGACAAAATCGGCACGATGTATCCAATCTTCGAAGCTTTGTCGCTATGTCTTCATCAAAACACGTCATAGTCTTATGGGATCGACAACACATAGCTTAACCAATGACTCAAATGTTTTTATCCGAAATTAAGCCAATTATATGTAAATTAACTCAATTAAAAAAATTCCTTATAAATCTCCCGCTTTGACTATTCTGAGACAAAACCAAAACAAAAGTCCTATGGGCCTTCAAGCTCTCTAAAAAAACTCATTACCCAATCCTAAAAAGCAAAAAGATACAAATGCTTGAAAGACACACAAAATTGAGTATCTTTACTTTGCTTGAAAACTTTGTCGCGTTATTGTAAACCTGAACACTCAAACACACCTTCAAATGCAAAGAGAATATAATGAATATAAATCCCCAAATGAATAAACATCTAACAATGTCTAAAATAATCTCAACTTAGGTAAGCCATCTCCCCTAAGATAAAGATATCCTAATCATGCAAGAAAAAATATCATTTATCCCCCTTTTTGTTTAAGAATAGATAAAGCGGGATAGCATAAAATAATTACTCCCCCTAAAGACTAAATCTCCCCCTAAATATGTTATCATAAGATATCAATTTTAAACAAAAGTAAAAGGGATTAAAGCATGCGATGGTGTAAAGTGCAACAAATACACAACATGAAAACTCAGGAGCAAATAGTTCAAACTACGATCAAACAATTACAATATCAATGTTAAAAGATACTAATATAAATAAGCAATGAAGTATGATACCATTTTTGAAATTATCAATTTGAGAAAAGGATTTTAAATGCACATAATGAGTGATATTAATATGATCATATAGAGTGCCAAATAAAATCTAATGATAAAGCATAAGGCAAACATGGACTATATGCAAACCGCAAAGACTCAAAACATGATACCATATATAACATATGCAATATACACTAACGAGAAATCGACACATATATAGGTATAGATAACCACACAAACTCGACCCAAAATAAATAAGCATTTACACACTAGCATAGTATCAATTTGTCTAAACACGTGGAATGGAATGAATGGGCGTAAACTAAATACAAATGAATTGTGACCCAAACACTCAAATATGTTCAATAAGTTCTAATTTAATGCAAAATTGTATCAAATTAAGATTTAGGGTCAAGTGACAAGATAAAGTGAACTTTATGAACAAATAAATGCAATGCACACAAGCCTAGAATATTGATGATTTTATAAATCAATAGCGTCATGACAAAATAAGCATAACTATGATTCGTTGTGCAAACCCGATGATCTTCAACTAAATAACCTCAAACGATAAACATATATCATATTTTATTTTATTTTATTTTCTTAATTCATTTGACGCCATTCAGTTTGAAAGATAAAAACTAAATTATGTTGGACTTTGGTAATTTTTCTATTGTTATTACCTTTAATTTTTTCATTAGGCTCTTGCCAATAGTGGCTTTCCCACAAAGGAGATTTGACCATTTCGTAGCCCTTTCGCGTGCCCCCTCATATTTTTTTAATACTAAACAAATAATCTCACAAACAATGGTTCTTACATGCACAAATTCCCCATAGTCACAAAATATGTAGATGACAAGATTTATGGGAGAATATCTCAAAAAGCTCAAGTATACATGTGAAGTTAAAATCGAAAAAGCACGTGCATATGTGTGCGGAGGCATATACAAAGTCGAATCCATAAAGAAAATCAAGTTCAAAATAAGTCCATACAAGCATGATTAAGAACAATCTAAGTATCAATAATCATAATCAAATGTCCTAGTCACATGGATGGCATGAAATGAATTGGATTCAAACATACTTATATGCCACACCAAATGTGTAAAGCTAAAATACACACACACAAAAAAATCTTTTTGAGTTTTTCAAGAAGTTTTTAAAATAAAAAACTAATTTTTGAAAACAAACTCTAACTCAAAAGAGAAATAAAATATTTTTTTTTTGTATTTTTTCAATATGATTGTTCATGACTAGAAATAGCATCTATGTTATCTTATCGGCATCAACAATCATATTGATGCCGATAAGATAACATAGATGTTATTTCTAGTCATTAACAAGGATTCAATAAAAGAAAAGGCATAATATAAAAGATACACATGTCATAACACTAGAAAAAATATATCATGAAGCACAAACTAGAGTATGACAAACAAGCTAACACAATTAACCATTAGATATAGCATGGGAAGTATCATGTGCAAGAAAACGAGAATCAACAAGTTTAATATGTAAAGCCTCCAAACTGGATTTTCTGACCCATGTAGGTGTAACGTGATGCTCTCGAGATATGGGAGCCTTAGTGACTCTATTCTTGGACTTCCTAGTTACGTTCTTAAGATCATAACTATACCTCCTAAGGTGAACTTTCCTACCATAATGAGTGCAAGTGTAAATACAATGAGTGGTGTTACCTAAAGACTGACATTTTCTAACAATCATAGTTGACTCTCTCAAATGCATGTTCTTAGCTTGGATAGTGGAAGGATTATGATCATTGAAGTCAATTCTACAATTTTCATCTTTCATTTGGACGGTGCCTAATATTTTATCCAACTTTTATTACCTAGGCTCCAAATCAAATTTGACTCGAATCTGTAACGCCCCGACTAGGATTTGGATCACCGTTGAGTCAACTCGCATCGAGTAAAGGAGTTAAAGGGGGAGGGGGAAGTACAATTCTATTATCTAAGAAAAACCCTTTAAGTGCACCATTTTATAAGGATTAAATTATCGATTTTAATTTGAGAAACAAGTGATCACTTTAAGTATTAATTAACAAGGTTTATTTATGAAAATTCGTTGAATCCATCAATGCTTAATAAATACAAAATAAGCTGTGATTATCCCTGTATTATTACATCACTTGGCCAAAGGCCCGAATAAAATGATTTAAAATACTCCAAATCAAATGTTTCAAAAGATAAGTTTAAACATAACGGCAGACATTCTAACGACAATTATTACCCTCAGGGCCTTACCAACGTCCCTATTTGATGTACCTGGGGTGGGGGTGGTCATTTTAACATTAAAAGCATGGGTGAGAGAACACTCAGTAGGGTGGAAAATACTAAGCTATACGTTTTATATAAAAAAACTATACACATAACATATATTTTAAACAATTCTGAAAACGTTTAACAATTTAGCTAGTATTAATGCAACTACCATATAATGCACCCGAGCGACGTGCTTATATACATACTTAACCATTTCACACTACCCTTTACTGGGTCTAGAGACTATTTAATCACATTCGATTCCTTAGTCTTGATTTTATCCCTTTCATTAGATTGTCTTAGTTACATTCATTAAGCAAAACTAAGTTCATTCCATTTCCATTATCTTTCTCAAAATCCTCCAATTAACCGCATACTTTAACGGTCTCTACAATGCCAACTATGCTACCATATCCTCTAGCCAATGACTTTAGGTCTTTCACCCTAAGGCTACGAGCCCTTCCTAATTATTTTTCGATCTCATCTGAGTCCACATTAATGTGTTTTAACATTTTTACCAATGCCCACATTATTCCATTACTTTCACCATATTCATTCCATTTTATTCGCTTATCCGTTTTTTCATAAAATGACTGACAAGGTCAAATGATAAAGTCCAACCACTAGGACCCTCTAATTTTACCAAAATGGCATTTTTACCCTTCATTTATCAAAACCTTGTGAAACACGAATTTTTCACATTATGGCATCACAAATCATCAATTCATGTTCAAAAATCACACTTTATCCTTTTTCTTCAAGAAAATTCCATTTTTTTACATTTCTTTTCAAGAAATATATTTAATGTCATGAAGACCATTTTTTCTAAATGTCTGCTTTAACCCTCATACACATATGTTGTACTAAATACCATACCTTCTTCATTTCTCCATGATTTTATGACATATTTAGGGCTAATATTTCCAAAAAAATTCTTTCATGAAGAAATACTTTTTTAATTCCATATATCATGTTTATATGACGTTTTTTTTTTAACATAATACAATATTTTACACATTTTTTTTGAGGATTTCAAGCATATAAATCCTTGAATATGAAACTTAACACATGATTTTAACATGAAATATATTTTCATGCTTATTTCCTTATTTTTTCAAGATTAAAATACCATTTGTTCATCAACGCCATTTTTAACTTAGTTTTCATTAAAAATCCCATTTTTGTAAGAAATCCTTTTAATAGACATACTAGAAAATATTTTTGCAAAATAAATTATTTATCATGTATCCTAACAGCTTTTTATCATGAAAACACTTGGAGGAAAATCCTACCTTAGATTTGAAGAGGAGAAACTAAAGGGGATGACTTGAAAGCCCCTAAAAACTCCAAAGCGCTAAGAAATTTCCAGCTTCTTTAAGAGAGCTCCAGTAATGGCTTCTTCTACCCAACTTCTTCTCCAACTAACTGTGAAATGGGTGTTTTAGCCTTAAAAAAGCTTGGGTACAAGAAAAAATATTTGAAAGTGGTGGAAATGGGTTGGGAATGGAATAATGTATATTTAGAGAGAGAGGGAGAGAGATGTCCAAAAATATGATGGGAAAATGGCCTCTCTAACCGTCTCACGTCTATCTAAACCCATAAGTACTTAACTCATTAACCAAGGGTTAAACCCACAAATTTATCTGAGGCGATGAGAGATTGAGAATTCAGCAAATCCAATGGCCTACGTCATAACAGTACATTAAAATGTGCTAAAAAGTCTGATTTTCATCCAGTCGTTCGAATGACTTAGACCTCGTTCAAATGAGATCCCCTCTTGTTTGAACGAGAGCTCTAACGAGGTACCTAATGAGTGTAAAACGTGGCTTAAATGGGGAAAGGAAACCACCTCGTTCTAACGGGAAACTACCCCTTATTCGAATGACAACGCACCTCGTTCGAATGAGGGCATTCCAAGGAGATTCCAAAGAACAATGGAAATCGAACAAGTCCTAGTAGTTAGAAGGTCGTTTGAATGACAGGACCATTATCGTTTTTTTTAAATCAGAAAAGCCAAAGGGAGTTATCAAATTTGAACCACCATTCAAAAATTCATAATAATGCTAAACACAAATCATGTATTTATAAAATCTAAAAGTGCACTAGTTATCTCCGCAGTATCACCTCTAGCACAAACAAATACCTTACATTAACACCACAAACATGTGCCAGTGTGGCATTTATACTAGAACCAATTTCAAATAACTGGAAACAACAACCAACCCTAGGCCATTAAATATTCAATTTAAATTGCTCAAAGGCTATAAGGATAGACCAAACTTAACATTCATTCATAATATACCGTTCATGGACCAATGACATACAAATTACAAGGACCGAGGTACAAATCTCGGGCACGAGTGTTAAATAATCTCTTAATATCTCCTCTAGCTCAACTATCCTCAACTTGAGTAAACGCCTAACTCCTTAAAATCTAGAAGCTCTTTCTTCATAGCCTCCATCAAACCATGAAGACTATCTCCCTTACCCTTAATGTACTATAGTTTTTCTTTAAATTTCCTCTCACGTGCCCTAAGATCCTTAATCAAAACACTATCATCATTCACTAGGGTACGTTCTTTGAACTTAACTTCCAACTTTAAGTTAGCCTTCTTCACCTTTAAAGTTTCTGCATACAACTTACGGAAGGAAACTTGGAGTTCACTCTCCCCATCATCTTCTTCATTCACATTCTTATCTCTACTCGCTCGACCATCACTCACTTGGGATCCACAAACTATGGCCTTCGAAGTGTCATGCAAAGAAATATCTTTAAGGGAAGATTTGTCATCAAAACTCACATGACTAGCCATGAACGCGATAGAGTTTAACTCAATGGGAGAATTGGATTCCTCTTACGGATCACTATCACTAATGGTGGTATTAAATGATATCAGTTTCTTTCCCTCCTTCCTTAGTTTAGTGGGTCATTTAGCCACCCTTCGGTTATAAACCTCACAACCATAACATCTCATCGCTCTTAATGTTTTCACTACAATTATTAGGGAAGTGATCATCCTTGTTATTTATGTTTTTCTCAAATCTTTTCGCATCCTTTAATTTTTATTTTTCTTAAATCCTTGGACTCGGTGTCAGACTCATCGTCTGAAATAAGTGTTTCCTAATTTTGGGCTTTCAAAGTAATGTCCTTTATCTTTTTTCTTCTCAGTTTTGGACGTAAACATTTGAAGATGATAAGTATGTAAGTCACCTGTAAGCTTTCAAGTTTTATAGAATCTAAAGTACCCTAAAAATTCAAAACGATTACTTTTGGGTTAAATCTTTTAGGCAACGACCTTAAGATTTTCTTGATTACTCGATTATCAGGTATCTTCTCTCCTAAGTTAAAAGATAAGTTAATCATATCAGAATTTCTGATTAGAACTCATCAAATGACTCACTTTCCAACATCCTAATGGTTTCAAACTGAGTGGTGAGGTTTTAAAGTTTTTAATCCTTAACAACACTAGTTCCTTCATGGGTGAATTGAAGTATGTACCATGTCTCTTTAGATGTCTCACAAGTCATAATATGGCAGAACTCCTCCAGGGTGACATAACAAAACAGATCATTTAAACCTCAAGAATTAAATTTTTTTAATTCATGCTCAGCCTCACTCCATGACTCTATGGGCCTTAAATGAATTGCTTCTCCATCTCTAGTGACATGTGGAGACCACCATTTGACTACAGCTAACCACACCCGTTCATCTATTGTCTTAAGTGATGATTTCATAAGCATTTTCCAGTATGTGTACTTCAACTTATAAAACATCGAGAATCTAATACCATCAAATCCTCCGAAGTTCATGCCTAACAACACGGGATCAAAACACAATAACTAAGTGCAACTTAGTCTGATACCAATTTAAGAATTCGGGTCCCACTAGGGAAGGATGGTATTCTAAACAAAAAGGCCATTTTTTTGTTTTTGAAATTTATAAAGAATGAAATTTTACACAAATTATCCCAATTAAACTTTGCACCAATTTAAAACCTATATTATGAAAAACTCGATTTATCAAAATTTATCTTTTTAACCTAAAACATACATCAAGGTGATAATCAAATAAAATAAATAAATCCAGACACAACATGTTAATGTACGAGGAAAACCATAAAGGAAAAAACCTTGGATAACCCAGATAACAGATCACTATGATATAATTTTACAAAGCATAGACAGTAGACTTAATCAACAACTCAATCCCCCAAGTGTTGACTCTCTTTTATCTTCCACTGCTCCTCCACAATGGAAGGCATAAGTCCACCCATGAAAGCTTACACAACGCATGAATTCACACAAGTCTCGTTATCCATCGATGAGGCTAAGGAATCGTCCACGGATAGGAACACGAAATTCACCGCTTCTTCACCCCAACACCACAAACACGGAGTCCACCGTGTGTTAACATCAAGTACATAATCCACCGTACGAAATAGGTTCTCTTCAGATGTAGAGAATCAAACCCTAGTTCCCAAAATAAATATCTCAAAACATATGATTATGACGAACTTGAATCTTTAAACTCAAAGGGTGAAATGTAAGGACATAATTTTATAAATGTCCGGGGTAGAATCTAGGAATTTTATATTTACTCTTAGATCACAGTTTGTATGTCTGATACCGCTACATTCGGCACGTCAACACGATCAACCTTGACGGCCTTTATCCGAATTCAATGCATCCAGTATCTTCACGTGCATCATGATACATACGACGTGCTTCTCATCTCATTCCCACTACTCCACTACGCTTTATCGGTAAAATGTTTATTAGATTTTTTGAAAATTATTTTGGAAGTCTGGATTAATTTTTTATCAAAAGCATAATTTTTTCTAAGTGTAGAAGCGAAGTTCCTTGAACGACGAGCTCGCTCAAAGGAATTTGAATGTCGTTCGCGCGAGATAGGCATGTCGCGCGATCTCGTTCGAACGACTTCTGTCCTTCGTTAGAGCGACATGACTATCTCGTTCGAACAAGCCATCGCCTCGATTTTTGTATAAATATCCGATCTCCTTCCACACGTTTTTTAAGTCTTTCTGCAATCTCAAAATTCTATGAAATATGTCCAGAATAAAACTTCATCTTTTTAAGGTTTTCTAAACCTTTTTAATTCACAAAATCATTCCCATATATGTATGTGAATCTTTAAACCCTCATTAGGATCTTTTACTAATCTGGAGTAATTTGTGAGGAAGCCATTCTCTTCTTCATTGCTGCCTTACTAGAAAGGGATAGTTCCAGTCACCGACAACAAAACTGACACCCGAGGGTATTTTTATGTCACATATTTTTATTGTAATCCGTGTAAGCCGTTCTCTTACAAAATTATAGTGAAAATAAAAGGTTTTGGCCATTTGGGGGATTTTTCCTCATTTGTGTGTGTTTGAATGTTCCTGCTTGATTTTATCATCATCAATCACACCTAAATGCATGTTTAGGACTTATTTGATAAAAACTGAGTTTAATTAAATAACTTCCTTATTTGAATGCAAGCGCACTCTTCTCAAATTGGTATCAGAGCCAGTTACACAACTTTACCGTGTAACTTTCCACAAAATTTTCTAAGATATCATTTTTTTGAAAAACTGATTTTTGAAAACGAGTGTGTTCAGAATGGAAAACTTATATAATAAAATGCTAGTTTTTGATGGGACAAACTATGCATATTGGAAAGCCCGCACGAGATCTGCATTAAAAGCCATTGATGAACGTGTCTGGATTTTGGTTGAAAGAGGGTGGACACCTCCCCCCGTCACTCTTGAAAACATGACCAATTTAAAACCTGTTACTACATGGACTGAAGAAGAATTTAAATGGTAATCTTTTAATTCTAAGGGCTTGAGTTCCATTTCTGGGTCTGTCACACCTGATGAGTTCAAACGCATAATGGCGTGCACCACGTCAAAAGAGGCATGGGATGTTTTGCAACTTATCCATGAATGTACTAATGCTGTGAAAGAGTCTAAACTGCAAAATTTAACAACTCAATTTGAAACAATCACTATGCTTGAATCTGAATGTTTTGATGAATTTTATGCTAGACTGTATGATATTATTAACACTAGTTTCAATCTTGGTGAACACATTCCTAATGCTAGAGTTGTTAAAAAGATTCTTAGATCACTGCCTAAGCGTTTTATCCCTAAAGTCACTGTGTTAAATTCTATGGGTAATTTACGCTTAAATTGGAAGAACTTGTAGGAGACTTGCAAACATATGAAATTGATATGTTTCCTAAATCTGTCAAGTCTAAAGATAAGGGAATTGCACTTAATGCCCAGGAGAGAAAGAGTGAGGGGTCGGCAATAAAGAGGGTAGAGTTGTCTAGAAAAAGAGAGACAGATACGTCACATTCTGAGTGTGATTTTGACTTGGATGATTTGGCCCTTTTTACTAAAAATTTCAAAAGAATTCTCAAATTCAAGAAAAATGATTGAGAAAAATAAGTTTGAAAATAAAAATGAAAAATATTTTAAAGATCCTCCTAAGAAGAAAAGTGAGAGATGCTTTGAGTGCGACGGTAGGGGTCATATAGCTTTTGAGTGTGCTACTAGGTAGAACAGAGAAAAGGGAAAAGCTGTCCTTAATGCTACCCTTAGTGACAATAGTGAGATCGAGTCGGTGGATTTTGGAGACGAGTCACGACATGAGTGTAACTTCATCGCATTCATGGATAGTCATGTGAGTACTTCTAGTGCTCCTCACGACGATGAGGATGCTACTTCACAGGCACACCTCGACAGTGAGATCGATGTGAGTGAGGGGGAGGATGCCACAAGTGAGAGCGAGAGTGATCTTCAATGCGCCTACGCTGAGTTATATTCTGAGTCTTTTGAGACCAAAAAACATAACAAGGCGTTAGTTCTTAGAATCACTACTTTAGAGAAAGAGTTAAGATTATTTGGAGAGAAATAAAGTTTTTGTGAGAAAGAAAAAGAGAGAAAGGAAAACCTTGAGAAAATAAGATGTTTTGAGTGTGATGGTACATGTCACAAGAAATTTGAGTGTCCCACCAGACTTAGGAGAGAGAGAAAGAAAGTTTCCATGCCCGCTACCCTAAGCGATAGTGAGGATGAGAAGGGTGATGAAAGTGTGATCCAAAAGGCTTTTAGAAAGTTTTTTATCGAGACCATGGAAACAAAAAGGTCAAATAGAATTCTAGGTCTTCGGATTTGTGAGTTGGAGGAAGAGAATGTTGAGCTAAAAAGGGAAAAATGTGACTTGACCAACACGGTGTCTAGTCTGACGACACGTGTATCTCATCTTTAGGATGATCTCATACAAACATGGGAGGTCCAAGTCTCATTAGAGAACGCATCTGAGAAGGTTGGGATGGTTCCCTATCCCGGTTTTAATAGTGGTGAGAATATTGGAAAAGGTCATGACGGTGCATTAACTACTTCTAATGTGCTCGAGCCTATCTCCACTTTGGTTAGTGATTCTCATAGGTGTTCGTCTATGATAGTTCATCCCAAAATGTTTGATAAATTAGTTCCTAGACCGGTTTATGTTTTCTCCCACTGCAAGAAATGAGGACATCTTAGGGAGTTTTGTTCCAAGTTGGGTTTTGTGTCACATCATTCCACCTCACACATTCATGCACATGCACCCACTCATGATACCTTGCTTGCACATAATGGTAGAGAGTTTGCACACATTCGCGAACAAGTGAAGTTTTCGATCAAGACCACACATGATCTTATGGAGTAGGTCCAAAAGATGTCACCATCTTTGGAAAAATCCACCGCTCTTCCCGATTGAGGTCTTGACATGTCTGCTAGCATAGGGTGGTTTTCATGATGTATCTTTTACCTATTGCTAGCATGTACCATTAATTTGAATTATTTATTTATTTTTTAAAAAATTCAAAAAGATTTTCGTTTTATAAATTTTTTTAGAAAAACACAAAAAGATTTTTGTATTTTATTTGCACCTGTTATGGATGAGCATTTAAGATAGCCGAGTCACAACTTCATTCCATTTATCCATGTGACTATTTGATAGAGATTTGAGACGCTACATCATTTCATCAATGTGCTTTACATTGATCGGAGTATTTGAGATGCGATTAGTGGTATCTTTCTACATGTTTGACTCCTATCTCCTTTATTGCACACATGCACGACTATATTTGATTACTGTTGTTGACGCAAAAATTCTCCATCTATGAGGACCAATCAGAAAAGCACACATGTCATCCTACGTGGTAATATTCAGCACTCGAGGAGAGTTGATCGACACCCGAGGAGAGTTGGTCGGTTCCCGATGAGAGTTGGTCAGCACCCGATGAGAGTTGGTCAGCATACCAACCAGGAAGATCAAAGGATAACTATGCATTTAATGTGCATTAATGAAGATGACACAACCAGGAAGATCAAAGGATAACTATGCATTTAATGTGCATTAATGAAGATGACAACGCATTTAATGAACCTTAATGTACATTTCTACTGTATTAATAGATGACAACACATAGCATACCAATAAATTCAAGGAAGACCAACCATCATAGAAGGCCAACAATTAGATTCATTGTATGTAGACATAAATGTCTGAATGTATAAAGACATTATATCTCTTTATCTCCCATCACTATAAAGACATGTATTCCCTTAGCCAAATGGGGGATCCGACAACGATGAGAGACCATACACAAGATACACCCTTTTTCTCCCTGCCTCTACCACATTGTGCTATTGTAAACCCCTGGGAATAAAATAACAGTGGATGTAGGCTTCTTTCTTAGAGCCGAACCACTTTAAAAATCTTTGTCTCTCATGTGCTTGATTGAATTGCTTTTATCTATTTATCTGTGATCATAAAAATGGGATTTGGTCCAGTTTTTTGCATCAACAGATTGGCGCCGTCTGTGGGAACGTGTTACAAGCATTGTTCTCAATCAAAAGCTAAGTTTTTTATTTTCTCTACGTATAATCAATTATATATTATACATACATCTTTTGATTCAATCATGATTTTTATGTTTATATACATAAATTAATTGTCCAATTTTTATCTGCAAAATATTGCATATCATGATTTTAAAATCATAACTGCTAGATTAATTCTTATTTAGAAATCTGAAAAATAGTGGATTTCATAAATCATAACTTTTTACTTGATTCTCAAGTTTCAATTTTATGTCATGGAGTAAATATTTTAAATGATTACATATACCAATATATACGACGATGGTAAGATTTGATAATTTTCATTATAAATTTTGTAAGATCTTTGATGTCTATTCAAATTCCCATCATATTTTTAATCAGAGAATGGGAAAAGGTTAAAGACAATAAAAAGTTTTCTCATGGAAATCATAACCCAGGTCTACTTTCTCTCTCTTCAAGTTTAAGTCTCTTTGTATTCATTTTTATGAACTATATACTTAATTTGGTTCATCTTCCATCTATGTTAATAAAGTCTCATTGATTGATTTTTGATATAAATTTGGTAATAACTTCGATCATTCAGCATATTTTTATCTCTCAAAATAGGGAATAGGAAGGGACCAATATAAAAAATAATTTTCTCTCACCTGAAAAACCATTACCCACCTCTTGTTAAAAAAAAAACGAGACAACTCCCATATCCTTTATTAATTCATGACAAGGGAATTTCTAGTTGAATATTCCTATATCTGATTAGTTGCTGGAGTTTAAATAATTTTATGAAAAACTCTAGATTAAATTTTATGCCTTACATATGGCACGTACTTGATAAAAATTTGCTCACATGACACACATTTGGCACAAAACATATTATTTCATATTTTAAAAATTTTATTGCCTTATGTCTGAACGGATACACATCATATATTGATTGGATCACAAAATTATTCTCATGACTAACTATCTGATCTAGTCTTAATAGGTGTTCGCGCAACTTATTAAAATTCCTTAGATACAAGATTCAATCCCGACGAAAGCTCGGTCACAATCTTAAACCTCTAAAAACTGTTATTGCTCGACATCAGGCAATTTCGCCTCGACAGATCAACATGACATATATTATTTCATATTTTGCAAGGTTCTAAAAAATGCGGGGCGTGATCGAGGCGTGGAGGTCAAGCCTTAAGCCTTAGAAGCCTAGGCGGGTTTAAGCGTAAAAAGGCGTTTAGGCCTTCGTAATATATTTTAATATTTTTACACCATAGCAAGGCTATTAAAATACTAAAATTGTACATATCATAAAAATATGTCTGAATATATGAAAATTAAAATACTATTTGATTATTTTGTATGAGATAATGGTCCGGTTAGTTAAGAAATTATTTAAAAGGCGATATCGTTTCACTAAAACATTGTTGTTTTTAGAAAAAAGTGTACCTTAAGAGTTTTACTAAGCTTAAGGCGTAAAAAACTTAAGGCGAGGCGTTTCTCCCAAGCCTTAAGCCTAGGCGGGTTTTTTAGAACAGTGATATTTTGAAATTAATATTTTTATTTCTCAAGCATATACATATCATATATTCATTATATTAACTAGATTATTCTCATGATAACTAATGAATTCAGCCTACACAAATGGTAGGGCAAGTTATTAATTTTTACAGGCATAAGATTCAACGCCGACGAATGCTCAGAAACAATCTTAAATAATCTGGAAACTATTATCATTGCTCAGCATTATGAAATTTCACCTCAACGAGGCATTATATATTTTATTATTTCTCGGAGATATCGGCTCAAGCACAAATTATTCTATATATCCATTTGGATTCATATTCTATATTCATCTCAACATGGAGCTCGACGAGATACTTATTATCATATTCAGCTCCGAGGAGAACTATAACATTTATTATATTTCACCCCCAATGGATAGTTGGTCGGGGCAATTCTTATTTATATTCAGGCCCAACAAGGTTCTCAGCCACATTCTTATGTTCTGGAAAATATTATTCTTATTCGGCATTATGCAATTTTGCCTCGACAAGATACTTATTCAGCTCTAAGGAGAATTACAACATTCGTCGTATTTCACCCCCAACAGATAGTTGGTTGGGTAATTCTTATTTCTATTCAGGCCCAACAATGTTCTCGGCCATATTCTTATGTTCTGAAAAATCTTATTCTTGTTCGGCATTATACAATTCTGCCTCGACAGATCAACGAGACAGTTTATTATTGTTTTAAATCATTCTTTATATCTATTTGGATGTGTATTCTATTCTTATTTCAGCATGGATCTCGGCAAAATATGTATAATCTTATATTCAGCTCTAAGGAGGTCTCCAGCATTTATATTATCTTATTCCCAACAATCTGTTGAGGAGGTCTCCATCATTTATTATATCTTATTCCCAACAATCCATTGGTCAGCTCCGAAGAAGTCTCCATCATTTATTATCAATTACCACTAACTCCGGTTGGTCGGGAATAAAAAATCCACCAACTCCGGTTGGTCTGGAATAAAAATCCACCAACTCCGGTTGACCGGGAATGAAAATCCACCAACACCGGTTGGTCGGGAATAAAAATCCACCAACTCCGGTTGGTCGAGAACAGTTGTTTAAACTAAGAAGGATCATGGGATGAAAGTTGTTTCATTGCTTAGGCCCAAAGAGTGACAAGTCACTATAATTATATAGCAGGTGGAGCAAGTTTCATTGTTTATGCAAAACAGGACAATTGGTCTTTCTACATATGTATATTCATCAGCAAACAACAAAGAAAGCATTCAAAGTTTATATTCCATACTTGGGGGCTTCTATTACAGATTTAGTTATTCATTCGGTGGCACATTCTCATAACATCATGCAGTTGAGCATTAGATTCAACCCCGACCAATCATCATTCAGGAATTATTTTTCTTGCTCAGGAATTATTTTTGATATTGAAGTTCAGGAGGTATATTGAAGTTCAGGAGGCGTATTCAGAAGTTCAGGAGGTGTATTCAGAAGTTCAGGAGGAATATTTAGGAGTTATTGTGCACATGCTATTAAAGTTCAGGAGTCAAATCCAGCATCTATAGTACTGAGATCTTTACTACTACTGTCCCGACCAATAATGAAGAAGAAGTTGTATAAAAATGTTTCGAAGTCCACCACTAGCTTGGTACATTGAAGAATTGGATTCAAAAGCTAGAATGTTACTCGACAAAGTATTTAGAGGAGCATAAATCAGAAAAATCAAGCAAGTGAAGTTAGCACTCAGTTGCTCGGCACAGGAGACAGTTGGTCGGTTAGCAAATCAATCAATATACTTGAAGATTATGACAAGCTACAAGATGCATACTATGGCATGGATGCATCCAAATTTCCAGGGGTGATACATAGCACACGGAGTTCCTCAAAAGAGATATTAGCAACCATCGATCAGCCTGTATCATATGTCATCCAGGAGATAGTGCACTTTATGTTGAACAAATCAAGAAGGTTGATCAAGAATTTCACGAGCACTGAGCAACACTGTAGAATAAATACTCCATCCTTTCAGTAAACCATTGAGTATGGAGCATTGGGGGCTTATGTTGATGCAAAACTTCTCCATCTACGAGGACCAATAAAAAAAGGACACATGTCATCCTACGTGGAAATATTCAGCACCCGAGGAGAGTTGATCGACACCAGAGGAGAGTTGGTCGGTACTCGAGGAGAGTTATTCGACACCCGAGGAGAGTTGGTCGGCACCCAAGGAGAGATATTCAGCACCCGAGGAAAGTTAGTCGGCATACCAACCAGGAAGATCAAAGGATAACTATGCATTTAATGTGCATTAATGAAGATGACAACGCATTTAATGAGCCTTAATGTACATTTTTACTGTATTAATAAATGACAACACATAGCATACCAAGCAATTCAAGGAAGACCAACCATCATAGAAGGCCAACAATTAGATTCATTGTATGTAGACATAAATGTCTGAATGTATAAAGACATTGTATCTCTTTATCTCCCATCACTATAAATACATGTATTCCCTTAGCCAAATGGGGGGATCCGACAACGATGAGAGACCATACACAAGATACACCCTTTTTCTCCCTCTCTTTACCACATTGTGCTATTGTAAACCCCTAGAAATAAAATAACAGTGGACGTAGGCTTCTTTCTTATAGCCGAACCACTTTAAAAATCTTTGTCTCTCATGTGCTTGATTGGATTGCTTTTATCTATCTATCTGTGATCATAAAAATGGGATTCGGTCTAGTTTTTTGCATCAAAAACTGTACTTATCTATCACATATTGGCTTAAGTGTTTCCATCTCAATTCTGTCTATACAACTAACAATATGCGATAAAACTTGACAAGATTGGAATGCATGTAAAAACCGTTTTGGTGAGACTCTGTGTTTATTTGAAAACGGGGAAGGGCTGCGAAAGGTTCATTTAACCTTTGCGATTTTAAGCCACCGTTAAAAAGGACCTAAAAAATTGAGGCATTTTATTATCCGGGGTCCAAAGAGGTTAAAAGAGCCCGAAAAAATTTAAAGGCAATAAAAAGCAATATATGCCAAATATGGGCTATTAGGTTTCACCATCAATTCTCCAAAGATTGAGAATTTAGAACGCCTCTATTCAAAATATATATCTGAGGGAGTTTGGTTGGAGACTATAAATGGGTTTGCACTTCCTTGAAAGTCCTGAAAAAGCATAAAATAGTTTTGGACGTTATTGGTGTGAAAATTACTTTGAGCTTTGATTTGTTGATTTGATTGAGTCAATGTCTCATATTACCACCTTTTTACACGAAAGGAAGATTTTGAGTTCATTCGTTAGGAAAATCCGATATTCATCGTGCATATATGTCATGTTTGTATGCATTGATTTTCCTATCGAATTTGATCACACCCCTTCATTTTCGCTATCATCGACTTGGTTGTTTTTGTGTTCTTTCATGGTGTGATTCTTTGTTGTAAACTATGTGTGAAAAATTTTGAAAATACAAAAATAGCAGTTTATTCCCATGTGTCATTCTCCATATGCATTCATTTATGCTTCTCATATTTGTCTATTTGGGGACATCATAAAAAGGGAGAAGAAATTATGGGGAAAATTTGTTTTGGTGTTTGGTTGATTTACGAATGATTTTCTTAAGCTTAATTGATGATCAATTTTTGCATATCATTATATTTCAAAGTATTGCGTGTCACGGGTATTTTCTTTTTCTCATGTGTGTAGGTACAACATTGTTCATTATTGAATTGCACACCCTGATGAGAAAATCTTTGAAGTTTCTGAAGAGCTGAAGTTGTGAAAGACATGTCATTTAGTATTCTCAATTTGAGGGTTTAATGGGGATATTATCTTGTATGTCATTTGATTGCATAATTCGGATTTTTTATGTATGTACCGACATAGACATAGGGGGAGATTTGTAAGGACATAATTTTATAAATGTCCGGGGTAGAATCTAGGAATTTTCTGTTTACTCCTAGATCACAGTTTGTATGTCTGATACCGCTACATTCGGCATGTCAACACGATCAACCTCGATGGCCTTTATCCGAATTCAATGCATTCAGTATCTTCACGTGCATCATGCTACATGCGACGTGATGCTCAGCTCATTCCCACTACTCCACTACGCTTTATCGGTAAAATGTTTATTAGAGATTTAAATATTTGGGAAATTTTTTAAAAATTATTTTTGAAGTCTGGATTAATTTTTTATCAAAAGCATAATTTTTTCTAAGTGTAGAAGCGAAGTTCCTTGAACGACGAGCTCACTCAAACGACTTTAAATGTCGTTCGCGCGAGATAGGCATGTCGCGCGATCTCGTTCGAACTACTTCTGTCCTTCGTTCGAGCGACATGGCTATCTCGTTCGAACGAGCCACCGCCTCGATTTTTGTATAAATATCCGATCTCCTTCTACACGTTTTTTAAGTGTTTCTGCATTCTCAAAATTCTGCGAAATCTGTCCAGAATAAGACTTCATCTTTTTAAGGTTTTCTAAACCTTTTTAATTCGCAAAACCATTCCCATATATGTGTGTGAATCTTTAAACCTTCAAGAGGATCTTTTACTCATCTGGAGTAATTTGTGAGGAAGCCATTCTCTTCTTCATTGCTGCCCTACTGGAAAGGGATAGTTCCAGCCGCCGACAACAGAACCGACACTCGAGGGTATTTCTGTGTCACATATTTTTATTGTAATCCTTGTAAGCCGTTCTCTTACAAAATTATGGTGAAAATAAAAGGTTTTGGCCTTTGGGGGGGGTTTTTCCTCGTTTGTGTGTGTTTGAATGTTCCTGCTTGATTTTATCATCATCAATCACACCTAGATGCATGCTTAGGACTTATTTGATAAAAACTGAGTTTAATTAAATAACTTCCTTATTTGAACACAAGCGCACTCTTCTCATGAAACTAGGATTTTGGAACATTGGTAAACAAATAGGAACTTTTATTTTGCCAAAAGTTCTTAAAAATCTAAGTTCTACACGCCTTAATTAGAAAAACGATAATTTCAAGGCGACGATCTCGTTCAAACGAAAACACAAGATCGTTTGCGCGAAAACAAGGTTTCATTTTAACGACATTAAATCTCGTTCGACCGGTAATCCAATTTCGTTCGAATATGCTTCTAACGACATTGGACCTGTTAAATAGAAGATTCTCATTTGATTGAATTCCAAGCTCATTCTAATGACATTTTAATTTTGTTCTAACAAGATTAGAAGTCGTTCGGATGAAAACCCAACTTCATTCTAATGAGTTCAATTCTCATTCCAATGAGATTAAAACCAAAAAATACTTTTCTTATGAAAACATTTAAAAATTATTTCAAATGATTTTTAAGTTAAAAATCAAATACCCTTAAAAATATCCAAGGACCCATATTCAATATGCATTCATACCAGCGAGATCCTCGGTAAATGTGAAAATGATCTTAGCATGATAAACTCGGCACGATATTTGAAGCTTTGCCACTACGTCCTCATCAAAACACGTGATAGGCTTATGGAATCAACAACACATAGTCTAACCTATGACTCAAATGTTTTTAATCCGGAATTAAGCCAATTACATATAAATTAACTTGGTTGGATATTTGTCCTCACACACCCCATTTCATAATGATTTATTTATTGAGTGTAATCATCGATGATGATTAACATTCATGAATGCCTTAATTCTTATTATTCAATTTATAATTTTTTTGCCAAATCAATACATTTTCATGTGATCATTTTTCTTGCCACTCTTAATGTTTCAATTGTGATTGAAGTTAATCTAATGTTAATACTACTAATTTTTGAGTGAATTCATTCCCTATGATAATAATATGTTGAAATCCTTTTCGTTATTGTTGAACATGTCTTGTATTGTTGATTGGTCATAACTTTTGAGGAAACTTGATATTTGTGGGTTTCATTCCTGAAAACCCTAATAAGATAACACTCGCCCGGTAGTGTAACCTAGGGGTTTAAGGATTTATTGCATATGCTAAATGCAATCGTTTGCCCGCAAAAGTGGCATATCTATCTTTATTCTCATATACTTTTAATTATCTCTCACTGATGGCTAGTTTTGTTTTATTTCATCACTTGGGTTCCTACTTTAAGCTCATATATTAGTTAACTTTTGTTTTTGATATATATATAGTGTGCAAGGTTTATGTGAATTTTCATAGGTATACTAATGCTTAACGAAATAATTAATTGTGTTTTGAGAAAATTTGTCATTTGATGAAATTTCAGGGGTAATATTATTATTTTAGACTTTTTTGTCCAAACAACAAAACTCCATAACAGCGTAGTTCATTGAGTTAGCTTCGCGTGATGAAGCATCGTTTCGAGTTCGAATGATCAAGTTATAACCATTTTCGTAAAGTAACTTTTCTCCCTTTTGAAGAACAAAGTGCACAGAAAAATAGAGTCGTGATCGACCAGTCAATATCCATCGATCGATCGCTCAATCTGATTTTCCCTTTAAAGGAAGCGAGTGCGCATTTTTCAGGACTGCCAATCGATTGGTTAAAGGACCGATCAACCATTCATACCAAATATTGGGCAAGTCGGCTTGTTTATTTTATTTTCCTTTTCCTTTTAATCCTCTTACTATAAATAATAAGTGGAAGATATTTGGAGACATATCTTTTAATTTTGGTATTAATTTAGGGTTTTGTTTGGTTTAGGAGATTTATCTTCTCTACTAGAGTTTATTCCATTTTGTGTATTTAAGTATACTATTCATTTTCTTCCCTGCTAATATAAGTTTCCATTGTTATTTTCAACCTTTGATAATTAGTTGTTTTCAACTATTTCTTCCTTTATTTACTTACTTGCTTTAATTACATGTTTTAATATTCTTTTTAGATAAGTTAGTTTAGGTTGATATTGATTGAACTCACTTATATTAAATGATTGCTTTGCTTTGATGATGGATAAGACTAGTTTAAATGGGTTCGGTCGTTCTTGATTTTACGCTTAGGAGATTTAATGGTGTATATCATGTATGCACCGTATTTATGACATTTCTTATATAATCTCGAGAATATTTATTGATGCAAAAATCATAGTAGGATTTTATGAGAATTTAGGGGGTGAACTCTTGATATGTGAAGCCCTTATACTTTTGACTCACTTGAGTCTATATTGTATAAGTGCTCATCTAGTTTGGAAATTGTGACAAAATTATGTCCTCCCTAGAAACCAAAGAACCTCAGAAATTGGTTTGCTACTTCATCTCTCTATCTTGTAGTGATCAAGAACAAATTGCCAACACTCACACACAGTAGAATTTATTTAATGCATATCATACTGCATAATAATGTGTGTACATATGTTGAGTGTGTTTAAATCCTTAAGTTTGAATTTTAATAATTTTTTGGGATTTAATAAACACTTTTTAAATAAGATTTTCTTAATTAAAACTTGATTTATAAGTTTTTGTGGTCAATCTCTAAATATACTTTGTTGGGTATATTGGCCTAATGTTACCTTGGGTAGAATCCGAAAGCGGAGTAAACCTTAGGGTGTGGTTTTAATTACTTTAAGACGCGCGTTTCATATCCTTTATTTGGCCAACACCTGTCTTCATGTGATTGGCTGAGATTGTGTTTCTTTACTGAGTTATAAATGCGTATGTTTTTTCCCCTTGGATCATTGGTTATCGATGATCTGCATGTTGTCTTGGTGAATCCCCGTACAACATTTTAAACCAATCAGGTATCGTTTAAGCACCGCGTTCTTAGAACCCTTCGATCAAAGTCAATTTTACTTGACTTAATCCTGGCCCTTGGTTTTGATCCAGTCTCTCGGACCTTCTTTTCACACTATAAAAGGAACCCTAATCTCAGACTTCGAAGACTTTTGCCATTTTCATTTTTCTGAGAGGAATAGAGAGAGAAGAGAGAGAGAGAGAGAGAGAGTTAAAAACCCTAACCTTATTCGTCAAAACCTCTTCAATCCAAAATCAAACACTTCTTCAAAACTCCTTCATATCCAAAACACTACCCTGAGTGTTCTTGAGTGTTTGAGAGTTTGAGTTGAGTTTGTAATTGTTGCTGTAACCACTTGTTCGTTAGATCTTGTTTTCAACTTAAACTATTACTTAGATCTACTTTCTGATTTCATAGAAATTTTAGATCTGAGTTATTCATGTTACATTACACTTACTTTCATTCTTTATTTCTCATCTTGATAAATATATTGTTGATTATTTTCTATAAAACGTTTGCTTACTTTGAAATCAACAATAAATGCTTTTTGTTTCTAGTTCTTGTAAAACTAAACCTTTGACCTAGTTTGGAATCACACTTGGAGGTTTTCAATCTTGAAAAACTTTTCTAAATTCTGAGATTGATTAAGACCTTGACTGTCTTCTTAGCAAGGTATCCGTGGATTCCGGGATTGATTTAAAGGTCAAATAAGGTTCAAAGTTTTGTAAGAAGAAAGAAAAAGAAAAGATCACAGCATATAGTGTTACTGTAATTTGTTAGGACTGTTTGTACTTAATAAGTGTGTGTGTGTGTGTGTGCATGCATGTGTTAGAGAGCACCTCCACAAACACTTTCACCCTACAACACGAAAAGTGTTGGTAATAAGATCTTGTGAACAAGAGCCGACGTAAAGTGATGGAACAAATCATAAGTTAACAAACTGGGAGAACTACATCTACAATCAGAACTGCAGAGAAGTTATAAGGACACCAGAGGGTACATTCCTAAACTTATATAGGTCTGAGTTGTTTTCATGTTAGTTATATAGTTTGTAACTCATAAATTTGTTTTAGTGAATTTTTCATTTTACTCCGTAGAGGGAGTCGTGGATGTTTCCTCAATTGGTGAGGTTTTACCATGTAAAAACATCGTGAACATAATCTTTCTACATCTCCTCATCTCATTCTTGGTTGTGCTGAGTTTAAGTTTTTTAAACTACATTATAAATCTGTTATTCAAATTTTGAATAGATCTCGTACATACTGATTTGTTAAACACATCTTGTGTTCAAATAGTTTGGTTTTTACGAAAATAGTTTCTTAAAAAACAGATCGGGCTTACTTAAATAGTTTATTTTTAATAAACGGCTTTAGTAACATATTTTTCAATATGGTTAACTGATGAAATGAGATTTAGTCTTGTTAATATTTTCCTCTGATGTAACCATTTATACCAATTAATCCGAGGTGAGTGTGACAACCCGCCTAATAAAATACCGGGCGATCACTCCTATATCAAATTAAAACAGGAGTCTCATATGGATAATTCTTAGCATCACTGTCGAAAATCCATTTAATTACTAATAACCTATTAGGCTGGAGTCAAAATTTTTTACTTAACTACTCTTTTTAAACAATTACAAATAAAACATCCACACAGTTTGCGTAAATGAAACTGAAATGAAATAAAATAACCGAACACTCGGTCAAAATATACAACCATATTGAATGCCGCACAAAAAGGCGGTAAAAGAATAATTAAATGAAATTGGGCTATTAACCCGAATGTGTATACAGTACCTCCTATCTAGAGTACAATGATAGAAGCGTCTATCGGGAACCTGCATGCATCCACAACTGCTGCAGCCGGCGTCTGACTCGAAAGAAGTGTCATCCAGGCGTCCCTGTGTCTGGACACATATATATATATATATATATATATATATATATATATATATATATATATATATATATATATATATAGAGAGAGAGAGAGAGAGAGAGAGAGAGAGAGAGAGAGAGAGAGAGCAAGAGAGGAAAAGTAGATAAACGGGTCAGAGCCCGAGTTCTGAAAATATTTAGGAAGTGCATAAATGCCTTTTTTTTTAGAAAAAGGTTTTATCTCATATTTAAATTTGGTATTGCACTCCCATGAGATACCCCTCACCTCTCTTCTAATAGTGCACTCCTAGCGCATACCTCTAAACATCCTAGTCAAGCTACTATGCTAATCTAGTCTATCACCCAACTACTATCAACCCTAGATAGTCCAAGTACTAAGGGCTAAACTTCTCCCCAGTCTCAACACTGTGTCATGTTCGTGCGTGGGGTGTCTCGCAGAGCGAAATCCAAACAAGGAACCCCCCGATACACTACTATGTGGCAAGGTCGATCGTCGGGGTCCATTAGACCCTCAGTACTCAGTTTATACATACTTATTTTATATATGCTTATCATGTTACACTTCCGGATATATCTCCCGGAATGAGAATTTATTTTCATTTTTATCTCAAAACTTTCCATTTCCTTTCTTATATCCAGGAAATGCATTTTAAGCCAATTCATTATCATGAATTTCTTTAACATATCACATTAACTTTTTAAAAGCCAGTTTTATTATCATAAAAATGCTTTTTCGTTTTATAACATCCCATTTCCCTTCTTCCATCCAGGAAATGTATTTAAAAGCCAATTTTATTATCATAAAAATGCTTTTCATACCATATGCTTCCATTTCCCTTCTTCCATCCGGGAAACGTTTCCGAAGCCAATTCATTTATCCCATTTCCCTTCTTCCATCGAGGAAATGTAATTAAAGCCAATTTATTATCATAAATTTCTTTAAAATATCATATAACGCGTTCTAAGACCGCCTGTCCGGGTTTTCCCACTGTGTGTGTCCCTAAATGGCTATCATCTTCCAAAGCCTATCATCAAGACAACCTGGGATCATACAACGCAAGACATCGGGAAGCGACCATATGCCTGCGGGAGAGTCATAACCACACCCAGAATTACCTCACCAGCGCAGAAAACATACAATAATCGCTCATATGGCCTATAGAACTATATCCACCCTGCATTCATTAGCCAGGGGGCTTCACCATACGCACGCAACTTCCCTTATGATAGCGATTTAGAGAGGTGTGTATCCATACATTATCATTTATGAAAATAATTTCTTTTCCATTTTGAAAACTTTCATTTATTCATTTTTAAAAGCCATTTATATCATGTATATACTTTAATTACATAGTATATACATACACTATATATTCTTCCTCGAATATATATAAAAGACCATATTTTCCAATCACATCTAGCGATGTCCAATAATCCCAAAGATTCTCTCAAAGAATCATAATCATGCATTCATATACGCATGATACTAAACCCAAAGTATTTCCTCACTTTTATAAATAATAATTATATTATTCTCATCTAAGGATTTATTGGATATCTCCAAATTCCCATCCTAATAACCTCATAGGATTCACTCAACGAATATCATTATATTTATGCTTTCCTATACGCATAAACTATATAGGCCTAAAAGCCAACTAAAATATCCTAGGGATTTATCCTTCCCAAACAACCTTAAATTTAGGGGGTTATGGATTTCATTTCCATAAACCCGAGGACCACATCTCGTCCAAATAATCATTTAGGGATCCCTACCCTATTTAGGGACCCCAACATTCTAAATCCTCAACTTATCAATTTTCTTCGAAAATATAATTTAAGGGGGTTATACATTTAAAACTCGCACCTTGCCCTCCTAAATTTCCTCAATTGGAGGACTATATACTCCTAAAAGGTCTCTTATGTTATCACATAAATCACCTCGAATCAATTTGAATTGGAACTTATCCCATCCAATTCATCGTAGGAAAATTTCCTACTTTCAGCAGGGGTCGATCGATCGGCCAATGGCCGTCGATCGATCGATGGCTCGATCGATCGATCCCCTATGATCGATCGATCGATCATGGCAGGCAGTTTCTTCTCCGAGAAGCTATTTCAGGCAGGAAAGCTTCTCCCAAGCTTTCATCTCCTCACCCAACGTCCCACAACTTCAACCAACAACAACTACACATATAATACGGGTTCTAAACGTCCTAAAACCCTAAATCACCAATTAATTTCAATTAATTTTGAAGTTTCTCCAATTAAACCATTATTGGGGTTTATTCGTTTTAACTCCCGAAAACCCATTTTTATCCACGAAAACCCAACCCAAAATCTTTAGGGTTTATTTATACCAAACTACGATATGAGATTTATGCTCAAAAGTAAATAAAGCAAGTAAAAGCTTACCTCGTGGATATAATCCGACGACCTCGAGCCGAATCCCGCGGAGTTTGACCGGAGTCTCCCCTTTTCTCCTCTTTTCTCCCCTCCTCTCTCTCTTCTCTCTTTTCTTTCTCGTCTCTTTTCTTTTCTCCCTCTCTCCCTCTTTATATAGAAAGAAAAATGGTTTTAACCCTTAAAACCCAAAAATGACTCGTTTACTCAATTACGAGCCCCTTTAACTCTAAAATTCCCCGAAACTCCATTTCGACTATCTCGGCCATTCCGAGACTCATGGCGCAGTCGAAATTCCCATTCAAGGTACTTGACCACAAATCACTATTTCAACCCAAAATAAATAAATGCGGTATTCCCATTAAAATATCATCTTCTATCGCTTTACCCAATGGAGACATATTATTGAAATACTCCAATTCATTTACTTAACACCAAAAGCAAATATACCATCCACCTAAAATCATCTAATCCTCGAAAATCCCAAAAATCACTATTCTAAGAAATTCTCCAAATTTCCAATTTATACTCAATTATGGAATTTAATGGTCTCCAAAAGGACGGGTTGTTACAGTGAGGAATATTATTCTCAATCTAAAGTTTTTACTTGTTTTAGTAATCTTACTTTAAATACATGCCTAGTGTAATATTTTGCTAAAGCTATCACCTTTTACACTTTTATTGAGAAGTAAGGAATCAATTAACGTCTATCAACATTCCTTATGAATTTGATACCCGGACTAGCTGTTATACTCTTGTAAAGAGTGTAGTACGAGTTTAGTTTTTTGCATAGTGTGGAAGCAAAAAATAACGACGAATTATTTACACTAACGTCCAATTTTCCCCGATCTATTAAGTACTCCCTGAAGAAAATAACTTGACAACTAGTTATAATGAAATAAAGAACAAGGTTAGAGACCTTGGTATGGAATATGTGAAGTATAATGTGTCAATTAACAATTGAATGTTTTTTTGTAAACAAGCATGAAAATTGTTATAAATATCTAAAATGTGGTTCTTTGTGATACAAGTATACCTCACAAGATGATGATGGGGAGAAAATTGTCAATACCAGTTAGGGGTGTAAGCGGTACGGTTTGGTCGGTAAATAGTAGATACCAATACCAAAACCAAAATCTAGATGGTAAAACCAAATCGTACCAGTTTACCACCTGGTACACAAAAATCAATACCAAAACCAAACTGGCTGGTATTTCGATTTTTTCGGTAATTTCGGTTTTTTCCTGGTTTCGATAAATTCTGGTTTCTTCTGGTTTTTTCTAGTTTCGGTAAATTTTGGTTTTTTCTGGTTTATGGCTTCGATTTTTTCTGGTTTCGGTAAACAACACTAAAAGTCCCAAAAAACCAAAAACAAAACCAACCAACTTTTTTAAATATTAAAACCAAAACCAACGTTTTTCTGTTTTTGGTAAATTCGGTACGTTTTTTTTCTTTCGATAAATTCGGTACGGTATGGTAATTTCGGTACGGTATTTTCTGGTTTCAGTAAATTCGATACGGTAATTTCGGTAAATCAGTTTTTTAAATATTAAAACCAAAACCAACCAACTTTTTTGCGGTAATTTCAATTTTGGTAAGACTGGTTTCTGGTATTTTAATATATGAAACCAAAACTATTTTTTTTCGGACCAAAACGGTACGGTACGATAAAAACCCGTACCGCTTCCACCCCGAATACCAGTTCACCATCGACATGGCACCGCTTGACACTTTATGTATGACCTTGTCGTTCTCTTACTTTTTGGTTAAAGGTGGGGACAACAAGTTGTTGGGACCGAAGATGATTCAGGATACCACTCCCAAGATTGAGAGCTCATTTGAGGATGCATACTAATAGCTCAGGATAGGCAGAAGAGTTACACTGATGCTGACAGGAGACACATATATCTAGAGGTTGGGGACTAGGTCTTAGTACTCACGTCTCCCATGAAGGGATTCCTGAAGTTTAGGAAGAAAGGAAAGCTAGTAACGAGGTATGTAGGGCCGTTCTTGGTTATTGAGAGAGTAGAGACAATTGCTTATAGGTTGGGGTTGCCTGAGCATCTTCAGACGATTCACGAGGTATTCTATGTGTCTTTGCTGAAGAGATATCAGATGAGTGAGAGGACTTTTTGGAACATCCCACTGGAGGAGATTGATTTGTATCAAGACATCTCATACGAGGAGAGACCGATTGTTATTCTTAATTGTAGTGAGCTTAAGCTGTGGTCAAAGGTGGTGCCACTGGTTCGAGTTTTGTGGGGACACCATAATGTAGATGAGTCGACATGGAAGCGAGATAATGATAGGCGAGAGTAATATACAAAGCTTTTTACTGCATGTACATCCAAAAATCCGGGGACGAAATTCCTTTTCATGGGGGGAAGTATGTAAAACCCTGTATTTTTGAATAATTAATTTTAGCATTTTAATAACACGTGTGCTTGTAATAATATTGCTTAATTGATATATATTAATTAGTGATAATGAAATTTATATTAATGTGGAAATCAAATTTACTAAGTGTGAGTAGTAAATTCAATTCGGTAAATCATCAGTGCGTCGTAGTGAGTAATAACGATGGAAATTGACGGTATCTCAATCGGAGCATTCGAGTAGGCTACTTTTAGGTTGAAATAGAATATTGATGTTTGGTGACTCGGATGGAGATTTCGAGTGCACAGTTGATTCGTAATGGGTCGAAATAGTCAAAATCAAGTACTCGAGGGGTAGAGATTGGTTACCAAAATCTTTTTAGACTAGTCGAGGTCCATTTGGGGGCATTTAAGTCATTTTATACAAAGGGGTTAACCTATATTCGGGATTAAGAGGTTTAGATAAGATATTAGGGCTAGGAGGTAGCCTCATTACACTCAAAAATCTCTAAGACTTCTTTTGGGGAGAAAAGAGGAAGAAAAACACAAGGGAGATTGAAGGAGACTTGATTTGGAGGCCAATCATTGGAGTTCTTGACTTGATCCACCCTACAAAGAAGAAGATCCATGTCTATTCCGGATACAAAGGCAAGTGTGTAAGCTTGTTTTATGATTTGTTGATTATTATGATCCATATCAAAAGAGGTAGACAAATAAACCAATTTTGGGGGTGGGATTTATTTGAAAAGCAAAAGGGGATTTCAGAACAATAAATATGTCTATGCTCTTATGATCTTGTTGCATGAAAATTGTTAATGATTAGAGAAAATCATGAATAAATGTTAGATATATTGATGTCGATTGGAAAGACACTATCTTGAATTGAAAATATGAAACTTGATCATGAAATTTGGATTTTTATTAGAAATTGTGACATAAGTGATGTTGGACTAAGAATGATGTAAATCCCATATGTTAATCTAGTTTTGATGAAATTCGGACAACTAATACGTATATTCATGTTAGTAGTTAATGGACTTATTATATTTTATCTTGGGATGAAGATTATGTGACACCCCCCCCCTATTTTAATCACGGGTGATCAGTCCTTTACAAAAATAAACAACAATCTCTTTTGGTTCATTCTTAGCATCACTGTCGAAAACTTTTTAAATTACTAACCGCCTAAGTTAAAATAAGCCAGTGTTAATTTTATCTTTTTTTTAAACAAAGATACCCATAACGAAATGTGAAAACTGAAAGTTAATATAAACCATTCACACAATAATTGAAGTCTATAACATCACATAATTAAATAAATAAATGCCGAAAAAACTATCGGCTCCAATTCTAAAACCCAAAATCATAACTCTAACTGAAATGAAATAAATATAAATACAAAGTCTGAACAGAACGGTCGACATGCCCAACTGAAATAACTAAATATGAATCTTAGACTAGGAATGAATAACTAAAGTGTCTACTCAAGTCTTGCATGCCTCCATAAGCACTGCAGTTACGCATCCGTGGAATGAATCATCATGCCTAGCGTTCATGTGACTAGAAATCTAAGAGATTTTGGAAATATTTTTGACACGGGTCAGAGCCCAAAACTTTTGAAAAACATTTCATGTAATTAAGATGTAGTAATTAAATATGCATGAATACTTTTCATATTTAAGATGGTGTTGCACTCTGATGGGATTACCCCTCACCTCTCAACTATTATGCATACCTAACACCTACATCTGAACCCACCTAGTTACAATACCCCGTTTAACTAGTCTCATGGAATAACTCACTAGTATACTACCCTGGCTCGAGTATTGTCTATCTTTAAATTTAATTAGCTATATCTCTCATTAGATTAATTAATACTTAATCATTTTATAGATTTACTCTAGTTATTTATCAGCATTCATCATTAGTGTAATAAGCCTGCATATAATTTATTACACTATTATATTCATTCACAATAAATGTCACACATATGTACTTATACATATATATCACTCACAATATATATAACTGCATCCATGAAACCATGATGCATGCATACTGTGCTATCGGGTCCATGTGCCTTGCGTACCAAATCAAGGACTACCGGTTCGAAATAACTCTCGAACCATAGATCAATAAACACATAATGGAGGTGACCATAGTTCTAAGCTTTTGGGCTATGCACATACCTAACATAACCAAATGATAGATTATACTGTTGTACACTCAAATAGTGATCCGCTTAAGTTCTATGTTCTGGGGCACACATCCAGACCTTGCTGGCATCGCCAAGGTAGGATCGCCCACTGCGCGTGACCTCCCGTGATAGAAGGCAACTAAGTATGGTTTACATAAATATCATTTGCACAAATATTATTCTTATTCCTATATATATTGTCTTTATACCCATATATATATATATATATATATATATATATATACCGTCTAACCCATGCCTATCACCCGAAGCACTAGCCCACAAATTTCGAGTCTATTCTATGACTTAATTGACTTAAGTTCTCATTAATAAATAACTTAACGTCACCGGGTTATCTTCCCGGAGTTACCTCCACTAGTCCGTACATCACATATATACGAATTTATTTTATTATTTAAACTTTCTCATCAGTTATCTCTCTCACTGTTTATAATTCAACTTTAACTACCCTTTCATCCCTAGTTAATGTAATCTCTTTAAAACACCCTAATAGCTTCCTCTGATCTTGACGGGTTTGTCAAATTTGTTTGGAACTCTCCGAAATTAACCCTTTAACCAAATCCCAAAATTCTCCAAATTTCATCTTTTATCGACCAATTGACAAAACTGATCGATCAATCGATCGACCCTGGGCAGATCCCCTTCTCCAAAATTCGTTTTCCTTCCATCTTAACCCATTAAATTATCATAGAATTCACCCAACTCCCAAGTAAATTATA
The DNA here is from genome assembly GCA_949130495.1 of Sambucus nigra. Classification (NCBI taxonomy): domain Eukaryota; kingdom Viridiplantae; phylum Streptophyta; class Magnoliopsida; order Dipsacales; family Adoxaceae; genus Sambucus; species Sambucus nigra. Next base: position 86,756,303 of record OX422215.1, on the reverse strand, counting down.
CCAGACGTTTATAGGCCTTAATAAACAGATTCTAACTTAGTCACAACATCTAATTATCAATGATTTCAAATTTCATCAATTAGATTCATGAATTGGGTTTATAAAAACAATATTCGATCATCATCCTATATTTGCTTTCCCAATACCCAATTAAACATATTCAACTTCCAAATCTCAAATAAAATTTTGATTCCATCAGTATAATTTAATACTATATCATCAATTAATCACTTACTACTAATGATATCAATTACATCATGCAAATTTCAATTTAAAGGATTAACTCGCCCAAAATCCTTTTTACATGTGAGATTCCCTCCCAAAAATCATTTAGGTCTACACCTACTATGATATGAATAGAAAATCCCTACATATGCGATTAATGAAAGTCAATTATTTTCCTTAAATGGTTCGTAGAGTTTGATAATTTGTTGTTGACGACGAATCTACGGTTGAATATTCGAATCTCTGTTGAATTCTCTCATAATTTAGTCGTTCTAGATTTCTCCTAGCCTTTGCCTCTTTTCCTTTATCTCATAGGGTTTATCTCTAATGATAATGGGTACCGACACTTTTAATCTTAGGTTATAAACTCTCTAATCCTAAAATTAGCCTAATGGGCCAACCCCATTTGACCCATATACCCCCGTAAGAGCCCGATATAGTCTAAAACTCTCGCGGAACCTAAATAATACACCCGAGTACACTATTTCACATATTTCAGCCCATTTGAAAACAACCGTGACCTTGAAATCACCATCTGAGTCACTCTGCATACATTTCCCTTCTCGACCTTTATAGACTACACACGACCCCCGATTGAGATATGACATAGTCCCGTCGTTATCACTCACTACGACGTATACTAATTATCACATGTTATCTACTACACACTTAGTAAATTTACACATAAATATTAATCTTAAACTCAACCGATTAATATTTATTAAGTATGTAATATTTCATTTTAATGAAATAATTGTACACATGTAATTTAAAATACAAAAAATAATTAAATTCATAATTACCCAAAAATAGGGTGTGTTATATTTTGAAATGGAAAAAGTTGGAAAAAACTCGTGTTAATTATAACAAGTCCGTGTCATATTTCCAGTGGCGAATCGGTTCGCCCGTGGTCAAGCTGGTTCGGTTCCCTTACCACTTCTAGTTATTTTGTTTAATTGTTATCTAAATTAAATTGGAGCGAGGGAAAATTTTAGGAGGTTCATTAATGGAAATAGGACTTCAAGAAACTTATTTTACAAGATATGATCCAGAGTGAGGTAGGAGGGGCATTTAGGATGAACAACACATGGAATATTTAATCTATAAAGTCGAGGGAAATTCGGGTAATGAAGGATATGGTCTGGTTGATAAGGGCTTAATGTCCAGAATTGATGCTCTATGTGTGTAATCTAAATAATAAGAGATTATGTATATTGTAGTCAAGATAGACTAGTGATAATTAGGCTAGTGCTTTGGGACATAGGCATGTATTAGCCAGACTATATATATATATATATATATATATATATATATATATATGTAGATGTAGAAGTTAATAATATCTGTGTGTAGGATATTTATGTGAAACATATCCATCCTAGCTGATATAGTATCGGTGGAGGTTGTGTGTCGTGGGAGGTTAATCTGGCGAATCTCAGCAGAGGTAATACCATTCCCCTGGATCATAGGTTCTGTGAACGATCGCGTGACTTAGGTTTTGGAGTCTTTTGTAATTATGTGATATGGTTATAACCACGAACTTAAAGAAATGACTGCCTCCTATGTTCGTTTTATATTTTTGGGTTTGGTGGTGAGATTCCGACCCGCTTACCCAGAATGTGGAGGAAATTCCTAGAGCTTGATAAAATGCTAGTGATTTTACACACACACACACATGTGTGTGTGTGTGTTTACCTTTATGAGAATTGATTACGTATGTAAAGATGTGAATAATTATATACGGGCGCAAGTAAATTCGGTACTTGGTTTTAATTTACTTTTGCAGTTAGATTCCTTACTGGTGTGATTCATTATATAATTTATTGCATGGGTTTATGTTGAATGGTTTTATCTGGTATGATAAATTGAAGATTAAAATTTGGCATAACTTGTTAAACTAATAGTTGGTTAGTAATTAGTTGATGTTTTGAGAGTGATGCTAAGAATCAGCCATATGGGACTCTTGATTATTTTAGTTGGGGGCTGGCCACCCATTATTTTAATAGGCGGGGTGTCACATAAAAGTATCATACTTGTATGTTATTAGTATATTGTTATATATAACACAATGCATGATACCGAATCAAATGTCTTGGCAAGAAATAATTACCATTGACTTGCAAAGTATGGGACTAATATCAATCATATTACATGATACTTTCATATCTAACCATACATGTCTACTTAGTTATATAGATACATGTTATCTCTGTGATCCTCACTAGAAACAATCAAGGCACTTATGACTGACCTCTAGTAACATATGTTATTACCACTACATATGAAGTAAATAATGCGTGTATAACTCAAATTTAAATAGGCTACATCGAGAGAGAGATGATCAACGCATTTTTTTTAACATACATGAACTCCAAAAGAGTTACGCAAGACATGTACTCTAGAATAGGCATGCTATGTAATACCCTGTAATTTTTCTAAAATAAATAATAAAATAATATTTTTAGAATAAATAAATATTTGCAAAAATTGGACTTCATTGAAAAATTTAATTTAACAATTGCACGAGTGAAAATTGTTATTTAGTTATATTTGCGTGTGAATGATTTTCTACGTGTAACCTTGTGTATAATTATAACATCACATAATTAATGTGTGACACAATTTAAAAGTACCCAATATTGGCATAAATTAATTCAAAACATATTTCGGGGAACCTATGGGATCGTTTAGATGTTTTAGGCCTTTAAAAATAGTCCCGAGTTAATGGTATATAAGTTGCGGAACCTTTGGATTGGTTTGGGTATGGATTCGAGTCCATTTGGGGATCTAAAAATTGGGTTTAAAGCCCAACTCGGGATTAGGATTAAATAGTGCTTTAGTGGGGGTAAACCATTTTCACACTACTACTCAGAAAATACCTAAATACATATGTTAACGGGAGAGGAAAGGAGAGGAACCAAAAGAGGGAAAAAATGCAAGGAATCAAGGAGGAATCAAAGGGGCTTTCCTACACAAATTTTGAAGGCAACAATTCTCTTGCTTAATTTAAGTTTTTCAATGTATTTTCTTGATGCATGATGATAACCCCTTAAAATTTCTTGGATTTAGGTTTGATATGAATGAATTAATGCTAAATAAATACTTTATGTATGTAGAGGACTAAATTTGATATAGAACTAGTCCTAGAAATTTAGGTATTGTATTCTTGAAATTGAGGTTAGATGATTCGGTGTTGCAGGAATCTAATTTACGTGAAGAACCCATAAGATGTTGTGGGTTAATTCGGATAATAGAATTTAATTGTAGAGAACAATTTATTTAATTAGACTCGGGAAAACTCCAAATTTGGGAATGAAAGATTTTGATGTAAACCGTTGAAAATTAATGGTTATTATGAGGATTAAAACCAGTATTAGCTGTATGTATTTTGTGGATTTTAACTGGTTTAAGTTATATGAAAATTCATAATCTTATTGGGTATGTTAATGGCAGAAAACAGTAGCAGGAAGAAGAAGAAAAAGGGTTGGGCTATGCGTTAAATGACATTGGAGGTCATTCGAACAACCTCACTTGTTGTTTAAACGATAGTGTAAGTCGTTCGTACGACAGAGCTGAAATCTGGCGATTTCATTCTTTTTCCTTAATTTCTTTTGGGATTTTTCTTTTAAGGATTTAATTAGAGAAAAATTATACGGAAATTAATACCCTGGAACGAATATTAACATTAATGAAGGTATTGGGCTTGGGGTTTGGTGATGAGTATTTTTATTAGTCCACGCGAGTGGGTGGAACCGTGCTTGGGATAATAAATAATTTATTAACAGTACAAATGTCCCCACATTAAATAGGAAAAATTACTATTAACTATTTGGTTAAGTAGTTCTTTAATGGAGTGGAATTAATAATTCACTAAATGGTAAATTATTAATAAATGAGAAAACGTGAATCTTATGAAGGACTTTCCTATGGTAATTATAGAGTAGTTACCTACACATATTATATGAGACAATAATATGTACTTATATGTATATGTGTGGACATACCAATGTTCGTGGAATGTCCTATTGGCTTAGGGGTTTATGCTTTTGGATTGGGAACCACACAGTGGCACAGGTGGGCTTGGCGAATGTGTAGGTCATATAGGTACTACGTGGAGGCACCATATACGAGAGGTAGGTGTTGATGCTGATCCATCTTGTGTCACTATTGGGCATAGGCTGAGAAAACCGACATCATGTGTAGGGACCGCCTCCAACTTATATGTGTTTTTTGATTTCTGCTTAGGATAAGAGATTCTCCCGAACTTTTCGATAGAGTACAAATTTTTCACCTGGCCACACTAAAGCAGTAGCAATTTTGTAAATATCTTAAAAAATAGTGAACTGACGGAGGGTACGCTGGTCTGTTTGGCATTTGGGGATTTAGGACGTTGTTGAAATCCCAAACATTGGTACGTGTAATCATTTCGAATCCTAATTTTCAAGAGTCATCATTATACCTATAAAATTTTTTCTCCCCCCTCCATTTTTTCACACTTTTGTAACTTTGAACTTTATTTCCCATTGTAGCATTTTTGTTTTGCTGCTAGAGGACTTTCACCCTCCTGTTATTGTAAGAACCTTCTTCCTGTAGTCCTTTTTACTTTTTGAGATGTTAAGATGGTTTATATAGTATATGAGAGATCTTTAGAATACTTTAAAGAAAAAAAGAAAGATCCCAGATTGGATAATTATAGACACTCTCTGGACCTTATGATTTATGTGCTTTGAGCGAGGGTTAATGGTTGCCAATAATTTTTGTAGTTGAATGTGGTATTATTTTCTCTCAAAATAATTTATTTCTCTAATTTTGTTAATGCTTCGATGTGTTACCTACTCAGGTGGCTCTAAATACTTAGAGAGTAGTTAATAGAGTTAATCGCCTTAATGAGATACACAGGACCAACATAGGAATAACCAAACTCATGTATTGCTATAGTTGAAGGACCACTAGTGAAAAAGTTTACTACTTGAAGAACATATATTCCAATAGAGCTCTGGTGGTGAATTTACCTTACTCTAATAAGTATTATTGGGAGTATGGGATTGTAGTTAAAAATTGGAAGTATACTCATCTTCCTGAGCGTGAAAGATAATTGGGCCAAGATGCCCGCAGGAAAGGCGAGGCATATGTCGGCACTTAAATTACTTCTCATACTTTTTTTTTATTTTCTTTTTCATCATTGGTTTGTTGATCCTTATCTTCATGTTTATTTTTTTGTAGAAAGAAGGAAGAAGGACTGCCCTCCTGACTTTAAAGTTAATTTTATTGATTTGTAATTCATCTGGTCTATCCAATAAAGGATAGAAGAAGCCCATCCTCACTAGACTTCTGTTCTGCTTGAATATCAAAGATTTATCAAATATTTTATAGCTTGACCTACAGAGGACATCCCAGTATCTCCCATAGATTTGGAAGAACTGACCTCTTCCTCATATGTTGCTGCTTGTGAGTCCCCTTTGCAAGAAGAGGGAGATATTACTTTTAGAGGAACCTCCTCCTCTTTCAAGTCGTTAGATTAATCTATTGTTCTAGCCACTATTTTTTCTCCAGATAATATGGTCAAGAAGAAAACTCCAAATCTAATTGATGGAGCTATGTCTCCCCCTCCTATCGAGAAGAAGAAGGATGTTAGTGAAGGTGGCTCCAAGTGTCCAGTCGTGGTGTTGACTGAGGAGATGAAGAACATGGATCCTTAATAGAAGAGGTTAAGAAAAGGTCCTACCAAACTATAATAATTGGTAAAAAAGTACCAAGATTAGCCTAAGTTTTGATCGTTCTAGAGTTCTACCTGTTGATAGGTCGACAACTGCCCCTTTGTCTAAGGCAAGATTATTAGAGAAAGCCGGCCATAATTTGTCTTTGGTAGGTTTCCCAACCTATAGATTTGTGTATCTGGTTGAAATTTCTACTCTTATACTTTATTGATTAGTCCCGATTTTCAAAATTTGAAGTTCTAGGTAGACTATGACCAAATTTTGATGAGGGATGACTAGATCAGGGAGTCATCGGTAGATGTGGAAGCTGCTTTCAAAGGCCTGAGAAAATCCTTGGATGCTAGTAAAAGGTACATGTGAAAGATTAAGAAAAGTGGTAAGGCTTGTTGAAAAACGTCGAGCAGTCCAACAAGGATGTCGAGAAAGTTGCTGCAGATATAGTTAAGGCATATGGCATGACATATCGACATACGACATATCGACATACGATATTTTTCCATATAAACTGGAAAACTCTTTCGTAAGTCATCTCAATTAGCAACTCAGCTTCAACCCACCTTATTAAGTAATCTATAGCAACGACTAAATATTTCAATTGACCTTTTTTCATCGACAAATGACTGATTAAATCATTCCCCCAGATGGAAAAACTCCAAGGGGAAGTGATTGGTGTCAGAGTAACCCCTAGTCTTTTATGTATGGTGGCGACCTTTTGGCATTTGTAACACCTTCTAGCATATCAAACATAATCTGGCTTCATGGTTAGCCAGTAATACCCTTGTATGGATACTCTTCATACCAATGATCACCCTACCGAATGAGCTCCATAGGAACCCTTTTGAACTTCTTTAATCAGGTCTTACACCTCAGTAGGGTGGACACATTGAAGAAAGTAAATAATGAATCCTCTCTTGTATAAGACTCTTCTTTTTAGTACATAATTAGATGCTTTATACCTTAATTTGCTCGCCTCCTTTACATCTTAGGGTAGAGATAGTCTTTCAATATACCAATTAATTGGATACATTCATGAGGGGACCAAGTCTACTTCTATTAAGATGGTGCTTGCTTCATCTATGCTCTTCTTTTAAAGGATTTCCACCGAAATGGTCCTCTTTATTTCCATCCTGTTTGCTAAAGCTTATCGAGAAAGTGCATCTACTCGTCTTAGAATTCTGACCATCCTAACTGCCAAAAACTTAGACAAGATGCTTTAAGATTTGACCATTTATTTTTTCAAGAGCTCTCCTTTGAATCCATATATTCTCAGCATTTGATTCATAATCAATTGGGAATCACTATGAGCGATGATCTGCTCGGCACCCAATGATAATTCTAGTTCCAAACCCGTAATCAATGCTTCATATTCTTCCTTATTATTGGAACCTTGGAATTAAAACCGAAGTGCATACTTTATATCTAAGTCATCAGGGGTGTTGATAATTAATCTTTCTCCATTATCAGTCACACAGGAAGATCCATTTACATACAGTTTCTAAATAGGATTCTCTTCATCAAAGCTTTCTTCGCTTAAAGATTCCTATTTGAATAATTATTTTCTCTTTTCCTCGTACATCTCATGATTTTTCATGCAGTGGATGTTTCTGTGTTTTCCACTTTAGAACTAGCTTTTAGGGAAGTCTTCTCAGCTTGTCTAGGCGTTGAGCTCTCTTCTAAAAAAGTCTTCTCAGCCAACTAATCGGCTGCTCTTTCTTCGTAAGTGAACTCTACTATTAAGTCTTCCACAGATTAACCTTTTAATGTTGTTCTTGGCTCATAGAGTATATCATATTGTCCTAGCTCTACTGCCAAAGCCATCAATCTCCCCGAATTCTCTAGTTTGTGGATAGCTTGATGCAATGGTAGGTTTGTGTAGACAACGATTGTATATGCCTGTAAATAGGGCTACATTCTTCTTGATGCTTCAATAAGCTCCAAGGCCAATTTTTTTAGATAGGGGTTTCTAATTTTTGCTCCCCTAAATGTCTTGCTAGTGTAATACACTTTTTTTTTATTCCATTCTCTAATCGGATGAGGTCCAATATAATTATCAACTCAGATATGACAAGGTATAAGTACAATCTTTCTCCCATAAGTGGTATAGAGAGGAGTGGTGAAGATCCCAAGTGTTTCTTTAACTCCTGGAAAGCATTTTCATGTTCTTCATTCCAATTAACAGATTTTCTCAGTGCGTTGAAGAATGGTAGACACTTGTCAGTAGCTCGAAATATAAATTGGTTAAGAGACGCCACTCTTCTTATCAACCTTTTCATATATTTTCTGCATGAGGGAGATTGCATATCAATCAATGTTTTGAGCTTATCTAGGTTGGCTTTGATTCCTCTTTGATTTACTATACATCCTAACAACATTCCTTTTTGCACATCAAACCATCTGATGCTTCTCAAGATGACCAAAAGTTTGGATTAAGTCTTTAATGTGATCGACAAACTTCTTACTTTTAGTAAGAATGTAATCCATATAAAGTTCCATGTTCTTGTTGATATTCTCTTCAAAAACTTTCTTCACCAATCATTGGTATGTTGCTCCATAATTTTTAAGCCCAAAAGGCATAATGTTGTAACAGTAAGTACCTCGATTGGTGATGAATGATGTATTCTCCCTATCTTTCGGCCTCGTCTTAATTTAATTATACCCTGAATATGCATCCACGAAGCTGATTAACTCATATCATGTTGTAGCATCAACTAATTGATCAATCCTTAGCAAAGGAAAATGATTCTTCAAACATGCTTTATTGAGATCCGTGAAGTCAACATACATTTTCCATTTGTTGTTCTTCTTTCTTACCATCACTACATTGGTCAACCGATCTGAGTATTTAACATCTTCAATGAACTTTTCTTCCTGCAGCTTGTCCATCTCTTCATGAATAGACATGTTCTTCTCAGGACTAAATACACGTTATGTCTGATTGATCGGCGTAGCGTCTTTGCTAATATTCAGCTCATGACATATAAGCTCCAGATCAATTCCTGGCATATCTTCATGGATCCATGCGGACATGTTCTTTCGCTATTTAAGGAATGTGATCAATTCGTATTGAAGGACTAGTTTGGGAATTGAGATAATCTGTGTAATTCTGTGAGGTCTTTCATCATCCAGGATAATCATTTCAGTGGTTTGCACAACCTATCCTTTAACCAAATCATGCTCTTCGAGAGGATCTAAGGTCTCAATCTAGTAGGTGTTAGTGATCTTCTTGACTTCTTCCTAGTCGACTGAATTATAATATCATTCTCTAGCTTAAACTTGGGTTTCCTCTGCAACGTCGACCCCAAAATGAGTCAAAAATTTTAGAATAATGATGGATAGTGGATGGTGTAGACACCCCATTCTGTTACCACTTAACTCTCCTTAGGTCCCTAGTACCTCCCATCATTACTATAAACCCAGGTCACGTCTCGAGTACTGACCTGGAAGCCATCGGGCACCCCCGGCTCAGTTTGACCCAAAAGTCAAACTCCTCATCTCGAACGAGACTCAATGAATCTTTGAAGGTCATTGAATACCCTTTCTAACGGTCTGTCTCGTGTGCAATTTCGACTTACCATGAGAACAAACGCGCCATTTGCGTCTGAAACCTGACTTAGAGGCCACCGGGCGCTCCAGGGCCCTATTTGACCTATGTTAACTCTTTAGCTTGACCAAGGCTGAATGAATCTTTGAAGGGCACTGAATACCCTTTCCAATGATTCATCCCGTGCGCAATTCCTACTTTCCATGCGGACGAACGATCCATTTGACTCCGGGAAGCCAACGAGCATTTCTCGGGCCCGGTTGACAAAAGTCAACTCTCCAAACCGGGTTAAACTCTTTGGAATGTCGAATTACATATCCTAACCTTTCCAACGGTATGCCCCGTGCGTGATTCGGACTTACCATGCGGACGAATGCGCCGTCTGCGTCCGCGCGATTCCCCATCCAATGGACCGACAAACGCTTCCGAGCCACATTTGACCCAAAGTCAACTCCCAAACTCGGGAGCGGTCCAAAGGAATTTCGAAGGTCTCTGAAATACCTTTCTAGTGGTATGCTCCGTGCGCGATTCCGACCAACGGTTTGCCCTCGGCGGAAATCCTGAGGCGCACTGCCAAATGGCAGGTCCCAGATCCTGCCTATCGGCACCTGCCGATAGGCAGTGCCATGATACGGCTGATCGATAGTCTCCTGGGGTTATAAAAGGAGGCCTTGGCCTCATTTGCAGGAGGAGCCCAGATCTGATAGAAATCTCTCTGAACGAATCCCAGAAACCTCTCTCGAAGGCAGCGTGATTTCAACTTCCAAATCCCTCTTTTACCTTCACTTTTCATCATCCTTTTCATCAAACTTGGTGAATTAACCACTCTCCATCATCATCCAGGCTCAAGGACTGCTCTCCAACATCCAAGATCAAGCTCAAAATCTTCAAAAAGGTCCAACTTTCTCAACTTTATCTTGAATTCTCTTAAATTCTCAATAACTTGTTTTTTTATTACTTAACACTTTTATCATCTCATCTCACACATCCTAATATACCTTTTATTTAGTATTATTGCACATCTCTTATTTTCATATAAATAAAAACCCAAAAAATAAGAAAAAGAGGGTTTGCTCATAAATTCCAAGTAGGGATTCTCACACTTTTTCCACATTTTTCTCACAACTAAAACACCTTTTCTACACACACACACACACACTTACAAATAAGAGATCCCACATTTGGATTTATGGGATAAACCCCACCCCTTTGCTTTGTATGCGAACTACGTGGACTTTGATGCCTTTATAGGCTACGTAGGCATCTCGGGGTAAAACCCGAGACTCAAGTCCTTTCTCTCACTTTTTCTCTCATTTCCTATTTTCTCTAAATCCATTTTTCTTATATTATATATATCCTTAGTCTTGGTGACACATTACTCCATGTGCATTATCGTTCCTTTATAGCGATCAACATAGGGGTAACCGCGTAAATCTTATTTTTCTAATATTACTTTTATAATCTTCCTATGGATGACTCGCTTTATCTTTTCCATGATACAAGCCGAGGATTCCTACCTCCATTCTATATATATACACATGCACACATCTCACGGGGGGGGGGGGGGGGGGACATAAAGGAAAATAACAAATATCCATGAGAGACCGAACGGTAGGAATGGGTGTCTAACACCTTCCCATTTCGTAACTAAGCCTCCGAACCCTTTTTGAATCGTTTTGGTTTCGCACGCACCAATATGTCTTTGGATGCCATCCTTCGGGGTGGCTCCCTCATTTTCTTTTGTCTGTTTTGAGTAAAATAGACTGTCGACTCTGAATCTATCTACATTTTCCACACCTCACAAAATTGACGCCGGTCGAAGCGCTCTCCCTAGAGGGGACGCACGGAACCCGAAGGATTCCTCCTCCTTCCGCGGCGGGGATGGCCATAGTGGCGACTCTGCTGGGGATTTTTATTTATTTTGAGGGCTTGATTCTATTTACATGGATGCTATATTTGTTTATGCTCCCCCCCCCCATATCTGCATGTTCGCCTTTCTCACATGTATATCCCATGCTTATGCTTATGTTCACACACTTGTAGAAAATCCTCCATGTACACCTCACACCACGTACACCTAGGATCACGTATATCCCCATGTTGCACGCATCACCTATCCATACTTTATATCTAAGTCATCAGGGGTGTTGATAATTAATCTTTCTCCATTATCAGTCACACATGAAGATCCATTTACATACAGTTTCTAAATAGGATTCTCTTCATCAAAGCTTTCTTCGCTTAAAGATTCCTATTTGAATAATTATTTTCTCTTTTCCTCGTACATCTCATGATTTTTCATGCAGTGGATGTTTCTGTGTTTTCCACTTTAGAACTAGCTTTTAGGGAAGTCTTCTCAGCTTGTCTAGGCGTTGAGCTCTCTTCTAAAAAAGTCTTCTCAGCCAACTAATCGGCTGCTCTTTCTTCGTAAGTGAACTCTACTATTAAGTCTTCCACAGATTAACCTTTTAATGTTGTTCTTGGCTCATAGAGTATATCATATTGTCCTAGCTCTACTGCCAAAGCCATCAATCTCCCCGAATTCTCTAGTTTGTGGATAGCTTGATGCAATGGTAGGTTTGTGTAGACAACGATTGTATATGCCTGTAAATAGGGCTACATTCTTCTTGATGCTTCAATAAGCTCCAAGGCCAATTTTTTTAGATAGGGGTTTCTAATTTTTGCTCCCCTAAATGTCTTGCTAGTGTAATACACTTTTTTTTTATTCCATTCTCTAATCGGATGAGGTCCAATATAATTATCAACTCAGATATGACAAGGTATAAGTACAATCTTTCTCCCATAAGTGGTATAGAGAGGAGTGGTGAAGATCCCAAGTGTTTCTTTAACTCCTGGAAAGCATTTTCATGTTCTTCATTCCAATTAAAAGATTTTCTCAGTGCGTTGAAGAATGGTAGACACTTGTCAGTAGCTCGAAGTATAAATTGGTTAAGAGACGCCACTCTTCTTATCAACCTTTTCATATATTTTCTGCATGAGGGAGATTGCATATCAATCAATGTTTTGAGCTTATCTAGGTTGGCTTTGATTCCTCTTTGATTTACTATACATCCTAACAACATTCCTTTTTGCACATCAAACCATCTGATGCTTCTCAAGATGACCAAAAGTTTGGATTAAGTCTTTAATGTGATCGACAAACTTCTTACTTTTAGTAAGAATGTAATCCATATAAAGTTCCATGTTCTTGTTGATATTCTCTTCAAAAACTTTCTTCACCAATCATTGGTATGTTGCTCCATAATTTTTAAGCCCAAAAGGCATAATGTTGTAACAGTAAGTACCTCGATTGGTGATGAATGATGTATTCTCCCTATCTTTCGGCCTCGTCTTAATTTAATTATACCCTGAATATGCATCCACGAAGCTGATTAACTCATATCATGTTGTAGCATCAACTAATTGATCAATCCTTAGCAAAGGAAAATGATTCTTCAAACATGCTTTATTGAGATCCGTGAAGTCAACATACATTTTCCATTTGTTGTTCTTCTTTCTTACCATCACTACATTGGTCAACCGATCTGAGTATTTAACATCTTCAATGAACTTTTCTTCCTGCAGCTTGTCCATCTCTTCATGAATAGACATGTTCTTCTCAGGACTAAATACACGTTATGTCTGATTGATCGGCGTAGCGTCTTTGCTAATATTCAGCTCATGACATATAAGCTCCAGATCAATTCCTGGCATATCTTCATGGATCCATGCGGACATGTTCTTTCGCTATTTAAGGAATGTGATCAATTCGTATTGAAGGACTAGTTTGGGAATTGAGATAATCTGTGTAATTCTGTGAGGTCTTTCATCATCCAGGATAATCATTTCAGTGGTTTGCACAACCTATCCTTTAACCAAATCATGCTCTTCGAGAGGATCTAAGGTCTCAATCTAGTAGGTGTTAGTGATCTTCTTGACTTCTTCCTAGTCGACTGAATTATAATATCATTCTCTAGCTTAAACTTGGGTTTCCTCTGCAACGTCGACCCCAAAATGAGTCAAAAATTTTAGAATAATGATGGATAGTGGATGGTGTAGACACCCCATTCTGTTACCACTTAACTCTCCTTAGGTCCCTAGTACCTCCCATCATTACTATAAACCCAGGTCACGTCTCGAGTACTGACCTGGACGCCATCGGGCACCCCCGGCTCAGTTTGACCCAAAAGTCAAACTCCTCATCTCGAACGAGACTCAATGAATCTTTGAAGGTCATTGAATACCCTTTCTAACGGTCTGTCTCGTGTGCAATTTCGACTTACCATGAGAACAAACGCGCCATTTGCCTCTGAAACCTGACTTAGAGGCCACCGGGCGCTCCAGGGCCCTATTTGACCTATGTTAACTCTTTAGCTTGACCAAGGCTGAATGAATCTTTGAAGGGCACTAAATACCCTTTCCAATGATTCATCCCGTGCGCAATTCCTACTTTCCATGCGGACGAACGATCCATTTGACTCCGGGAAGCCAACGAGCATTTCTCGGGCCCGGTTGACAAAAGTCAACTCTCCAAACCGGGTTAAACTCTTTGGAATGTCGAATTACATATCCTAACCTTTCCAACGGTATGCCCCGTGCGTGATTCGGACTTACCATGCGGACGAATGCGCCGTCTGCGTCCGCGCGATTCCCCATCCAATGGACCGACAAACGCTTCCGAGCCACATTTGACCCAAAGTCAACTCCCAAACTCGGGAGCGGTCCAAAGGAATTTCGAAGGTCTCTGAAATACCTTTCTAGTGGTATGCTCCGTGCGCGATTCCGACCAACGGTTTGCCCTCGGCGGAAATCCTGAGGCGCACTGCCAAATGGCAGGTCCCAGATCCTGCCTATCGGCACCTGCCGATAGGCAGTGCCATGATACGGCTGATCGATAGTCTCCTGGGGTTATAAAAGGAGGCCTTGGCCTCATTTGCAGGAGGAGCCCAGATCTGATAGAAATCTCTCTGAACGAATCCCAGAAACCTCTCTCGAAGGCAGCGTGATTTCAACTTCCAAATCCCTCTTTTACCTTCACTTTTCATCATCCTTTTCATCAAACTTGGTGAATTAACCACTCTCCATCATCATCCAGGCTCAAGGACTGCTCTCCAACATCCAAGATCAAGCTCAAAATCTTCAAAAAGGTCCAACTTTCTCAACTTTATCTTGAATTCTCTTAAATTCTCAATAACTTGTTTTTTTATTACTTAACACTTTTATCATCTCATCTCACACATCCTAATATACCTTTTATTTAGTATTATTGCACATCTCTTATTTTCATATAAATAAAAACCCAAAAAATAAGAAAAAGAGGGTTTGCTCATAAATTCCAAGTAGGGATTCTCACACTTTTTCCACATTTTTCTCACAACTAAAACACCTTTTCTACACACACACACACACACTTACAAATAAGAGATCCCACATTTGGATTTATGGGATAAACCCCACCCCTTTGCTTTGTATGCGAACTACGTGGACTTTGATGCCTTTATAGGCTACGTAGGCGTCTCGGGGTAAAACCCGAGACTCAAGTCCTTTCTCTCACTTTTTCTCTCATTTCCTATTTTCTCTAAATCCATTTTTCTTATATTATATATATCCTTAGTCTTGGTGACACATTACTCCATGTGCATTATCGTTCCTTTATAGCGATCAACATAGGGGTAACCGCGTAAATCTTATTTTTCTAATATTACTTTTATAATCTTCCTATGGATGACTCGCTTTATCTTTTCCATGATACAAGCCGAGGATTCCTACCTCCATTCTATATATATACACATGCACACATCTCACGGGGGGGGGGGGGGGGGGGGGGACATAAAGGAAAATAACAAATATCCATGAGAGACCGAACGGTAGGAATGGGTGTCTAACACCTTCCCATTTCGTAACTAAGCCTCCGAACCCTTTTTGAATCGTTTTGGTTTCGCACGCACCAATATGTCTTTGGATGCCATCCTTCGGGGTGGCTCCCTCATTTTCTTTTGTCTGTTTTGAGTAAAATAGACTGTCGACTCTGAATCTATCTACATTTTCCACACCTCACAAAATTGACGCCGGTCGAAGCGCTCTCCCTAGAGGGGACGCACGGAACCCGAAGGATTCCTCCTCCTTCCGCGGCGGGGATCGGCGGGGATGGCCATAGTGGCGACTCTGCTGGGGATTTTTATTTATTTTGAGGGCTTGATTCTATTTACATGGATGCTATATTTGTTTATGCTCCCCCCCCCCCCCCACATATCTGCATGTTCCCCTTTCTCACATGTATATCCCATGCTTATGCTTATGTTCACACACTTGTAGAAAATCCTCCATGTACACCTCACACCACGTACACCTAGGATCACGTATATCCCCATGTTGCACGCATCACCTATCCATGCTTGGCATACCTTTTGGGGTACTTGTACTTTGTTCCCGGTTTGGCATAATCAAAGAAAGGCATTCTCATCATAAGCTACTACTAAAAGAATCATGCATGATTCACACGATATCACCAAAGAGCATTGATATTGACCAATTTTTACCCAGTAACTGGAGGGTCATTTCGTGATGGGCGCTGGTCCGGCAGGTCGCAGTTAGCCTAAGCGATATGACTCTCACCTTCCATTGCCCAAGTACCTTCGACGTATATCGAACGGTTCCCCCGCATCGTACCGCTTGACCTAAGTCATGACGGGAGGTATATCGCAGGGAGTTCGTTCACGTACGCCGAGTATATTGAATTCGCTCTCACACACCGTCCCCACGAGGTATATGGTGAGGCAATTCACGTACACTCAGGTATATCAAATGGCTTGTCCACACGTACCGATTGCCCGCAAGAGCAAGACGTATATCGTGGAAGTCACGCCAAAGGGGGGAACCCATGCCGATTCACCCAACCAACTGCATACCCGCATATAGGTGTCAAACCTAGGACACACTTTAGATTGCCGGTTTCGACCCGAAACTCTGCCGAAATTTCGGGTCGATCTTTCGCCCAATTTTCGCGCATTTTTAAAACAGGACTCTGTTCGTGAGCCTGGTTACAAATCCCAAACCGTAGCTTTGCATATATTAAAACCCCACTTTTGCAGGCTCAGGTCTCGTCCGACATTGCATTTTGGAGAATTAAATACAAGTGAGAACATAATAATCATAATAATCATGTTGAGTTCCATCTCCAAAAACATTTATCCCTTTATTATCAAAAATCCAAAAAACATTTCTCCCTTTCTTATCAAAAATCCAAAAACATTTCTCCCTTTTTATCAAAAATCCAAAAATATTTCCTTCCCTTTTCTCAAAAGTAAATCTCATCCTACGCCTTCTCAGGTTGATCGTACGCCCTTGGCCTGGCTCCCTATTGGCTTAGGTCTTCAGTCAAATCACCCCGGAGTTTCGTCCGTTCCTCTACTACTTCTTTCGAATCTGAAATCCATCCATCTTCCATGGAGAATGCAGATCAAGCACCAGTCATACAACCGGATCTGCCTACGGTCCTAGCTCAGCTCATGGACAAGATTGACAACCTTCAAGCTGAGGTCCGAGAAATGCCACGAAACCAAGTACCTATTCCTCAAGAGCCCGAGGCCCTGTTCCCTCGCGCTATGGATCCACTAGAGCCCATCTGGGTTCCGAAAGAATATCAGCACGATCCGCGTGCCCCTCCTGCTAATGGGCCGTCGCCTGCCCAACTTCCAATGCCAAACATTGCCCAACTTATGGCTAACTTGCCTGTGGTTGTTGATCCAAAGGAGTAGGAGTTGAAAAAAGTCAAAGAAGATCTTAAGATGCTCACCAAGAAGTTTGACCAAGTCAGGATCTCTGGAAATTACATGGACTACACCCATATGTCTCCTTATCCTAAAGCGAGGTTACCCGATAAGTTCAAGATGCCAAATATCGAGAAGTTTGGAAGGAGTGGTCCCCCGATTGTTCATATTCCCAGTTATCATCGTTCCATGACTCTACTAGGGGCTTCCGAAGAGGTGATGGCCCAATTATTTTAGCAAACTTTGAAAGACAGTGCGCTTCGATGGTTTTTATCTCTTGAGGAATCCAGAATCCGTAGTTGGGAGGATGTAGACCGAGAATTCATGACGCAGTACAAATACAACAAAGAGCTTGAGGTCACCCACCGTGATTTAGAGTTTCTCAAACAAAACTCCGGAGAATCAGTTAGTAACTTTATAGCCCGATGGAGGGAAAAAGCGGTTACCATGACCAATCGGCCGTCTGAAGAATAACAAGTCAGCATAGTGAAGAAGAGTTTCTTGCCCCATGTCCGAGAAACCATGGGAGGATAGTACTACCACCATTTTCGAGCTCTTAGAGAAACAGGAGTAGAAATCAAAGAGGTTCTTGCCAAAACAGAAGTTGAACCAAAGAAGGTGTCCGGACAGTTCAACCCCGGAAAATATGACAAGCCTATCAGTGCCGTAGTCTCAACCATCAACAACATCTATCAACCAACCACATCATGGGCACCGAAAAGCCGCCCCTCTCCCATCCGAAGGGAATACACTGAGCTCCATGCTCCTCTCTTCTAAGTTTACCAGCCCTGTTAAGCCGAAACCTTATAAAACCCCTAGATCCACGTCCATTACCCAATTCACTTCCCAGAAATTTCAAGACCGATGCTCATTGCACCTTTCACCAAACAGCTGGCCATACCACCGACCAATGCTTCCACCTTCGAAACATAATCCAAGATCTCATTGATCGGGGTACCATCGCCCCACCAGCCAATCCTAAACAAAACACTACTCATAACCCACTCCCAAATCACACCAATGCCATCTTCTTGGAAGGAAACCCAGATTTCGATCCATCAACTCAAATCATACCCTTATACCCTTCTAAACCCCTTCAACTTTGCTCATATTTCCTCCTATACCCTTCTAGCCCCGCTGATCAGGCTTTGTCATTCCTTACCAGAGCATGCATCACTGTCCGGACCTATACTGAAGGTGGAGGTATGGAATTGTCAGAGATGTTAAACCAACTCCTAGAGTTCAGGCTGAAATTGCCCTCACAGTTGATTATCGACTGTTAGAGGTTCAGTACGTTATTTTTAGAAGCACGAAAATGGGCCTGAGAATTAGATAGGTGGATGGTACCAACCGACGAAATCTGCTTAGATGATGTTATTCGGATCATGACGGAAGCATTCAGGCAAACCAATAACGTTTGTAGTATCACCGAGTTACTTGACGCTTTGAAGCTGCAAGGGCACCTGGTCCCTTCACCCTTATAGATCCCCACAGAATGGGAAGACCTATATGAAGAAGTCGTTGGAGTTATGGAATGCATTGACTTCACAAGGGAAACTAGAATTTTTGCCACCGGATGGGGGGAAGAATTCGAAGTTTCAAATGAAGAACAAGATTTAGGAGGAAATGGCCCAATAGTTGGCTTATGTGAGATGATATCATTTGAGGAACTCCTCGGAGAAATAGATAAGGTGGCAGAACAACCTGAGATTGATGAGGAAACTGGATTTAAGTTTTTCCCTTCTTCAGTAAATCACATGATCAGATCTGGGAGATATTATCAAATTCCAAACTCACTACCAACCAACGATAAGGGGAAGGGCGTTGAAAACCTTCCTATTCCAGAAATAACCCTCGAGGAGAGAAAGATCCTCGATCAATTGAAGAAAACTCAAGTTAACATCACTCTATGGGGGCTTTTCATGTCTTCCCAGCTACACAGAAATGCTTTGATCAAATTTCTCACTAGACCCATAGTTCCTCCCTCTACCACACCAGAAGAAGCGGTGAACCTGACCTCTACCTGAATGCTGTCCTTTTCTGAAGAAGAAATCCCCAAAATTGGGCCAAATCACAATCATGCACTCAACATCTCCGTTGAAGTTATGGGGAAGGTTGTACCACTCTCTCTCATTGACAATGGATCCGCTTTGAATGTCTGCCCGCTGAGAACCTTCAAATGTTTAGGTCTGAAAGAAAGTGACCTCACTCCAACATCCGCTGCCGTGCGTGCCTACGATAACACCCGCCGTGAGGTGATGGGATCCATAAAACTTGTAATAGGGGTTGGACCTATAAACCCTTTCGTCGAATTCCAAGTCATCGATATCCCGACCTGTTTTAACTTGTTGCTTGGACGACCCTGGCTCCACAGTATAAAAGGTGTATCTTCCTCATTCCATCAGAAACTGAAGTTCTTCGTCGATGGGCGAGTCATCACCATCTTGGGTGACGATGGTAACACTGAGGGTGCAAGCACCGACAGTCCAATCCTTGAGATACAGAATGGGTCAAATGATATGTTCCTATCAGGTTTCCAAGTTGAACCATCCCTACTCCCGACAGGGGACGATTTCAAAGAAAGGGTTTGTCCAGAATACGACCCTCATAGCAATGTCAATGTGATTCAGATGTTCAGAAACACGCACTTTATGCCCGGACTGGGGCTAGGACAAAGACAGCAGGGGATACTTGAGCCCGTCGAACTGAAGAAAGCTTTCCCTCCTTGTGGCTTGGGATATCAACCATCAGAACCAGAGCTCAGAATGATCCGCCAGACTCGATCAAAGAGAGGGTTAGACTTCGTCCGAACTATCTAGGGAGATTCTTTAAATGGACGATTCATCAAGGAAGGCGAGGATTTCCCATTTTGCGATTTTCAAGAACCGTGGTATGACCATACAGATAAGAAGATGAAGCCTAGAATAGAGATCTTCTTTGAAGATAGCTACCCATGGGACAAAAGTTACCAATACCAGGTGCCACCGCTTATCAAAGATACTGAAGAAACTGAGGAAAGTGACTCCGAAGATTCCTTCAACCTGTAGACACTGGGGCTGACACTCTGCATGGTTCATTCAGGCACTACATCAAGAGACCCATCCCGTCTGATTAAAGCTGTTGATACACCTATCCTTAACTAGCATGCTACGCCAACTCTACCTGTTGAAATCTCCCCTAACCCCAATGTTTACCCTGTTTTATCTACTGTTGTCCATCCTTGCTAAAATGTAATCGAGACCTCTTTTGATGAGGTTCTCAATGTTGTTTTTCCTATCAATGAAATAAACGAAGATTTTAAGTATCTTGCTGTGACTTAAATTAATTATGTGGATTTTAATCAAACTTTTGATGATGATGATGATTTTGCAAATGAATAATTCTTAACTGATATAAATTAGGTTAATAATAAACAACATAACCGCGTTCAAGTTAATGAAGAAGAGACTGTCGTTATTAATCTCGGTTCTAGTAGCCAACTGCGCGAGATTAGGATAGGGGCCACCCTTGACGAGCATGAGCGCGCACAACTCGAAGAATTACTAAAGGAGTTCGTGGATGTCTTCGCATTGTCCTACGACGACATGCTCGGTATTGACCCCGAAAGATCTAAGCACGAGATCCCCATTCTCCCAGATACCAAGCCAGTTAAACAAAAGTTGAGAAAGCTCCGCACCTAATGGTCGCTTAAGGTCAAAGAAGAGGTGGTCAAACAGTTGAATGTGGGTTTCATTCGAGTAATCGAATATCCCACGTGGCTAGCCAACATTGTACATGTACCAAAATTAGGAGGAAAGGTTCGAATGTGTGTGGATTACCGAGATTTAAAAAAAGCTTCTCTAAAGGATGATTATCCGCTACCCAACATCGACATGATCGTGGATAATACAGCCAAGTCATTTATCGACGGATTTACCGGATACAACCAAATTAAGATGCATCCCGACCACCAAGAGAAAACTGCACTCATCACCCCATGGGGAAATTTTTGCTACACCGTTATGCCATTCGGTCTCAAGAATGCTGGGGCTACCTACCAAAGGGCTTCCATAACCATCTTGCATGATCTGATCCACAAAGAGGTCGAGGTTTACGTGGATGATATGATTATCAAGTCCAAAACTAGAGAAGGTCATGTTCCCGCTCTCCAGAAGTTCTTCGAACGACTGCGGCAGTATCAGATGAGACTTAATCCATAGAAGTGCGTCTTTGGCGTTACGAAGGGAAAACTCTTAGGATTCATGGTCAGTGAGAAGGGGATAGAAGCAGATCCCGCCAAGCTGAGAGCCATACTTGATATGCCACCTCACCGAATAGAGAAGGAAGTCCGAGGTTTCCTTGGGAAATTACAATATATCAGCTAGTTCATCAGCCCGCTAACCTCCATCTGTGAACTAATCTTTAAGCTCCTCTGAAAGGATTCAACCAAGGTTTGGAATGAGGCCTGCCAATAAGCTTTTAATCGAATCAAACAGTACCTAACCTAACCTCCGGTTCTCATGCCACCTCAGCCTGGTCTCCGTTTGCTCTTATACCTAACCATAACATACACTGCAGCCAAGGCTTTGCTAGCCCAGTACCTCGAGGACTCCCGTAAATAAAGAGCCATCTATTATGCCAGTCGCAAGTTGGTCGGATACGAGGTCAACTACACTGCTTTGGAAAAATCATGTGTCGCACTTGTCTGGGTCACCCAAAAGTTGTGACATTACATGCTCTCCTTCCCCATTAAACTAGTATCCCAAATGGATCCCATCAAATACCTGCTCAAAAAACCCACCTTGTCCAGCCGAATGGCCCGATGATTGATGCTCCTAACCGAGTTTGATATCGTGTACGTCACATAGAAAACCGTTAAAGAAAGAGTCATCTCTGACTACCTCGCTGACTACCCTATAGAAGAAGCAGATGTCTGGATCTCCGAATTCCCAGATGAAAACATCCTCTACACCACTCAAGACTTCCCCCGATGGAAAATGTTCTTCGACGGCGCTGCCAATAAAAAGGGATATGGCATTGGGATACTTTTGGTCGCCCCAGATGACTCCCACACTCCCATCGCCATTAAATTGGATTTCCCTTGCACCAATAACATGACAGAATACGAGGCATGCACAGTAGGCCTCCAGGTCGCTCTCAAGAAAAGTATTCAATACCTCGATGTATACGCGGATTCTGCCTTTATCATCGGTCAAGTGCTCAGAAAGTGGAACAACAAAGACAAAAAGCTTCAACCCTATCATGCCCAATTAGAAGAGTTGGCCTCCCAATTCCGAGATATCACTTTCCATTACCTACCTCAAGCAAATAACAACCTAGGCGATGCTCTCGCTACTTTGGCTTCCATGGTCGACATGCCTGAGGTAATAACAATGACCCCCTTCCTAGTTCAAAACCAAGACAGGCCGACCCATTGCTACTATATTGAGCTTGTCTCCACTGAATATCCCGAACTAACCGATTGCTGGTACTATGATATTTGGTGCCTCCTCAAACACGGTAGGTATCCCGAGGGTTCCAATAAGAACGACCGAGCTAACCTCCCATCTGCCATAAAGAACTATTTAAGAGGAATTTCGATGGAACTCATTTTCACTGTATTGCAGGGGCTGACATTGAAAAGATAATGCAAAAAATCCATAGCTGGGAATGCGGACCTCATATGAACGGTCACATGCTTGCCAAAAAGATCATCCGACAAGGCTACTACTTGACCACCATGGCCCAGGATTGCACCGCCTATGTTCAGAGGTGCCCTAAATGCCAACAGTTCTCCAATCTCCAACATCTACCTCCGCGGGAATTATACAACATGACTTCTCCCTGTCCGTTCTCTACCTTAGGTATCGACATCATAGGGAAGGTTACACCAAAAGCGTCAAACGGAAATGAGTTCATCCTAGTTTCCATCGATTACTTCACCAAATGGGTTGAAGATGAGTCATACGCAGTATTAAATGCCAAGAAGGTGTCCAAATTCATCAAGAAGAATATCATCTGCCGATATGGGGTCCCGCACGAGCTAGTGTCGGATAATGGTTTGCACTTTGAGGCAGAAGTCACAGAAATAGTCAATTAATACGGGATTCAGAGACACAAATCTTCTCGCTACTGACCTCAGACCAATAGTGCAGTTGAGGCCGCAAATAAAAACCTCAAAGCCATCATCAGCAAGATGACCGAAAGTTGTAGGGATTGGGACGATCGGATCCCATACGCCCTCTGGGGCTATTGAACCTCAATCCGAACCTCTACTGGGGCTAACCCTTACTCCCTGGTCTACGGCATGGAAGTTTTCCTCCCTGTGGAGATGGAAATACCCTCGCTATGCGTCATGCTCAAAAGCAAGGTTAGTGAAGAAGACTGGTGCCAAAGCCGTCTTGATGATCTAGCCCTTCTAAATGAAAGCAGATTAAAAGCTCTTTATCACATACAGGGGTACCATTGCCGAATAGAGCGATCATTCAACAAGAGAGTCAAGGAACGCAGTGTTCAGGAGGGGGATTTAGCCCTCAAATAGATAATCAAACCCATCTGGGACCCCAGAGGGAAATTCAAGCCCAATTGGAGTGGCCCCTACATTGTGAAGAAAATCTTATCCGGTGGTGCCGCCATACTAACTGACCTGGATGGGGAAGAGATGGATTGTCCAGTCAATCTGGACAGTCTCAAGAAATTCTATCCCTAGTCCAAAATCTCGGTGCGCTATGACTCTTCTCATCCCCCTTCTATTCTAAAAAAAAATCTCTCCATTTTCCTCTACCCAGAACTACGTGGGCCTGATCCTCTGCAAAAACTATTTTCAAACTATTAAGAACTTTTTCAAAAACCCCAGAGGTACGTAGGCAGCTCATACTCCTCACATGATCACGACCCCTTCTTTTTCACAAAATACCATTCTTTTCTTACCCCAGAGAACGACAGTTCATTCTAAACATCTACTTGAACAAAAGGATTATGTATGCCTTAGCGATTGGTATAGATAATTCAAAATACAAAATTCATCGAAAGGCACAGCTGGATGATCAGAAACTTATTTATTTCATTAATAAGAAACTATAGTACGGATTACATAAGAAAAAGGAACGGATAACTCCCTTCCCCCTACTACCATAAATACCAGATAAAGTCCCCCACATCTGTTACATAAATAAACTCCCCAGGAGTCCTACCCACAGCTACCCGAAGAGCCTGCACCCTCATCATCCACATCCTGAGGACCCCAATTTTCTCTTTCCTGAATGGAGTGCTGAAAACACTCCATAGACCGATGAGCCTTAACCATCTTCAAAAAGACCACAACACCCCCTTCCATGGAGTCAGATAAAACAAACCACCTCCGACCGGTCTCTACTGCCAACATCTTGCTGACTACTTTCCTCCACAACCACTTCATATAATCTTTGGGGACATGGAAAACCTTCCCAATAGACTGAGAGGGACGAGTCGACGGACACCGATTTTCCCACAGAGATCCTAGCAACAGACGCAAGCGCTCAGTCAAATCTTCTACTGGAAAGAAATTTGAGGTCCGAGGGGGCACGACCTGCACCCAGCCAAATTGGCGCAAAAGTCGCCAAGGGAAATAAAAATAGGTCTACCTGAGACCAACTAGACGCACATATAAATATTCTCCTAGCTCTCGAACAGGCTGCAACTGTCCCCACCAAGGCATGGACCAATACAACCCACAAGCCCCATGCTCCACAAGCCAATTCTCCCAGTTCTCAACATACAAGCCCATGCGGATGAAGTAGCGTGAAAAGAAGTTGGGAACAGCCGACAAAGAATATTCTGGAGGATTCGACAAGCGGAATCTTTCAGACAACCACATGAACAACATTACGGGGCTACCCCTTAAAAAGTCGGAACGACCTTCTCTCCAGGCATCCAGGCCATTCAAAGTCTCCACCAATTTCACCGTCGCAGGATTGCAATGGTATGACATCCATGAGGTAATGGCTGCAAGTTATGGGTCCACCTGCAATTCCCCAGTCACCAACAGTAATTTTGAAACCAGGCCTAGAACAACAGCTCCAGCATAGCCAGCATCACTTACTTCCCACGAACGCACGAACTGTAACACCGTCGGGAGGGAGATCATTCCTCCGGCCATCAATGACCTGGCCACCGAAGGTGAGATATGAAGAAGCCCGGCCAAAAAATCCCTACGAGAATAGGAGAACATGAGAATTAGGGTAAAGCCGCGGCAACACTAGGATTCACGCCTAGTATGGCAGAAAACTCCTCGTAGGTAGGACAAACTTCTTCCAACCCAAAGTGGAATACATGGTCTTCAGGGTACTAAAATTGTACTGCCGCCATCAGCATATTCCACTCAAAAGGTCTATTACACCACAAGGAGACTCGACGCATATTAAAGGCATCATAGTCGACATTATAAGAGCACATAGCTTCCAAGGTTTCGAGGTAATTGGCAAACTTGATCTACCAGGGAGAGACATCTTGCAAGACTAAAAGATGATGGGTGGGTATGAAGAATGCAAAAGGTGTGAGGCAAACAGTCGTCGATGATATCCAATCCCTGATGTCACTGAGCCAAGTGGTCGACACCCGGATTTGCTGCAAAGGAAAGGCAGAATCAGTATCAAGCAAAAGAAATCAAAAAAGAGGGGAAAAGAATCGAAAGGTTTATCGCAGGACGAAGGACGTCCTCTGTCAAGCCCAGCTCCTCCGGATCCATCGCAAGAGGACGGTGTAGCATCGGCACTGTCCCTCCATCAGCCCATTGGATGTTGTACGAAGGAGTGTGTAGCCGAACAAAAGGGACCTTCGAGGTCACTGCCGCCGCAGGTGCCGACGGACCACCACCACTGTGGGAAGACCCCACCGCCTGACTCGAACCAGCAGGAGGGAAAGGAAAGGCATCATGTATGCTGGGCGCCATCAACCAGCTCGTCACAAAGTCCATATAATCATACGACGCGGCTGTATCAGTATACAACGCATAGGACTCGCCAATCATCGCCGCGATCCTTTAATCCTCCAACAATTGTCGCTCCCGCCTTATAGAAGTAGGAGGCTGCGTGGGAGGCACTACCATCTCCTCCTCAGCAATCTGACGGATCACCCTCTCCCCGAGGTGCCAGGAATGGCCGAACTTATGCACTAAAAAATGCGTCATCTGTGCGTTCACCCCAGTCACCCCCGTATCCTGAATGGCAGTCCC
This sequence comes from Sambucus nigra, assembly GCA_949130495.1. Lineage (NCBI taxonomy): Eukaryota > Viridiplantae > Streptophyta > Magnoliopsida > Dipsacales > Adoxaceae > Sambucus > Sambucus nigra. The sequence continues at coordinate 86,729,861 of OX422215.1, read as the reverse complement.
CCAAGGATAAAAGGTCACCTGAAAATCCCCAAGCAGACATAAGTCAATACAAAATCAGAAGAGGCAAAAAAACTAAGGCTGAAACGGAAAGAGTCTTACCCTACCACTGGTCAGGTCATTCAAGACCTGACGCACCGCCTGCAGGGAGAGAGATCCCTTCGACTTCCGATTGGCCTTACGCCATCGATACAAGCGACAGAAGTCCTCGACGGTGTGGTCCTTTAGAGCAATCAGTGGGGTGGTGCACCCAATCACCTCATAAAACCACGTCTGAATTCACAAGCAATAAGAGACGCATAAGGAAAATGCGAATGCATGAAAGGAAAATGCGAATGCATGAAATGGAAATGCGCAAAGTAAAGAATACCTCAAGGAGATACGTGGCTCCAGTAAAAGTCTGCCAGAAGCACCGGCTGAACGCATCCAGATAAGAGTAAAGGGTTGCCAAGGTCAGACTCCCCTAATCATAGAAAGGGATGTTCAAAAACATCCTCAAGTATGGCACTATATCCTCACCTTCTCAAGGCAGCCCAAAAGTCCGTGCCACTATCGAATGGCACCTCTCAGTCTATGCCGACCGGCACCCCCCTTAAAATTTCGTGCAAAAATTCCCAGAAAATACCAGAAAGCCTAAAAAAATCCCCGAAAAATTCCTAAAATTCCCAGGAAGGATTTAGAACGTTTTCATCAAGGAAATTTCGCACTCCTTCTGGCGACACACCGCTTTCCCCAATGGAGCCCTCAAAATCCAAGCGATTGACCTCTCGGGCAAGGCGCCCGGACCACCGAATCACCTCCTCATCAGACTTTACAGCCATCGGCTATCCGGTGCGGTACAATATCACATGGTATTTTTCCCAGCAGAAATCAGAAGAACCACTCGCCCCGAGAAATCTCTCCCAAAGGACAATCCAAATTTTCCCCGGCCCATTCATCATTCCCCAGCAGAATCTCAGATCCAAATTCTTATTCCCAGCAAAACCACTCTTCCCCAGCGGAATCCTTAAAACCTAAGTGAAAACTCCTCCCGGTAAAGCTCCGGAAAATCCCTAAGGATCACCTGATCACTTCCCCAGTGGAATTCTCTTACATCACCCAAAATAGGTTGTTCTCCCCTGCAAGGTATCCTAAAAAGCTTCCCCCAGCTAGCAACTCCCTAGCTCAAATAGAAATCACAAAGCTCTTTCTCCAATAGAATTAAAATACAATCTTTATCTACTCTTGGTTCAGAATTGGCCCCGGTCTTGGATCGTCACCTTAGTTAGGCCAGAATTGACCTCGGTCCTTGGTCGTCACCACTCTTGGGTAAGAATTGGCCCCGGTCTTAGATCGTCACCTTAGTTAGGTTAGAATTGACCTCGGTCCTCGATCGTCACCACTCTTGGGTTAGAATTGGACCCGGTCTTGGATCGTCACCTTAGTTAGGTCAGAATTGACCTCCTCGATCGTCACCACTCTTGGGTCAGAATTGGCCTCGTTCTTGGATTGTCACCTTAGTTAGGTCAGAATTGACCTCGGTCCTCGGTCATCACCATTCTTGGGTCAGAATTGGCCCCGATCTTGGATCATCACCTTAGTTAGGTCAGAATTGACCTCGATCCTCGGTCGTCACCACTCTTAGGTCAAAATTGGCCCCGGTCTTGGATCGTCACCTTAGTTAGGTCAGAATTGACCTCGGTCCTCGGTCGTCACCACTCTTGGGTCAGAATTGGCCCCGGTCTTAGATCGTCACCTTAGTTAGGTTAGAATTGACCTCGATCCTCGGTCGTCACCACTCTTGGATCAAAATTGGCCCCGGTCTTGTATCGTCACCTCAGTGAGGTCAGAATTGACCTCAGTCCTCGGTCGTCACCACTCTTGGGTCAGAATTGACCACGGTCTTGGATCGTTACCTGAATTAGGTCAAAATTGACCTCGGTCCTCGGTCGTCACCACTCTTAGGTCAGAAATGACCTCGACCCTCTGAATTGGTCATCCTTATCTCCTTAGGTCCTCAGAACTGACCTCGATCCTCCAAATTGATCATCCCCATCATACTTCTTAGATCCTAAGAATAGACCTCGACCCTCTGAATCGGCTATACTCCCTCAAAAGCATCATGCGGTGTCTAATCGACGACTATCATTTGTTTCAAACAAACCCATTGAGGGGCTCTGTAGACACCCCATTCTATTACCCCTTAACTCTCCTTAGGTCCCTAGTGACTCCCTTCATCACTATAAACCCAAGTCACGTCCCGAGTACTGACCTCTAAGCCATCGGGCACCCCCCCGGCTCTGTTTGAACCAAAAGTCAAACTCCTCGTCTCGATCGATACTTAATGAATCTTCGAAGGTAACTGAACACCCTTTCCAATGGTCCTCCCATGTGTAATTCTGACTTACCATGCGGACGAACGCACCATTTGCGTCCGAAACCTGACCTAGAGGCCATCGGGCGCTCCCGGGCTCTATTTGACCTGTGTCAACTCTTCAGCTTGACCAAGGCTGAATGAATCTTCTAAGGGAACTGAATACCCTTTCCAACAGTCCATCCTGTTCGTAAATCCGACTTTCCATGCGGACGAATGATCCGTTTGACTCCGGGAAGCCACCAAGCGTTTCTCGGGCCCGGTTGACCAAAGTCAACTCTCCAAACCTGGTTAAACTCTTTGGAATGTCGAAGTACATCTCCTAACCTTTCCAACGGTATGCCCCATGCATGATTCAGACTTACCATGCGGACGAACGCGCCATTTGCGTCCGCGCGATTCCCCGTCCAATGGACCGATAAACGCTTCCGAGCCACATTTGACCAAAAGTCAACTGCCGAACTCAGGAGCGGTCCAAAGGACTTTCTAAGGTCTCTAAAATACCTTTCTAACGGTATGCCCCATGCACGATTCTGACCAACTGTTTGCCCTCAGCGGCCAATTTTTCGAAAAAGCCTGAGGCGCACTGCCAAATGGCAAGTCCCAAATCCTGCCTATCGGCGCATGCCGATAGGCAGTACCATGATAGGGCCGATCGGCAGTCCCCTGCGGTTATAAAAGGAGGCCTTGGCCTCATTTGCAGGAGGAGCCCAGATCTGATAGAAATCTCTCTGAACGAATCCCAGAAACCTCTCTCGAAGGCAGCGTGATTTCAACTTCCAAATCCCTCTTTTACCTTCACTTTTCATCATCCTTTCCATCAAAATTGGTGAATTAACCACTCTCCATCATCATCCAAGCTCAAGGACTGCTCTCCAACATCCAAGATCAAGTTCAAAATCTTCAAGAAGGTCCAACTTTCTCGACTTTCTCTTGAATTCTCTTAAATTCTCAATAACTTATTTTTTATTACTTAGCACTTTTATCATCTCATCTCACACATCCTAATATACTTTTTATTTAGTATTATTGCACATCTCTTATTTACATATAAATAAAAACTCAAAAAAATAAGAAAAAGAGGGTTTGCTCATAAATTCCAAGTAGGGATTCTCACACTTTTTCCACATTTTTCTCACAACTAAAATACCTTTTCTACACACACACACACACACACACACTTACAAATAAGAGATCCCACATTTGGATTTATGGGATAAACCCCACCCCTTTGCTTTGTATGCGAACTACGTGGACTTTGATGCCTTTATAGGCTACGTAGGCGTCTCGGGGTAAAACCAGAGACTCGAGTCCTTTCTCTCACTTTTTCTCTCATTTCCTATTTTCTCTAAATCCATTTTTCTTATATTATATATATCCTTAGTCTTAGTGACACATTACTCCATGTGCGTTATCGTTCCTTTATAGCGATCAAGGTAGGGGTAACCGCGTAAATCTTATTTTTCTAATATTACTTTTATAATATTCTTATGGATGAGTCGCTTTATCTTTTCCATGATACAAGCCGAGGATTCCTACCTCCATTCTATATATATACACATGCACACATCTCACGAGGGGGAAACATAAAGGAAAATAGAAAATATCCATGAGAGACCGAAAGGGAGGAATGGGTGCCTAACACTTTCCCATTTCGTAACTAAGCCTCCGAACCCTTTTCGAATCATTTTGGTTTTGCACGCACTAGTATGTCTTTGGATGCCATCCTTCGGGGTGGATTCCTCTTTTTCTTTTGTCTGTTTTGAGTAAAATAGACCGCCGACTCTGAATCTCTCTACATTTTTCACACCTCACAAAATTGACGCCGACCGAAGCGCTCTCCCGAGAGGGGAGGCGCGGGACCCGAAGGATTCTTCCTCCTTCCGCGGCGGGGATCGGCGGGGATGGCCACAGATGGTACACCTTAAAAAAGTTTCAGATCAAGCCTGCCTAGGATTATATTATAGGATAATTGGACGTTATTGACTAAGAAAAAGAAATGGATCATTTCAATACTACTAGTAGGCTAAGTACCGATAAAAACCTCCAATTTGACAATTTCTAAAGGGTATATTTTTTCAACTGAGAAGCTTAACAAGGGTCTGTCGTACTGTTTCAACTTGCTATCATGTAATCCTAAACTGTGAAAACAATTATAGAATAGAACATTGATCGAACTTCCGTTATGTACTAGGATTATGGCCACCCTTCTTCGTGCACCCTCATAGTGATAGCCAAAGGATCATCATGAGGGTAGGGCACTCGAGACAATTCATTTTTAGAGAAACTAATTACTAGTTTGTCTTTGCTCACCTTTCTTTGGCGTCCATCTACTTCGCCAGATAAGTTAATTTTCCAAATATATGAACATGCATTGGCCTCATTCAAATAGGCCATTCGCTCGGCTGCCTAATGTGACGCCCCGACTAATTAAATAATGGGTAGCAACTCCTTTATTTAAATTAATATAAAATGTCAAGTTGGTTCAGTTCATAGAATCACTTTCGAAAACATTTAAATTAGTTACTAACCACCTAATATTTAAAATAGTGAAGTGCTAAATTTTATTATTTAAATTAACCAACAACTAAACCATTTCAATCATCATCCAACAATCACATGAACTAACTCATAAGGGAAATCAACAATATGAAATAACTAAAATTATGAGTAAACACTCCAATAAAGTAGCAGCAATGTAAATAAACCAAGTACAATAGTCTGAATAAATAAAGTCCTAAGACTGAAATAAAATGAAAGTCTAAAACTGTTGTAACTGATTAGAATGGGCAAACTGTTGTAACTGATTAGAATGGGCAACAGGCCCTAGTTGGGAAAATGACTCCCAAAAAAAGCAAGGATAAATGTGGGGGCGTCTAGTAACGAGATCCTGTAACTTCCAAAGCAGCTACAACACGCCAATGGAATGGAACTCCTAAGATTGGCGTCCCTGTGTCTAGGCACCTAAAATGTTTTACAATAAAAATAGATTTGGAAGCAAACAGGTTAGAGCCCGAGGAGAAAAAAATTTAAAAATATAGAAAGTGTTTAATTGCATTAAACATTAAATATTATATACATGTTAGCTACATGCTCTCGCATGAGTCCCTCACCCCTCAAATAATGTGCACGCCTAACGTATACCCTTAACCCATTCTAGTTATGCCACTAACTAACTAGTCTGTACCACTTTCTGTCTTCACCTTATAATGTAGGGGTCTATTTGTATCATTCCAATATATTCGGTGTATAACTCACCTTTACAATAATCAGATCATTACATCAATTATGATGTGGATTACCACTTTTTTAATCCCATTGAAATATCTCAATTATTCGCATTCACAATTTAATAGTGAGACCGTTACAAGTACAAGTATATCATTGTCAGCATATATATACAAATATGTCACCCCTAGGCTAAGCTGCGGTGCATGCATACTCTGCTATCGAATCCCGATACATCACGTACATAGGGGATATACGTTCCGAATCACTCATGAATCGTTTCAATAAACAAAATCATACATATTGTAGGCGAACATAGTTCACATACCCATGGGTCACGCACAAACCTACGCTTCCATGGTCAGTTGATTTATCAACTCACAAATAAGTCATTCACAACCCTATGTCCTTAAGGTACCAATCTAAATCCCTCCATAGGCACACAAAGTTTATATGGTCTTTTTCTTAAAGCCAACCTCCATTGATAGCAAGTATGGTAGGTATGTCATACACACAATAGTCCATATACTAAGCATTCACACAGCTTAGGTAATTATCACATTATTAAAGGTATATTTTTAGCCCTATACCATCAGTCTTATTCGTACGCTATTATCATCCCAACTCATATATAATATGTTTTGCCGATAAATCTCACGTCATATAGTTTCGAGTACTTAAGCCTATCCCAAAAAGGTTACTAAGTCTCCCACGTATCCCAAAACTTTAATTCAGCACTTCGAGGTCGATATTTTTGTCTCTAATCCTAACTTATCACTCATACGAATTTAAGTCATGCTCTCGCAACTTATAATAGTAAATTACTCGTCGGACACTCACAAGTTCAACACTACATTCCAAACTAATTATAATATTTTTCGGGTTTCAATTACATCCCTACTGGTCTCCCTAAATTCCTAATGTAATCACATAGTCCCCACCTACAACTTTCAATGGTCGGAATCGCTTAACTCCAAAAGGGGGGGAAATATCACAGTTTTTGGGGAGGTCGATCGATCGACTTAAGGATGTCGATCGATCGAGCCCAGTCGATCGAGCGACTTTGAATGTTGATCGATCGATCGAACAGGTACAGGTCTCGGTTTTCTACATTTTCAGCCCTAGGTTTGCCCCAAATCTACATTACACGTTGTTAAATTCTAAATTAAACGTATTGGGTAATCCTACAACCTAAATACATGATTCTTAACGTTTCAGAATTCTTAAATCATCATCCTTTATACTTTTCTTAGATCAAATCGTCCTATTATCATGAAAACCCTATTTTTTTCTATTTTCTTCAAGAATCATCACACAACTTCTCATAAATTTGTAATCAACTATGCATGGGTTATAATTTTGTTAATGAGATATTTCCATAATCGAAACTACATATAAATCCTACCCAATGTTAAGGTTTTATCTCCAAATTTCACGAGTTTCAATATTTACATGAATTATCAAATCCTAAACTATCATGGATAAATTATTTATTGAATCTTAATGAATTAAATCACTTGCTTGGAAAATTCGATGTTCTGATCCTTTGAAGCAGATGGTACGGAATAGGACTGTCAATGGGTAGGAGCCGGGTCGGATTTAGGAAGATCCAGATTCGTATAATCGGGTCTTCATCGGGTTCGGGTCCGGGTCTTCATAGGGTCTACAATATTGGATCCAGACCCGGATCCGTTCGGGACTTCGGGTCCGAGTCTGACCAAATATATACATTTATTTTATATTATCCCCTTTCTTTATTTTTTAATCTTAAATTAAAATATTTTGTAATGTATTATGGAATATTATTAGTATAAATAAAACATATATTATTTATATTTATTATATACATAAATATATATTTTTATATATATTACTCAGATGTTATATTGATAAGATATATTTATAAATATGTATAAATTTATAGTATATGTATATATATTTAAAAAATAATAATGTACAATTCGGGTCGGGTCTTCGGGTCCGGGTCTTGTATAAGATCCAGGCCCTACCCGTTTAACAAACGGATCTTCTGGTATTCGGGTATTCGGGTCTCGGGTCCAAAAAAATATGCTCAGATCCTATTATACGGATCGGGTCCGGGTAGGGTCCGAGTCCAGACCCGACCCATTGACAGGCCTAGTACGGAAGGTATCCCCTTTTTTCGATCTAACCGGTGGTGGTGGTGGTGTAATGGCCTTTAAGGGTGGTTTTTCTTCTTTGGGAACTTCCTTCTCTATTATCTAACCGTCGTTAGTGATTTTTGATTGTGAAAACCCTAGGAGTCCTAAGAGTTTGCTGATAAACTAAGTTTAAATTTCGTGGGTTTATATTCCTTAAAAATCAAAATGACTAAAATACCCTCCCGGGTTGCCAATTAGACCTAAAATGCCCCGGGACCCAAACTAAACCTCCGGCTAGTGTTTTCTTACTATTTTGACCCTTCTGGACACGTTAGCGCACTCAAAATGATCATACGGATGATACAAATATAATTTACTTTTAAATCTATCTAAATTGATTCCTAACGCGACTGACACGCGCGTCCCAACTTAATTTCTGAATTGTCATATTTATAATTCGCGACAATATTAATAAATTCAATAATCATATATTACCATACTCACTCAGTAATATTCAACATTATTATCATAATCAAATACCAACTCTCATCTCACTAGTATTTAAATTCGGATTAATTTCCAAATAATTATCCGATTTAATTTAATTAATCCCATTAAATAAAATTAATAAAATTACGAGGTATTGCACCTAATCCCCACCATCAGTGTATCCTCCTATAACGAAATTTCAACCAAAAGATATCATTTCTATGTCATGTTCAGGTTCTTGGGGTTTCTTCGGCAGATCCGGATCATATTCCGAATCATTATCTCGACCTCTTTTCTTGTTATCTTTGCTTTTGCAAGGAGATTCTGATCGTCTTCTGGAATCTCTTCCCTATGTTCGGTCAATGAATTCATACATTTTTTCACGACAAATGAGAATTTTTATATCTTATACTTTTTTCCTTTGTAATGGGTTTGTTTATAAGAGTCCATATTTATGGATTTTCCATTCGATATATTAGGCTCGACTATCGAATGTTCTTGTTAGAGCTTATTTTTTCTTCAGGAAAGGTTATTTATCCCTCTAATCAATAAAATATGTGGGGGTAATGTCCTTCTTGCCTAAAAAAATTATCTTTGGTATGCCCGTGATCCTTGTGGAACTGACAATACTTGGGTTTATCTCTCCTATTAGGGAGGGATTTTAATTTTTTCGGCCATTTGAAATCTCTGCTTCCTCTAAACTCTTCTAGATAGGATACACGCCAATAGTGATAGGTGTGTATTCCTCGTACTTCTTAGGTTTTTAGGTCTTTTTTATCATATTTCTTCTGACTGTCGACTTTAGTACTTGGGACTTGCTTGGCGGCTATAGCCTCCTCAGCTTTCTTAATTTTGACATCTTTAGCCATCATCTCGGCCATATTTTAGGTGGGTTATTTGTCCAATGCATAATATTACTTCTTAGGGAACATTGCGCTCATTAAAGTAGTAATAACATTATTCTCTTCACAATCCATCGCTTCTAGTTTTTCAATGTTAAAACGAGTTATATACTCGCAAGTGGTTTCTCCTAGTTGCTGACAGACGCTTAGTAACTGGGCTACCCTTTTGATGGGTTTTTCCCCAAAGAAAAAGTTATAAATGAATATCTTGGAGAGCTGTTGGAAGCTAGAAATTTGTCCTTGGGCTAAATTGTTATACCAAATCTGTGCAGATCTAGTGATAGTACTTGAGAATACTCGGCAATGCATCTCATCTGGGATCAAATAAATATCAGCTGATGTTTAGTATTGCTCAATATAAAGGATGAGATTAGTCTTTTTGTCATACTTGGGAGTGACCACGAGCGGTTGGAACTTAGACGGGGTGGGTAAATTCACTATATCTATGATTAAGTGAGATCCTTTCATAAAACTCCTTTACAAGGGATTCTTTGACTTAGCTATTTCTCCCAGATGGTCTTCCAATCATTGAATTGATCCTTTCCAAGCGTGATCTGATGGATTACTCTTAACTGAAATATCTCTAGCAAGCATGTCATGCGATTGCGTTAAGCTCTGTTCTTGAGAAGTCTTATCAACTCGCGAGGAACCTCATACGCTAGCCCTGGATCTAGTAGATCCCTCTTGGCAGCCTCATTATCTTGATGGTTCCCTAAGGTTTACCTTATTTTCTCGGGGGCGTAGACAATCGAAAGAAGAGTCTTTTCTCAATCTTTTTAAAGTGCTCGACCATTCTTGAGTGAAAGATCGATCATCATAATAATCTATAGATCGAATAAAAGAGGTTACTCTAGGGCGATAAGTTTGGTCTTGTGAAGATCCATAATATCTGAAATGATTTCTATCATTTCTAGGAGGTGGAGGTGGCATTTCCCTCCTGTAAGATGGGGGTAACAACGGGTCTGGCTTGGAGCGTCTGAGGGAGTTACTTTACAATATCCTATATTACTTCTTATCCTTTAGCAATGTTGAGTAAAATTATTTTCAATTCTCATATGTTAGGAGGAGTAGAAGGACTTAAAGCATTACCTCTGGCAAGGCTACTTTCTGGAATGTCTGCCATACCTCAGAAGTATATAAAATGGATTTTCAAACTTAATAGGAAACAACAGTGACTTGTTGGGTTCCCATATATGGCACTAATATGTTGATGTCTAAATTTGAATTATTTATCTTAGCCTTGGTTATCTAAATATATAATCACGAATGTTAGAAATAAAGAATATGTAAAGATACACCAGAGGTTTTTTACGTGGTTCAGCTCAAGAATGGAGCCTATATCCATGGGGAAATACTACTTTTTATTTAGGGTTTGTGTTATAATATCCTTGTTACAATTCTAGGGTTTAACACAAATCATATAAGTTTGTGTCCTCTTTCTTAACTAGGGATAGTAGCATATTTACAGTCATTAGAAACACAAGAGATGGAATGCCTTTATAACTCCAGGCATTTACACCTTTACACGATAATATGTAACTAAATATTATTCATCTGCATGTGCATGGTGACCATTGAGTATCCCTAGTATGTCTCTTCGTATAATTGATGTTTCACATCCCTTTTTTTGGTCAGCCAGATAATCGACTAGAGGATTCTAGGGTCGATCGGGTTTACCCATTATAGAAAGTCAAATGGATATGTGGACGAGTGTCACTAGTTTAGTTGTCCACGTAGCTTGATAAATCTAGGATATAATAATAATAGTTTTGAGTTAGTGGGGCATATTATAATTGATAAATCCGACCACCAACTCGGTGGTAAAGATTTTGCAAACATGGTTTTGAACATATCGATCATTGACTTGGAGGCTTCGGTTAAAACAGTTATGTCTGATAGACCTTGCCTTCCATCTCTCTTGTTGATGTACCTCCTACTGAGGAGAGCACTTCTAGGAGTTCCTTTGACTCCTATGACACTGAGAACACCAAAACTAGATGGAACTCTTATTATATCCTTGAGGATGAGTTGGATGACCTAAGAGATTGGTATAGTATCTCCATCAGTATCACAATCAGGCTTTCTGAATGTGATGAGAGGGTTTACGATCATCCTAATACTAATGATATTTTCTTCCCTCAATGGGCAGTTTAAGTTAAGGGGGTCGGTGCCCCTACACCCTATTATAAGGTCCATCATACAGGGTTACGGGGTTGATCCTACCAAACTACCCACAAATGCATATAGAAAAATTATTAGCGCAATGATGTTTTAATAGTCACCTACTGACCCTGATCTTATAGGGCATATTTTTAGGTACATTCATGTCATAAATGACAATGCCAAAGATCCTAGGTACTATTATTTTGCTTGTAAGAGGTCGTATTTGAGAATGTTGAAAGTTGTTTAGACAAGCAACCACAGTTAGAAAAATTAGTTTATGTTCATAAAGGGTGAATGGGAATTTCGAGCACATGAGAAGGGTTGGTCTTGTAGTGTTCCACATGAGTGGTGTGGGTCAAACAAAATTAGTAAATATTTTTCCTTCATTGACTCTTTTTAATTGATATTGTCCAATACTCTTTGTCCAACCTTTTTAGTGAAGAAAGCTCCCATTGTGCCCTCTATGCTAAAGGACTTAATAGATATCTTTTGTGTGCCTGACCCCCTAAATTTCAAAGATTGATTCTTGGTATGTAATTTTATAAGCCTTGGGGTATCATATTCTTCTAGGTTATGCTCCTCCTCAGAAGACAATGATTCTCCTGGCCTTAGAAGGCCCTGTAAAAGCTGGCTAGAGGGTTGAGGCCAAAGTCGAAGCAAGTAATAACACTGTATTGTATTAGGTCATTTTTTGCTTATGTAAAGTCATTTGACTAATTGTTGAACTCTTGTGAAGATTCTACTCCCACTACCTCAGGTTTCATCACTGAACCTTATTATGGGATGGCACCTTGTGTCGCCAATCATACTTCAATGGAGGTTAATCACAGTAAAAAACTTGACCTGGAGGCAAAGAGGAAAGCCGACGATGATGCTAAGGCTAAAAATAAGTCTAATGCTCAAAAGAGGATCTAAGTCGAGGAAAAAAATCAAGACGAGATTAATGCTCGGAGTAAGGGTAAAGCTGATGCAACCGCTAGAGCCAAGTATAAATGTAAAGATCTAATGTTTTTTCATCCTCCATCTCCTAGTGAAAAAAGTCCTCTTGAGGCCCCCCACTACCCAAGGTAATCCCCAAATCCTAGGGTGAGTTGAGGCCAACTAGGTCTACGGTAGAGAGGGTGCAGATCGGAGGGCATCCTTATCATCGGCTCGTTCGTGGAGTGGGTCCGTCCTTTCGCTATAGTGAGGTGGAGGATTTTAAGTTTGATCCTAACAATCCCGTCACTTTCAAAAATCTGAAGAAGGATCTAGGATTTATCTTCTAATTTTTAAACAATGATGTCTACTTTCTCTGCTACTACGGGCACAGTACGGACTTTAAATTTATGAAGGGTTTGACCCTGATGCTCAATGGAAATTAGTTAAGTATTGTCTATAAGTGGTAAGTTATCTAAATTTGTGATCGTCTACTTCTACTAAACACTTTTTTACTTGCTGAGCCCTTTATTTTTTTCCAGGGTGCAATGGTTGTCACTATCCTTAGAGAGCAAGTTGTGGCCAACCATCATGACTTCGAGGAGAAGGGAAAGACTATCATATCACTCACTCAACAAAACACTAAGATAAAAGAGGATTTTAATTAGTCTTTCGATGAGTTATAGAAGACATGTGGCGAGCTTTAAGAGAGATATGACCAGGTGGTTTAAAAAACATTGGCTCTTAGTAAGGCAGAAGAAGAAAATAAAAAGTTGAAGGACTAGGCTCGCACTGATATCATTAAACTTTAAAATTTTGAGGTTGTGCCCAAAAATGCCAATGAAAAGCTCACCAAGTCTAATCAGGAGCTTACTACGGTCAACCAGCAGATCATCAAGGCCAATGAGGGTTTGATTAAGGCTGAGGAGACTGGAGTTGCCAAGTGCAAAACTTCGACCGATTATAACATAGATACCATAACCTTCTTCCTTTATGGCTATGAAGAACTTTAAAAGAGGGTTATATAACATTACCCTCAAATTGCAAATGTTGTCGGTAAGTGGGAAGGCAATGATGAAGAAGACACAACTTTGGCATCTAAGTACCAAATGGAGGTGGATGAGTCTGCTGTAGAAGATGAGGAGATTGATGAAGTTGATCAAACCATTACTGCAGAGACCACTCTTCATGTAGCTCCAAAATTTACTTATAACACTGATATGACTGCTACTGCTGCCTATGATCCTCAAGTTAATCCAAAAGATGACTAAACTCCTCAAGTCACCCCAAAAATTGAAAATTCTCATGCAGTTTAGGAACTCCTGAATTAATGTCTTTATGAAGATTTTTTTATCCTCCATACACTATTTTATAATAAACATTTATTACTATGCTTTCTTAGTTTTGAAATCAAATATTATCCAACTTCTTGTCTGCATGCATGTATGTGTTCTCATTGTGTTTAACTTTCTACAAATTATTTTTCTCAGCTAAAATTTTTTAGCTAACACTTTTAGTTAAGGGTTTATGTGAAAATATTTGTAATACATAAATGTGATAGGATATCGTCGACCTCCCGATTAGTTCTAGTCTTATGGACTCATGGTGGGATCTTTTCCACCTGCTATGTCGACTTACTATCTATTTAGTGTTGAGATAGGCCTTTCAATATTTTAGTCTTATGATAATGTGGTCTTACATTGTCGACCCGATCCGCCTTTCTAACTACAAGTTTTAGATGGATTTGAGTTTGCCTATCCTAGGATTTATCAATTCTTGTTCAATCTTACAGGTCATATAGATGGATCTAGTCATCTTGACCATATGTCAACATTAGTTTCCAGAGTCGACCAAATAGAATAGGATATATCCATGCATTAGTCAGTTATGGTCGAATCTTGTCATTCATATGACTGCATTGGATTTCCTAAATTTGGCTACACTTCTTGACATGACCTATCCAAGGCGAGGCCGTTTATGAAGTATGGTTTTGATTGTATAATTTGATATGCTCAAATCTGGGATGTCTTCGGCCTGGTATTCTTTCACATCTCTCACACCAAAAAATTAGACATTCAATAATGTATAAAAGCTTGAAATGACAACATACGTAGAGGAAGAAATTATGATTATCATTAACCATTGAAGACAGATTACAAGGAAATGGAAAAATTGTTTACATAGTATTTTAGTCTTATGAGTTGTAATCTTCCCTTCATCACTGGTAATACCTCCTTAGGTGATCTACATTCCATGGATTCTTGAATTGTTTACCTTTTAAAGTTTACATTTGGTAAGTCCCAGGTCTCACAAGAGCAGAAATCATGCACATGCCATGATAATTTGGTTCCAAAATATTCTCTATTGGATAACCTTATTGAGCACATAGTATCCTTTCTTTAGGGTGCATGTTTTTACCCTTTTGATGTAAAATTGAGAAGTTCGATATTGGTAAGCTTCCACTCGAAGCATTATGAGTTCCCTGAATTCCTCTAATAAATCTAGCTCGAGTCTCTCATTAGGTCATTCTTTGGTGACTGGAATTTGAGTACTTGGTGACTGGGAAGTTAAATCTCCATGGTCACCATTGCCTCTATACCAAATGCTAATATAAATTGGATCTCGCAAGTCACAGTCCATGGAATGGTGTAGTATGCCCATATTAGGCTGGGCAACTCATTAATTCGGCTCCCTTTGGCATCGTCAAATCTCTTTTTCATTCCATCCTAAAGGGTCTTGTTGGTTTCCTCTATCTTCTCGTTGCACTGTGGGTGAGAAGGTGCATAGTGCAGTTTCTTGATCTTCAAATGTATATAAATATCCCTTAAACTTGTCATTATCAAACTGCGTACCGTGGTCACTGATGAAGGCGTATGGCATCTCTACTAGCGGCTCTGTCTCCACCACCTTAGTGAAATAATCAACTGTGATAACTAGATACCTGAATCTACCTATTGTCTTCTGTAGTAGGCCGACCAAGTAAATTACCCACATGGCGAAGGGCTAAGGGGATTGTAACACCCCACCTAATAGAATATCGGGTGACCAGTCCTATACCAAATTAAAATAGGAATCTCAGTTGGATCATCCTTAGCATCACTGTCGAAAACTTTTTAAGACTTACTAACCGCCTAGTATTCCAAAAACTGGTGCCAATTTTAACTTTTTAATTAAACAAAATAGTACATGCGGAAATGAATATAAACCATTCACACAACTGAATAAAACTCAAATGGAATAATTAATTACACAACTTGTCGAATAAACCATCGTCCACCAAAGTGAAATAATCCAATACAATATTCAACATCGGAATAAAACAAATCTGAAAACTGAACTGAAAATCTGGGCGACATGCTCTACATAAAACTGGAACTGATGAGTGATTCCTACTCTAGGAATGAATGAATGATGCGTCTAATCCAAACTCCTGCTAGCATTCACATATGCCGCAACTCCGTGTCCCTGGAATAGAAATCAATCCTGGCGTCCCTGTGGCTGGATACCTAAAAGGTTTTGAAAATAGTTTTATAGCAAGGGTTAGAACCCAAAACATTTTGAAATTATTTAGCAAGTGAATTAACTGTAGTAATTTAAAATGCATGAATGCGCTTCATATTTAAGTTAGTGTCACACTCCCTTGTGGACATTCTCACCCCTCCACTTTTATGCACACCTACCAGTTACCTTAACCCCACCTAGCTGTACTACCCCATCCAACTAGTCCTGGTATAACCTTCCCTTGCCATACTACTCTAACCCGAATATAATGATTTCCTGAATTATAAGTTATTTTACAATTAACTTAAGTAATCCCTCTTAAATAGTAGCATATAACCGTGTCACAAGTTATATAAAGTAAATACATCACTCACTGTATTATTACCCGTATATAATATTTACTATCATTATATACGTACCTTTACCACAATATCCACACATATAACATACATATATCCATCCCTTCGAGTATACCCTCACCGGATGATTCCCTCTAAAATGCTATCTCACTAGGTGTGCTCACAAAACCTAGTTTCCCCAAGTTGGGATCGCTCACCAACTTGGACCAAAATATAAACAAAGTGGAGGCGATCATATTCCTTCCCTGAAAGTGAGATAAATCCCTCACCCATATATACCGGACGCTATGACCTGCGGATATACTCGCCGTACTCCTCAAGCTAGGGGATTCACCCACATCACACAACCTCCCTTGATAGCATTAGAGTATATAAATTGAATAAATATCTAGTCACTGATATTTAATATCACACACAATATATACACGTATATATATATACTATCACTACACCGTATATATATATATTATAAACCCCGTCTTTACCGTGTACTCAAAATCCCGTACACTGCCTGTAATTTAATATCACACATAATATATACACGTATATATATATATATATATATATATATATATATATATATATATATATATATATATATATATATATATTATAAATCCCGGCTTTACGATGTACTAAAAATCCCGTACACTGCTTGTAATTTCCTGAGTCTGTGGCCCGACTCAACGTCAATAAATTTTCTCAGTTAATAATTTATCGTCTTCCCGAGTCTATGGTCCGACTCTAATAATTAATTCACGCCTCAATTAATATAATACTTTCCCCGAGTCTATAGTCCGACTCTAATTAAATTAATTAACACACCCTTTAATTTAATACCGCCCCGGGTCTATCGTCCGACTCTAATTAAATTAATTAACACACTTATTAATTTAATACCTCCCCGAGTCTATCGTCCGACTCTAATTAAATTAATTAACACACCCTTTAATTTAATACCTCCCCGAGTCTATCGTCCGACTTTAATTAAATTAATTAACACACTTATTAATTTAATACCTCCCCGAGTCTATCGTCCAACTCTAATTAAATTAATTAACACACATTTTAATTTAATACCTCCCCGAATCTACAATTCGACTCTTATTTAATTTATTTACACATTAATTAATCAACACAAATCCGAGTCTGTGGTTCGACTCTAATATAATTAATTCGCACATTAATTAATCAACACAAATCCAAGTCTGTGGTCCGACTCTAATATAATTAATTTGCACATTAATTAATCAACAAAAATTCGAGTCTGTGGTTCGACTCTAATATAATTAATTTACACATTAATTAATAAATACCCTTCACGAGTCTACAATCCGACTCTGATTAAATTAATTATCACACCCATTAATTTAATACCTACTCGAGTCTACCATCCGACTCTAATTAAATTAATTAACGCATTCGTTAATTTAATAACTTGGTGTCACCCAACCATTATCCCCGGACTCACTTACTTGGCCCGTAACTTAATATGTTACCTCAATTCCTTTAATAATGTAGCGTCACCCAACTACAATACCCGAATATTACTTCTTGGCTCAATATCAATACTTATGAATTATTTACCCAAATCCGTCCATCTCATGACATACAATTTCCACCCTCCTACACCCAATTATATCACCCTATAATTGTTAAGGAATATGTGCCTCACATGAATTTATCACTAAATAAAGTAAGGAATTAAATCTTAAATAAATTTCTCTTTATAATCAAAACTGGTCGAACTGCCAGAATTCCTGAACCATCGATCGATCGAACCCCTTGGGTCGATCGATCGATCGAACCCCCTGGGTCGATCGATCGATCGATCCAGAATTCGTCTTCTCCAAGCAACTGTTTTCCACCATTGACGAAAATCCAAGGTTTTTATCCTTAAATCCAACCTCTAATCAAAGCACCTCACCATATAAATATGTTTAATCTACATCATACACATCATATGGCTTTTAAAATACACAATTTCTACACTTACTTTCATAATTTCCCGAAATGGGTTTTCCATTAAAATTCATCAACTTGTTCTACAAAACAAATTCCAAATCCAAATTGCACCAGTTTATATTCCGAATTTTCATGCAAATCAGATATCTATACTCAGAGATATACCTCATAACAATTTTTTACTTTGAATCTCATTCAATAGTTCCGTGAACAAAACCCCATTTTATACCCATTTATCCCCAAAACAAATTTTGGTTTACACATCACTACGATATGAATTGATTATCATCAATTTAGAAATCACAACAGTTAACCACTTGCCTGGAATTACTCGTAGGGTCTGATCCGTTGTTGATGTCCCTTAATTTGGCTCCAATAACCTCCAATTTGCTCTTGATTTTCTTTCCTCCAAATCCCCTCTCAAACCCTAGGTTTAGAGTTCTGTTGGCTGCCATTCCTTAATCTCCCAATTAGGTTAAAAACCCTTAATCCCGTTTTTAGCCTAATGGGCTTAATTAAAATAGCCCAAATCACCCCGTGTGGGCCCCGCTATGCCCAAAAATGCTCCGAGACCCAATTACTACACCCGAGTACTCTTTTCTGACTATCTCGACCCATCTGGACACAACCGCGCACTCAGAATTGGCATCCGAATTAATTAATAAAAATCTTTATCTCACACCCAATTTAGTCTATACCGACTTTCGGCTGGGATAAGTGCATACCCCGTCATTAATACCCGAAATGACGTAATTAAATTATTACTATTCACTTAGTAAATGAATTTCCCTAAACATTAACCATTCACTCCCCGATTAATATTTAAATATATATATATATATATTGCCATAATTAATTCAATTAAAATTACAATACACAAGTAATTTAAAATTCCTGAATTAATTAAATATTAAATGCACAAAAATACGAGGTGTTACAGGGATGTGATCGACACCAATGTATGTTTTGGTCTCTTATGTATCACGAAATACCTCTGGAACTTATCACATTTCTTTGCATAGTTGGCACAATATTCTTTTATTATCGGCCATTAATATCCTTGTGTGCTAATTGGGCTCCACATGATTCCTCTTGGAATTCTTTGATTAGATCGTGGATTTTAGTGGGATGAACATATCTGAGAAGTGACATAATTTATCCACGTTCGAACAGTTTTTCTCCTTTGAGCACGTATATTGCATCCTTGTAGCGGAGTCTCCTTGCCTTTTTTGAATATTTCGATACAGCGTCGGTCTCTGAGTATATTCAGATGGGATCCATCTACGATGGACCCATGTCTAACTACATTACCATCACACATTATTCTTTAATGCTGTAGTGGTATAAGATCTCAATTGGTACTATTCTTCGAAGTTTAATTCGAGTAGCTGACACCAGACGAGCAAGTACATCTACTCAGGCATTCTCAACTCTTGGGATTCTGACCATCTGTAAGCAGAAAACCTTGTCAATAATTTTTTCATCTTCTCCAGATATTTTTCCATATATCCCTCTCTAGAATTGTAAGAGAGAGATTTTATAATTGCTCAGAATTTAGATATTTTGGCGTATCTTGTTATAAACCGAATACTATATCGACATATACTTCCATGATCCTTGAAGACAAGTTAGTAACTAAAAAACTTTTCGAAGTTCAACCGTCATGACACAATATGGAGGTATATGGTATTTACGGTACTTGACTATACTCGGTCAAATTTATTCTGGTATGTTCTATTTTTATTCAAGGCAGTTTTATAAAAATCTATTTTAAATGGGATTTTTTTCATTTTTGAAATTGTTAGAACGAGATGTGCCTCTCGTTAGAAAGAACTCCTCTGTTCACCCGAACGAAGTGTCAATGTCGTTAGATTAAAGTGCTAAAATCATTAGAATGACCTACAAATGAGCTTCGAATAAATGGCCTCTGTTTATCAAAACCAATCTCGTTAGATGTTAATCGAAAGGTCATTCAAACAAACTAGGCCTTCCATTCAAATGATATTGGACCACGTTAAAATGAAACATAGGTTTTTGATTGAACAAAGTGACATTTTCGTTCAAACGAGTTCACCACCTCAAAAATCATGTTTTTCTATGAAAAGGGATTTTTTTTTACTTTTACACAACTCTTTTGAAGAAAATAAATTGGAATACCATCACCAAAAATTTTCTTTATTTTTTTCAAAGAAACACTTTTATTTTCCAAATCATACATCCCTAAATATGATTTGCTGAGTTTTATCAAATTCAACTTCCATACACTACATCAAATCCTAGTAGAGTGTTCTCTACGGTTGATTGTGGAGTTGCGACTCTACTTCTGAAGAAGTACGGATTTCGCATCCTAAGGCTGATCGGTGAATACCGAGGGAAGAGCTACTTTCTGTGGGTGATTCTAGACTGCATCACTTTCTATCACATATTTAAAGACCCTGTGCATTATACTTAGTGGAGCTCTAAGCAGTCTATAAGTCATCGAGTCTGTAAAAATCTTTATAAGTGATGAAATATAAGTTTTGCCTGAAAGGGATTTTTACTCAAATATTCTTCTTCTTCTTCTTCTTCTTCTTGTTTTGTTTTAGTTTTATTGTGTGGTTTGAAATATTGAATTTGGACTCCATTTATCATGCACACCTAATTATAATTAAGATAAAATTTGGTTAAAAATTGGATATTTGGGTTTAACCCAAGATACAAGTGATTCGATATATCCATACGTTGTCAAATTGGTATCATAACAAGTTACATAACTTATTTTTTTATCTTTAAATTGGGTTCATATGAATAATTTGTGTAATAGGGTTCCTATTTTTAATGGGTCAAATTATTCATATTGGAAAGCTTGAATTAGGTCGGCACTGAAGTCAATTATTGAGAGAGTCTTGCTTGTCTGTGAAAGAGGGTGGACACCACCGAATGTGATTAACAATAATGTCGAAAGTCTTAAAACTATCATTTCTTTGATAGAGGATGATTTTAAATGGAGTAATTTTAACTCCTTCAACTTAAGTGTAATTTCTGGAGCCATCACCCCAAAAGAGTTCTGCCACATCATGACTTGCACCACGTATAAAGAAGTGTGGTATACTCTCCAGCTCACTCACGAGGGTACCAATGCTGTGAAAGCTTCTGAACAACAAAATCTCACCACACAGTTTGAAACTATCACTACGCTCGAATCTAAGTCTTTTGATGATATTATGTATGTTTATCTCATATTATCAATTCCAATTTTAATTTGGGTGAGAGAATTCCTGAGATGAGAGTTGTGAAAAAGATTTTGAGATCCTTTCCATCCAATTTTATCCCCAAATTCATGGTCCTTAATTATATGGAAATTTTAGATACGCTTAGGTTAAACTCGTAAGAAACCTTTGGACTTATGAACTTGATATGTTCCCCAAAACTAAAAACAAAAAGGAAATAGGGGTTTATTTGAAAGTCCAGTCTAAGAAAGAAAAGGTTTTAGATTCTGACTCTATGTTTGATTTTGAGCTTGGTGATCTTGCCTTGTTTTCGAAAATTTCAAAACAATATCAAATTTAACAAAGGAAATAAAAAATTTAAGAAAAATAAAAATATTAATAAGGGCAAGAATGTTTGTGAGAATGATAAAATGAGATGTTATGAATATGAGGGGAAAGGACACAAAGACCATGAGTTTACCACTAGGTTAAAGAGACATAGAAAAGCAAAGCAGCATATAAAGCCAATCTTAGTGATAGTGACATGGAGTTGGTGAATTCCTGGGATGAATCACCATATAAATCGTGTCTTGTGTTCATAGCCAGTCATGTTAGTACTTTGAGTTCATCCCACACCGATAAGGACATTTCTAAATGTGAAAGCCTCGACACTTTATCAAACCATTTTGGAGAGAGTGAGAGTGATGAGAAGAATTTGAGTGAGGGAGAAGGTGGACTTCAATACGCTTATGATGAACTTTACAAAGAGTCTTAGAGAACCAAAAAGCAAAATAGGAGTTTGACTCTTACGATGTTTGATTTAGAGAAGGAGGTGAAATTTTTAAGAGAGCGTGAGGCATTAGTGAAACAACTTGAGAAGTTAAAAGTTTCTTTGCGCGAGAAATTAATTAAGGTTAGTAAGGAGAAGACGAATTTGACCAACCTTATGGCTAGTCTTATGAGAAATCTTCAAGCTTTATTAGAGACTCGAAAGAAACTTAAATCTCGTATGTCCAAACTCAAGACAGATCTCGAATGTTCCCAGGAGGTGAAGGTTACTGTAGAGGATATATCTAAGAAGGTTGGAAAGATGTTCCTTGGTTTTGAATTAGGTTTTAGGGATTTGTAAGGAATAGGTTATGATGATGCATCCACTTCGAATGTCGCACCCGAATCGATTCCCGAGTTTGTGATGTATCCTTATGTGCCTTGACCTAACCCACCAAGGATTCCTAATCCACTAAGGAGACCGCGTCCTAGACATTTTGATAAAGCTAGACCCAAGCCTGGGTATGTTGGTTCCCATTGCAAACAAACAGGTCACCTTAGGGAGTTTTGTTTTAAGCTAGGGAAAATTTTTCACACGCGCATTCCTCGATATGTTCCCACATGAGTTCACACAAATTTTAATGCATGCACTCCCATATATTTTCCTAATCATGCTCCTATACACTATCATAGAGATTTTGAAAGTTTTCGATAGCAAGTAGATTTTTTTAGAACATCGCAAAGTCTGATGGAGGAATTTCAAACAATGTCGACCCCTTTTGAGAACTCCTCTCGAACTAATGATTGAGGCTATGACTTTTATCTAATGTAGGGTGATTATCATGTTCATATCATTTGTCCCTATTTTTATATTATATTTCAATTGTAGTTACATGTTTATAGATGCTTTTATTAGAAAAATCTTTAAAATAAAAAAATAATTTCAGTTTTGTAAGAAAAAAATTGGAAAATTCCCTAATGATTTTACTTTGATAAAAATTTAAAAAAGACAAAGATTTTTGTATTTTATTTTCCCCCATATACGAATGTGAATTTAAGATGTTCGATTCACATCGTCATTCCATCCATTCATGTGACTTTTTCATGGTGTTTTGATAGATGGATTCTTTTATTTAGTGTGCTTAATAATGCATGGCTAGCATTGAGTTGTTCATTGATCACTACTTTCTTTATGGTAGAATCTTTATCACATTTATTGCACATGTGCACAAACTTTCTTGATCATTGTACTTTCCTATCATGTATCGAATACACTGTTCTCATCTCAATAGTATTTAATAATGAACCAAATGTACTAGAGATAAGTTGTGCTTGTAAGAACTATTTCTCGAATTTCCAAAAAGTTATTGTATGTTAAGCAATGGAAAAGGGTCTACGAAAGAGAAAATTCTCTTTGCATTAAAACTCACCACTTGAAAAAGGAGCTTAAAATATTAATGGCACATAAAAACAGAAGTGCCAAGGCCAAATTTATATTTCATTGATGCTTTTCTACATATGAACATTATGATATCTTTAAAAATTTGAGAGTGAATTCTTAAATATGTGAGATTATAAGGTTGTTATAAAGTAGAAGATTAATGTATTTGCACAAAAGTTGCTCTTGAAAAGTATTAAATAGTTTGACGTTACTGATTTGAGAAGCATTTAAATACCTGGCATGTTGCATATGTCAAGTCAATTTCCTTTAAGTTCAACATTCTTACACCTAAGGTTGAAATTGGGTTATTTCTTTGGAAGTATCTCATTGACTTCGTGCGCCTATGTTATGAATTCCTATGTTGATTTTCCATGGAAAATGTTCACATAATTACATTACGCTTTCATGATTCCGATATTTTAATGTTATTCCATGGCGTGATTTTTTGTACCTATATGTACTTTTATACATATACTTTTTTATACTTGTTAAAATTGCAAAATTTTCAAAAATAATTGGTATGCTTCTTCGAAATCTCATCCCATGTGTATCATTGCTTATCTGTGTGAAGTTATTTCATTTAGATTCGGGTGACGCTTCATATTCATGCTTAGTATCTAACTCTTTGTCTATGACAGACAAAAAGGGGGAGAACAAATTAAGGGGGAGTTTATTTTTCTTTAAACTCTTGATACGCATCACAGTATTCTTTCGTTTCATGTGTGCAAGTCACTTCCACATTGAAGAAAAAGTCTATTATGTCATTCTGTGTTGGGTTTGGGAGGTCATTAGTAGAATATTTTCTTGGGGTTTTAATTTAGTTTTCATTTTTTTTTTGTACTGGAATAGCCAAAGGGGGATATTTTTAAGAGCAAGATTTTATAATTGCTCATAGTTTAGATATTTTGGCATATACCGTTACAAACCAAACACTACATCCACATATGCTTCCACGATCTGTGAACACAAGTTAGTGACCAAGAAACGTTTCGAAGTTCAAGTTGTTGAGACCTTCAAGACACTATATGGAGATATATGGTATTTTAGTTATTTGATTATACTCATTCAAATTTATTCTGGGATATTCTATTTTTACTCGAGACATTTTTATAAAAATATTTTTTAAAACGGATTTTTTTTTGTTTTTGATCTCGTTAGAACAAGATGTAGCTCACGTTAGAATGAACTCCTCCGTTCGTTCGAAGGAAGTGTCAATGTTGTTATTGAAATGCTGAAGTCATTAGAACGGACTACTAATGAACTTTAAACAAGTGACCTTTGTTTGTCAGAATTAATTTAGTTGTAAGTTCGTTGGAAGGTCATTTGAATGAACTAGGCCTTATGTTCGAACCAGATTGGATCTTGTTAGAATGAAACATAGATTTTCGTTCGAATGAAGAGTTATTTTCATTCAAATGAGTTCATTGCCTCAAAAATCATGTTTTTCTATAAAAAGTATTCTTTTATACTATTCTACACAACTCTTTTGGCTCAAATCAATTGCCATACCTGCACCAAAAGTTTTCTTTCTTTTGTTTCACATAAACACGTCCAAATCATAATTCCTAAATATATTTTGTTGTGTTTTATCAAACCAACTTACATACACTACATTAAATCCTAGTAGAGATTTCTCCACAAGTAATTATGGAGTTGAGACTCTATTATTGAAGAAGAAAGGATTCCGCATCCTGGGGTTGATTAATGGATACCGAGGGAAGAGCTGCTTCCTATGGGTGGTGTTGGACTTCATCAATTTATGTCAAAGATTTGAATACTATTATTTATACTTAGAGGATTTCTATGTAGTTTTTAATTCATCAAGTCTGTCAAAATCTTTAACAGTGCTGAAATATAGGTTTTGTTCGAAAGGTATTTTTCCTCAAATATTCTTCTTTTTGTTGGTTTGTTTTGGTTTGATTGTGTGGTTTGGAATATTTAATTTGGACTCCATTTTTCATGAACACCTAATCATAATAAAGATAAAAATTGGATCTTTGTGTGTGTAACTCAAGATACAAGTGATTCCATATAGCTCTGGATTTTCAAGATTCATAAATGCTTACGAGTTGGTTCACTACCAATTACGAGTTACTTTGTGCCACCAATTGTTGTGCACCTAGTGATAGTGCTAATTCCAATCCTATGACAAGGGCTTCGGAATCAGCTTTATTGTTATAGGACTTAAAGTAGAACCTAAGGGGATACTTTATGTCTACACCATCAGGTGTGTTGATGATGACTCATGCTCCGCTGCCATTAGCACATGATGATTTGTCTACAAACAGGTGCCACACGACAAGTTCATTTTTAAAATTGGCTTTGACTAAACATCCATCTTCGAACATATTTTCATATACTCCAAATCACGAGACCTCTCTTTCTTATGAGTTGATGAACTATGTTTGTCACTTAACTGTTCGGATGAATTTGTTGTTGAACTCTCTTCCATGAAAGTCTTCTCGACTGTCTTTATTGCTAAGCTTTTTTCTGTAGAAGTTTCCTCTATTGTCTTTTCTAAGGATCTCTCTTCTATATAAGTCTACTCAACGGTCTTCTCCTCGCAGGTAAATTCTGCTATAAAGTTGGCCACTACATGGCCTTTAATTATCGTTCTAGGTTTATACAATATGTCGTACTGTCCTACTTATACAACCCAAGCTATTGGTCTGCCTGATTTACTAGGTTTGTTAATAGCTTATCATAGAGGAAGGTCTGTATAAATGAAAATTGTATGTGCTTATAAATATGACTTCATTCTTAGGTAAAATTCAATCAAAGACAACACTAACTTCGCCAACCTAGGGTACCAGATTTCAGATCCACGGTATGACTTGCTAGTATAGTAGATGGGATTTTACACTCCGCCTTCTTTTTGAACCAACACCGAACCGACTGTCAACTCTGATACTTCCAGGTACAAGTAGATATTTTCATCCAGTACTGGCCTTGACAATAAATGCATAGATCCTAAGTACCTCTTCAATTATAGGAAGGTTGTTTCACACTTGTCATTCCACTCAAAGGTCTTTCTAAGCACCTTAAGAATTGATGACATTTATCCATGGATCTTAATACAAGATGGTTCGATGTGGCCACTTATCCTATCAACATATGTATCTCCTATTTTCTTTTAGGAGGCTATATGTTGATCAATGACTAGATCTTATCAGGGTTGACCTTTATTTCCTTTTTATTGATGATGAAGCCTAGAAACTTTACTTTACAAGCTCCAAAGACACATTAAGCTAGATTCGACTTTATTTTGCGCTTCTCCAAGAAGTCAAATGTTTGGCTAATATCATTAATGTGATTAGATGCCTTCTTGCTCTCTATCAAGATATCATACATGTATAATTCCATGGTCTTACGAGTCTGCTCTTCGAAGACTTTCTTCATTAACCTCTAATACTTCCACTGTAATAGTAAGTACCTCAGTTAGTAATGAATGAGGTATTCTCTGTGTTTTTAGGTTTCATCCTGATCTAGTTATATCTCAATTATGCAACCATAAAACTAAGCATCCCGTGTCCAGTAGTTATGTTAACAATATGATCAATCTTGGGCAAAGGATAAAGGTCCCTGGGGTAGGCTCTGTTAAGGTCAGTAAAGTCGATGCACATGCGCCACTTATCACTCTTCTTCGAAAACCATAATAATGTTTATAAGATATTCTGGGTACTTAATATCCTCTATGAAATTTTCCTTTTTAACTTATCAACCTCCTTTTAGATGGCTATATTCTTCTCGTGGCTAAACACAAGGGGCTTCTATTTTACAGGCTTCATATCCTTCATTATACCTAGCTCGTGGAAAAGGAACTCTGGATCTATCCTTAGCATATCTTCATGGCTTCACACAAACATTCTCTTCCTCTGCCTCAAAAATCAGTCAGTTCCTACTTAAAGGTATGATCCAGTATAAACCGTCCTCTTCGAGTTCCCGTTATCCAAAATCACTAATTCAACCTTCTTTACAACCTCGTCTTTGACCAATTTATCTTCACATCAAAGATATAAATTCTCGATATGATAAGTAGTGGTCATTATTTTTTTCTCTTCCTGCTCTGTGGAGGTATAGTAGCATTCACGTGATTCTACTTGATTACCCACGTGATTCTACTTGATCACCCTTGACTACACTAACTCTATAGTGTGTGAGGAATTTCAAACATTGATGGATGGTGGAAGGCACAACTTTAAACTTCTTCAGGCCGGCCCTGTCGAATATAATGTTATAGGTTTAATAAAAGTTCTCGTTAAGGATGAAGAAATATATTATCTCTATTTGGTAGGTAGGACATGTGCCAATGATAACATCGAGATCGATTGTTCCCGGGGGAATACTTTTTCTCTTAAAAAATTGATGATAGGTCTATGGTATGCCTCCAACTTCTTATCCTTTAACCTCAACTTCTTAAAACAGTTGTAGAACATAACATCTATAGAATTTCCATAATCTACCAGAATCTTCGTTATTCAAATTTTATGAACCATCATGGTTTTGTGGATAAATTATACCTAACAAGTTATCTTTTGAAAAAAAAATAATGAGATGATCTTTGTTTACCTTTCTAGGAAGAAACTCTACAGCTCAACCAGTTTGACCTCCCTGACACGAGTACACGCCTTTGCCTCGTTAAGGTAGGCTTTCCTCTTAAATGGTCCATCTCCACAATCAACGTCACCTCCAGCTATAAAATGATAATGGAACGGAATTATTCTAATATTGTTCGTAGTCTCTTTAGGCTTCTTAGGGAGATCTGGATCAGTTTCTGAGTCCTCGTCTTTGCCCATTTTCTTCTCGTCCATCTTTTTGAAAGGGACTTAGATCGTCTCCTTAGTTTCTGTTCATCCTTTTAGTTTGATTGGTCACCTTTATCAATATACTTTGCTAACTTGCCTCATCTAATCAAATTCCTAATCTCGTTGTTCAAAGTCAGGCAACCATTGGTGTTGTGGTCGTGATCCATATGGAATTCACATTATTTTCTCTTATCCCTCTGATTTGACGAAGCTTTCAATTTACTTGTCCATTTCAGGTCACTACTTCCTCGTATCTCATCGAGGATGTGGTGCACACCTATGGTAAGCGGGGTGTACTCATTGTACTTCTTTGGACTATCTAACTTTTTATCTTCCTTAAACATTTCTTCTTTTTCGAGCTCTTTCCAACATTGAAATTAGCGTGGCATAAGTCTTTTGCATCTATCACTTCTTTAGCATTCATAATTATTATATCCTTGGCAAAAGGCTTTGTCATTATGCTCAATGGCTCCTTAGCTAACGCCCAATATAATTCCCAGGCAATAAACCACTCATTATCATCCTGGTCGCTATCTTCTCATCATATCCAATTACTTTATGCTTCTCAGTATTAAAGTGTGTGATAAACTCCCTCATCATTTCATTAGTTTTCTAACGGATACTTAACAAATGGGCCACCCTCTTTCCAGGCTTTGTACTGAAATAAAAATTGTTAACGAAGAGAATGGATGGCTATTGGAAGTTTGAGATATTCCTTCTTGGTAAAATGTTATACCAAATTGAATTTATTCGGTGATGGTAATGGAGAATGCCCACGTGCAGACTTGTCATCGTATTTGGAAGTGATGATAGGCGATTTGAATTTAACGGGCATTGGATAACCCATAAGGATTTTATGAACGGTGATACTTGAATGAAACCCATCTACAAAGGGTTTTTTGTCTTTACAATCTCACCCAAATGATCCTCTAGGCATTGAATAGACCTATTCTAGGGTTGTTCCTCCTTTTCACCCTTAACCATCACTATCTTTTATGCTCGGCCTCGGCTTTCAGTCGAGCTCTCTTCCGAAGAAGTCTGCTCAGCTCTAGCCGATCCTCGTACACTTAGTTTTGATCTAGTTAAGCATTCAACCCTTCTGGTCTTCATTCTTCTATATTCTTCTCCGTATTCCCCCGTCTCCTTGGATTTCTATACTAATGGGTCCTCGTAGATCTTGGTCCCAGTCGATCAAAGGCAAACCCTCGTTGGGCCTTTTTAAAATGCTTGGTCGTTTTATGGAATAGGTATATTCATCATCATATCCACCTAATCTGATGGTGGATGTTTCCCCCGGTTGATAGGATATGCCATCGCATTTTGATTCAGAATATTTGGACCGATTACCTGCTCCTTTCGAACCCAAATCCAACTGTTTAGGATTTTCCACAGCCCTTTCGTGATGCGACTATCTCCTATCACTGTATGGGGTTGGATGAGGCATCTCTCTCCTTCTACCTGAGATTTAACCCTTACTGGGGTAACTAGATTCCCTTCGGCATTATTTTGCCCTGCCAGAATACTTTGCGTCAGCTATTTGATGCTATCTTGCATAGCCTCTTGGCCTTTAGCGAAGCTTTATAATATTCCCTACATATCTCCCATACCTACAGGTGTAGAATAAAGGACCCCCTCAGCGGATCGACTGCTTTTCGGGTTTTCGCCCATGTTTATAGAATGTGTAGAAAAATAGAGTACGAAAGTTGGGATAACAGAAGTTATAGAAAAAGCAGATTTAAAGTAAAGAAAACTAAATTCGAAAGTGAATTTTAAGAATTGAAAGGAATTTACAGATTAATAGACTCTAACCCAACGAAACACAGATGAATCGAATTGAGATTCACTCTTTTCTCAAAATTGGATATCCTCGAGTTTCAAAAATCAACCATTGTGGAAAGAGATATAATCAACAATGGTGACAATCTGTTATCGTCTAAAACTAGTATACAGATTTAGTCTTAACAAATGTACACTAACTATAAATAATAACAGATAAAGAGATATAATCATAGAAAAACTAATCTAGAGCAAACAAGAGTTAATTAGACCTAACCCACTGAACTTTGCCACCACTTCTATTGATTTTTACAATCCCCCCTATTTTGAAAACGGTCACAATTAACCCCCTATCGTCTAACTTCATTAATTTTTAACAAAAACCTTAGTCATATGCATGGCACATGACCTTAAGTAAGGGCATTTTTGTTTAAACCTAAAGTTTTTTAATAAAATCTTTAAATAACAGCAAAAAAACTATTATTAAAATATAAATAAAACGTGGAAAAAGTTTACATAATTTTTAAAACATTTTGAAAATACGAATATATATTTAAAATTAAAAACAATATATTTAAAATCTGTAAAACTCTAAAAAATTATTTCCCACAAAATAATTATTATTTATAGCAATAAAAAATGATTTTCATCAATATAAATTATTTTCAGCAGATAATAAATGATTTTTAACATTCAAAATTCTTAAAAAATAACTTAAAAAAATATATATAAAATAATAATATTTACTGGAAAACATAGTAAAATACCAAAATAACATTAAAAAATATTGGAGTTCCTAAAAAAATAATAAATCATTTCCAGTAAATAAAAATTACTTCCAGAATAAAAAAAATAATTTTCATCAATATAAAATTATTTCTAGCAAATAAAAAAACATTTCCAATAAATAAAAAATGATTTTAGCAAGAAAATAATTTCCAACACAAATAAATTACTTTCAACAATAAAAAATGATTATAAGCATATAAAAAATTACTTTTAGCAAATAACAAATAATTTTCAGTAATATAAACTTATTTCCTACACATAAAAATTATTTTCTGCAAATAATAAATTATATTCGACAATAATAAATTTTCTCCATCAAATAAAAAATGATTTCGAACAATAAAAAATAATTTTCAGCATTATAAATTATTTCCAACCAAATTTCTAAACAAAATAAAAAAATACATAAAAAGTAGAAAAGTATTCCAAAACTCCAAAACATTAACCCTCAAAAAATAAAAAATAAATATTTCAAAAATAAAAAGGAATTTCCGACAAATAAAAATTATTTCAAGAAATAAAAAAAAGATTTTTTTAATATAATTTTTTTTCAAGCATATACAAAATGATTTTCAGCAAATAAAAATAACTTTTAGCAATAATAAAAAAAGTAGAAAAAACATGTTTCAACAAAAAACATTCTAACCTTACTACTAAAACTGAAAAAATGAAATTTAAAAAAAAACATTGCCACCATTGAAGATCCATTACAAAGAAATGGAAAGAGAAAGAATAGGGCAGGGGGAATAGGGGACGAGAGCGGGATAAGGGGGAGGGGGAAGGCAGGGACTTAGGAGGGGGGAGGGGCAGGGGCATGTTGGGGTGGGGAAAGGGGAGGGACATGGGTGGGTGGGGGTGGGCTATAAAAGGGCGGGGTGGTTGGATAGTGAGAAGGGGGTAGGGGGCTGCGATGGGGGTTGGGGGGGGGGGAGAGAGAAGAATAAGGAGAAGAAAAAGAAAGAGAGGAGAAAGACAGAGAAGAGTTAGGATTTCAAAATGGGTCAAAATGACCAAAATACCTTTTAAGAAGTCATGTGCCATACACATGACTAACGTTTCCCCCCAAATTTTGATGGCGTTAGACGGTAGGGGGTTAATTGCAGTCGTTTTCAAAGTTAGGGGGTGAATTGAAAATTTTGAAAGAAGTGGTGGCAAATGGTTGGGGGTCATAGTTCAGGGGGTCTAAGTGTAATTAACCTGACAAACAATATATATATAAATATATATAAAGAGAGAGAGAGAGAGAGAGAGAGAGAGAACCCAGGTTTACGTTGTTCGACCCAAAGAGGTGCTTACGTCCACATGTACAGGTGTCTAATGTATTGATTCAATAGGCAAAAGCCATGGATGAATCGAAATTACAAGCTCTCAAGTTTACTCTAGACTTGGATCACATAACATTATGAAAATCATATCTCGATCCCTTTAGAATGAGGGATTGTGTGTTATTTATAGACTTTTATAAGATAGTGAATATACATGCAAGTGGTAGAATAACCATAAAGTTTGTTATAAATCACATGGAGGAATATTTTCATATCTCCCCCACTTAAGGTGTGCTTTTGACGTAATCCAATCGCACATTACATGCTTGCTTTGATGGAGTTACATAAGAGTGTTAAACTACTGTGAGCTGACTTGACTAAACTCACTGTCCGTTATTCTGGGGCCGACTATAATTGCCTTCGTTGACCAGTTTGGTAGATAAGTAAACCTCTTTTTGGGGAGAAACGAATCTAGCTGTCATCTTCTGATTGGTCCATAAGCTATACCATATTCATGGTATTACACTTCATACCAAATAAAACTAGAGAAAAGGAGTTTTCTTCCCTTGTGGATTAAAAACTATATTTACATAATTTCCTTCCTTCAAATTTTCCTCCCTTTCTACCAAACGGACTTTTATCTCCTTTTTATGCATTTTGAATTTGAAAATTATAAGAAGAAAAACATAGAATCAAATGATCAATCCATTCATTTATAAAAATAAGGTTGTGATGATAAACACGCAAAGTTAGGGGGTGACTTTGAATTGAGGACGAGTTTGTATTTAATGATAGTGTAATATTAACTACTTTAAATTTTCACTTACTTGCTTAATTTTGGCGAACTAGGAATTTCTAAAGCGCTACCCATCTTGAACAATAATTTCTAACTGAAAATGTATTTTTAAAATACGAAAATTCAATGGAATTTAAAAAAAAACATCGTTAATCTGTATCAATAATATGGATCAATTACATAATTTTAACGTGAATATAAGATTATAAAGTACAAATGTCAAAAATACACCTTTGAAATTAGACATAGAGCTATGAGTTTTGGTCTAAATTTAAAATGTAAATAATTTGGTAAAAATGTAAGTAGGCAACAAAATTTTAAAAAAAAATACTCCTAAGCGTGAATATATCGTTGTCCTAAAAAACAGTAGATGCCCCCATCCACATACATGTAGTTAATATATAATGAAGCCTGGCCCACGATATATTACAATTATGAAATAAAACTAATGATACAAATTAATAACTCTACTAATGGCAAGCCATCATAAACGAAGGAATGGAGGTGTGTTTGGAAGAATATTGTAAGGGGAAGTGAAAGAATTTTGATGATAAAAATGGTGGAGATAGGCCCTTTATATAAGCACAACCATGGTTGTTACTAAGACTCGTGGATTTATCTTAACAGCATATCTCAATCAACATGTATGTTGTCCAAAATGACGGTTCATTAACGTCACTAATGGTTATCACCCAAAAATTAAGGCGTGAACCCGAATCGACACGAACTACAATACTAAACAGTATCGAACTGCACAAAAACACACCTAGTATCAAGCTCACCAACCAACCTCCATGGCTCATGGGCTGAGTTCTAAGTTCACCCTCAAACCACACCATTTCTCCTAGCAAACGTGTTCGCGCATGGGCACATGTCACGCGAGTGACAAGTCAAGATGGTGCTTCGCACCACCTTATGACACATCACTCATTGGATGGTGCTATGAAACACACAAAGGATGATGGTGCATGATCATACACCACACATATAACAAGTTATTTTATATAATACATGTCTTTATTAACTCTACTAACTTTTGATGTCATTCCTATGTGGGTCAAAGTTCTGACATACAACCTTTCATATTCCTTAAAAATTTTACAACTTCCATACACTGGAGTTTGTACATATATGATTATGTAAATAATAATACAATTTTATTCTGTAAATGTGGTGACAATTATATTCAACACAAGTTCACAAGAAAAGACAATCACCAAAGCAAATAAAGAATGTAACGAATGCCAATCACACAACACAGTATGTACGTGGTTCATCAAGAATACCTACGTCCACGGTGGTGCTCTCAATATTATTTCCCGATACTCCGGGGAGTGTTTTTCAGAAAATACAATACATGCCTTTTGCCCCAGGCCTAGGGCTTGTTATATACATGTTTTTTCTAGGGTAGTGGGGGTGTTGGACTCCCTCACGTTAGTCCTTCACTTCCTAGAATATCTCTCTATGAGATTTTAGGAATAGACTAAGTCGTAATTGGTTCTTGTAGGGAAGCGAGGCCTCAAGACTTCGCCTTTTTTGGGTTATTCGTCTGGGCCCGCGGTGAAAAATTGAGGTACCCACAGTAAAATATCAAAATATCCAATAATCCCCCATCATTTTCAGAATAAAATATTAAAAAATGGAGTACATATTGGGGAAATGCATAGATGGAAGTATTTCACGATTTGAACTTTCATTTAGTGAATATCCCATAAATTTGATCGAAGAGCATAATAGAATACATCCTTGAACTAGTAATCCATGAAGAAAACTTGGATTCACATCACACATCGATCCATAGCTTCTTGTATGTATCATATATATTTGCAACACTTTTAATGTCTTTGTTTTAGTATCTTAATTTCATAAGTTCTCCGAGATGAGCCCTTTGTTGCATGGGAAGAGGCACCACTTCCACACTTATTTAATTAGGATTATTTGAGATATCTCTATATTTACAACACTTCAACGGAAAGATGTTATAATGCTATTAAAAGAAAACGATCAACCTCCTACTTTACACATTATGGATTCTAAACACTTAGTCCTTAGGATGTTGATAAGTAATTATGTTCTTTTTATCACGAATGGAGTTTACTTTACTCATTCTACTTGAGTCGTGAAAATAACATGTCAAGTCGAGTTTCCAAAAAGGGTGATCGGATTCAATCCCATCCTTATCGATGTTTTTTCAAACCATTTTTAAAGTCATTTGGTAAGAGTAATTTAAGTTGAGTTTCCACCAAGAGAGATCAAGAGTTGGGATTCAATCCTAACCCAATCGATTTTTTCACACCATTTTAAAGGTGTTTTATAAGAGAATCCATCAAATTTTAATTAGATTTCACATAATTCACAGTTATTACATCGTCTATAATCAATTATCTAACATAACTATGTCTAAGTCTAATGGGTGTGGATTTCCCATTGTACAATTTGATATAAGCATGTGCCAGTCTTAACTCACTATCAAAATATAAATATATAGGAGCCATTGACTTCTTCCAAATGAAATTTCTAATAAATAACCCCGTAACCACTTTGCCTCTTTACCCCATGAGGTTAAATCCACATATTCCAATGCCATTGTAGCATTAGTTATACATGTTATTTAATTGGATCACTAATAAATAACTCTTCCATTAGGAGTAAAAATTTGTTCGCTAGTGGATGAATGTTCCTATTGGTTAGTAATCCAACTAGCATCATAATATCATTCGAAGAACGAAAGATATCCATAATAATATAATAGATAAACTAAGGTACCCTTTTAATACGTAAATCTTCTATGAACCACATGCCAATGAGCCATTACGCTAAAAACTAAAAATGGACACGATAAGGCGGTCATGGTCCAAGATTGGAACTGTACAATATTGACCATGACCCAATCTATGACCCCACCCAAGGGTGATCTATACAAGTCATTGGTCATGATCATGAGACGTGACTCTACCATGACCCTTTTCGTGGGAAAAAATGGTGCCAAATTGGTCACATTTCTGGTCACGGTCCAAAATCATAACCATCACTTTATGACCGTGACCAATATGGGTACAATTTGGTCAGAGTCTTGGTTCATGACATTTATCTATGATGACATTGAAATGAAAAATTGTCCCACCATCTTGATCATGGTTTGGAACTGTGACCACATTCTAGGACTTAATTAGGGGTCACAATTATGGACTGTGACAAATTATTTTATTTCAAACTAGTCACGGACTGTGACCCCCTTCAAGTGCAAATAAAACATGTTAGGGATTATTTCCTTTATTCTCACTATTTCTCTCTCTCTCTCTCTCTCTATATATATATATATATATATATATGTGTGTGTGTGTGTGTGTGTGTGTGTGTACATGAAATACACCATCATTGTTCGAGCTCCACCACCACCATCTACCTATAATAGTCAGGTCTCTCTATCCCCCCCTCTCTATTGTATATGTATATGAATGCATATGTGTATGTATATGTATATTTCGGTATGTCGATGTATCTATATGCACATAAAGAAATATACATATACATAGTTTGAACACAAGATTTTATCGCCAACTTACATTTATTTAGATTTTGAAAAAGTGAGTGAAGGGAACAATATTTCTAACAAGGTTTGGAGGAAAAATAGTACTAATGAAGTTTATAAATATAACATGTAGTGGTACGCATTTTTTTTTATATAAATGAGCCTTTAATTTATACGGTTAATAGTTGGATTAGGATAAATTAATGATAATTCTCATGCTAAATTTATGCAATTTGGAAATTTATATTGCGTATAATTAAATTTGTAATAATTGATATAATGCACATGTTATATTTATACTCTTTGATTTGCATGTTGAACATTCATGTATAAATATCTAATTTGTATTAAGTTAATGGGATATGAAAATTAATTAACTATGAATTAATATGTTATTGTTTACTTAATGGAAACCTTTATGATTTGAAGACTCAAACTATGAATTTATAATATCAACATGTTAAATGTAATTTCAATTGGACTACGGACTTATATATTCTTATAATAGTAATGCAACTGGTTGTTCAATAATATGTTACTTAGCCCTAATTACAAATGGCGTAAAGTTACTTACCCTTAATTTTCAATCATGTGAATAATACTGATCTAGTTAATTATCAAATATTTATTTATTCTTTTCCCATGGAAATGCTACAGTAGGATTTGTTAACATTTTTTTTATTATTGCTATGTAATTTTGTTAACATCATTTCTTCCATGTTCGCATGTGATTGAAGCTCATCTAATTCTACTTAATTTCTTTATTCAGGTATTTTTACTCACCTTTTCTTTTACGTAAGATAGGACTATATATATATATATATATATATAACTGTTCTAAAAAACCCGCCTAGGCTCCGCCTAGGCTTAAGGCTTGGGAGAAACGCCTCGCCTTACGCTTTGCACGCCTTATTCTTGGTAAAATCCTTACGGCGCACTTTTTTCTAAAAACAACAATGCCTTAGTGAAACGATGTCGCATTTTAAAGAATTTGTTTACAACCCGGACCATTATCTTATCCAAAATAATCAGATAGTATTTTAATTTTCATATATTCAGACATATTTTTATGATATGTGCAATTTTTGTATGGTTAAAATCACCTCGAACCACTGCTAGAAATCTCCTCAACATCTCCTCCGGAACCGGGGAAAATAATTACCCCCGATTAGAGCGTACCCAAAATATGCTATGGGTATTGTACTTCTAAACCTATCCTTTCCTAGACGACAAAATCTAGGCGACGTCTGAAATGAAACAAGAGCAATTGTTATCAGAACGCCAATCAAGTGAATATACTTCACAGAAGAAAACAACGCAATGAACACAACAGTCCTATTTGTAGGGCTTTATGTCAAGAACGTTAACGGAAGAATGCATAAAGCTCGCACAGATCCTAAGGACTCTAGAACCTGATGCTCTGATACCATCTGTAACACCCCGCCTAAAATAATAACGGGTGGCCAGCCCTATACTATATTAAATCAGGAATTTCAGATGGTCCAGTCTCAACATCAACTATCGGTACTATATAATATAGGACTAACTACCCGATATCATATAAGCGAGATGTTAAGTAAATTAAAACATGCAACATAACACAACCCAACACTACGAAATTTCTAATAAATAAGAGAGGGATGCAAGAAGCACTATAAGAAATGAAAGGAATCACTATACATGAATATGCCATAAATAAATAAACCCGAATAAGCTGTCGGGTCACAGCAAATACAATAACTGAAGGGAATAAATATAAACATGTAAGTAAATATCCCTTGGGTACAAACCCGATATACAACATGAATCCTACCTAGAGTTTTAAAGAAGTAGGAAGCGACTATGTGAAACATCCCGCAACAGTCCGCACCTGTCACGGCTCCCAAGACTCAGGATAGAAAGTCATCCGGCATCCATGCGGTAGGATACCTGTGATAATATATATATACAAGGAGGAGAGAAAAGGTAAACGGGTCAGAGCCCCGAATGTGTAAAATATTTAGCAAGTGTGTTAACCGTGCATAATAAATACCGGTGTACTTAATTTCATAAATAAGTGAGACCGCACTCTCGTGGAATCCCAACTCACCTCTCATCTAAAGGCGCACACCTATTCGCGTCCTCAAATTTTTTCGTTAAATTACCCTCATTGATTTTAGGACAACCTAACTTATTAGGTCTAGCCTATATCCACGAGAACTACCTTCCCGTCATAATCTAAGGATCCACCCGTGCTAATCCTATTAGATTATGATTACAACAATTTTGCCATAAAAGGCTTAATGAATTCCGATTAATAATCTCATGAATTATAATTATCATAATTCTTAGAACATTTCCCTTATACATATACATACATACATATATATATATATATATATATATATATATATATATATATAGGCTAAAAGCGTAAGGATTAATATACTTAATAACATGCACATGGAATATTGGCAAGACTTCTCTCTAATCCCAAAATTGTACTACGTTTCGTGCGTGGGGAGTCTCGCAAAGCGAAATCCAAACAAGGAACCGCCCCGTTACACTACTCCTGACAAGGTCAAGATCAGAGATCCGAGATGCCAACTATGGAATTACTTCTCTCAAATCTCGACATGGCACTGCGTTTCGTGCGTGGGGAGTCTCGCAAAGCGAAATCCAAACAAGAAACCGCCCCGTTACACTACTCCTGGGCAATGTTGATCCTAGAGATCCATAATCCTCAACATACAAGTATATACTAACATTACTATTAAACTATAACTCCTAAAGAAAGAAAGAAGAAAAGAAAAGAAAGAAAACAAATAAGATAAAATAAAAGAACCTCCAATAATATCCTTGGGATGATGTAACCGAATAATACCTTATGTGCGATACATCAACCCCCATCAATCTAGCACACCATAATCATCTAAGATGTACTTCATAAAAGTCCATATCCTTTCATCTATAGGATATATATAAATATATATATATATATATATATATAGGTATTTTATTTTTAACCGTATATATATATCATCATCAATCCAATAGCCAAGTGTACATACTACATATGATGTACAAGGCCATGCACATAATATACCCAGATATATATATCGCCGATAAACTGCATCAGTGCTATCATCTTCCCAGTGCCCGGCTCACGTAGCAATACTGGGGCCACCATGGTGGAACTAAACGACACCCATCTCGTGGTAAACACATGCACACGACGTCCCGGGAAGCGGTCATAGTTCCAACCGGCAATGAGACGAAACATACCCACCACGTCTCATCCCAAAAATATATATCTATATGTATAATAATCACAAGGGACGACTATGACCTGGGGAATATCCACACCCTGCATTATATGCCAGGATGCTCACCCTCTACGCGCGCAACTTCCCAATGATAGCATGAACGGGGTATGCTTAACCAAATAAGTATATGTATTATTCACATGCACAATATATATACATCCATATGATCCAATTATAGGATCAAATAATAAACCACCATATACGGTTTAAGTATCCATACCATGTATGTTCATAACATAAATATATCCATACATTTATATACATACGGATATATATCAACACATATACACATATCCTTATATCTATATATGATAAACTAATTCTCGTTCATATGCATAAGATATATATATATACCTGGCTATAAGTATACATAGTCCTTAATATACAAGCCGTCACCACAATTTCTTTAATTTACCTCGATACGTGAATATAATCCCATACTTGAAACATATTCAATCATCTTCCTATGATGAGTAGTCTCCCAAAACCATATGTTGATATCTATACATATACATTCAACATTAGGGTTATCACCCAAGAATTTGTGTAGAAATCCATCACTACACCTTTCACCTCTAAATGTGAAAGTACATAATTATCTTTAGTACTATCTAACCATAGGCATTAACAGGACTTCGTAGTCTAAAACCT
Source organism: Sambucus nigra (assembly GCA_949130495.1). Taxonomy (NCBI): domain Eukaryota; kingdom Viridiplantae; phylum Streptophyta; class Magnoliopsida; order Dipsacales; family Adoxaceae; genus Sambucus; species Sambucus nigra. The sequence continues at coordinate 86,689,550 of OX422215.1, read as the reverse complement.
CAATTTATTCCAACCTCATTTCAAGTATTGGAATCTCAATGGCCATATCCCCATAATTGCGTATAAACTATCCTAACTAGAATTTACGCTACCGCTTATCCTAGTCGATAGTACACCCGCAAGCTGTTTCCCACTTTTACCTATGGTTCAATTGTATTTTATGAATCCTTACCCCTATCGGGTTATCATTTATTTCTTAGTCTAAATATTTCTAAGGATAGGAGACCTCTCACTCTCTACGAGTTCTCAACCTCGAACATATATATATATATATACCCTTATCTATAATTGGTAAATTCCAACCTCAAAGAGCTTCCCCCCCCCCCCCCCCCCCAATATCCATATATAACTCCAATACGTACATGGGTACATTTCTCCCAAGTTACCCTAAGGGGTCCCCAAATCCCAATATGTGAGAAACTCCTTATATGACTCCAAGAATATATCTTTCACATCCTAAGAGAAAGCCCCCAAATCAATAAACCCAACCAAAAAGGGTTTGAAATCATTATGGAGAAAATACTTCAAAATGCACTGTTTCCGAATCGATTCGGCCTCCCAAGCGAATCGATTCGGGTCCAAAGACCTGGGCTTCTGCAATAGGCCGAATCGATTCGGCTTGGGGTCCGAATCGATTCGGTCAATGCAGACCTGCCATTTTACCAAACCGAATCGATTCGCTTGAGGGGGCGAATCGATTCGGACCTGCAATTTTTGAAGGTTTCATCTGTTTCTTCAAAACCTACGAATTCTAAACCCTAAATTTCTCATTCCAACCCCCAAACCTTCATCAAATCATGATTTTAAGCCCATTAACCAACCCAAAGTTGATCCCAATCATTTCTATGTCATTAATTCTCAATTTAAACATTGATTTCAATATTAAACCTAAAAATCTAGGTTTTTTTATATTTATACCCAAAAATCCATTTCTTTAACCCACAAATTATGAAATGAAATACACAAATAGCTATTTAGCAAGATTAAACACTTGCCTCAGATTTGTAGAGGTTGGATTGTCCTCGATGTCGCGGTTGGGCCAGGAATCTCCAAGATTTCTTCCTCTCTCTCTCCCTTTTCTTCTTCTTCTTCTTTCCCTTTTCTTTCTCTCTTTTCTCAAATGAGAAGGCTTCATCCGTAAGCCTCCAAATCCTTTAAAACAACAAACCCAGTTTTAAATGTTAATACACACTTTAAATGACTCGTTGACTCCAATTCAAGTCAAAACAACTTAAAAACATTCCGGAGCCGAAATAAGACCCAATGACAGTCATTTTGACTATCTCGACCCTTCCGGGATCGATGGTACCCTCAAAAATATCATCCGGAATACTTTGAAATGTCCTCTATTTTTGGACTTAAATTTCCAAATTTTAAAATTCTCCAATTTAATTAAATTTAATTTTCCAAAATTAAATTTCTGAGTCTCCAAAAGTCGAGGGTGTTACAATCTTCCCCCCTTATAAGAATTTCGTCCGCGAAATTTAAGACATGCCTAGGACGTCAATATCATCTAGTCCTTACATCAATCCTCAAGATCACTATGCCGATCCTTTCTAGTTCTCACGTCGAACCATATAGCCTTTAAAACAAACTAACTACTCAGGGCGCCCATACACCCCGTACCCGAGTTTCCACTCGTAAAGTCCTAATCAGGCTCAATTAGCCTCAAATTGTAAGATAACCCTCGGTAACATAATCTATAACAATATACTAAATATATAAAAGTTTGAAAATTTCCACTGGTTGAACTCTCCTCAATTCCTGACGCTAGCCACCTTCGTGCGGGGGAGGTCTCGCAAGAGAAATCCAAACAAGGAACCCTCCCAATACACTACTGTGTAGCTAGGTCGGGGATTGAGATTAGTTGAACCAGGGTTAAGGTTTTATAAAAAAAAAAGATTTTCTCATATTTCAGATATTGCCCGAGGGCCTATACAATAATACAATATAAATATATTCCGCGTCTTTCGACACGCCAAACAAACACCTTATGTTTAAGACACAAGGCCTCAACAAATACAATACTCTAGCCAATATCTAGTTCTCAAAATTAGCACAACTATGAGCTAAATTATCCGCTCAACATACCCCTACTAAACTTTAAATCTCTCAACTCTAGAACTTCTTCACATACATTAACGTCTTTCCACAATATAAGTCTCCCCTCTTAGGCGCACTATAATCACATGCCATACCTACCCATAAGACAATAGTCTTATAGTCACTATTCAGCGAACCTTAACATTCCTCACCTCCGGAATTCATTATTATATCTCTCGACGTTCCCGGTATCGCACAAAGTATGACTTAAACCCAAAGAAAGGTATTCTACCTTATACTTCCATAATCTAATGGTTTCACCTCATCCAAGGATCTCAATTCAGGGTCCTCAACTCCTTCCAGGAAAATCATTATCCCTAAGCCTATTTCTCCATAAGAGAAACATCTTCCTCAAAATCCTTCCTAACCATATTGAAGGGCAAGGCGCGATTGCAACTGTCGGAAACTCCTTCAGTTCTACATAACGAAACTTAGTCTCCAAAGGCATTCTCCCTCATCTTAGAAGGCGATACTCCTAATATTGGGACAACTACACCAACCTCACCTCGGTAAAAGTCACCAACATTAGGTTCCCTAACTAAGGTTAACAGATTTCTCAACCTAAACCTCCTAAGGACTACACTAACCTCTCCTCAGACTTACTTTACTAAGTCCAAGGTTCACTATTCGAGTAAATTTTCTTTCTTACTCAACTGCCGATAAATCACCTCGAACCACTGCTAGAAATCTCCTCAACATCTCCTCCGGAACCGGGGAAAACAATTACCCCTGATTAGAGCGTACCCAAAATATGCTATGGGTATTGTACTTCTAAACCTATCCTTTCCTAGACGACAAAATCTAGGCGACGTCTGAAATGAAACAAGAGCAATTGTTATCAGAACGCCAATCAAGTGAATATACTTCATAGAAGAAAACAACGCAATGAACACAACAATCCTAGTTGTAGGGCTTTATATCAAGAATGTTAAAGGAAGAATGCATAAAGCTCGCACAGATCCTAAGGACTCTAGAACCTGATGCTCTGATACCATCTGTAACACCCCGCCTAAAATAATAACGGGTGGCCAGCCCTATACTATATTAAATCAGGAATTTGAGATGGTCCAGTCTCAACATCAACTATCGGTACTATATAATATAGGACTAACTACCCGATATCATATAAGCGAGATGTTAAGTAAATTAAAACATGCAACATAACACAACCCAACACTACAAAATTTCTAATAAATAAGAGAGGGATGCAAGAAGCACTATAAGAAATGAAAGGAATCACTATACATGAATATGCCATAAATAAATAAACCCGAATAAGCTGTCGGGTCACAGCAAATACAATAACTGAAGGGAATAAATATAAACATGTAAGTAAATATCCCTTGGGTACAAACCCGATATACAACATGAATCCTACCTAGAGTTTTAAAGAAGTAGGAAGCGACTATGTGAAACATCCCGCAACAGTCCGCACCTGTCACGGCTCCCAAGACTCAGGATAGAAAGTCATCCGTCATCCATGCGGTAGGATACCTGTGATAATATATATATACAAGGAGGAGAGAAAAGGTAAACGGGTCAGAGCCCCGAATGTGTAAAATATTTAGCAAGTGTGTTAACCGTGCATAATAAATACCGGTGTACTTAATTTCATAAATAAGTGAGACCGCACTCTCGTGGAATCCCAACTCACCTCTCATCTAAAGGCGCGCACCTATTCGCGTCCTCAAATTTTTTTGTTAAATTACCCCCATTGATTTTTGGACAACCTAACTTATTAGGTCTAGCCTATATCCACGAGAACTACCTTCCCGTCATAATCTAAGGATCCAACCGTGCTAATCCTATTAGATTATGATTACAACAATTTTGCCATAAAAGGCTTAATGAATTCCGATTAATAATCTCATGAATTATAATTATCATAATTCTTAGAACATTTCCCTTATACATATATATATATATATAGGCTAAAAGCGTAAGGATTAATATACTTAATAACATGCACATGGAATATTGGCAAGACTTCTCTCTAATCCCAAAATTGTACTACGTTTCGTGCGTGGGGAGTCTCGCAAAGCGAAATCCAAACAAGGAACCGCCCCGTTACACTACTCCTGACAAGGTCAAGATCAGAGATCCGAGATGCCAACTATGGAATTACTTCTCTCAAATCTCGACATGGCACTGCGTTTCGTGCGTGGGGAGTCTCGCAAAGCAAAATCCAAACAGGGAACCGCCCCGTTACAATACTCCTGGGCAATGTCGATCCTAGAGATCCATAATCCTCAACATACAAGTATATACTAACATTACTATTAAACTATAACTCCTCAAATGTCGCGGTTGGGCCGGGAATCTCCAAGATTTCTTCCTCTCTCTCTCCCTTTTCTTCTTCTTCTTCTTCTTTCCCTTTTCTTTCTCTCTTTTCTCAAATGAGAAGGCTTCATCCGTAAGCCTCCAAATCCTTTAAAACAACAAACCCAGTTTTAAATGTTAATACACACTTTAAATGACTCGTTGACTCCAATTCAAGTCAAAACAACTTAAAAACATTCCGGAGCCGAAATAAGACCCAATGACAGTCATTTTGACTATCTCGATCCTTCCGGGATCGATGGTACCCTCAAAAATATCATCCGGAATACTTTGAAACGTCCTCTATTTTTGGACTTAAATTTCCAAATTTTAAAATTCTCCAATTTAATTAAATTTAATTTTCCAAAATTAAATTTCTCAGTCTCCAAAAGTCAATGGTGTTACACTACCCCCTTCATGTCAAAACCAGCCACCTTCGAGAAACCCATCACTAAACGAAGCTTCGACCACCTACGATGGGCCGAAGACCTAAACCCATGAAGCTTATTTCCATCATTCCCATACCAGTTGTCCATGGAGCCTTCTCTTCTCTGATATGAAGATGGTGGTAGTTTGTAGCCTTGAATGAGTTGAGAGAGTGTATAGCATAGTTTCGAAAAACGACCGATACATAACGAATTGTCCGTTACGTAACGGTATCTGGAGTTCACGTTTCGGATACACACCGATATATCGGATTAGACCAAATTCACACTCGTATCGCGATACGTATCCGATACGTAACGGTTAAACCGTTTCAATCCGTTACGATCCGTTACGGTCAAATGTTATTTAGTTTTTGTATGGAAAAAAAAAGTTGAAGAAAAACAAAAACAGTGTTTTGTGTTCAAATCGTATGACTCATCTCAAAGAAAAAGTAGATAAAAAAGAAGGGGACAAAGACAAACCTGTATGCTGTAAAGTGTATAGCCTTAGATCAGCTAGGCTTTGTTTGACAAGAGATTCCATCATCTTCTCCCCTTATTTATTTGTGTTAAGAAGACTCACAAAACCCATTCCATTTTACACGGTTATAAACCGTTCCATTTTTTCCTCATCTCCCTCCAAACTATTTCCCCATCGTCGGCGGCGGCATATCAGGAGGAGCACAGGAAGACGACGTATCTCAGCGTATCCAGTCGGTGCCGGAATCTCTCAGTCTCGGATCAATCAAGGTGAGTAAAAAAAATGTTGGTGTTGGCTGTTCTTTTCAACTTGAGCCGTAAGAGAGAGAGAGAGGGCGTATGAAGTCTTTTTTATTTGATGTGAACACAAGAAAACCCTCATCTCGTCTTGTTTTTTAACGGATGAGATGAGGTGACGAAATAATAAAAAATGTTATAAAAGTTTATCAACAAATGTTATCAAAAAAATGTTAAAATAAATTATAAAAGTTATAATTTTATAAAAAAAAACATTCAAAAAAATGTTATCAAAAAAATGTTAAAAAAAAACATTCAAAAATGTTATCAAAAAAATGTTAAAAAAAAAGCATTCAAAATATTATAAAAGTTTATCCAAAAAAATTATTTAAGTCAATTAATTATTATCATATCTTAAAAAATTAATTATAATTCAAGTTAATATGCGTTATGATTTAATATGATATTATGTAGCAAAAATATTGTCTAAAAAAAACTAATAAAAGCACCAAAAATAATAAAATTCTACCAAATAATTTAGAATTTTTTCCGTTAAAGTTTAGTACTCATTATTACGTTTTAAAAATTTATTATTATTCAATTTAATATTACGTCAACTTATTATTTTTTTTCTTTATATAAATGCATAAAAATAATGAACTTCTTGAAAGTCAACTTATTATTATTCAATTATTTTCTATGATAGTTTAAAAAAAGAAAATGCCAAATATTATAAAAGTTTATCCAAAAAAATTATTTAAGTCAATTAATTATTATCATATCTTAAAAAATTTGACTATCATTCAAGTTAATATGCGTTATGATTTAATATGATATTATGTAGCAAAAATACTGTCTAAAAAAACTAATAAAAGTACCAAAAATAATAAAATTCTACCAAATAATTTAGAATTTTTTTCGTTAAAGTTTAGTACTTATTATTACGTTTTAAAAATTTATTATTATTCAATTTAATATTAAGTCAACTTATTATTTTTTTCTTTATATAAATGCATAAAAATAATGAACTTCTTAAAAGTCAACTTATTATTATTCAATTGTTTTCTATGATAGTTTAAAAAAAGAAAATGCCACGTGGAAGAATAGAGGAAGATGAGCCGGAGATCGCCCCAAGTGGGGATATTGGGTGGAAGTTTGCTACTCCAGTATTAAATAATAGATTGAAATTAAATTACAAATTATGCGGAAGAGAAATAAATGGTGGTATAACTAGACTAAAACAACATTTAGCTCATGTAAAAGGACAAGTAAGAGGGTGTCCTAACGTCACAACCGAAATTAGGGAGCAAATGATGAAACATCTTCAAGGAACAAAAGTAAAAAAAAAAGATAAAATCTCCCAAAAGGAAGGAGTCATTGATTATATTAGAAATGAGTATGAGGGTGATGGCTTTGAGGGGATTGTTGTTTCAAGTGATGATTCAGATCCCGAAATGACCATGGCAAGAAATATGAGTAGAAATGAATATAGGGAATGGGAGCAGACACAGAGGTCTAAATCAAAGGGTGGGTATGAGGCTGGAAGTTCAAGTAGAGCGAGTTTACCTAAAGCTCCTCAACGATCTTCTAGTATGTCTGGAATGCGACGTAAGGAATGGGCGGATGTCAATTCGCCTGAATATAGATTAGCTGAAGTGGATGTGGACCTCCATCGAAGTAAGGGTCCTAAGAAACCTAAAATATCAACAAAACTTATGAAGGGTTTGCTAAAGAAGTTAGGACGAGCAGTTAGTCAGTTTGTAATATATGTAATTTAGTTTATTATCATATTTGTTTAGTGGTATGGTGGTAATGATTCATAATTGTGTAATGACTTTAAGTATGTAATTAGTTGTTAAATTTAAGCATGTTACAAGTTTTTATTGAGTGATGTATTTTTAGTATTTGATTAAGTAATAAAATGCTTTTATGAGGTGCTTTTAGTATTTGATTAAGTAATAAAATGCTTTAATGTTCTTTAATACTATGTAATGAACCAACATATTAATTAAATTCAACATTATAGAGTCAAGATAAAAGTATCATTTTAATTTATGGTATTTGTGAATGGAAAAAAAAATCATGCTTGCGGTAACCGATTCCCGTTACATTACGTCCGATACTCCCGATACCGTTACACCGATACCGCAACCGTTACGTTACCCGATACCGTTATTTAAAACCATGGTGTAGAGGGTATTTTGAGCCATTTTTCATTTTGGGCTGGGGTTGAAAATGAATCTGAAATTCCTTGGTGCTCTGATTATTACTATTCCAAAGAGAGGGACCATATTTTTCTTAAGCCTTGTGCTTTGTATGACCTTTCAATCTACTCTTCTGACCGACAGTTGGAGTGGAGAACAATTTGGTGCGTGTCCGTTTAATTTAGCTATTAAGTTGTACTTTTATCTCATCGGAGTGGACAACACTCTGACGGGTTGATACAAATCTCTTATTTAATCTCAACCGTGAGTTATCTTTGACAACCATAAGATAGAAACCAAAAAGATTTCATCCCAATCGTCAGTTAGCTTATACAAAAAAAATCTCCAACTTTATTATATAGACTAGGACATACTCGTGTCGATGGCACGATGATAAGTTTGTTCCAGTGATATTTTGTACTCGTGTCGATGGCATGACGAGATATTTTGTACCTATGCCGATGGGCAATAGCATTATTACCTGTGCCTGAAGTCACGAAAAAAAATTTCCAACGTATTAGATCATGAATAATTTAACTCTCCAAATGTTTTTATAACACAAATAATAGTAAACCCAAAATTAACACAATATTACATATTCATGTTCATGTCGAGTTTTTATTACACGAATCGTATCATATTCATGTCAAAATTAAGAGTCATGTTATCGTGCATTATCGTTTCAATCATGTTTTATTTAGATTTTTTTGTATATTTATATTTAATTAAGTGTAAAATTTATAAAATCGTGTTAGTCATATCATGTCATTTTCTATTTAGATCGTGTTCATATAAAATAAAGAACATGTATTCATGTCGTGCTGGTACCTTAAAAAACTTTGTCGTGTCTTGTTGGCCTGTGATATGACAAAAAACACAAATTTCCACTCCTATGTGTCACTCACTTGTAATGACATTCATTTAAATTTTTAACTTTATTTATTACATGACACATACTATTTAAAAAAAATAGCGTTTACATTATTTTTATACCAAACTAATATTATAATTGGTCAAGTAATAATTTCAATGCAAAAGTTAAAAATAAAATATGTTAAAAGAAAAGTTGGTAATTTTAGGTGAAAATACTTGTAACAGCTTATAATAGTGGATAATAGTGAAATTGTATTGATATCATCTTGATAAAAGACATGATAAAATACATAATATCACTTTTAAAAACCACTTACATCCTTTTATGCTATAAATTAATAATCTTGATCACATTTCAAAGTCTTTTAACATATATTATCCAAACTATGTGTAAAATAATTTAGGCTCTTGTAAATAAATATGGCAGTTTTGAGAAAAAGTTACATGCATAAATAAATAAACATATCAAAAAATTGTCCTTCCAACTTTAATAAAGTTTATTATGTACAACTTTAACACTTAGTCCTATACTTGATAATTGTTCGGCCTCTTGCATCCTTGAACCATGTGTACAAATTTTGAACAAATATGTCATATGTTTACTTATTGCCTTGAACCATGTGCACATATTAACTGACAAACTTTTATATTGACCAAAGGTCTATAACCGCCTATAGCTACAATGTAAACTAACAGAAAATGTAATCTAACAGCTATAATGCACTCTATTAACTAAATCCACCTTTAGTTACAGCCATAATAATCACTAAAAGTTTATAATTCACAAAAATAAAATGACAATTGAAATTTCAAAAATTAAAATTTCCCCAACTGAAAATGAAAACCTATTTGAGGGGGAGTGTTTTCAAACCCATTTGATAGGGTCTCTATTATCTCATGTCTGAAAGTGAAAACCTATTTCGTTTTTTCATCGTTATTTCATATGGGGGAGAGTTTTCAAAACCATTTCATATTACTATTTTGAAGAGAAAGAACTTATAAACCTAAATCTCGGTTTAAATAATTAAAGATATAAAAAACATAAAACAATGGCCCAATACTTAAAACTTCAAAAGCAAAGACAGAAAACGAATATTCACCAATGCCTACATGATATTCACCTCTATTTTCATAAGATGAAAAGAGAGCATAAATTAATAAAGATAAAAGGTAAATAAAAACTCTAATGAGAGGATAAATGTCTTAGATTTATGCCTAAAATGGAAAATAGCCATGGTTTTCAATCCAACTAAAACAAAAGAAATTAATAAATGAATCAAAACCTTGTAGTTGCAAAATCTAAAGTAAACTAAAAATCTACATAGTATATATGGGACGAGAGAGAAGGACAAAGATGTAACAACCCGCCCTTTTGGAGACGATTAAATTCCATAATTAAAAACAAATTGAAATTTGGGGAATTTTCTTAACTAGTAATTTTTGAGATTTTCGAGGATTAAATGAGTTTCGAAGGATGTTGTGATTATTTTTGGGACTGTATAGGTCGAAATATTTTAATTATATGTCGTCGTGGAGAAAAGCGACACGAGGTAAGATTTTTAATTAGAAAACCCGCATTTATTTATTTTGGGTTGGAATAGTGATTTGCGGTCAAGTACCTCGGATGGGAATTTCGACTGCGCCGTGAGTCTCGGAATGTCCGAGATAGTCGAAAAAGAGTGTTCGATTTTCGAAAATGTGTTTCGGGTAATTTTAGAGGTAAAAGTAACTCGTAATTGGGTAAACGAGTCGTTTTTGGATTTTAAGGGTTAAAATCCTTTTCTTCCTATATAAAGAGGGAGAGAGGGAAAGAAAAGATAAAGAAAGAAAGAAAAGAGAGAGAAGAGAGAGAGAGGAAGGAGAAATGGAGATCCGGGCCAAACTCCGCCGGATTCGACTCGAGGTCGTCGGATTATATCCACGAGGCAAGAATTTACTTGCTTTATTTATCTTTTTGCATAAATATCTCATACCGTAGTTTGGTATAAACAAGCCCTATTGATTTTGGGGTGGGTTATCGTGCATAAAACGGGGTTTTGGGAGTTAAAACAATTAAACCCCAAATAATATTTCAATTTATGGAACTCAGGTTTTAACCTAAATTAATTGGTGGTTTTGGGTTCTAGGATGTTTAGAATCCTTAATATATGTGTATTTGTAGTTGGTTGAGGTTGTAGGACGTTGGGTGAGGCGACAAAAGTTTGGGAGAAGCTTTAATAGCCGAAATCGTCTCGGGGAAGATGATGAATAGTAACCCGTCACTTTAGGGGGCCTTTTGGCCAGGAAAAGAATTGATTTAGCTGTCGTCAAAAACACAAAAGTTGTAGATCTTTTTGATACGGTCGTGTGGGCACTAACCACGTATTTTTTTTTAATTTTTCTACGATTTGATATTATTTTTACAAGATGACAGCTCCGGGTTAAAATCATCAACTCGGAAATCAAATCGGGAATTGGAAAAATTACTACTAGAATTAATTGCGTAGATGTTCGGGATAATTTTTGGGGTAGCATAGAAACCCCGAAAATGAATTTGGGTTGTTGGATAAGGTAATTGAGGATTTAATTTTGGGAGACCTGAGGTGATCGGTCGACCGCGCCCCTAAGGCCGGTCTACTGCGTAAAGGAGGAAGGGCCTACTGCTTTGTTTCGTAGGCTTATTTATAACCCGCGATCGACCGGGGGTCTAGGATCGGTCGATCGGTGCCCTGTTTTCAGCCCAAGATTTTGAAGATTAGGATTATTTCTCCTCTTTGAGTTTAAAGTTTAAGGACCCTCTAAATTAGAGTATTATAGAGGGTTAAGTCCTAAAGGACTTGAGGAATTGGGAATGTATATATATATGTGTATATTCACTTAGAGTGAATTAGTATTATTGGAGATATCCAAATAAATCCGTAGATGGGATTTAAGTATGTATTACTTATTAAAGTAAGAAAATACTTTGGGTTTAGTATCATGCATATATGAATGCATGGTTATGATTCTTTGAGAGAATCTTTGGGAATATTGGTCATCGATAGATGGTTTGGCAAATATGGCCATTTTTATATATTTAGGTATATATATATATATACTATGTGATTAAAGTATATATATGAATTAAGGGAAATGACTTTTGAAAATGTAAAAATAAACGTTTTCAAAAAGGAAAGATAAATGATTTTCTTAATTAATAAAAATGAGGATACGCACCTCTCTAAATCGCTATCATAAGGGAAGTTGCGTGCGTATGGTGAATCCCCCTGACAAATTAACGCAGGGTGGATATGGTCCTATAGGCCATATGAGCGTTTGTTGTATTTTTTCTGCGCTGGTTAGGAGATTCCGGATGTGGTCTTGACTATCCCGCAGGCATATGGCCGCTTCCCGACGTCTTGCGATGTAGGATCCCAGGTTGTCTTGATTATAGGCCCCGGAAGATGATAGCCATTTAGGGGAGCGTACAGTGGAGAAATCCGGACGGGCGGTCTTAGAACGCATTATATATTAAAGAAATTCATGATAATGGATTGGCTTTAATTACATTTCCTGGATATAGGAAGGGAAATGGGATAAAGGTTTGGCTTCGGTAACACTCCCGGATGGAAGAAGGGATGTGGAATCATGATTTGATCAAAGCATTTTCATGATAACGGAAATGGCTTTGGGTACATTTCCTGAGTATAAAAAGGGAAATGGGATGACATATAAAGGAAAAGCATTTTATGATAATAAAACTGGCTTTTAAAAGCATATGATTTGTTAAAGAAATTCATGATAATGAATTGGCTTTTATATTTACATTTCCTGAGTATAAAAAGGGAAATGGGAAGTTTTGAGAAAAATGAAAGTATTGATAAATACTTGATATATGAATCCTCAGTCCGGGAGATAGATATGGATGATTATGGAAATATGTATATATAAATGGATGAATCGACTACCTAGGGTCTAATGGATCCCGATGATCTACCTTGCCGCATAGTAGTATATCGGGGGGGGTTCTTTGCTTGGATTTCGCTTTGCGAGACACCCCACGCACGAATATGGCAATGTGTTGAGACTGGGGAGAAGTTTAATCCTTAGTGCTCTAATATTATAAATGCTTATGGTATATATTTATATATATCTTTCTGTACTGAGGGACTAGCGGATCTCAACGATCGACCGTGCCGCGTAGTAGTGTATCGGGGGGGTTCCTTGTTTGGATTTCGCTTTGCGAGACACCCCACGCACGAACATGGCATAGCGTTGAGACTGGGGTGAAGTTTAGCCCTTAGTACATTGCTTGGACTATCTAGGATTGATAGTGGGTTGGTGATAGACTAGTTTAGCAGGATAGCTTGACTATGATGTTTAGAGGGATGCGTTAGGAGTGCACTATTAGTGGAGAGGTGAGGGGTATCTCATGGGAGTGCGATACCAAATTTAAATATGAGATAAAACCTTTTTCAAAATAATAAGGCATTTATGCACTTGCTAAATATTTTTAAAACTCGGGCTCTGACCTGTTTATCTACTTTTCATTTCTTTCTATATTATATATATATAGGTGTCCAGACACAGGGACGCCTGGATGACACTTCCTTCGAGTCAGATGTCAGCTGCAGCAGCTGTGGATGCGTGCAGGATTTTCAGTAGACACTTCCATTCTTGTAATCTAGATAGGAGGTATTGTATAAACATTCGGGCCAATGGTCCAACTGCATTTATTTATTCTTTTAGAGCATCATTCGATATGGTTGTATATTTTGACCGAGTGTTCGGTTATTTTATTTCATTTCAGTTTCATTTCGGCAAAACTGTGTGGATGTTTTATTTATTATTGTTAAAAAGAGTAGTAAAGTTCAAATTTTGACATCGGCCTAATAGGTTATTAGTAATTAAATGGATTTTCGACAGTGATGCTAAGAATGATCCATATGAGACTCCTGTTTTAATTTAATATTGGAGTGTTCGCCCGGTATCTTATTAGGCGGGGTGTTAGAGATGGTATCAGAGCATCAGGTTCTAGTGTCCTTAGGAATCTGTGTGGACATATTACACTTCCAGCGTTTCTCTCAATTTTTTATAGAGCCTCAGGAATAGGATTGTTGATTTCTCTTGTGAGATTTATTTCTCCCGCCATATTATGAGATTATAGAAATCTTTTGCGCGCTCGTTTGAGAATCGTGTGCGGAGCTTGGATGGCAGTAGGAGGTGAGGCTTAGCTGGAGCAGCTCGTAGAAGGTTGGGATGAGGACCTTAGTAGAGGTCACTCTCCCTACGGTAATTGTTAAGGATTTTGGTGGCGACTACTAAATAATAAGTAGTTATGAGCACCGCAGTACCGCTGAAGTGGAGAGTGGTACTAAAGTCGAATTCCTCATGGAAATTGAGGGTTCGAAAGGGATCTTACGAATAGTTCTAACCGTGAGTCCTGATGAATCAGCAGGATGAGAAGAATGTTGTTTTGGGAATTATTCGCCTAAGGTTCAGCTAGAGGACTACGGTGAATAAAGAGTATTATGGCGAAGTGAACCTTGTACCTAAGTGAGTTAGATACAATGAATATTGAGTCCTTTCCAAGAAGGATGGGCTCACTAAAGAATGGGTATGTTCGAGGACCCCATAGTTGGACATCCACTCGGGTAATTTGTTAAAATGAAGTTGTTGTTATGAGTTTTACCTCAATTGAGGAGGTATATTTGGCGTGACTAGATAAAGTCACGGTATTAGTTAGCCCTAGACTCATGTGTGTAATTTGATTTATGGAGGTCACGATAACATAATAACATGTATGTCTATGTATTTTTCCGCGATAGCGGGATTTTGTTTTCCTTCACTCGTCATAGAGGCGGGTGTTTATATTTTATATATTGTATAAGATGATGGTATTTTTGGAACGATAGCAGGATAATGATGGCAAGACTATCGTGTTCATGGTTCCTGGAGGGAACGGGTTGTAGTTGCGGTGTCTCACCTAGATATAGGTTGAGTTCACCTCATTTGTTATGGGTTAATGGAACTTCAATGAGAAGAGGTTTCCCTATCGTGATTTGGGTTTATAGCGACCTTATATATATGATTTAAGGCCGCAGGATTTTCGTTGAGCTGAACATAAAGCTCATTATTGTTGCGCAAGGACTTAAAAATAAGTGCGAGCGCAGGGTGGTATGACTCTTAGTTAGAGATAGGAGTTCGGACCACATTTTTGTTGGATTAGGGGATAGGGATATCCCGGTTGCATGTTGAAATAACGGAACTCCATAACCAACGAAGTCAAGGGTTAATGTGTGGAAGGGTTCCTTGTTTGGATTTCGCTTTGTGAGACACTCCACACATGACTCTTAATGGCGTCGGGAGTGGGGAGCTGTTATGGGATGCAAGGATGTTGATTTTGTGGAAAGGTCTTATAGTGTGGATGAACCACTATAGGCTATGAGCCACATGATGTTGATATACTATGGAAAGATTGTGCTATGGAAAAGCACTAAAGTGGTCCCCTCACCACAAGTGGGATGTTGAGGTTGGACTTAAAGAAATTGGTTTGAGGATAATAACTAGCCTTAATGAAAAGGCATATTTTGAGAAGATAAATTTTGGGTATTATGTTAGTGACACTTTCTACAGAGAGTGGGCACTTCGATTGATTAGGTTTCCTTCTGTATGGGCGGAAGGATAAGATAGTAAGAATGCATTCATAGGCTAGCCTAGTAGGATTTAGGACGTCCCGCTTATGTGCCTTGGGTCGTTATATCTCGATGACCGACTACGCGACGGAGTAGTGTAACGGGAGGGTTCCTTGTTTGGATTTCGCCATGGCGAGACGTCCCACGCACGAAACCGAGCAAATGTTGGAAGTTGAGAGAGGCCTTGGGCACTAGGGACATATTTAGGATACTCGTTTCGCTTAAGTAGGGTAACACTTAGACCTTAGTATTTTTATTAGAGTTAGTGGCGCCGAGTTTAGGAGAATGGAATTTCGTGGGTTCGGAGGACCCATAGGTGAGTATTACACCGAGAAAAGGAGATCCTTATTGGGAGAGAGTGTTACGTGTCAAACGTTCACTACGGATGTGCATATATGCGCAAGTTTGAAAGGTATATGGGCACCTTGGTAAGATGGTTTTATATACCGCCTGAAATAGAATGGGCGTAGTATATAAGGTTGAAATTCATGCCGATAAGCATTATAGATGATGGGTATTATGTGATGTATTAGAGTAACTTTACGATCGTGGTAGTCGTGTAGCATATGATTGGGAACCATTGGGTTAGTATCTTTCCCTTGAGGTTTTAGGATTTGTAGTGATCCTAGTTATATGGTGTAGGTTACATCCGAATTTCAAGGACGAAATTCCGTTGTAAGGGGGGGAGTATGTAACAACCCGCCCTTTTGGAGACGATTAAATTCCATAATTAAAAATAAATTGAAATTTGGGGAATTTTCGTAAATAGTAATATTTTAGATTTTCGAGGATTAAATGAGTTTCGAAGGATGTTGTGATTATTTTTGGGACTGTATAGGTCGAAATATTTTAATTATATGTCGCCGTGGAGAAAAGCGACACGAGGTAAGATTTTTAATTAGAAAACCCGCATTTATTTATTTTGGGTTGGAATAGTGATTTGCGGTCAAGTACCTCGGATGGAAATTTCGACTACGCCGTGAGTCTCGGAATGTCCGAGATAGTCGAAAAAGAGTGTCCGATTTTCGAAAATGAGTTTCGGGAAATTTTAGAGGTAAAAGTAAATCGTAATTGGGTAAACGAGTCATTTTTGGGTTTTAAGGGTTAAAACCCTTTTCTTCCTATATAAAGAGGGAGAGAGGGAAAGAAAAGAGAAAGAAAGAAAGAAAACAGAGAGAAGAGAGAGAGGAAGGAGAAAGAGGAGGAGAAATGGAGATTCGGGCCAAACTCCGCCGGATTCGACTCGAGGTCGTCGGATTATATCCACGAGGCCAGTGTTTACTTGCTTTATTTATCTTTTTGCATAAATATCTCATACCGTAGTTTGGTATAAACAAACCCTAATGATTTTAGGGTGGTTTATCGTGGATAAAACAGGTTTTTGGGAGTTAAAACAATTAAACCCCAAATAATATTTCAATTTATGGAACTTAGGTTTTAACCTAAATTAATTGGTGGTTTTGGGTTCTAGGATGTTTAGAACCCTTAATATATGTGTATTTGTAGTTAGTTGAGGTTGTAGGACGTTGGGTGAGGCGAAAAAAGCTTGGGAGAAGCTTTAATGGCCGAAATCATCTCGGGGAAGATGATGAATAGTAACCCGTCAATTTAGGGGGCCTTTTTGGCCAGGAAAAGAATTGATTTAGCTGTCGTCCAAAACACAAAAGTTGTATATCTTTTCGATACGGTCGGTGGTCACCGACCACTTATTTTTCTGATTTTTCTATGATTTGATATGATTTTTACAAGATGACAGCTCCGAGTTGAAATCATCAACTCGGAAATCAAATCGGGAATTGGAAAAATTACAACTAGAATTAATTACGTAGATGTCCGGGATAATTTTTGGGGTAGTATAGAAACCCCGAAAATGAATTTGGGTTTTTGGATAAGGGAATTGAGGATTTAATTTTGGGAGGCCTGGGATGACCGGTCGACCGCGCCCCTAAGGCCGGTCGACCGCGTCAAGGAGGAAGGGCCGAATGTTTTGTTTCGTAGGCTTATTTACAACCCGCGGTCGACCAGGGGTCAAGGACCGGTCGACCGGTGCCCTATTTTCAGCCCAAGATTTTGGAAATTAGGATTATTTCTCTTCTTTGAGTTTAAAGTTTAAGGGCCCTCTAAATTAGAGTATTATAGAGGGTTAAGTCCTAAAGGACTTGAGGAATTGGGAATGTATATGTATATATATATATGTGTATATTCACTTAGAGTGAATTAGTATAATTGGAGATATCCAAATAAATTCGTAGATGGGATTCAAGTATGTATTACTTATTAAAGTAAGAAAATACTTTGGGTTTAGTATCATGCATATATGAATGCATGGTTATGATTATTTGAGAGAATCTTTGGGATTATTGGTCATCGATAGATGGTTTGGCAAATATGGCCATATTCAGGTAGGAATATATATATATATATATATATATATATACTATGTGATTAAAGTATATATATGAATTAAGGGAAATGACTTTTGAAAATGTAAAAATAAACGTTTTCAAAAAGGAAAGATAAATGATTTTCTTAATTAATAAAAATGAGGATACACACCTCTCTAAATCGCTATCATAAGGGAAGTTGCGTGAGTATGGTGAATCCCCCTGACAAATTAACGCAGGGTGGATATAGTCCTATAGGCCATATGAGCGTTTGTTGTATTTTTCTGCGCTGGTTAGGAGATTTCAGGTGTGGTCTTGACTATCCCGCAGGCATATGGCCGCGTCCTGACGTCTTGCGATGCAGGATCCCAGGTTGTCTTGATTATAGGCCCTGGAAGATGATATCCATTTAGGGGCGCGCACAGTGGAGAAATCCGGACGGGCGGTCTTAGAACGCGTTATATATTAAAGCAATTCATGATAATGGATTGACTTTAATTACATTTCCTGGATATAGGAAGGGAAATGGGATAAAGGTTTGGCTTCGGTAACACTCCCGGATGGAAGAAGGGATGTGGAAGCATGATTTGATCAAAGCATTTTCATGATAATGGAAATGGATTTGGGTACATTTCCTGAGTATAAAAAGGGAAATGGGATGACATATAAAGGAAAAGCATTTTATGGTAATAAAACTGGATTTTAAAAGCATATGATTTGTTAAAGCAATTCATGATAATGAATTGGCTTTTATATTTACATTTCCTGAGTATAAAAAAGGAAATGGGAAGTTTTGAGAAAAATGAAAGTATTGATAAATACTTGATATATGAATCCTCAGTCCGGGAGATAGATCCGGATGATTATGGAAATATGTATATATAAATGGATGAATCGAGTACCGAGGGTCTAATGGATCCCGGAGATCGACCTTGCCTCATAGTAGTGTATCGGGGGGTATCCTTGTTTGGATTTAGCTTTGCGAGACACCCCACGCACGAATATGGCAATGCGTTGAGACTGGGGAGAAGTTTAATCCTTAGTGCTCTAATATTATAAATGCTTATGGTATATATTTATATATATCTTTCTGTACTGAGGGACTAGCGGATCTCGACGATCGATCGTGCCGCGTAGTAGTGTATCGGGGGGGTTCCTTGTTTGGATTTCACTTTGTGAGACACCCCACGCACGAACATGGCATAGCGTTGAGACCGGGGTGAAGTTTAGCCCTTAGTACATTGCTTGGACTATCTAGGATTGATAGTGGGTTGGTGATAGACTAGTTTAGCAGGATAGCTTGACTAGGATGTTTAGAGGGATGCGTTAGGAGTGCACTATTAGTGGAGAGGTGAGGGGTATCTCATGGGAGTGCGATACCAAATTTAAATATGAGATAAAACCTTTTTCAAAATAATAAGGCAGTTATGCACTTGCTAAATATTTTCAAAACTCGGGCTCTGACCTGTTTATCTACTTTTCATTTCTTTCTATATTATATATGTGTAGGTGTCCAGACACAGGGACGCCTGGATGACACTTCCTTCGAGTCAGAGGTCAGCTGCAGCAGCTGTGGATGCATGCAGTATTTTTAGTAGACACTTCCATTCTTGTAATCTAGATAGGAGGTATTGTATAAACATTCGGGCCAATGGTCCAACCGCATTTATTTATTCTTTTAGAGCATCATTCGATATGGTTGTATATTTTGACCGAGTGTTCGGTTATTTTATTTCATTTCAGTTTCATTTCGGCAAAACTGTGTGGATGTTTTATTTATTGTTGTTAAAAAGAGTAGTAAAGTTAAAATTTTGACACCGGACTAATAGGTTATTAGTAATTAAATGGATTTTCGATAGTGATGCTAAGAATGATCCATATGAGACTCCTGTTTTAATTTAATATTGGAGTGATCGCCCGGTATCTTATTAGGCGGGGTGTTACAAAAGAAAACTATGATCTTTGCTTAATTTAATATGAGAGGTAATAATGAGGAAACACAAACAATCATATACCAAATATAAAAGATATTTCACAATCTTCACAACATCTTTATCGGTAAACATAAACCTTATTTGTAAACATCTTCAAAACATAAACCTTATTTTTAAACATAAGATTTGTTTGTCAACATCTTTGTCTGCAAAAAAAAATGTTCCCTACAAAAAAAGACAACAAAAAAATAACAAATGTTAGTAAACATATGATCTGCAACAGGAGCGAAAGAATAACCCATATTGGTGTCAGGAGAAGCTACAACCCATTCACCCCATGCCCCAATGACCGACCACTGATCTAAACCCAACAAACCTGTGACTCAAAACCCATTTATTCAACCCCCTGAACTCCTAAACCAGCCAAAAACACCCACTGTCTAATCTGAAATCAAATTCCTTCCAGACTCGAGCAACCAAAATGAGGAGAGACGGATGGGCAGAGAGGCAGATGGAGGAGGAAATGCAGGATGGTGAGTTCGTAGCAGTGATTGGGGTTGAAAAGTAGCGCGTGTCATGACGCTAATCGTTGTTTTGATTCACCTCCCCAATACAAAAACCTAAACTTATTAACTACACTCTTTTAACGGAGTATAGCGGTCAAGTTCGGGTATCGAAAATCCAATGATACGAGTTGCTAGAATTTAATTCGTTTAATACTTCTAGAATAAAATTGTAAAAGATAATTTTTTAACTAAAAAGAAAGTAAAGATAAACTAGGAATGAGTGTATTTAAACTAAATTCACATACAGAATAAAAATTATAGGTTGCGTCAGATATCCCTCACCCCGAGTTAATTAGTATAAATGGTTACATGGATTGACGAGTCTATCAAGACTGTGTCTCATTTTGACTGTTAATTAAATCAATAGTTGTCACACCCCTAAATTCGCATAAAAGCCTAATAAGATTTTGGCGTACATAAATACCCCAAAAATCACGGGGCATGCGTGATATACCCGTTAAATCTCATAGGCATAATAACTAGGACAACCCACTCGAAATAAACCCGTGATAAATGATTACCAAAGCAAAGCAACTCGTCAACCCTAGGTGAGTTCAATCCGACACAACCTAGACTAAATTAGCTGCTACACATGATTAAAGCATTAATTAAAGTAACTAATTAATTAAAGCACCAACAACTAATTAAATTAACAATACAAATTAAACTAGGATTGAAAATAAATGGAAAGAATGAAAATCTAGGTTACAAAGCATAAATAAGAGAGAACAAGATAATGAATAGTATCCACTTACATTAATGAGTGTCAAATGAAGAAGAAAATGGAAGAGAGGGTAAAGTTCAACAAAAAACCCCAAAGTTCCTTAACCTAGGTCTAAAATAAGAAAAGGAAAAAAACTAAGATTTAGGAACTAAAACTAATTGTCTCCAAATAAAACCAAGTGGTCTTATTTATACAAAGTGGGAAAAACAAATAAAGAAAAGAAAAAAGGACTTAAGTTACAATTACACAATAAAAAGAAAAGAAAAAAAGAAAATAGGAAATAGGAAATAGGAAAGTAAAGTTGAGTAGAAAATCTCGGGAAAAATATAGAGTACCGATCGACAGGGAGTGGTGGCCGATCGACCGCGAAAAAGGGCAAGGGCACACTGTCCACATGCGACCCAAGCTCAAGTCAATTGACCCGCAACTATATCCACACACAACCCAAGCTCCAATTTCGAATGAAACCAAAACCCGAGCACAAAACTGATCCAAATCGAAATCGCCCATGCAAGCTTGCTGTAAAATGAAAGAGAAAAGGACATAGATGGAATTAATTAGATTGTTAGTAAAATAAAATATTAAATTAAATTCCCTTATAAGTCTTCCCCGATTAAATGTCCGTGTTTCCTTCGTTAGGACTCCGATTCGAGCACCGTTTGCGACCATGCGAAGCTTAACCCGAGAGCTACAAACTATATCGGGCAAAAATCCCAAAGTGTGAAATTACAAAAATGCCCCTAAACATGTGAATCACGACGAAACTTTATCGGAATGCACCCAAACTTCATACTAATCACTTTAATACCTATAAAAGCTCAATTATACCTCAAATAACATGTTAGCATATAAAATGGAGGTTTTCGGATTAACGAGCATAATTATAGACATTAAAGTACCTGAGGGGACTAAAATGCCTATGTTCGAGGGTAATGAGTGTTATGATTCGGGATGAATCACGCCCCCTAACTTACACATTGCTAGTCCCTAGTAATGAAATTCAAAGCAAGAAGAACTATAAGAAAACTGCTAAACAAGAGATATATACAAAAGAGATAAAAAAAAAAGATAAAAGCCACTTTCGCTGGCAAACGATTGCATTTAGCGTATGCAATAAGCCGTTAAACTTCTTGGTTACCCTAGTGGACGAGTGTAATCTCATGAGGGTTTTCAGGGATGAAACCCACAAACATCATACGGTTTCCTCAAAATAATGCCCAAATCAACATGCGACAAGCCCAACAATAACGAACAAGATTTCAACATTTTATTAGAAGAGTGAAAGAATTCACACACAAGTCCGAATTATTAACATTATAGAATGGATTTCATAGAATTGAAACCTTAAAATGTGGGAGGGGAATGAGCACATGCAAAGTATGATTTGGCCAAAACTTAAATAAACCGGATAAATAAAAAAAATCATGCATATATTCAATCCTCATGGGAATTACACTCATCAAATGAATTCACTCGAAACAGGGAGGTAATACACGAGACATGCGGGTATAAAGAGTAAATGTAAATAAAAACTAGGCCACGCACATGTCGCAAAAGAAGAACGCTATATAAAAAAATATGTAATCTCAATAAAAGATATCACCCATTAAAGGAGGCAAAATGCATTTTCACAGATTATCAAAACTATTTCAACTTTTAAAGATCACATAAGACTTGTATATGGTTGTAATGTAGGTTAGGCTAGGGTACGAAACGATGGATATGTATGTACGGATTCAAAGTGTTCGGAATGAAAACTTAGAATAATGGAAAGAATGCGGGCAATATCAAAAATTGGAAAATACAATCCATAAAAGGCATTGAATATAACAATGGGGAGAGTAGTCAAATATTATTGAACACTATACACAACATATACAAACTTCCTCTTTCTTTTCTTTTCTTCTTTTTCTCATGTTTTCATTTCTTTTCTTTTATTTTTCACTTCTCTTTTGTTTTTCACTACTCTTTCTTTTATTTTCTCACTATTTTCATATTCTCAAATTGCAACCACGTAACAATAACATCATTCAATCCTAAGTAGCATTCCAAACAAGGTTAATGAAGGTAATAAGTATGTTTTAAAACTCCAATTTGGATTTGGTTATGGGATTTGGGGTGATGAAACGAAAGGCTAATATTTAGGCTCAAAGGGATTGACGAGGGAAAACATATAAGTTATGGTCGAGGGTAATATGGTAAATATAACAAAGATGGACTATAATCATTTCCTAAAGTTTATGCAATTCTCGAGTCAAAACAACTTTGAAAATCATGATCAAGTAACACATTTCAAGATATAAACTCAATTAATGAACGATCAATGAATGAGTAGTGAGATTACCAACGAATTCAACATTTTCAATGAGGAAAGAAAAGTGTATAACACTCACAAACGACGAAAGGTACAAAGCTTACTCGGTGTAAGTATATACAATGCAATAAAAGATTATCGAGTTATAAAATTCTTAAACCAAATCAATAAAGCAAGAAAAGTGCATGTGCTTATGGGATTAAAGTTTAATTCATGAAGTTATTCATAATATTAATAATTGAGGACTAAAGTCTAATAACTTCTAAAATCAAGAACATGCATCATTGAGTTGTCTATTGGATCGGGAAATTATTGAAATTTATCATCGAAAACAAAGGCAAAATGGCCAACAAAGGACAAAAAGAAAGAATTTTTTTTTGAAGTTTTTAATTTTTTACAAGAAAAGCATGCTTGGGAATAACATATAATCAAATCAAAGAAACTACCAATGAATGGATATAATATCCCACACCCCTAACTTAAAACCAGCCATTGTCCTCAATGTTAATTAAGAACCAAGTTAAAGAGAGGAAAAGAGTGATATTACCCAAAATGGAGCGAACTCCTGAAAGTCCAAGTCCAATGATTCTACAAAATATGTTAGTACCAAAGCATAACAAAAAGAATAAATAAATTTTTTAACTAATTACACTAGACTATAAGTAAGAATAAATAAGAAAATAACAACTAACTATTTACATCCTATAATTATAACTTCTAATTAACTATACACTAGAGGTTGAAATTTTTGAGGGTCCACCCAAGACACAATTTGACTTTGAAAGATCCATGGTGGACCCTCCCTGTCATGCATGCCTCCAAAAATAGGAATATCGTTTGAACAACGGAAGGCATGTGTAAGGCGTAAGAAATGAACCATCCCTAATTAAAATTTTTGGCGAGAGGATGGGGTATTTAGATAAGACAGGTGACAAATACACACGGGGGCTAAGAAAAATTGAATCATCTCCCAAAGATTTAGCAAGTGTAATAGGAGGTGGAGCACATGGAGGCAAAGATTCCTTCATGGAGAGAAACTCTAGCAAGTACTCCTCGTTGGTGAAAGGGTTGAACGTTAAAAAGTTCAACAGCGATTCATTGGGTACTTGTGACGGTATGCGATAACGAAGAATGAAAATGGGGAGGAAATAAATTCAAATTTAAGAGATGAGTTATCATCACTCAAAGTTGGAATTTCGAAGGAGATAGGATCATTTTCAATGAAACTTTCTTCTTTGGGATCCAAAGATGAAATCATTTCATTGAAAATGGTTACTACATCAATTTCTTCTTCACTTTCATTATCTATTAAACCATGGGCCAAGTCAAGAATGGTTTGTTCCATATTTGGCAAAAAATCCTCATTTGGTTCAAAACATTCCTCAACTTCAAAAGTTTAGGAAGAAAAATCGTCATCGAATTCAAATAATAAATCCAATTCATGTTCCCATAAACGATTTTCTTCCCAGTAATAGTCCTCATACCTCTTATTCTCAAGCATGAGCAAACCCTCACCAAAAGTCATAGGTCGAGGTGTGGATTCTTGGAAATGAGAAGTTTGAAAATTATTATCGGAACTATACTCAAACTCATTATTATAAGAATTTTGAAAACTATTGCAATTTGTTTCAAAATTTCTATTATAAGGAATTAAAGGCCCAAAATCGTTATTATCCTCATCAAAATACACGCACTCCAAAGCTTGACTTTTGTAATACTCGCCCAAAGTCTTTTTTGAATTTGCAATTTTTTGGGACTCTAAGTATTGACAAAAAGTCATAGGTTTATGGGGATTTTGAGAATCATCATAATGATTACCGAAAGGATTGGAATAAGACATGATTACCCCAAAGATGGCTCAAAGTGGCGAAATCCACAAAGTGATGTGTGGACAAGAAATTCAAGCATTTCTTAGCGCTCAAATGTATAAGTCCTACAAAAATGTTAGGAAAAAAAATACAAATAGAAAGAAAATATTACGATATACTAAATCAAATAAATTCTAAAACATCAAGTCCCCAGGAACGACGCCATTTTGATTGGGGTTGAAAAGTAGCGCATGTCAAGACGTTAATCGTTGTTTTCGATTCACCTCCTCAATACAAAAACCTATACTTATTGACTACACTCTTTTAAAGGAGTATAAAGATCAACAAATACCCCGAAAATCAAGGGTTGTCACACCCCTAAATTCGCATAAAAGCCTACTAAGATTTTGGCATCAACAAATACCCCGAAAATCACGCACTCAAGGTCGTAAATACGGGTCATACGTGATATACCCCGTTAAATCTCCCAGGCGTAATAACGAGGACAACCCACTCGAAATAAATCCGTGAGAAATCATCACCAAAGCAAAGAAACCCGTCAACCCTAGGTGACTTCAATCCGACACAACCTAGACTAAATTAGCCGCTACACATAATTAAGGACATAAATAAAATCAACTAATTAATTAAAGCACACTAATTGAATTAACACTAATTAAATTAACTACACAATTAATCTAGGAAAGAAATAAGAAATAAAGCATGGAATAAAAATGAACAAAGATAAGAAAAGTAGGAAAAAGTGATAATGAATAGTAAACTTACATTAATGGAGGAATTACACAAAGAAAATGGAGGAGAGGGGTGTCTCCACAAAATCCCCAAAAATTACTCTAACCCTAACCTAAACTAAGAGAGAGACAGAAACCAAATATTATGTGCTCTCTTTTACGAAAATAAACAAAGGTTGGTATTTATACTAAGTTACATAAAAGAAATAAAAGAAAAGGAAAAAGAAATAAAAAAGGGGAATAAGTTACAATTAAAGGATAAAAGAAAAAGGGAAAAGAAAATAAAAGTAGAAAAAGAGGCTACAAATATTTCAGACACAAACAGAGCACCAGTCGATCGCGATCAAACCGGTCGACCGCGTAAGGGAAGGGGGCACACTGTCTGAGTCGTAAGGCAAAAATAGATTCACCGGTCGACCCTCGGGGCTAGGCCGGTCGATCGTCCATAGTAGCAGCACCCACGTAACAGTAGCAACTCAAGACCCACGAGCTTCATATGTGGAGATCCAAATAAAATGCAGCTGCGAGTTCCACCAAAACCAAATGTTCTTCTAACCAAAAATGGCCAAAACCTACCATTAATGGCCAAAGACCAAAACCCAACTGGGTATAACCCGAGACAACCATGTCCAAGACCTAAGAAAACCTTAAATTTCGTGAATGATCATAGATTTAGGCTTCAATTTGTGTGTAATCAAAACCCGAGCCATAACCTGAGTCAAAACTCACATCACCATAAGTTTGTTGCAAAAAAAATGAGTTAGAACATGGGGGGGGGGGGGGGGGTATTTTTTGATTTTTCATTAATTGTCGTTGTAGTATAGTTGCAAGTATTCCCGCCTGTAACGCGGGTGGCCAGGGTTCGTTCCCCGATAACGAGGCCATTTTGATTGGGGTTGAAAATTAGCGTGTGTCAAGACGCTAATTGTTATTTTTGATTCACCTCCTCAATTAAAAAACCCTAAACTTACTGACTACAATCTTTTAACGGAGTATAACGGTCAAGTCTGGGTATCGAAAATCCATAGAGACGAGTTGCTAGAATTTAATTGGTTTAATACTTCTAGAATAAAAGTGTAAAAGATAATTTTCTAACTAAAAAGAAAAAAGAGATAAACTAGGCATCAGTGTATTTAAACTAAATTAACATAGAGAATAAAAACTATAGGTTGCGTCAGATATCCCTCACGCCGAGTTAATTAGTATAAATGGTTACATGGGTCGAAGAGTCTATCAAGATTGCATCTCGTTTCGACACTTAATTAAATCAAAAGTTTTCACACCCCTAAATTCGCATAAAAGCCTAATAAGATTTTGGCATCAACA
This sequence comes from Sambucus nigra, assembly GCA_949130495.1. NCBI lineage: Eukaryota > Viridiplantae > Streptophyta > Magnoliopsida > Dipsacales > Adoxaceae > Sambucus > Sambucus nigra. The sequence goes on along the minus strand of OX422215.1, from coordinate 86,662,448 downwards.
AATACCCGATAAATCATGCACGTAAGGTCGTAAATATGGGGCATGCGTGATATACCCCGTTAAAACTCCTAGGCGTAATAACTAGGACAACCCACTTGAAATAAACCCATGAGAAACCGTCACCAAAGCAAAACAACTCGTCAACCCTAGGTGAGTTCAATCCGACACAACCTAGACTAAATTGGCCACTACACATGATTAAAGTATTAATTAAAGTAACTAATTAATTAAAGCAACAACAACTAATTAAATTAACACTACAAATTAAACTAGGTTTGAAAATAAATGAAAAGCATGGAAATATAGGTTAAAAGGCATAAATAAGAGGGAAGAAGACAATTAATAGTACCCACTTACATTAATGGGTGTCAAACGAAGATAAAATGGAGGAGAGGGTCAAGTTCCACAAAAAACCCCAAAGTTCCTTAACCTGGGTCTAAAATAAGAAAAGGGAAAAAAACTAAGATTTAGGAACTAAAACTAATTGTCTCCAAATAAAACCAAGTGGTTCTATTTATAAAAGGTGGGAAAAACAAATAAAGAAAAAGAAATAAGAAAAGAAAAAAGGAATTAAATTACAATTACACAATTAAAAGAAAAGAAAAAAAGAAAATAGAAAATAGGAAATAGGAAAGGAAAATGGAGCTGGAAATCTTTGGAAAAATATAGAGTACCGGTCGACCAGGGGTGGTGGCTGGTCGACCGCGAAAAGGGGAAAGGGGACACTGTCAAACATCAAAGGAAAAATCCCAAGCACCGGTCGATCATCGGGTATGGGTTGGTCGATCATCGGCATCAGTTGCAGCCCACGAAATCCCCACTTTAAACCGAGACCTTCTATAAAAAAAATATGGCCAAAGGCCAATGCTACACTTCTTCAACCAAAAAAAACCAAGGACCAAATGCTGCGCTGCTGCCATGTATAATCGGACCCAAGACCCAACATACCATATGTGCGCTGCCATGTATGGCTGAGACCTTACGGTGCTATAGATTAGCATAACCCAGGACCAAACTGCATAACTACGAGAACCATATAATCTCCACCATATTAAGCCGAGAACACCCATTTCGTGAGAAACCAAGAACCACCATTGTTGGCCAAAGCTTGGAAATGGCCAAAATGGGTATTACAAAAATCTAAAAACTCGAGTCAATTGACCATCAACTATATTCACACGCGACCCAAGCGCCAATTTCGAATGAAATGAAAACCCGAGCCAAATCAAAATCGCCCATGGAAGCTTGTTGTAAAATGAAAGAGAAAAGGACATAGATGGAATTAATTAGATTGTTAGTAAAATAAAATATTAAATTAAATTCCCTTATAAGTCTTCCCCGATTAAAGGGACGTGTTTCCTTTCTTCGGACTCCGATTTGAGCGTCGTTCATGTCCACGCGAAGCTTAACCCGAGAGCTACAACTTTCGTGAATACTTCGGGCAAAAATCCTAAAGTGTGAAATTACAAAAATGCCCCTGAACGTGAGAATCATGACGAAACTTTATCGGAACGCGCTCAAACTTCATACTAAGTACTTTAATACCTATAAAAGTTCAATTATACATCAAATAACATGTTATCATATAAAATGGAGGTTGTTTAATTAATGAGCCTAATTATAACATTAAAGTACCCAGGGGACTAAAATGCCTAAGTTTGAGGGTAATAAGTGCTATGATTCGAGATGAATCAAGGAGTGTGTATGAGAGACAGAGAGGGAGAGAGAGAGAGAGGGGCAGCAAACATGAAAAAAATGGTTTGATTCTAGAAACTCTCTTTCTCTTTCTAGAAGTTGGTTCTTGGAAATTTTAAGAGTAAAGAGTACTACATACTCGAAAAGGACCCGTAGACATCTTCCTTGAGCCTTGTGCTCAGTTCAAAGGAATCTTAAAAATTTTAAATCCTGCATTTGTAAGCCGTCAAAAAATCGTGGTTAGATAGCCAGGCGTGATACGTAATGAACCAAGCATAGAAGCCAAACTTTCCAGTACAAGTGTTTCGTTTATTATATAGATACATACAAAACATGTTTATATTAGTTTTGTATACAAACTTATATGATGTGGAAAAAGTCCCTCCTCACACACACACACACACATGTATGTATATATATATATATATATATATATATATATATATATATATATATATATATATATATATATATATATATATATATATATATATATATATATATCATTGTGCTTAGGCTTAAGGTTTGGGAGAAAATCCCCGCCTTAAGTTTTTTACGCCTTGTTCTTGGTAAAACCCTTAAGGCGCACATTTTTCTAAAAAAAACAATGCTTTAGTAAAACGATATCGCGTTTTAAAGAATTTTTTTACTAACCGGACCATTATCTCATCCAAAATAATCAAATAGTATTTTAATTTGCAAATATTCAGACATATACTTTATGATAAGTACAATTTTAGTATTTTAATAGCCTTGTTATGGTTAAAAAATATTAAAATATATTAAAAAGGCTTAAACGCCTTTTCGTGCCTTTTTACGCCTAAGATCATAGTACTTTCTTCACTAAATTTTATTTATTTATTTATAGTTAAATTTGAAGAGGAATAAATATAATCAACCAAATAAAGACACTCATAATCCACCACTTGAATTCTCAAAACACGTGGGTTCTCAATACTCTACTCTGTCTCGGGTAAATTATACACCATTTACACTATCTCTGAGTCATCAAACTCCTTAAAAACCATATTAATCCAACTTCCCTAACTCCTGTTACCAATGAATCCCAAACACTAGATAATATGCATATTAATTTCACCCATACCGAGAATATTATGTTTGAAAAAATGTTGTCCCAAATTTTAAATCCCTTTGTTTGAAGCTTTGAAAGATTACTATGGGCACCAGGGGAGGACAACTAAAAGATTGTTGATCATTCCATAAATGATGACATGTGGAATCAACTCTGCAAACAATTCACATTCCCAATGGCTTCGAAGACAATTTTTCTTTCCCAAATTGGTGATGAATTGAAAACCTATTGAAAAAACCTTTGAAAGCATAACTTCTTGGCGAGGACATCATGTTCTAACATATTGGCATCAAAAGACATCTTAGAGAATGAGGCCATGGACTTAAAACTTTAACATGGGGAGAAAAATGGGGGGACCATGGAAAAAAAAGTTAATGTGCACAACCTTGGGTCTAATAATATGATGATTTGAAGGATGAATGATTGAAGATTACTAAGCGAACTCCAGAAGAAGGGATAAAACCTAATCGGTCAATATGTACTTTCATCCCCGACGGGATAAAAATATCAACAAATTCTTAGGTAAATTGTCTTTAACTCTAGTGACTTTGAATTTAATAATCATATACACGATATAATACATAATCTTAAAATTATTATCCTAAATTTATTATTATACTGAAGGAAACGATAGATGTCATAAGGAGTAGTTAGTCAGAGTGCTACCCCAATGACAAACTCAGATGCCATATCGAAGATACTTGAGAAGGATAACAAAGGAAGGGAAAGAGTTTTGATCTCTAAGATGACGAGGACCAAATTAATTCACATTACACCTACATTATAACAGATCAGTTCGGTGAAGAGTCACATATTAAACCACACGGAAGAAATGGGGAATATGAAAAAGGAAGTGTTAAGTTTTAAAATGGATGTAAACTCGATTAGCAATGACTTAGAATGAATAGCGAATGAAATCAAAGGATTGTGCCAAATGTTTAGTCAAATGTGTGACACCCCACCAATTTAAATATCGGGTGATCAGTCCTTCATAAAAATAAAATTGAAATATCATTTGGTTTATTCTGAGCATCACCGTCGAAAACTTTTTAAATTACTAACCATCTACCTATTCAAAAAACTGGTGCTAAAATTTTATCTTCCGTTAAATAACAACATGTGAAAAATAAATACGATCGCCAAACCATCCACGCAGTAGTAATATAAATCCATCACAAGATAAATACTGAATAAAATAATACCAAATAAACCATCGGTTGCCAATTCAAAAGTCCAACTAAATATCTACTGATATAAACTGAGTCCAGAAATACAAAGTCTGATAAACTGAAAAAAAGAAATAGCTGAAGGGAAACATACCTAAATAAATTAAGTGAACCTGAATCAAACTCTAGAAATGAAGCAGCAGAAGTGTCTAGTCCAAATCCTGCAAGCATCCACAAGTGCTACAGCTACGCATCCCTGGAACAGATATTAATCTTGGTGTCCCTATGGATGGACACCTAAAAGGTTTTGAAAATATTTTTATAAGACGGGTCAGAGCCCAAAGTATTTTGAAAACATTTAGCAACTATTTATCACATTTTAAAAATAATTATTAATTACACATGTTAGTTCAATGTACGCTACATTGAGTTACTCACCTCTCAACTAATGTACACGCCTAACGTCATCTACCTAGCTACGTTACCTAGTCCACTATGTTTCATCAACAACTAACTAACCATATTCAATTTAGTGCACCTGTATCGCCCATATAGTATGTTATAGTATACCCTTAATTTTCATTTAGTTCTTAGTTAAATTTCTCTTTTAACTCCCCCGTACCGCCCATACAGTATGCTTATTGTAATACTAATAACTAACATTCTAGTATGTTATTATTAAACCATAATTGACATTTCATGTATGCTATCATTAACCCATAATTAACATTTCACGTATGTTATCATTAAACCATTTCATTAAGTTGCTCTATTTAATTCGTCATTAGATATACACTATCTAAGTTTACTACTATATCCCACTAAGTAGGTTATCTCACAATTATATTACTTGTAGATATACACTATCTATCCTCCCTACATTATACGCACATAGGATAAATTCACATCCATATATATAAATATATCACATTATCTATATATACATCTCTAGCATCCCTGGGCTAAGAACCGCGATGCGGATATGCATACTCTGCTATCAAGTCCATGTACCTCTCGTACTAAATCAAGGACTATCGGCTCGGATATCACCACCAAACCATAAATCAATCACACATATTAAAGGCGAACATAGTTCTAAGCCTTTGGGCTATGCACACACCTAACACACCCAAATTACTAGTCACACTATCATACACACAAGTAGTGCTCAATCCCTAAGTTCTATGTTTTGAGGCACAAGTCTAAAATCCCCTCCTCCCAATGGGCTCATCGGATAAGATTATACACGACGTGGAACCTCCCGTGATAGCAAGCAACGTAGGTATGTTCACATACATAAGAAAGCACATAATAGGCATACACACAACCTATCCATACATCGTATATAGGTATACATCCAACCTATAAATAAAGTCCGTAGGTATACACTCAACCTATATTATAATCTATATAGGTATACACACGACCTACAACATATAAATAAAATCCATATAGGTATACGCTCAACCTATAATATAATTTGTATAGGTATACACTCACCCTATAATATAATTCGTATAAGTATACACTTAACCTATAAATATTATCCGTACATAACTATATCTCTAGAATACTTAACGTACAAATCAATATACGAATATCCCTCTCTATCACATTTTCCCAAGTATAATTCTCTACCCGAAGGTTCTAGTTACCCTTTGATTAAATATCAGTAGCTAATACACTCTTACACTACTGGTCACAGTCATAGGTTCACTCATATCTCCATGATCTGTTCTTATTCTCCCAAATTCACTCCCATTACAAAATATGTTCGATTAATCTTAGCCCTAGTTCTTCTCATTTATGACTAAGCCCCAATAATACCAAAGTCTACTATAACTCATAATGTCCCTCATTATAATTTAGAGATGTCCCAAAAGTTTCCTCAATAATTATTCACAATTTCTAGGCTTAGATAGGGAAATAACACAATTCTAGGGAAACTGAATCGATTTGCCCAGGGGGCCGAATCGATTCACTTACGAAATCGATTTTCCCTTAGGTTGAATCGATTCGCCCTTGGGCCAAATCGATTCGCTTATCGAATCAATTTGAACTTGGGTTGAATCGATTCGTTTTGCCATTGTTCATCTTCTTCATTCGTATTTTTGCATTTTCACCATTTTTAATCACCATAACCTTCATGTACCATCCAACTTATATAAACACTGAATATATATGTGTAGAGATTATTTCTAACATAAATACATCAATGAATCCTCATAAATCAATCCCCAAAATAATATTTCAATTTTATATTCATTCAAAACCCTTGTTTTATAATTCTTAATGCATATGCATCATCAAACCCAGAATATTCCAATTCTAATCATCACATGTGTACTAGTTTCATTTTCATATCATAAAGGGGGTGAAATCTACATGCAAATCCTACCCAAGATTTATGTATTTAATTCTCAAAAACTCCAAGAACATCAATTTCTCATCAAAATATAAACCCTACACTACATGGGTATTATAATATTTTAGAAACATCCAAGATAAACACTTTCCTGGATATTTTAGGTATCAAGTGTGAGGAAAGATGGTGGAGCTGTCTTCCTCTCCTTTCCATCTATATTCTGGTGGTGGTGGTGCAAAAGTGGCGTGGGAAGCCATGGAACTCCTCTTTGTCCTCTTCTGGTGAACTTTCTTTAATTTTCTACATCTAACCCTAGCACCCTCAACTCATAAGCTGATATAACCCTCGTAATTTCATAGTTCCCTTTACTCTAAAAAGTCAAAAGACCCAAATACCCTTTCGAGGTGCCGGTTTGGCCTAAAAATGCCTGGGACCCAATTCAAACCCCCGAGTACGCTTTTTGACTACCTCGACCCTTCCTGACACATTTTCTTACTCAAAATGACCATTTGGATGACCCATAAATAAATTACCTTTTATCTCATAAATTTATGTTCCAACACGAATGACACACGCATCCCAACTAAATTACCATAACAATCGTAATTTTCGATCATGATAATCATAATGCATTCTTACTAATTTATTACTCATTAACTAAATAATATTCAATATAATTCATACAAATCAATATTAACCCTTGTCTCTCTAATTAATATTTTAATCCGGATTAATTTCCAATAATTTTCCCATTTAATTTAATTAATCCCAATATAAAAATCATTAAAAATACGGGGTGTTACGAAATTCAAAGTGGATCTCAATTCATGCCTCAAAGTCTCCCTCTCCTATACCTCAAGGTTTGTCGTCCCAAATGCCTCCTCCAACATTCTCCTCCTAAATGCCTCCTCCAACATTCCCCTCTCATGTACTTGTACCTACCGCACCCTCTTTCCAAGAATCATCATCTTCCTATCACGGTGTCTATGTTGAGGAGTATTATATAAGGAACTCGGCCAATACCAAGTTCATTTGGCGATGCACGGTGTAAGGAAACAAGTCTCCGATTGAGTTTCAGTGTTGTGTTGGCTCAATTCCGAACAAAAATGTTTGAATCATAGGATAGCGTTCAAGTATATCCATTCAAGCCTATGACGTGTTAGTTGAAGATGCAGCGGCCAAGACTATAAAGCTTCATCATATTCTGGGTTTATTGTGCCTCGTTTCTATGCCAACAATATTTTTCCATTTCCTCATAAGGTATGAATGCATTATATATATATATATCCATATAATAAGATGGCATGGATTTTGAATTGGCAAAAATGTATGAGCACAATAACGGCTGTGATTTGTTAAGAAAAAATCAAGGGTTGAGATTTCATGCCTATTTTTGATATCCCGCCTAAATCTTGAACAAAGAAGTGCACGTTTACCAAGAGAAGCTGATGCCCTTTTCTCCACTAACCCTTCCACTTTCCATTCTGCAAATAAAGAAACCTAAGGTTAACATTCTCTTTCTTCCGTTATGAACCTCCCACCAATTCTCTCAACTCCGTATTCACCAAACTCGATTTCAAAATCACCGGTTCGTCACCGATCATGAGTTTAGGAGTTTAAATGGGTTTTTTGAATTTCAAACCCCCAGACCCTATTTTTTTTAGAGTTTCAAATGAATCAAAAGTTTGTTTTTTATGTGTGTGTGTGTGTGTGCTGCCACACTAGCTGCCACCGTGAATCACCACGACACCGAAAACCTTTCTCAAAAACTCAAAAGTGATTTGATCGATGAAAGAGATTGAGCCCATGTGAGGGGGTATTCCCCTCCCCTGTTCTAGCTGGGAAACAACAAATGAACCCACTTTTGTTGCTCTTATGCATCTCTATTAATCTAATTTCATCTGCCCACTTTGGTGAATAGTTATTTGATTTTATCTCATCTATCCACTATGGACAATTATTTGACGGACTATCATTTCTCACGTGAAAAAAATTATCTTTCTCATTTTGGTGCTTCTGGTGAACATACAACATATCTATCACTTGATCGTGGGGTTAAGGAGCATGTGTTGTGGAACAGAGAAATGGTGGGAAGGAAGGAAAAGTAACAGGGGATTGGTGACGTGTGAGTGTATGTGGGTTTGGTGGAAGACAGTGCAGGTAAGTGGGTATATCAAGTAGGGGTGTGGGAGTGGGTGCGTGACAATTGGTGTTGGTTGTGGGTTTATCTGGGTTTGTGTGAAGAGAGTATGTGGGTTTTGTTGAGGTGCGTGGTTGTTCCGGTTTTGCCGGGTTTACACATTACAGAAGAGAGAGACGAGTTGATTTATAATTTAAGATCATAATTTTTTTTCGGTTTAGATGGGATTTGATTTGGAGGTATTACTAATACATGAAGATTTAATTAGATAAATAGGTACATTTTTATTTGGAGGTAATATTGTGATTTATTTTGTTGATAAACTTTTATTTGTGCTTCTCTCTTTTTGCATATATTATTTTGTAAGTGCTTCTATTTTGCTAGATTTGATATCAGATATTTTCACTGGGGTTCAATGAGGTATTTGGGTTTTCCAAAACTATTGTTTGGGTGTGAATCAAAGATCAATTTATGTTTAATTATTATTTTTTAGATGGATCTAGATTTTACTGTTTGTTTCAAAGTAGATACTCTTTTTCTCCCACTCTCTTTTTCTCCCACTCTCTGTTTAAGTAACTATTGTTGATTTTTTAAGAAACTTGGAAGTACTACTTCTAATTTCAACCGTGCAGTTGGCATCCAGTTGAATAAATTTATTTGGAATAATTGGAATAAAACATCATTTATTGTAGTTGGCCTCTAGTTGAGTTTAATTTTTTTTTTCCTGAATTATTGAATTTGTACCTAATAACATTTTATAATATATTTACCGTTATTATAGGAATGCATAAATGTACTAAAAGATAATTATGTCCTCAAACTTTTCATACATTTGCTCCTATTTTCTTTCAATCAAATTCATTTGACGGGAAAATGAGAATACTTGAAGTTAGAATGCTATTTCAATCAGACTCTTTATGCTTATTTTCTCAAAAGGAAAATGTTTTTTTTGCCAAATCAAAAGGAAATTGTTAAATGTGGATTACCATCGGTCATCAACTATGTTAGTTCATATCATCCAATAAAAACTTTTGAGTGGGAACACACCAATGAGTTCATGAACATTATTGTTGGTGTTTTGACTGTTCACCTAAGAGTTTCAACTGTGGGCCAATGAAACTTTTGGGGATCCATATTAGTATAATAATACCATGGTTCTTGATCATTGGAAACTTATAGCAATGCTCCTTTTTCAGTTCTACAACATTAGGAGTGTTCAATACATGGTAAAAATAGTGAACTGTTATTCTTTATGTTTTCACATGCATTCTTTATGTATTAAAAATAGTGAACTTATTCTAAAAACACTGAACTATTATAAATAGGGATTGATAGATATTTTACAGGGGAGCTATTATAAACCGGGAAGCTGAACAATTTCATTTGACAGTCACAGTTACTTCTTGGATATGGCGAGTGAGGTTGGAATAGGTGACTCAACTAGCATTGGAATAGGTGACTCAACTAGATATTTTCCATGTGTTTGTTAAATTTCTCAAATGACTTTATTATTATAACGTGTTAACCCTATTTTAAATAGTTAACCCTATTTCACCATAAAGTTTCCAGATACACATTGTGGTTATTAAGTTATGTTAAGGCTGTTATGGTTGGGTTGATATGTTATTAAGTTATGTTAAGGTTGTTATGGTTGGGTTGATATGTTATTAAGTTTGTAAAGTGATTGAAAGTCCAAAAATTGCATATATCTGCCTAATTTAGGATGTATCTGTAAGTTCTTCATATATCTGTAAAGTGGTTAAAAGTCCAATTTAAGTTCTATTAAGGCTGTCATGTATTGCATATATCCAAAACTTGCATATATCTGCTTAAAGTTCATTCAGTTTTTTAAGTTTGTTCAAGTTTAAGTGTTTACTCAGTGTAAGTTTGTTCAAGTTTAAGTTCTGCATATATCTTTTTTTCAGGATTCGGATTGTGTGTACTCAGTGTATATTCGAACCGGATTGGTTCTAAAAGTGAGTACTATTTTTTTCCTATCTCTCTCATGTTTGAAATTGTAGTTCTCAACTATACTTGAAGTGATAAGAATGTTGATAATAGAATTAGGTGTTTGAATGTAACTCAATATGCCTAACTGAATTTGCAATTCTAATTTATTCACACATGGATTTAAGTATCCAATTAGCAGAATGTAACCTTCTAATTTATTCACACTTGGATTTGGAGCTATTTTCATAGTTGGATTTTCATAATTTATTCACACTTTTCATAGTTGGATTTGGAGCTATTTTGATTTTCAAATCATCTCTTTCTCACACTCTCTCATTTATTCACAGGTTATTTCACTCCCTACCAATTATGGATTTTCACTTTAATTAGTTTTATTATGGAGACAAACACCTGGAACACCTGCCATGGATGCCAAACACCTGGAACACCAGCCATGGAGCTTACCGTAATGATTTAGTGCTGCCGGGAAGACAAATTTGGACTAATCTGTAAAACACCTGAAACACCTGCCAAACACCTGGAACACCTGCCACGTGGGTTCACGGACTTATTCGGACTGATCTGGCATGATAATACGTTGCTAAAGCTGGATCGGATTTCTTAGATGTACAGGTAAGTGAACATAATACGTGAACGCACGTGGGCGCGCACATATATAGATAAGTAAAGTGTAAATAAAAAAATAAAACCTGAGTTATGCAATTTCTGCAAGAAGCTACCCTGAACTAATTTTAGGTACTAACTGTTTGTGTTTCAGATTTGAGATTCGAGTTACCAAAGATTTGTGATTGTGACCCATTACCTTGACTCTTATGTTACAGTTGTGAGTTACACTTTCAGTAAGTTAAATTACGGTTGTTACTACAAATCTCAAAATCATATTCATAACCCATAATACAACTTTTGTGTCTCAAATGCATGTTCCATTCTTGGAGTTACTACACAACAAATTTTTTATCTGTATAGTCCATCCCCATTTCCTATTGTTAGCAATTAATTATGTCAGCACTTAGTTCTTTTATTTTTATATTGTTGTTTTATGTAATTAATATCAAGCCCGACTAAAGATTTTGAGTACCCATGTGTAGTTTTTGTTGTAGATCATGAAATATATTTTCAACGTGGTAGTTGTACATTAATAAGTTGTATTCCAAGGTATGCCGTTGTTTGACAGTTATTTCGTCAACATTCATTTGTATCAATTGTTTTGTTTGTTGAAGATAGTGTACATTTTCAATGCCTTTGTAACTTGGATAATTCTTCTTCTTTTACAGGCCTATCGGTAAAGCTTCTCCTAAGATGAGACTACGGATAGTTGGTTCGGTTTGGGAGTATCTTCCGATGATTGATTTTTTGGAATTCACTATTTACTTTTCACATGTTGTTTAAGTTTATTTTATTTGTAACTGGTCAGAAATTATGTGTTTTCTTTATGGGTTCTATAATGAATATCACATGTTTGATTGTAATAGATATGTAACAGATGTTTAATTGTAGGATAACTTTGTTTTAGTACTCATGTTTTAAGATAACTTTGTTTTAGGATAACTTTATTTGTAATAGATATGTAATAGATATCACAATTAATAATATATGTTAACAGTTATAAGTACCACACAAATAGATGTATGATGTAAAAGATTTAAGTTACATATAACAGTTATGCATCCATATATATTGGGGAATGATATATAGATGTTTTTTCAGGGCATGATATTTTTGCGTTTTTGCGATTATGTACTTTTGAATTTTTTGTTGTTTTGCGATTACGTACTTATGAATATTTTGTCGTTTCGCGATTACGTACTTTGAAATTTTTCGTCGTGCCTTCAGGCATGGGTATTCGCTAGTATATATATAGGAGTTGGAACAATGGTTATTGGGAATAATTTTATTTTAAACTAAGGTTTATTTTCAGAAGGTTTCTTTAAAACTTTAAAATAAAGTTTCTGGGCTAAAAATCAAATTTTAACCATTTTAGAACTTCGTTCGATATTATTGTTCGAACGAGAATGTCGTTTGAACGAGTTTTCCAATGAATTTTTTCCCATTTTCCTCTGGAACTTCGTTAGAAGTGTCGTTCGAACGAAAATCTCGTTCGAACGAGATTTTGGGTCGGACATTTTTTGGCAGTTTTAATCAGTTTTCCCCCATGTTCCCACGTACTTTTACCCACTAACTCTTAACATAAGTTATATGTGAGGGAACCATGTTTGAAAAACTAACTTTTGACATTTTCTAAACACCTTTTTGAGAGAAAATTTTGAGAGAGAAAATTTCTGAGTTCAAAAGTTCATGTTTTAAGTGTTTGCATTTTCAAAAACATTACTCAAAAACACTTTAGTTTACACCCATAGTTTGTTTATTCTAAGTTAACATATATCTTGCTTGGAGTGTTTGGCCCCGGGTTTTACTCTACCGATTTGAAGAGTTCATTTGGGTTTTCTTCTACATCTCCCACAAAGAAGAAGTTTGTTATTTTTCTACGGCATTCTCATACTTTGAAAGGCACCGTGTGTGGTTGATGGATTCCTAAAAGTTCGATCGGTGGATTCTGAGACCGCAATGGACCTCCGTGGTTATTCGCTAGGCATAGGTGTGTACAAGAAGGAGCGTCGGGTCTTGGGTGGAGTCAAGTCGAGTGTTGTAAGTCTTACTATCTTATACTTGTAAAACCGTACTTAGTGGATTTGAGGCTAGGGTCGTCCGAGATTTTTTTCCCGTCGTGGATTTTTCCTAATACATCGCATCGTAGTGGTTTGTGATTTATTTTATCTTGCTATATCACCTAGATGCATGCTTAGGGATAAAAGATAAAATATGTTTTAAATCACTACTCATGCTTAAGTTGGTGCTAAAATTAATTTTTGGTAATGTTTAATTAATTTAGTTAACGTCATTAATTTTATTGGATAAAATTTGGTTTGGCCTAATTTGCAAAATTGAATTAATTAATTGTTAGGCAAATTTCTAGGACTTGGGTTGAGTTAATATGTTTAAGTGAAAAATGTATCCCATGTTTAATTTAATTTCACTTTGAGTTTAGTTGTAATTTTAATTTGTGTAGAAATTAAAATTTGGTTTATTTACTTGTTTAGTTGAACCATCCTTATTCCGCATCTAAAAGGAAATTACTTTTTGTAAATAAAAAATTAGGGGTCTACATTTCCAACACATGGTCATTTCTATGATTCCGTAAATAAAAGTGCACTCTTTGTAAAAAGGTTAGGCTAATATATTATTGGATGAAATCTGTGAGGGCTACAAACCGGAGGGTATGTTTGTTGACCACATGGGTGACGAAACTCCATTTAGCGAGTATAAGAAGACATTCATGGCCTAGACAATTTATTTGTTGACGAAGATGGTGTAATGAACAATGTTTATTTTAATAGTTTGGGGCCAGTTTACAATTATTTTAATTTTTTAGGACATGTAATGACATCTTATTTATTTTATTTTATTTTTTCGGGTTTAATAATATCTTAATTTTTTGTTTTTATTTCCTATTTATTGAATGCTTGGATTGAATGAATTTACTTGAATTGCCAATTGAGAGTTCTTGTATGCAATATGATCTTTCTTTCAACATATTTATATAGGTGAATTGAATTTCGATGAACACTTTAATGTATTTTTGACAATAAAAAGAGTGGATGGGAAAGAGTAATAGAGTCTTCGATAAGCATGTGAAGAGGGTTCTTGAATTTTTTAAGTATACAGATAGAAATATTGCCAGTGATAAGATCTCGTGTTCATGCACCCGTTGCATGAATGGAAATATTAAGTCTTTGGAAGACTGAGTTGCATTTTATAAGGTGTAATATGTTTTTAGACTATAAAATATGGACATTCCATGGGGTAAATAATATGTCATATGTTTTGGAAGAATTACTGAAACCCAGCACGGTGAAAGTGGTGAATAATTTTCCACTGCATCATACATTGACTGACCTAATTGATGGTGCTTATGGATTCCACCACCATCAAAATCACCAGCCAATGGATTTGGATGATTTTCATTATAATAAAGTTAATGTGGAAGTTGATGTTGAATAACCGAAGATCAGGAATATATATGGTTGAAAGTCGATGCAGCTAGACCTATGTATACAAATTACGACAAATATCACTTAATATTTTATGCAAGTACAGTTTATCGGACAACAGCGTAACCAAAATTCTTAATTGGGCTAAATAAATTCTCCTGAACGAGAACACGTTAAGAGATAATTATGTGACCATGAAGAATATCTTTTTGGATTTGTCTTTGAAGTATAAATCTATCCATGCATGCAAGTATGATTGCATATTGTACCACAAGGAATGTGAACTAAAGGATAAGTAACTTATAAGAAATGATCCGAAATTTAAGGTTTGTTATAGTGGAAATGGAAAACTCACTAAATTTTCAAGTTCTTGTAAGTTCCATAGAAGGTATTCAAGTATTTTTCCCCCAGGACTCGATTAAAAGGATTTTTTTTACTATACCATGGATAGCAGAGGACATGACTTGGCATGCTCCATCTATGGTGGGTGGGAATTTCATGTGTCATCTCATTGATTAAATCATATGGCAACTTTCAAACATACGACACCCTAAATTTTCAAAGGAATCACACAATGTTCATTTTAGATTATCAATCAATGGTTTTAACACTTTTGGTAATTTGAGCACTAACTAGAATTATTGTCCACTTCTCTTGGTGCCTTCAGGTCCCCCCCAACACTGTGCATGAGAAAATAGTTTATATTATTATATTTATTGAAACCTGGACTAAAGGATCCCACCTGCGATATTGATATTTCATAGCCCCATTAGTTGAAAACCTAAAAAAAATATGGGATGAAGGTGTGAGGAAGTTTGAACCTCACAAGGGTGAGGAGTTCACACTTAAAGCAATGGTGTTGTGTTTGATCTATGACTTTTCTTCCAATGGGATCTTATCTGGTTGAAATGTCCATGGTTTTTATGAATGTCACATTTTTGCGGAGGAGACTGAATCCACTTAATTATAGCATAGTGATAAGATATATTAGGTTGGTCATCATATATATTTATAGAACAATCACCCTTTTAGGAACAACAAGTCTAAATTTTTCCCTATTGATCATGAGTGTAGGACGCAACCTGTTTGACTTTCTACTTAGCATATCGAGGAGAAGTCAATGGTTGCGACTTCATGGAATAAATTTGTAGGCAAACACCCTCAGTTTGCAGGCCAAAAGCAAAAAGTTAGGGAGGATTCGAAAGATCCTATTAAATGAAGGCATGGTATAAATGGTCAATGTTAGTTGACATACCGTATTGAAAAGAGCACCTTGTAAGTCATGTAATTGATGTGATTCACATGGAGAAGAATTTTGCAAAACATCTCATAAAAGCTTGTTTGATTGGATCTCATTTTAAAAATGGAAAGAAGGCATGTCGCAATTTAAAGAAAATGAAAAAAATATGGTTAAAAATTGATCGTATAATGGAAAAAATAATATTCCCATGGGTGCTTTCACTTTGACTAATGGTGAGAAATATATCCTTTGAGACATGTTTTTCAACTTGAAGACTCCGATCAACTATTCCGATTATTTGTGCAGGGTTGCAAACTACAAAAAATGATCTAAAATAGTGCAAGTCTTAAGACTGTCATATTAACATTCGATTAATCCCTTTGTTGTTTAGGCATTTTGTTTTTTGAGCATAAAGATCTCTGCAGGGCAATTATGCAGATTAGTTTGTGCATCAGCTTACATTTGCACATCCATACACTACACCCAATAAACTTATTATCTTAATTTTTTGGGTTTGGTAATTATGATATAACCGACATGATAAAACGACACAAAATTATAAGTTAGTGGGTTTAGCCCTATTGGATTTATGTCAATATTGGTTTAACATAATAAACATGTTTAGATAACAGTTCGGGTTTGGTAGTTATGATACAACCGATGTGATAACTAGTAAAGACCATAACTATTTCCTTACAAATTATGTTCATTACATTTTGTAATGTTTATAACTTTGTGTAAGGAAAATTTTATTATGAAAATCATATTACATTAACATTTGGAACATTTTATAATATTTATAGCTCTATTTTAGTGGACACGAATGTCGATTACAAACTTCAGGGAAAAACGCTTTGAGGATTTTAATATTATTACTTTTGGTTTTATGTAATTAATTTTATCCTTTGATATTCTTGCTTTTGGATTGATGTATTAATGAGTTCTATAATGGAATTATATAATAGTTTTGAAAACATGTACATGAATTTTTTAAGAAGAAAAAAAATTAAAATTAGTTTTTTAAATAAATTTACTATTGGTCATGACCTAGAACCGTGATCGAATCTATGAGAATTTTTATGGTTATTGGTCATAGTCGTTGGTCACGATCATGGAATACGTTAAAATTTCCATGGGTATTGGTTAATATTTTAATGTATTCCATTATCATGAGAATATGCTTGGGTCACTATCATAAATCGTGACAAACGTCTCTATTATCCCAGTCATAAACCGTGACCAATGTTCATGACCTGGGTTCACGGTTAAGAACCGTGACTAATTGATGTATTTTCATTACATGGGTCACGGCTTATGACTAAATCAATTCATGGATATGGTCACAGTCACTAACTGTGACCAACCATAACTGTGGCCCAAATTATATGTTACGGATGTTGTGACTCATATAAATGGTTACGATTATCGTGACCTCCAATATAGTCACCCTAGAACTTTTCACGGTTCATGACCATGACCAGTTCTATTTGTCATGGTCAAGGACCGTGATAATGTTCGGTAAGTGATGTAGTGAATCTAACCATAACACCTAGTATATTGACTTAGTTTTCCCACATAATATGTAATATCGGGTCTAGTGCTTGTCATGGATAGCATTAAACTATCTATTACTCAAGAATGTTCGAGTTTTTGTATGTTCTTTCCACTATTAGGTATTAATTTCAATTGTAACTCAAAATGTGTACTAATAGGCAAGCAATCAAAATGATTAAAATTTTTGAAGATATTTTTAATATAGTGAGACTCATATATAATTATTGAATTGTTCCTTTTAATGACTAGATTCCCTAAACTTACATCAACTAATCCAATATCCTTTACATCAAATTTAGATGACAAAAAAAATTGGTACTATTTATGCTATCTAAATATGTATCTAATATTACATGTCATTAATATATAATCAAATGATCACACCTTCACCATTTTTAAACTTGTTATACACACATTTATCTCATTCATGAATTTGAAATCATTTGAATTAATAACTTGATCAAATTTTTCATGCCACATTTTAGGTTCTTATTTTTGTACAAACTTTTTTCCTTGGCTTTTCATAATAAAACCTTCCGGTTGTTCCATATATATTTCTTCTTTTAAATCAAAATTAAGAGAGTTGTTTTAATATTTATTTGATGGATTTAAAGATTATAAATTAAAGATAAAGAAATTAATACTCTAATGATGGAGACCCAAACAACAGGGGTATAATTATCAAAATCACATATACATTCCTTTTGTGTGAACCCCTTGGCCAATATTCTCACGTTTAACTTATCAATTGATTTATCTACTTTAATTTCCTTTTTATATCCATTTCAATTTATTGGTTTGTATATATGGATAATTCAACTAGTTTTTAACTTTTATTACCCATTATTTCTTCATTTATTGATTATTTCCCCCCCAAAAAAACAGAGTCTTGGGATTTCATGGTTTCTTCAAAGTTTTGAGAATCAGATCAAAACTCAAATAAATATAAATTAGACCATAAGATTGAGCATAAGATTCTTTACTAGTACCTTCAACTAAAAAGACAATTAAATCGGGTTCAAAAGGTTTTTCAGTTCTAGACCTTTTACTCATTCTCGAATTGATAGATTATATTTCAATACTAAATTCTTTGGGAAAAATAGATTCATTTTCACTTATAATCTCTTTATTTTGATATTAGATCTAGTGTTTTCTTATTTTCATAAGATTCAATATAACTTAATTCTAGGATTGTGTTTATCTCAATTGATACATTTAGTTATATTACAAGAAACTTATTATAATACCCATGCCCAATAATTTATGATTTTCCCCCCGTAAATTGTAAGGAAATGAAAACCTTGGGATTTGGATATTTATTATTAGGGTTAAATCTGTATTTGACTATTGTGGAGACTTAAAGAGAATTATTGGAAGTTTATGTTTTAAAATTTAGTACTGAAAAAAATATTTAAAGCAGTCATCCTAACAAGTTCAAGGTCTTTCGAACGAGATGCCCAAGTCATTCGAAGTGGGGATCGAACGAGGATCGAACGAGACTCCGTTGCATACCAGAACAAGCTCGTTAGAATGTCGTTCGGAGGCTAGTTCGAACGAGATGGCATTCTTGTTCGAATAAGAATACATTCTCTTTTGAACGAGCGCAATAGATATTTTTAAATCGAGTTCCCTCAGGTGTTGTCACGTATTAGGCCGATGGATGTAACGCCCCGTGATTTTTAGAACTGGAAATGACTCGTTTTAAATGAGAGTAAAAAAAATATTTTCTGTTGGTTTAATTATTTTTGGCATTTAAAAATCGTGTTTTGACTTATGAAAAATAAGGTTTTAATCGAAATTGAAATCGGGTTAAAAAATAAGAGAGTTTTGCATTTTATAAACAAGGTGGAAAAATCCGATTCAGGGAATCCGAACCGGTTCACAGGGAGGGGCAAACTAGTTCGCTTGAACTGTGTGGAAAATTTAAAAATCCTTTTTTAGAATTTGTGTAGTATTGAAATTCCCTTCTTCTACTATAATATAAGGGTGCGGGTTTAGATTTTTTAAAAACATTTTAGACTTCTCAAAAATCAGTAGCCTCCAATAATTTCATTATCTTTCTTTTACAAAACCTAAACCCCATTTAAATTAACTTTCAACCCAAGATTCAGAGGGCTAAACCTGGTTTTCTCAAGATTATTCGAGAACATATTTTCATTATTTTCTCGACAGGAATGCAACCATCAAATCAGATTATTCAAACGATTATAGGCATGGATACTTCTCTTGTTCCCCTTTGGTATTATGCATTTTAAATGTTTCCTAAACACTAATAAGTATTGTTTTCATAAAATCAAATAGAAAGACTAATTAGGGAAAGTGAAACTAAATTTGGGACTGATTTTATTCAAATATTTAATACAATTTAAGATTCAAAATCCTAGCATGCTTAGATTAGAGTTTGGAATTCCGTTCGAAACTCTGACGTTCGCATGTAGAATAAATTATAGGGATGTTGTAAATTATTTTCGAGATGTAAAATCACTTTATTTATGTGCATCTTGTAGAATAGAGATTTAATGTTGTATGTTCCCAAAATATAGATGTGAATAGGAATCCGATAAGTTGATGAGAAAATAAATTGTTTAATTACTATTATAATTAAAAGGACACTATTTGGATAAATAGTGATCTTGCGATTAATTTAAAAAATTGTTGTGATAAGTTGAGTATAGGTCGTATGTTACTCGTTATGTTATTAATAATTGACACCGCGGGGACAACGGGATTGTTGGGGGTAGTTAGTGCTCTCACCTTATTTATAGGTTACTTGCTAGATATGAGACTAGTAGATAGGCCTTAGTTGTTAATAATGCTTTTTAGGTATGTGACTAAATAGTGTGGGTTTTTACGAATGTACGATTCTTGGGTGAGGCTGATTTGTACGTCATTTCCGTTGAACCGTGAGACTAGTGTAACAACCTGAGATTTTTAGGACAATAACTAATTTATTTTGGGAGAAATGAATATAATTTTATTTGGAGAATTATTAAATTGGCATTTGAGGTCAAAATTTGAAGTTGTTAGAAAGTGTTTCGAATGGAAATTCTGAGGCTGTAGTTGTTTTCGGAATGGTCGAGAAAGTCAAAATGACTGTACTTGGGGTCTATTTAGGTTCCGAAATATTTTAAGTGCGTTTGGATCGAATTAAAGTTCCTGAGTCATTTAAAGTGTGTATTATCATTTAAAGATATGTATCTTGGGAGACAAGGCTTAAAAGCCTACGGGAGATCAATTCTCCTTAAAGATAAAGAGAAAGGAAGAGAGAAAAAGAGAGAAGAGGAAAAGAAGAGGAGAAAGAGGAGAAAAGTGGAGATTTTCGGCCATTACACGATCTCGAGGACGAATCAGACCCTACGAACTTGAGGCAAGTGATTGAACTTGCTAAATAATTGTTATGTACCATTTATTTCGTGATTTGTGGATCAAATTTATGGGTTTTAGGTTTAGTTTGTTAAAATCTAACTTTTGGGTAAAATCTTTGATTTGTTGTGTAGATCATGGATTTGAGGTTAGAAATTAGTTAAAATGTGTATTTGGATGAATGTTAATGATGTATATATGTTTGGGTTGAAGAGAAATGAGGAGAAAATGATTAAAATGTATTTTGGGGATTTTTGGCTTTGAAGAAATAGCCATTTTCGTAGCCCTTGAACAGGCCAAATCGATTCGGCCCCAACCTGAATAGATTTCGAATGTTCCAGCTTGACAGGTCTGAGTGACCAAATCGATCGGATCCAAGCTGAATCTATTCGTACTGAGACAGAATCTCAGGTCTGATGACCCGAATCGATTTGCCTTGGAGGCTGAATCGATTCGGGTTTGGCCCGAATCGATTCGGAAACAGGGCATTTTGGGGGATGTTTTTCTGGCGAGAATTTCATTCCATTTCGTTCAAGGTTATCGATTGGGAACCTCTATAGGAGATATGGTAAGTGTGTTTTGGAGATTTTTAGGGAGTTTCCCTCATGAGATATTGTTTGGGTCATAGGGACTTAATTTGAGATATAACAATTAGAGAATATAGTATATACTAAGTGGGGAATCCCACTATCATTGAAAGTTCTATTTGGAGATGATTACGAAATTATGTGAAAGAGTGAGAATGCGCTTATTGATATTGGATTTTAGAATCAAATCCCAAATGGGATAACTTTAAAGGTTCATATGATTAATTGAACCATATTATGGATTGAGATAAACAAATGCTAATAAATGTGCGTATGGATATTGAAAATATCCTTAACAATGATTAATTGGGGAGATGGCTCACATAAATGAGAAATGCTAATCTAGGTGCACTAGGATAGAGAACATCCTTAACATAACTAGAGTCGAGAGACGATTCATATGAATAGAATTGATGTGTGAACTTCAAGTGAGAAATAATATAGTGTATACTAAGTGGGGAAGATATTTGAGTGATTCACGATTACTATATCAAGAGGGAAAGATACTAAATAATGATGTTATTTCATTTACGCCTAAGAGCATAATATGAATATGTAAATAATGTGATAGATATATCTTATATGATGGTATATCTTTATATGGTGTGATGATGTATGTATATCTTATGTGAATGATATATATATATATATATATATATATAAGTGAAGCATACCCCCTCCTTGCTATCATTGGGAAGTTGCGCGATGTGGGTGAGCATCCTGGCTCTATAAGCAGGGTGTGGATATTCCCCAGGTCATAGTCGTCCATTGTGTTAATATATGATATGCATTATATTTTTGGGGGTGAGAAGGCGTGGGTATGTGTCTTTCTCACTTGACCGGTTATGAGCTATGATCGCTTCACGGACGTTGTGTGTGTGTGGCCACAATGTCGGTGATATTGAGTCCGACCGCTGGTCCCCATGATGATATATGAGTGTTGCCCTGGAAGATGATAGCATTGAGAACATGCGTCCTCGAGTTATAGCTCGTTTGGATGGTTATTATATTATTGGCGTGATTAGTTCTTTGGGTATCGAGGGCATAATGGACCTCAGTGACCAATATTGCCAGAAGTAGTGTATCGGGGGGGGTTCCTTGTTTGAATTTCGCTTTGTGAGATGGCCCACGCACGAAACATAGTGTAATGTTGGGAGTGAGGATAAGTTAGTCCTTAATGCTCATATATATATAACACATACATCTCGACGATTGACAGTGCCAGAAGTAGTGTATCGGGGGTTCCTTATTTAGATTTCGCTTTGCGAGACGTCCCATGCATGATATGTCGTGCACTGTTGAGAACCGGGAATAATAAAGTTATTAATTGAATAATAAGAATTTGGGTTACATGCATCATGCATTGAGGGCATAATGAATCTCGAAAATCAATACTGTCAAGGAGTAGTATAACGGGGGGTTCCTTATTTGGATTTTGCTTTGCGAGACGTCCCACGCACGAAACGCAGTGCAATATTGAGAATTGGGAGAAGTTTAGTCCTTAGCACTTGGATGCTAATAACTCATATATATAATTATATGTATATTGATGGTATAACTAGAATACCACAAATTCTAGTAAAGGGAATGTTTATGTATTGTGCATATGTTAGTAAGAGAATGGTTATGTAAACTTTATATGTTATGTAAATGAACAAATAAAAGAGAGCAATAACATTAGAAATTGAAGTCTATGATTTAGATGGAAATTTAGATAGGGGTAAATTGTGAGATAAGTTAGATGGTTTTAATTGAATATTTATATTGGTATTTAGTTAGATTAACTTGCCTAGATAGATTTGGGCATTTATTTAGAGATCACATGCATACGTTTAGTTGCGCGCTTTAGTTGAGAGGTGAGTTGGATTTTTATTAAGAGTGCGACTCCACCATAATCATGTCATAATGAATTTATACTTATTATGCATTTTAATGCACTTGCTGTAAAATGTTTTCACCTCGGGCTCTGACATGTTTATATTTTCTCCTGCTACGTATATATATTGTATTATTTTAGGTGTTCATTCGCAAGGACGCCCTTGATGTTTAGCCATCCAGTGTATTCGTGGAGCTGTGGCAGTAGCGGACTGTTGCGGAATTTTGTTTAGTCGATTCCTATATTATCTGTATCTAGATTAGGATTCAGTTTGTATATCGGGTTTATACCCAGGTGTTATAGAGTAGCACTTTTATATTTTTCTCTCTCAGATTTTTGTATTGTCTGTGATCCGAAAACATATTCGGGTATGTTACTTTGTACATTGTATGGTACTCTTTTATATTAATGGAGCTTGTATGTATCACTCATTATATTTAGATGTAGTATTGTTGGTTATGTCGCATGATTGGTTTTATATTGGTGTTAAATAAAAGTTTTAAAATTTTTTGACACCCTCTTTTAGTAGTCATTGGTGGTTAGCTGTGTTTATTGTTAGGATCGTCACTTGATGCAGAGTATGATCCACTTGAGATTCCTGATTATTTTAGTATAGGGCTAGCCACCCATTATTATTTTAAGCAGGTTGTCACAACTAGGTGCTAGTCTAGGTGGTAGCTAGTTGTACGAATTCTTCCTAAATGTTAGGTTAGGATATGCTTGTGTTTTAGAGACCTCTAGGTATGGGGCTAGGGGTAGGTTGAGGAATTTATGCTCGATAAAAGGGTGGGATAATAGAAAATAATGAGAACTTGTGAAAATTGGGAAGTAATGCCTACGATAATAAACGGGTATTAAAATAAATTTGCATCGACAGTATATGCAAAGGTGACAGAATACGAGTCGACTAACTATAACAACGTTGGTGGGTGTGGCATCACGAGTATGTGCAAGGCTGACAAAATATGAGCAAACTGGCAATGGGGATGTATCATGCGTGGAACCTCAAGAGTATGTGCAATGCTAACGAAATTGGGCGAACTGACTATAGTGAGAGGAATGTGTGTGGGATAAAACTTAAGCGAGCCAGTAGTATGTGCAGGACCCAAAATCGGGTGAACTGGCTATACTGGTGTCGCACAAATAAATTGTAATTAATTAATTAAATTAAATTGCGGGTTCTAATGTTATGTTGAAATATCATAATCGGACTTGAACATTGGGGTGACTTAGTTATGTGGGTAAATAGTGGTGGTTTATTTTTTTCCGCATGTTATTATATATCTCGTTTAATTTAAAATAATCTCTTATGATGTTTATCATGTATAATTCTATTATTGGGGTTTACGGACCCTAATTGGGAGGAGTAACTAGTATTCATACGGTGGGCTCTCTCTGAGCCATTACGTTGACTAAAATTTTAGGTATAGTGTTGGAGTAGCTACACAGGAGTAATTGGAGATATATTTGGAAGTGAGCTTGGAGCTTTATTTTATTTTATTTTATTTAGTAGTTTAGATTTAATTTCCATTCCATCGCTTTATTATGAGACAGTTACATATGAATTTGGTGGGCCAACCGGTTTCACAGTTGTTTATGGTTTTTTAGTCAAATATTTATTATTGGAGTATTTCATTTGGGTTTTAAATAAAATTGGAGTTGGATTTATTCTTGGATATTAACACGGGGATGGACATTATAGGTTGGATTTGTTTATATATTCGTTGGATTTAATTTCATCTTATCTTGTGAATTAAAGTTTCAAATGTCTTATATTTCTATCACATGTTGAGAATGATATTTTATTTAGTGATGCCCAGCGTAGTTTGGGGGTGGTCAACGGCAAAATGCACATGATGTTTCATATGGTATCAGAGCATGATATTAGGTCTCGTAGGTTGTGAGTCCGTTTAGCTGTCGTGTTATCGATCTCTGATTCCCTTTGTTGATTCATAGTCCTTGAGGTATCGGGTCCAGAATGCATGTTCGATGCGTTTTTTGGAGATAGGGAGTTTTGTGTTAAGGACATTGTAAGCATTGAGGTTAGAAGTAGTAATCTTGATGTGAAGATCCTTAGATTTAATTTTAGAGACGATATTTATTTGGCATATCGTTAGTAAAAATTTAGGATATATCTAGATCAATGCAGTGATATGATTTTATTTAATGATCTTAGCGTTATGATCATTTTAGAGATACAATCGAGTGGTGATTTGTGGGGGATCGTGATATGACGTTATTTTTATAGTTATATTTATGTATATGGCTAGGATATATATTGTATTTTTTTTATCATGGGGAAGGTGCGTGTTGGATTGGGTGTATGGGCACCTAATTGTGGCATTCTACGTGTAGTTATATGTAAGCCTTATTTTATCTGCGCGATTTTATTTTTACGCTTCACCAAATTTTGAGGACGAAATTCCTATACTAGTGGGGGAGTATGAAACATCTTGTGATTTTTAGAATTGAAAATTACTCGTTTTAAACTAAAATTGGAAAAAAAATATTTTCACTTCATTTAATTATTTTTGGCATTTAAAAATGGTGGTTTTGAATTATGGAAATTAAGGTTTTAATCGGAATTGAAATCGGGTTAAAAATAGGAGCATTTTCATTTTATAAAACAAGGGGGGAAATTTGGATTCAGGGAATCCGAACCGGTTCGCAGGAAGGGGCAAACCGGTTCGCTTGGACTGTTCGGCAAATTTAAAACTCTTTTTTTAGAATTTGTGTAGGACTCAAATTCCTTTCTTCTTCTTCTATAATACAATGGTATAGATTTAGACTTTTTCAAACACATTTTAGACTTCTCAACTATAAATAGTCTCCCATAATTTCATTCTTTCTTCTACAAAACCAAAACCCCATTTAAATTAACTTTCAACCCAAGATTCAGGGAGCTAAATTGGGTTTTCTCAAGATCGTTCAATATCGTGTTTTTATTTGTAACATCCCGCCTAATTAAATACTGAGTGATCAATCATTTATTAAATTATAACAAAATATACAGTTGATCCATTCTTAGCATCATTGTCGAAAACCTTCTATTTACTAATCACCTAGTATTTAAAAATTTGATGTTAAAATTTTATCTTTTTAATTAACATAAAAGCCAAATTACAAATAATATCACATTCCACTATTTAAATATAACACTCACAAATGAATATTGATAGAATAATAATTATGTCTGAATCATACATTCCAGTTTAAATTATCCATACAGTAATCCACAATAAAACCAAATTGGACAACATCTCTAAATAACAATAGAATAAAATTGGACAACATGTCTGACTGGAATGAAAGTTTATATTGGAGAATAAAATCAATACTGAGGCGTCTAATATCAATAACCTACAACTTCCACCACAGCTGCAACACACTAAAAGATAGAATATGCTAAGCATGGTGTCCTCGTGGCTGGGCACCTAAAATGGTTTACAAAAGAATAGAGATTTGGAGAAAAAAAGTCAGAGCCCGAGTAAAACAGTTTTAAAATTTTAGCAAGTGTTTAAATGAAAAATTTGCAAATACTATATTCATGTAAGGTTCACGTACTCTCACTTGAGATGCTCACCTCTCATCTAATGCGCACACCTAACGTATATATATTTAACCCGTCCTGGTTATAATTCACCGACTAACTATTTTAATCCAAGTCTATTCTATACTAACTAACTCTTTGTTCTTACCCGTATCGCCCATACAATATGTTACCAGTTTATTTATATCGAATAGTTAAGCATAATTTCTCATCTTATATTTAATCCTTCACGTACCAAGATTATGTTAAATGTCACCATTTACTAAATACGCACAGTAGAATAATATATATATATATATACACACACACACACACTACTAGAGCACTCATAGGCCGAGACCTGCGATGCATGCATACTCTGCTATCATGTCTCAGTACCTCATGTACAAAATAAAGGACCATTTGTTCACATTCGTACTCGAACCATAAATACAAAACACAAATATTAGAGGCAAACATAGTTCTAAGCCTATGGGATACGCACATACCTACGCACCCATATGACCGTCAACACTATCATTCTAACAGATTTCCTGTACCTAGGTTCTATGTTCTGAGGTACAAGTTAAAAATCTCCCCGATGGCTCATCAAGATATGATTGTCCTGATGCAAAAATCTCGCGTGATAGCAAGCAGCATAGGCATGTCATACACATAATAATTCAAACAAATAGGTATTCACACAACCTATAAAATCAATCGGTATACATACGTCCCATATCACCAGTCTTATATGTGTATATTTATCTATCTAATATCCTACTTATTATTAAATTTTAATTATAACTCTCATCGTATTTATATGAATTTTCACACAAATCTAAGGGCCCTAGTTACCCCTTCATTATTTTTTTTATTTTTTTTCAGAAGTTATTCCCGTCATCACTACGGGTTATAAACATAGTTCCACTCATCACTGCGGCATCCTTCTCGAATTTTCATTCATTTATCAGTTACAGATATTTTATCAATTATCCCAACATTTATTCGTCTCATTTTATGTAAACCTAACCTCCACTTTAGGCCTAATATCCTTATTACAGAACAACAATCACAATCAATTAATTTAGGCATCCTCCAAAGAAATAACAACTAAAGTATCATTTCTTAAAATTTACCACACGAATGTGCCGAGATGTTTAAAATGGAGTTTTGAGGCATTTCAGAGTTGTTTTAAAAAAAACGTATAAGAGAAAGAAATGTAGAAAATGAGATTTTTTAGTCATTTTGAGTGCGTCAGTGTGTCCGGAAGGGTCAAAATTGAGTAGTAGAGGGTTATGTTCGGGTCTCGAGGACTCTTTAGATTAATTGGGACTTATTTAGGCGACTTTTAGGCTTCTTAATGGTAATTGAAAAGTTAAAAACGGGATTGCAATTATGAAATGAAAGGTTTGGTATTAGAACCAAAGGTTAAGAGAGTTATAGAGAGAGTTAGAGATACAATAAGGAGAATTGAGAAGCAATTTCAAGAGTCTAAGGGAAGATTTGGAGAATTTGTGCAAGAACATACATGGACTATCATCATCAAAATGTAAATCAAAGAGAAGGGACTACAATCATATCTTTCCTCTTCAACGGATCAGGCCTACATTAAAAGACAAGTGTTTAATCTTGCAAATTTATAGCATATATAATATCCATGTTAAAGTAGGTTGAATTAATTATGAAATTCATGCGCTTTGAATAAACTTTGGAAGACATATATCATTATCTTGGGTGAAATTGATATAGAATAGGATCCTCCATGTAGGTAGTATGAAACCCACGAAATTATATTAAATCTTGATGAAGAAATCCAAGTTTTGATGGCTATAATTGAATTCTAGAACAATTTTTTGAATTCGAAGAAGTCTATGAAATTGGGTAAATTAAACCGTCATTTTAGAAACTGTTTTGAGCCATTTTGGTACTGAACATGGATATTTTGTCCACGTTACCTCGTATATGAATTAAAAAAATGAAAATACATTTTATTTCCCAATTTAAATCCTAACACGACTGATACGCACGTCCCGACTAAATTTATCATAACTATCATATTTTTCACTCGCGACAAGTTTAATCTTCTCACATCATTATTATTACCTATTCATTAAGTAATATTCAATAAAAATAATTATTAACCCTTATCTCGCCAATTAATATATATTTTAATCCGGATTAATCTCCAATTAAAATTTTCCCATTATTTAAATTAATCCCACGTTTAAAAATCATTAAAAATTACGGGGTATTACATACTTCCCCCTAATAACGGAATTTCATCCCGAAATTCGGAAATAAGGTATACCTGTTAAAATAATTCTGGATATCGATCATGCATCTCATTCTTGTGGTCGTAAATATACTCGTCGGCATTATGATGCCTCATAATATCACTTCAGATTCTTGTACACAATTGCATTCGGATGTGCTCAAAAGTTACTCACAAAAGTGTTTTGTAATATTCACAATTCATACACTAATGGCACCGTTTTAATCAAAGGGTTGTTCATTACAACCCACGGTTAGCAATAAGTTCATTTAAGCCCTTAGCTCCTTTGTATTCCTTTATGCTTAAGGTCTCACTTATATAATGGCACGCAAGTCTATCATGGATTCGATAACAAGATCTCAAAAGATGTGTCTATACTCCCATGGCTCTATTATCACTATGTTAGAAAATACTTCACTTTTATAGGCATCAATTTCATTATTGCCATACCAATCCATCTCTCCTCGCGAAATACACTCTCATCAATCCCTGACTACTCATGCCAGGACTTAAAATTTAGTTTCCACCAAAGTACTCTCATTACATTTTGAATTATACGAAATGAAATGGAGTGGGTCAATCCTTGTTAGCGGACGATGTATCACCTTAGGTCTGAGAAACTAATTAGTTCCCTCTTTATAACTACGCAAAGGGAGGTGGGAAATTGTCTTCTATTAAGCCATAAAATCACTAAGTAGTTAATATTTTGCTAATCACATACCGCCCTACCAGTTGTAATTAGTATTTTTAATTACTCCAAAAGTTTAAAACATGTATCCTCGCATTTTTCCACATTTTATATCACCCCTTTCGAATATCCATAATCCTATGATTGACATGACTAGCTCAAGGAGAAATCTCGTTCCTATCGCCTCCTGACACTTCCTATCCAAGGTGGGACTCAAAGGTCTCGTTCTATTTTACATCAAAATTGGGTGGCACTTCGTGTCAGTATATTTTGTCTCATTTAATAGCATGTTGGGCACACTGCCTAGTAATATTACACACCTCCATATAATAATTATTATTTTGGTCCCTAAATAATTTACTTCGTAACCCAAAGAAAATCCTGTCCACTTCATGATCTTGATAATATAGTAAGGAATTTTATTAATTTTCATAGCTAGTCCATTCATCGAAACATCAATCTGACACGTCATTCTGGTCAGTAGTATCACACCAACCTCTGTACGAGTGGCACACGTGAAAACTTTACTATATATCACTCAACCCTAAATTCACTCACTTATCATCTCACGTCATGTGGAACATCTTACTTATTCTAAGATAGAAAAAAATTTCAGTCGTGCATTGACTCCAAACTTGCATACTTCCTAGGCCCTTTTTCCAACTATTCGAATTTTTTATAACTTATCGATGTGAGAATTACTCTACCCATTTGACTAAGTGAGGCTCAATTTATTCTCAATGTATTTTGATTCAACTTCCAACTCGCCTAAGCTGTGGGAGTTTTCTTGGGACATACACACATTCAGTCTATCTCCTATCCTCAAACGAAATTCAGCCCCTCTTACATTTACACTTATTTTTTTTCCTGTCCCATATACACCTTCACAATATTATCACAAACGATACCGAAAAGAAAAATATCCAGGGAGCCCTTACACCCTATATCCTGTACACAATTGTACAATTGTAACATACATCTCGCCAATCCGACCCTGCATTTTCAACATGGCTATACCGTAAGACTAACTTCAGTTACCCTACGAATATAATTTGGTTCTCCTCAGAACGACCCCACCTATCAACTAGTGGTAAAAAATGTCCCATGCTCCCCATATATCACTACTCTAATCTACAGACCTTACATCATAGGTTAGCTCTCAATTCGAGTTTTGATCTACATGCACGTATAATAACTAAAGTGATAAATTCTTACTGTAATGACCAATACATCTCTCGACTCTCGACATTCGCTGGGATTCATGCGTGGGATGTCTCACAAGCGTAATCCAAACAAGGAACCCTCCCGATACACTACTACCTAGCGTTGTCGGTCATCAAGATTGGTAGGTCTAGTGTACATACTCAGAGTATCCAAAATCTTATCCCCAAACACATAAGTCTAACCATCCATTCCCACATTACTAAAGGAATTTATATAACACATCGCTATTACTATTATTAGTGTTTCTATACAAAGTCAATAATGAGATAAATTTCCCCACTCGACAGTAAACGTAATATACCCCAACTCATATTAGTACAGTTCCTACACAGTGAAATTAGATATAATGAAACGTCTATAACCTTTGGAGTCTGTTCGATGATGTAGTATAAATGCGAGTTCATTCTCTTTTAGGTGACATAAAGCTAAATAACACAATTATACCCTAGAATAGCGAACACGATAGCCTTGCTGTAATATCCCACCATCGCTCAACCCGTCGCTTACCAATCCAAAACCAAGATAACATCATACTCGAATATTATTTCTTGAAACGAGTAAATTCACTCAAACATAACCTCTCAATGACTATACCCTCCTTCCTATAGATTGGACTAATGATCCCTGCTACTAAATGGTAAAATATAAGCACACGTTCGTAATACTAATAATACACCCACTAAAACCTTTTCAAGCACGAATTTAGTGTTAACGAACTACTGTGACTCACTTGTGTCACACAAACATACCCCATTTACCTAGATAAACCGCACACTTTTAATAATTAATAGCACGGGCGGTCCAAATGCTTTCTAGACATAACACACCTGCCCGAACTAATTCAAAAACTCTTATAATTATTTCCCATGTTGGGTATCCTACTCCTATTCCCTAACTCGCAATATGCAAGGTCTATACATGTGACCCTACTCTACACACATAGGATACTTCTTTGTGTCATTTCTCTATTTCTGGCCTCATTGTCCATATTAGAGTTGTCCTTCTTTCGGATCTGGTAGTCATAGTCTCGACTGCTACCCTTGTTGTCCCATTGTCTTTACTGCCCTGAGGAACGCTCTGTCATCCCAGGTGGATCTAATTAAATTCATCTTTCCTCAGTAAAAATTTCCATTGATCTACATCATTTAAATGAGTCCCTTGTGGGGTATCCCTCTATGGTGTATTACTATTATTAATTACTTTTAGTCTTTCCATTCTGTAGATGTGTTCTCCAGCTCTCTTGGCTCCCTTCTGATGAAAGCCTTGATATAAACATTAAAAGTACGTTATTGTCATCATGTGTATACGACGTCCAAGACTGATTTCCCATAAATATTGGCGACTCCTATTCGTGAATCCATTTTTATACTTAAGAACGTTACTGTCCATTACCTACCTCCCCAATTATGAAGTCCTCTTAAATGGATAATTTTGTCATTATAATTAGCCTATGGTCATATCTCTTGTGAAAAGGCTAGAAACTTCCTTTACACCTCTATTTGAATAGCATATTAAAGAACTTGTGGTTAAACTTCACCCCCACATTTCTCGATTTATTCCTTATCTACATCCTTTTATGGTAACTATCTTCTAATATAGTAGTACTACTCTTATGAGAAAAATTTAATCCAACCTTAAAGCTGAAGTGTCAGTGCTCTTCACACTTTGAAACTATTTTGGGATTTTCTCCTTCCAATGATTTATCACACTTCTTTTTTTCTCGTATCCATATAATCACACAAAATATTCCTAATATAGTTCCTCTCACAAACTCTGGCTTGTATCCTAAGTTAATACATTTTGTAATATTATCCTTAAATTCTAAATTATCAATTTACATATTTAAACCATTCCAAAATGTTCAAAAGAAAAATAAACTTTATGAGTGGATCCTCAAAAAATCCTTCTACTTTCCCCCACCCCTTTGTCCGTTACATTGGATGAGTCTTAAATTTTAACCACCGTTCTCTACGACGGTGTATGCGGAGACTACCGCACTCTAATGATTCTCTTTGTGATATCTATCTGAACCATAATCATGGTGACTTCTATCTCATTTACTATTTCCTAGAATACTTTTTAGCTTCAACTGAGCTTTTCCTCCTGCAGTCCTTCTAACGACCCTCATTGGTCGTCCTATGTTGTTCGGCATACAAAACTCAGCCGAATTTTCATATGATTCATATCAATTATACTGCATAGAAGGAGAACATAAACGTATGTATGAATATGAATACAACAATCTTATAATAGAGATTTATATCAAAGAACATAACACTGAAACATAGTAAAGCTGCACAGATCCTAAGGATACTAGAACCTGATGCTCTGATACCATCTATAACACCCCGCCTAGTTAAATACCGGGTGATCAATCCTTAATTAATTTATAACAGAATATACTATTGGTCCATTCTTAGAATCACTGTCGAAAACCTTCTATTTACTAATCACCTAGTATTTAAAAAGTTGATGTTAAAATTTTATCTTTTTAATTAACATAAAAACAAAATGACAAATAATATCACATTCTACCATTTAAATATCACACTCACAAATGAATAATGACATAATAATAATTATGTCTGAATCATACAATCCATTCTAAATTATCCATTCATTAATCCACAATAAAACCAACTTCTCCATCTAATACATCACAATGGAACTCAACATCTCTGAATAACAACACAATAAAAATGGACAACATTTCCAACTAGAATGAAAGCTTATACCGGAGAACATAATCAATACTGAGGTGTCTAATATCAATAACCTGAAACTTCCACCGCAGCTGCAGCATGCTAAAAGATAGAATATGCTAAGCATGGTGTCCTCGTGGCTGGGCACCTAAAATTCTTTACAAAAGAATAGAGATTTGGAGAAAAATGGGTCAGAGCCCGAGTAAAATTGTTTTAAAAATTTAGCAAGAGTTTAAATGCAAAATTTTCAAATACTATATTCATGTTAGGTTCACGTACTCTCACTTACAATGCTCATCTCTCGTCTAATGTGCACACCTAACGTATATATTTAACCCGTCCTAGTTATACTACACCGACTAACTATTTCCAATCCTAGTCTATTTCTATACCAACTAACTCTTTGTTCTTACCCGTATCTCCGATACAATACGTTACCGGTTTATTTATATCGAATAGTCAAGCATAATTTCTCATCTTATATTTAATCCTTCACATAGCAAGATTATGGTAAATGTCGTCATTTACTAAATACACACAGTAGCATAAATCACCAGTATATATATCACTCTAACTATATATATATATATATATATATATATATATATATATATATATATATATATACTGCTATAACACCCCTAGGCTGAGACCTGCGGTACATGCATACTCTGCTATCATGTCCCAGTACCTCACGTACTAAATAAAGGACTATTAGTTCAGTTTCTCACTCGAACCATAAATACAAAATACACATATTGGAGGCGAACATAGTTCCAAGCCTATGGGATACACACATACCTACGCACCCATATGACCGTCAACATTATCGTTCTAATAGATAGCCCGTACTTAGGTTCTATGTTGGGTACAAGTCAAAAATCTCCCCGAAGGCTTATCAAGATATGATTGTCCCGACGCGACAACCTCCCATGATAGAAAGTAGCGTAGGCATGTCATACACATAATAATTCAAATAAATAGGTATTCACACAACCTATCAAATCAATAGGTACACACATGTCCCATATCACAAGTCTTATACGTAGCATATTTATCTTCCGAATATCCTACGTATTATTAAATTTCAATTATACCTCTCATTGTATTTATATGAATTTTCACACAACTCCAAGGATCCTAGTTACCCCTTCATTATTTATTTACTTTTATTTTTTCCAGAAGTAATTCCCGTCGTCACTACTGGTCATAAATATAGTTTTACTCATCACTGTGTCACCCTTCTTGAATTTTCATTCATTTATCAGTTGGAGATATTTTATCAATTATCCCAATATTTATTCGTCTCACTATATGTAAACCTAACCTTCCCTTTAGGCCTAATATCCTTATTATATAATAACAATCACAATCAATCAATCTAGGCATTCTCCAATGGAATAACAACTAAAATATCATTTCTTAAAATTTACCCTATGAATCTGCACAGATTTTTAAAATGCAGTTTTAATGCATTTTGGAAAAAAACGTATTAGAGAACGAAATGTAGAAAACGGGATTTTCTACGAGGCAATATGAACAGAATATCCATGTTCGGCACCAAAGCGTCTCAAAATAATTTCTAAAGTGACGGTTTAATTTATCCAATTTCATAAACTTCTTCGAATTCAAAAAATTGTTCTACTATTCAATTATAGCCATCAAAACCCAGATTTCGTCATCAAGACTTAGTATAATTTCATGGTTTTCATACTACCTACATGGAGGATCCTATTTTATATCAAGTCCACCCAAGATAATAATATATGTCTTCCAAAGTTTATTCAAATAACATGAATTTCATAATTAATTCAACATACTCTAACATGGATATTAGATATGCTATAAATTTACAAGAGTAAAACTTGTCTTTTAATGTAGGCCTGATCCGTTGAAGAAGAAAGATATGATTTTAGTCCTCTCTCTTTGATTTACAGTTTGATGATGATACTTCATGTGTGTTCTTGCACAAATTCTTCAAATCTTCCCTTAGATTCTTGAAATTCCTTCTCAATTCTCTTCACTATCTCTCTAACTCATTGTATAACTCTCCTAACCTTTGGTTTTGTGAAAATGACTCTTTTATAAGCCTAAACCTTTCATTTCATGAGTGCAATCCAATTTTTGGCTTTTCAATTACCATTAAGAAGCCAAAAAGTCACCTAAATAAGTCATAATAATCTAAAAAGTCCTCGAGATCCGAACATAACCCCCGAGTACTCAATTTCGACTACTTTGATCCTTCCAGACACACTGACGCACTCAAAATGATAATATGAATTACAAAAATAAAATTACATTTTATTTCCCAAATTAAGTCCCGACACGACTAACACGCGCGTCCCGAGTAAATTTATCATAACTGTCGTATTTTTTACTCAGGACAAGTTTAATCTTCTCACATCATGATTATTACTCATTCACTAAGTAATATTCAATATAAATAAATATTAACCCTTATCTCGCTGATTAATATTTACTTTAATCCGGATTAATCTCCAATTAAAATTTTCTCATTATTTAAATTAATCCCACATTTAAAAATCACTAAAAATTATGGGGTATTACATTATTATTTTCTCGAGGGGAATGCAACCATCAAATTAGATTTTTTTGAATGATTTTTATAGGTATCAATACTTCTATTATTTCCCTTTGGTATTTTGTGTTTTAAATGTTGCCCAAACACGAATAATTATTGTTTTCTCAAAATCAATTAGAAAGACTAATTAGAAAAATTGAAACTAAATTCGGGACTGATTTTATTCAAATCTTTAATGAAATTTAAGATTTAAAACCCTAGCATGCTTAGATTAGAGGTTGGGATTCCGTTCGAATTTATGACGTTTGCATGTAGAATAAATTATAGGGATATTATAATTTGTTATCTACATGAAAAATCACTTTATTTATGTGCATCTTCTAGAATTGAGATATAGTGTTGTGTGTTCCCAAAATATACATGTGAATAGGAACTTGATAAGTTGATCAGAAAAAAATGTTTAATTTATATTATAATTAAAAGTATATAATTTGGATAAATAGTGATCTTGTGATTAATTTAAAGAATTGTTGTGATAAGTTTAAAATAGGCCATATGTGATTCGTTATGTTATTAATAATTGGCACCGTCGGGATGACGAAATTGTTGGGAGTAATTAGTGCTCTCACCTTATCTGTAGGTTGCTTGCTAGGCATGGAACTAGTAGGCAGACCTTAGTTATTGATAACGTTTTCTAGGTATGGGACTATATAGTGTGGGTTTTTACGAATGTATGATTCCGGGGTTGGGCTGATTTGTACGTCATTTTCGTTGAATCGTGAGGCTAGGTGCTAGGCTAGGTGATAGCTAGTTATAAGTATTCTTACTGAATGTTAGGTTAGGATACGCTTGCGTTTTGGAGACCTCTAGGTAGGGGACTAGCGATAGGTTGAGGAATTTATGCTCGATAAAAGGGTGGGGCTAATAGATTATAATGAAAACTTGAGAAAATTGGGAATTAATGCCTAAGATAATAAAAGGGTATTGAAATTAATTTGCATAGAGAGTATGTGCAAAGATGATAGAATACGGGCCCACTAACTATAGTGGCACGGGTGTTTGTGGCGTCACGAGTATGTGCAAGGCAGACAAAATACGAGCGAACATGCTATAGGGACGTATCGTGCGTGGAACCTCACGAGTATGTGTAATGCTAACGAAATTGGGCGAACTGACTATAGTGAGAGGAATGTGTGTGAGGTAAAACTTAAGCGTTCCAGGAGTATGTGCAGGATGCGAAATAGGGTGAACTAGATATACTGGTGTCGCACAAATAAATTGTAATTAATTAATTAAATTAAATTACGGGATCCAATGTTATACTAAAATATCATAATCGAACTTGAACATTGGGGTGGCATAGTTATCTGGGTAGATAGTGGTGGTTTATTTTTATTTGCAAGTTATTATATATCTCGTTTAATTTAAAATACTCTATTGTGATGTTTATTATGTATAATGCTATTGTCTAGGTATACCGACCCTATTTGGGAGGAGTATCTAGTATTCATGCAGTGGGCTCTGACCTATTGTGTTGACTAACATTTCAGGTATAGTGCTGGTGTAGCTCCACATGAGTGATTAGAGATTTTTTTGGAACTGCTTTATTTTATTTGCTTTAGTAGTTTAGATTTACTTTTCATTTGGTCCCTTTATTATGAGACAATTATTCATGGATTTCGTCGGCCAATCAGTTCCACAATTATTTTTGGTTTTTCAATCAGATATTTATTGTTAGAGTATTTCATTTGAGTTTTAAATAAAATTGGAGTTGGATTTATTCTTGGAGATTAGCATGGTGATGGACATTATAGGTTGGATTTGTTAATATATTCATTGGATATAATTTCATATCATTTTGTGAATTAAAGTTTTAAATGTCTCATATTTTTGTCATGTGCTGAGAATGGTAATTTATTTAGTGACACCCCTCGTAGTTTGGCGGCGGTTGAAGCTAGAAGGAGCGGTGGATTGATGAGGTATCGAGTTATGGTGAGCCTAGATTGGGCAAAAATAGGATTTTGGTATTTATAGGGTTTTTATAAGGGTTGTTTGGGTTCATTTGAATTATTTTGAGTTGGAAAAAGCGAGAGAGAGAGAGAGAGAGAGAGAGAGAGAGAGAGAGGATGGTTGTGTAATACATCGTATTTTTATGGCTATTTAAATTAGATTAATTAAATTTAAATTAGAAATTTTATTTAGAATAAATTAAATATTAATTAGTCTGACTTTAGTTAATATTTAATATTATAAATTAAAATATGGATTACTGAAACAATAAGTAATATAAATTATGGAATATGTTGCAGTGCGTCATAAGTGAGAAAAATGAAAATTATTAATTACTAAGTCAAGACACACATTTAAGATATGTCGGGATTTAATATGAGCATCATGAAGTAAGTATAATATGTTGGAGACATATAGTTATTTCGACTGCATAGAAGTGTCCGACATGGTCGAAATAGTCAGAAAACTATTTTCGTAAATATGTATAGAGTCTCAGGTCATTTTTGGGTCGACCCGACAAGTGAAAAGTCAATTTTTGACCCTTGGATTTCCAACCCATTAAGAGTTACGGGATTAGCTACATTAAAGCCAACTCTTTGGCTAATCAAATGGGTAATTGAGAAATCAAAGTGAGAGGAAACCAAAGGAGAGAAAGTGTGAGAGCTTTTACAAGAAAGTGAAGAGTTTCTCAAGGAAGTGAAGGGTCTTAGAGGAGGAGCAACACCTAGAGCCACCTCGTACCACCACCATATACCATCAAAATTCAAGAAGAACGAGGAAGAGGAACTCACATCATCTTCTTCAAAGAAAATTCGTAATCATCCTAGGAGGCAAGATGTTTAAACTTGCTTAATTATGAGTTTGCAGAAAGACGTGATAGATTATAGGATTTTTGGATAAAAATCCATGTTTAGGAAGTTTTGATTTGAGATAATATCAATTGGGATTATAGAAATCTTGATTTGGATTATATATTTTATTGATGATTTTTAAATTGAGAAAAGCATGTGATTCAATTGGAGATTTAACTATCTATCTAGAAACGAAGTGAACTCATACGAATTCGAAAGTCAAATGCATGTGAAATCGTTTTAAAAAATAACAAATATTGTTTGTTGATTTTAGGTTTGTTTTAAGTGGAAATTGGTAGTATGCATGCGTTTTGTTGTATAAAATAATGTTTGAAACAACTTTTTAGTTTTAAGTTTCTTCAAAATCGGACCAGAAAAGCCTCAAATCGACATTTTATATTTCTAGGCAAAATGTAACTTTATCGAGAAAAAGGATTATTGGGAATTAAATTATAATTCAGGCTTATTATAATGATTCTGGGTTTTGGACTAATAGGTACGAGTTGAGGGTAGATACTGAATAATTAATTAAATTATTAAATCCCTTTAGTTAACAAGAGATGTTAGGAATAATGGGAAATAGGAATAAAATCTGAATTATTAGTTAATATGATAAACTTGAAATATACTCTATGTATGTATATGATGAGAGCATGCCTATATTATATTGATTGTGATATTATGTGTAATGTCAAACCTAGATACTTGTTATCACGGAAGGTTATGTGTAGTGGACAACCCTATCCTTTTGTGCACGTTAGGGAGGATTTGGATTCATGCCCAAGAACATAGCACTTACGTTGTTATTACCTTGAGAGATGGTAATGTATTAATATTCATTTGGATACGTTAGGTATGGACCTCATTCTTATGGTGTTAAGAATTATGTTCGCCTCCGTTATGTGTTATTATTTTATATGTTTAGGTGTCACACCTAGCCTTAGTCCTTAATTTGGTACATGAGGTACATAGGGACTAGATAGAAAAGTATGCATGCATCACTAGTTTTATCGTTTAGATTCCGCATTTGTATATGTATATACTAGATAGTGTAATCTATACATATACATACACCTGTGATAGTCTACTAATTTCTTTGTTGTAGAAGTGATTATTGTGAATGCTAAAAATGTACTTTAAGTATGTGAACCTAGGAGGTTAAAATAATGAGAATAAAATGATTAAGAAAGTAAGATAACAGTATCGTATCATATAGGAGATACGAATGGGTCAAGAGATTTATATACATTAGTAAGGATTATTCGAGTGGTCTATAGTTAGTTAGGCAGGTAGATTAATTAGGAAGTAATATTAGAGTACGTTAGGTGTGAACATTAAGTGAGAGGTGAGGACTCATGTGAGAGTACGAACATCTAACATGGATATTCACATTAGTCATAATATAACATTTTAAACACTTGTTAAATATTTTTAAAACGTTTTCGGGGCTCTAACTCGATTCAAATCTATTTTTGCAAAACCTTTTAGGTGTCCACAATTTATTTCAGAGTTGACGTGTTATAGTGTTGTGGATGTTGTAGGACCCCAATCTTAGACGTATCTATCATTCTTGTCATCTAGCTTATAATCTAGTTTTTCTATTCGAGCGTGTTTGCTCATTGTCTATACTTTACATTTGGTTTTTAGTATTACCTTTACACCAGCCGATTTGTCTAGGTATTGTACTTGGCTTGTATGAAAATATGGATTTGGATGTGTTATCCAATTATTATTATATTCTATTTGTTATGGTCATTATTATTATGTTTTTTGTGTTATTCATTATTCTATTGTTTAATTATTATTATTGCCTATTGACTAAAATTGATATCTAGTTTATTAGGATATTTAATGATTAAGAAAAAAAAATTTGATAGTGATACTGAGAATGGACCATTTATGAATCCTGTTTAATTGAATAGTAGACTAATCGCCTAATATTTTAATTAGCAGGGTGTCACGAATGGTATCAGAGCATCAGGTTCTAGTGTCTTAAAGATCTGTGCGGACTTATTAAGTTCCAACGTTGTGTCCTTTATTTTAGAGCCCTAGTATTAGGACTCTTGTGTGCATATTACGTATTTATGTCTTCAGCTTAAGGGATAAAAATAAGTACTAGATTTATTAAATTCTATATCTTTTCAAATGCCTCCTAGACGTGCACCAAGGGCTGGGGCACACAGTCAGGGTCGTAGTAGGCCCAAGCATAGGGAAACCTTACAGTTTCAGACATTGCAGCCATTGTTGCCCAAACGGTAAATGCAACAATGAATGCTAATGCTCAGAAGGCACCTTAGGCACCACTTCAGTGGTAAGTGGTGGCACTTGGCCAGTGACAGTAATTCCCAATTGAATGGGAGAGAGTTCATGATTCCTTTATGAAAGTCCACCCTCCAGAGTTTTAGGGAAGTTCTGATGTGGTCACATCTTGTCAATATATGTAAGATATCTAAAGGCATTTATGTATGCTCGAATGAACTAATACACAGAAGCAGATATTGGCTACCTTCAAGCTAGTAGGGCAAGCACTACAATGGTGGGAATATGTCACCATTATACAGGAGCAAGATGCTATGACTATCCAAGAGTTCTGGGTGCGGTCTGATCACAAGTACTTTCCTCCCGCCATTCAAGCTAAACTGAGGAAAAAATTTCTTAACATTTCCCTAGAAGGGAAAACTATGATAGAGTATGAAGAGGAATTCACTCACTTGGCCCACTTTATAACTGGTGATTTTAATATAGAGGCTGAGAAAGTGGAGCATTGTCTACAAGGGTTGACTTAGAGAATTCGATAACATTTGTTGGGTAATCCAACCTTGGTTACTTACTCAATTTGGTCAATCTAACCCTATTATATTGTATTGATCATCGTCTACACATTAAAGAGAACAATAAGAGTGGTGTATCTAATCAGTCGAGCAAGACTGGGGGCATTAACACCAATGGGAGTTCTCAAAAGTAGC
Organism: Sambucus nigra; assembly: GCA_949130495.1. Lineage (NCBI taxonomy): Eukaryota > Viridiplantae > Streptophyta > Magnoliopsida > Dipsacales > Adoxaceae > Sambucus > Sambucus nigra. Next base: position 86,620,562 of record OX422215.1, on the reverse strand, counting down.
AAAAGTATGGGTTGAAAAATTCACATCTAGGGGATTACGCTAAGAGACTTAATTCTGATGGTTGTAGATCGAACAATATGGTTTCAGAAATGGCCATCAGGGCTAAGGGAATGGTGGCAAGGACAAACATTTGATTTTCAAGGTTTTGAGCTCTGTTATGGAATTATAATGGACTCCGGGGATGCGAGAGCGTTTTTTTAGGGTTTAAATTGTGTATAGGGTGTGGTTTTAATCTGGCGGGGGATTTTGAGAGCTTGAAAAATGGTTTTCTTTGTGAAGAAATGTTCCAATGTTTATTAGGCAATTTTAGGAATTTTTCAGAGAATTTTTGGAATTTTGTAGCATTTTCTGGGATATTTTGTATGAAGTTTTGGGGGGTGCCGACCAGCATGTTGTATGGATTTTCATTTGTAATGGCACAGTATTCTGAGCTGCCTTGGGAAGTGAAAGAGGCGGGTGCCTATCAGTGGTTATAAGGGTACTACCAATCGGCATGCCCATGGCCTCCTATAAAAAATGGCGAGTTCCCTTCATTTTCATAGCTCCTAGCATTTAGATATTTTTTCCTATCTTGCTAAGATTCGTTTCCAAGATTTTTCCTTCTTCGAGTCTTAAAAATGGCAGATTTTTTGGGTAGCGCGACCCACGTGGAGTGGTTGGGTGTTGACGATTGGGCGAACTTAGAGTGGAGAGCTAAGGTGCCCCTGGCATTGGGCAACAAAAATGACTTCGAGTTGTTCGAGCTAGTTTTTGAGGACTTATTTTTGCTATGTTAACCTTCATATCACAGTTCGTCTAGGGTGAGGAACCCTAGTGGCTATATAAATATTAATGACCTTTGTCATTCTTTTTCTTTTTCTTCTTTTTGTTTCCTTGAGTTGAAAAAATGTTTCTTTGTTTTGATATACAGACATAGCTTTTACGAGCTTTAGTTCCCGCGGGACGACGGGGTTTAAGGATGTGTGGGAGGATCTTTCGTCGATGGTGCACTGGGGGGTTTTCTCCGTAGGTTTCGGTCACCTGACGTCTACTTTAGACAAGACACTACGCCTTCTGACTGTTTTGTGCGCCCTAGGGGAGAAGTTGTGGGACACTACCCACGCCTTTAATTTTGGATTTGGGGGGATGACGGTGACTCACATCGACGTTCAGTAGCTGTTGGGGATTGACTGTGAAGGCCTGCAGATTGAGGTGGCTCAATCTTTGAGGGTGACACCTAAGGCGATTGAGGCTGCGTTGGGAGACGTGGGGAGGATAGTCTCTGGTGATTCTATCCACATTTCTTCTTTACAGGAGCTACTATTGAGCTGGAGGATCAATGAGACAGAAGGGCTGGAGGTATGGAAGATGTCCCGTTTATTCATTCTTCTTTTATTGGGGGTTTCCTGGTGGGGTCGAGTGGCGACGTCATCCACCTATGGTTTTTACAAATGTTTTAGGGTATTTTAGAATATCTCTCTTTATAACTGGGGGAGACTGACCTTGGATACCCTTTATTCTTCTTTGGACACCTTCAGTAGGTTCTTTTGGTAGACCGTTACTGGGGCCACTTACCTTCTGGAGGTAATTCTCGCATTTCTCTTTATGTATTTTCTTACATTTTTCCTTTATTTCTCTTTTTCTTCTGATTTTTATTGTTCTGGATACGTGATTTTATGAGATGATCGGTCTCAATGACCTTTTGATAAGTTTACAAGTTGAGGAGGTGGGGAACTTCTATCAGATGTACTCTTGGCGAAAGTCCAACCGGCGGTCAAAGCAGTTTCTTTCTCTGTCGGCAGTGCGTCAGGCCTTGAACACCTTGATGAGCGACCAGGTTATTCCCTTTTCTTCTAAATCCTTTTTTGACATTTTCTTTATTTGCACAAATACTGATCGTTATTGGGAATTATAGGTGACTTTCTACCCTTGGGGGACAGTTGTCCAGTAAACAGGGGTGATTAGGTTGCATGCATAAATGTGTTGATTTTTGGTGCATGAGTTTGTCTATTCTTAGTACTCGAGGGAGATAGTGATCCAACAGATTGTGTAGGATGAGGTGGCGGTCCCACCGATGGTGCCCCTAATGTACATGAGGCGGGTGTGAGAGATATCGGAGGAGGAGAGGATGGCGACTATGATTGGCGATCGTTATTCGCTTTATACTGGTACAATGGAGACCTATGACTATATGTACTTTGCGACATGATGCCTTATTATATATACTATGTGGTAAACATGCCTCCACCTCCTACGAATTCGGTTAGGGGTACGAGTAGGCTAGATGGGTCCGCCCATAGCATAGGTGGTGCGTCGTTATCATCAGTGGCTGTAGAGGTTCCATTTATTCAGCTTGCTCTGCCTTCCCATAATTTCCAATTGACTGGAAGAGGATCCGTACGTATGTCACACCGCCCTAAAGCATTGGATCCGGTGGTGTTGGGGTTGATGAAGGATATCCTTCAGCCAGAGGTATATCTTTTCTCTTTCCTTGTCCCTGTCTGGATTTTTCTGTGCTTTGGACTAACTAAATTGCCTTTTGCTTTTGTTTCCAAGTCTATAGCATGTCCGGGTGTCGACTACTTAGCTTAGGAACATTCGAGATTGGGTTTTGATTCTGGTTAGGATGCGATTACGGTTCCTTCTTGTCTGGTGCAGTCTTCTTCCTCTTCTTCTTCGAAGGAATCGGGATCAAGGAATTGAGGTTGCACAGCTCACCGTCGGGGGAGGTGCACTCACCATATGGATGGGGGTCTTAGAGAGAGAGAGATTGAGATTGGGTGTTTCGGGCTGAGTTCTGTTGTTTTTACTGTCTATTATTTTTCTTTTTTTTCTTGAATAAAGCAATGATGCAATTGACAATATATAAAATGAATGATATTTTTGTTTATTTATCTTTGCTTAAATGACTTATTTTATATGCACTTTTTACTTTGTTGCTGAGACCGTAAAAAGGATGGGATATTTTATTAAATAACTTGAGAGAAGAATGGCAATGGATAATATAGGTAGAAATAACCCGGGGTTTTTTTAAATAAAGATTTATTTTTTTAGATTTTTTATTTTGACAAAAAAGGAAAGATAAAATTTTCTAAAATAAGGGGGTGCCGATTGGCATACCCCTTGCCCTGCCTAGGGATGGAAACAGGTCGGTTCGGGGTCGGGTTTTAACTCCCCATCGCCGTCCCCGTTTAAAACGGGTATCGGGTTCCCCGCGGGGAACCCATTTTAATTTTTAATTTTTATTTATTTTTTCCTCTTTAAGCACTTAAGTAAAAGTTACTTTCAAAATACATATCAATTCAAAATGATTAAACACAACTAAATCTTTTATAGTGCAAATCTTTGACAACTCAAATGTTTAAATCTTTTACAGCTCAAATGTTGAAATACCGAAAATAATTTTACAGTTCAAATGTTTAAATCTTTGTCATTTGGTAAGACAAATCTTTGTCATTTGATAAATAGTAATAGTAAGGCACCGGAAAGGCAGTAAGATACAGTTCAAATGAAATCATAAGTGAGGAGGTTTGTCGTACTCATCAACTTGTGTAAGAAAGTCTAAAATACATGTTCCTAGCTAAAAGTCTCGTAACTGTGTGGGCTACACCAAATAATTGTTATGATTTTGGAAATGTATCTTCAATATTGATCTTCAACAAAAATATGGAGAGAGAAGTTAAATTCTTGACATAAACAGAGGAAAAAAAACAAGGGAGAATAAATATTTAAAAGAAAACTAAAGGCCCTGTGTTCTTACAGTTTAACAATAACATGACTCTAAAAAATCTCTCATTCCAAAAAATAAACGCAGCGCCGGAAAGGCAGTGGAGAGGGAGGCAGAATCATCACCAGAAAGCTCTCATTATAAGACTTTATTTGTGTGAGGCAGAAGCAGCTCCGGAAAGGCAGTGGAGAGGAAGGCAGCGCCGCAACAGAAGCGAAAGGCAGTGGAGAGGGAGTGGCTTGAGGATGAGGGGATGATGAGGGGAGGATGAGGGGAGGGGAGGGGATGAGCAGGGAGCGGCGTGCCGATTGAGTAATAGAGGAGAGGAAGGGGGAGTGAACTCAGAAGTGAGGAGCGGCGTGAGTAAGAGTAAATTGATTAGGGTTTTGTTTTTTTAGATGTTTATATTCTTATATATTTATTATAATATAAGTATATATATATATATATATATATATATATATATATATATATATATATATATATATATATATATATATTTATTATACATTAATAATTCGGGTATCCCCGTGGAGACTCGAGGGTATACCCGAAATCGTATTTTGGGGATTTTTTTTACTCCTCGAACCTGACCCGATCCCCGAATTTTCGGAGATTTTTTGGGGATTTTTTTCGGTTAACCATGGGGACCATAAATTTCTAAAAAAATTGCCATCCCTAGCCTTGCCTATGGTCGGGTGAGTCCAGTAAAATCACCATAAGGATTTGATTGCACTTTTTGCAGCTTTGAGTACTTGGTGGGGAATGCATTTATTTGAGTTTCTTAGATCTCTTGTTGTTTAGACCATATTTTCATGTATAAAAGGAGGTAAGGTCGTGTGGTTTTCCACCCATTCACATTTTCTCTTCTTTATTATTTATTTCCTTTTGCCTTTTTATTTCCTAAATGGCATTTCCCTTGAGTGCAGAATTCGCTTCGTATATAGAGAGCCTGGAAGCTATGTGTTTGTATAATGTGGATTACGACGCATTTAACTTGCGTTGGGTCTTTTTTTGGCGCAATCGCCCATCGATTGGAACATGCTGGTAGCGGCAGCGCAATTTCGGTATCCTGAGGATCATATTTTTCTCTTTGGATAGGACATGGTCTTTTAGAACTATGAGAAGTTTTTCTCCATGCTGGAGATTAATCCCAGCGTGGCAGCGGCTATGCCCGAATTCTTTTGGTCTTCTCGAGAGCTATTAGCAGAATTTATCCACATCTCCCCTTCGACGTCTTGTCCATTTGTCACTGGGGGAATGATCTCTCTCCCAATTGTCTTATATTTTGTGCGTTTATGGTATTTTAATGATGCGGGTCATGCTGAATTTATCGCCCTAGGCTTAACCTTGATACTACTGGCAGTGGTCGGTGACCTGATGGTGGACCCTCAAGTAGATTCCATTACAGTGTGGATGTCATATCATTTCAACGATGATATGGTGACACAGGTGCATACTCTAAATGGTCTGGAAGCTAGGAGGAAAGGCCGTTCTGATTTTCTGAGAGGAGGCCAACTTATGCTGTTCATGTGGCTAGCTGAGAGATTTCGTTTAGCGATCCCCTAAATATCCCTCTGCAGTTGTGCCAAATTTTTTCACTCGTTATTTCATCACTTTGGCCCATCCATAGAGAATTAGGTAAACTGGTTTGTGGAACAAGGATCTTGATGCCTGCCCTGGTCGGTGCCATGGTGTGGGGAGCTGCAACCCGTTTTGGAACTGGGGGAATACTAGTACGTTTGGTTAGTTGGACTTTTCCATACCTCATTCTATTTCTCCTGGATGCACCCACACTAAATTGGATAGGAGAAAATTGTTCCTCCCCATACCCTATATTTCTTTCCTATAAAGGATTTGAATGAAGGCTTGCGCATGTGGTTGGGTTATCTATAGAAGAATCATCGACCGTTAACCCATCCCTCTTAATCTGTTGATAGAGTTTGGCATATCTTTGAAGATTATCTGAAATGGCCGTGGAAGCGGGTGGTGGAGAAGATCTTGGCAGAGGAGACCGGACAAAGATGGTTTGCCCTTTTTGATACTATGGAGGGGCATAGTGGTTTTCTCCATTTTGGTCAAGGCTTATCGATCGATGGAGTGCCTTTGGAATACTAACCAAGTAGGGCAAGTTTGGGGACCTCCGGGGGATGATGGTGATGAAGTCGGGTCTTTTGACAGCCGCGGATAGGGTCTTTGTGAAACTGGTGTTTATTTCTTATGAAGCTTCAGTGATTAAGATGAGTTTAGTTGTTTTTGATTTATTTTTTGTTCTTTGGGAATAATTTTGGGAAGGTTTGGTCAGGTTTATTCTAGGGACAGTTTGGTTAGCGAGGGGTAGTAGTTGTTTTGACTCCATACCCTGATATTTCATGTAATTGTGCTGAATTCTCCCATTTACGAAATAATTGTTTTTAATTATATTGTTGTGCCTCTTGGTGAGTTTTTTATTTGAATTATCTATGCCAATTGCTAAGACATACATAATCCTTTTATTCATGTAAATAATAAAATAAACTGCCGCTCTCGGAGGTAAGACAAGAATAACATTGTGAGAAAAATAAGGAGACCGTGCCCATGTAAAGCGTATGAGTTCCTACGTACCTTTAGTGGTTTTAAAAATATTCTGATTTTCATTTTGAAAGAAAAAGGTGTGTTTAGAGGATCAGGCCCCACATAGTTCTGAGTAGAGAGAAATGAAGAATTTTTTTAATAGAAGGGGGGTTAGAAGAGTCGCAGCGTGCTGAGATTTCGATCTAAGGCTAGAACTTCTTAAGTCGGTCTAGGTTGACTAGACATGCCATGTCTTCTCCATTAACGTCAATGAGAATAGCGGAGCCAATGAACATGATCTTCTTTACAATGTAGGGGCCACTCTAGTTTGGATTGAATTTCCCTCCAGGGTCCCAGATGGGTTCTATAATTTATTTGAGGGACAAGTCCCCTTATCCGACACCACAATCCTTGACTCTTCAATTGAACGATCACACTATCCGACTATGGTACCCTTATATATGATATAGAGACTTTATACTCATTTCATCTAAGAGTGAAAGCTCATCCAAATGGCTCTAATGCCAGTCTTCCTCGCTGACTTTCTCTCAAACATAACACGTAATGAAGGTATCTCTAGTTCAACCGGTAGGACTGCTTCCATGCCTTATACCAGAGAGTAAGGGGTAGCCCTATTAGATTCCCGTACTGAAGTTCACTAGCCCTAGAGGGTGTAAGGTATCCAATTGGCCCAGTCTCGATAACACTCGATCATCTTACTAATGATTGTTTTGAAGTTCTTTATAGCGGCTTCAATGCACCATTGGTTTTTGATTAGTGGGGAGAAGATTTGTATCTCTGAATCCCATACTCGTCGACCAATTTTATGACCTTTGCCTCAAAATGTAACCTGTTATTTAATACTAACTCATGGACAAACCTATATTGAGAGATGATGTTCTTATGGATGAACTTGGATACCTTTTTGGCATTCAACATTGTGTATGACTTGACTTCGACCCATTTGGTGAAGTAATCAATGGAAACCAAGATGAACTCATGCTCATTGGAGGCTTTGGGTGTAACTTGCCCTATGATATCAATGCCTAATAAGGAGAACGACCAAGGAAAATTCATGTTATATAATTCTCGCGGGGGTAAGTGTTGGAGATTGGCAAATTATTGGCATTTAAGGCATCTCCGGACATAGGCGGTGCCATCCTAATTCATAGTGGTCAAATAGTAACCCTGTCAAATAATCTTCTTGGCAAGCATGTGACCGTTCATATGAGGTCCACATTCCCCGCCATAGATCTTCTAAATCATTTCTTCAATGTCATCCCCTGTGATGCAGTGCTAATGGGTTTCATCAAAGTTTCTCTTGAATAATGCTTTATCACAGATGATGTATTAGGCAGCCAATTTACGAAAGGGCCGCTTGATCTTTCTTATTAGAGTCTTGGGGATACCTATCGTGATTGCGTCTATATCGAAATCCTCTTCTGTAATGAGCTTCATATGGTAGAAGTGGGTCGGTTTAGCTTTTTTTTAGACTAGGAAGGAGCCATCATTATTACCACGTGTATGTCGACCATAGAGGCAAAAGTAGCAAGAGCATCAACTAAGTTATTCCTTATTCGGGGAAACTGGTGGAATGTGACATCTCGTAATTAGGAGGCCAACTCTTCTAGGTGAGTGTGGTAGGGTAAGATCTTTTCATCTTTGACTTTCCATCTTCTAAGGATCTGGCTAATGATGAGGGAAGAGTCTCCATAGGCATCTAGGAACTAGATACCCTTCTCGAGAGAGACTTTGAGTCCCACAGTGCATGCCTCGTATTAGGTTGTATTGTTGTTGCGAGGAAAATCTAGATTGATGGCAATGGGAGTGTGAGAGTCATCAAGGGCGATCAAGAGTATCCTAATATCGTATCCTTTCTTATTGGAATTGACGTTAAAGAATAATTTACATCAAAGGTCCTCCTGAGAGGTGCAGAGAATATCTTCCTCTGGAAACTCAGAGATCCAAATGACGACTTCTTCTATGGTGTAGTCAGAGATGGTCCTCCCCTTCATGGATTTTTGTATCACATACACAATATCAAGCTCAGCTATCATCATCAACCACCGGGCCATTCGGATAGACAGGGAAGGTTTCTCATGTAGGTATTTGATAGAATCCATTCAGGACACAAGTGTGATGGGAAAAGAAAGCATATAGTGTCATAATTTTTGAGTGACCCAAATAACGGCGACACATGCTTCTCCAAGGCAGTGTAGTTGAATTCTTACCTGACCAATTTGTGGCTGAAATAGTATATGGCCCTTTCTTTGCAGGACTCTTTAAGGTGCTAGGCTAGCAAATCCTCAGATGTGGTGTCTGTTATGATTAGGTATAGGAGTAAAGGGAGACCAGGCGTTGTCATGAATATCAAAAGTCAAGTAAGGTTCAACTTTATTCTATTAAAGGCTTCCTTACAGGCCTCATTCTAGATTTTGGTGGAATCCTTTCAGAGGATTTTAAATATGGGTTCACAAATAGAAGTCAACTGGCTGATGAATCGACTGATATACTACAATTTTTCCAAAAATACTTTGACTTCCTTCTCCATTCGGGGTGGTGACATTTCGAGTATGGCTTTAAATTTGGTAGGGTCCGCTTCAATTCCCTACTTTCTAACCATGAATCCTAAAAGCTTTCCATTGGTGATGCCAAAAATTTATTTTTACGGGTTAAGTCGCCTCTAGCATCGTCGTAGCCGTTCGAAGAACTTTTGAAGGGCGGGAACATAAACTTCCTGAGTCTTAGTCTTAAAATCATAATGAATGTGAAAAAGATTTTATTGAACTTAAAAAGTATATGGGGTCTCCACTATTGCTCTCTCCACTACATTTTTTCCCCAATGGCTAACTATGTAATAGAAGGTTCCCTAATGGGTGATAAAGGCGATTTTTTTTAATGATTATGGTGCATGTTAATCTGATTGTATTCGATAAATCCATTAACGAATGACTTAAGAATGTGATTGGTCGTGTTGTTCAAAATCATATCGATATTGGGTAGTTGGTAGTCATATTTTGGAGATTCTTTGTTCAAATCCCGAAAGTCAACGCACATGCTGACTTTCCCACTTTATTTCGGTATGGGTACAACGTTGGCTAGCCTTGAGCGATCATTTGGTGTGGAGTTTTCACAGTTTCTGTTTAACCGGCTTGTATTTTGAGAGAGTTGGAATCTCGTGCTGAGCTATCTTGAGATCGATGTCAGGCATGTCTTCGTAGGTCCATGAAAAGACATCTACGAATTCCTTCAACAGTTCTTTGAGTTACACACGCTCATAATCAGCAAGGGTGGATCGTATCCTAATCTCGTATAGTTGGATGCTAGAATCGAGATTGATAACAACAATTTCATCCTCAATAATTTGAATGTAGTTATGTTGTTTGTTATTAACCTTATTAAGACCAGTTAAGAATTGTTCATTTGCAAAATCACCATCATCAAGAGTTTGATTAGAATCAAGACAATTAATGTAAGGCACAACAAGATACTTAATATCCTTGTTTATTTCATTTTCGGGGAAAATAGCGTTGAGAACCTCATCAAAGGAGGTCTCGATTACATTATTATCAGAAAAAGGAGGAATCATAAAAGGGAAAGAAATAAGATAATCATCTGGATTGGGTTACATTTCAAAAGGTGGAACTAGTATAGCATTCTATTTGAGGATGGGTCCGATAATGTAGTGCTTGAGTTGATCATGCAGAGTGTCAACTCCAGTTTTTGCAGATTGAATGAGTCCTTGGAGTTACTTCCCTCAGAAATATCGACAATAGCTATAGCTTTCTCAACGCGTGGTTGTACATGATTCTGGGAATCTTCAGCCCATGAGTAACTATCTTCAGAGAAAATCTCCATCCATGGTTTCATCTTCTTGTCCACATGATCATACCATAGTTTGGGAAAGCCATAGAAGGGAAAATCTTCACCCACTTTAATGAATCTTTCATTCAAAGAATCCCTCAAAACAGTCTTAGAACTTTGTAAACTTCTCTTTAACTAGGCTTGGCGGAGCGTTCCGAGTTCCTCTAATTACGGTTGATGACCTAGGCCACATGGACGTAATGCCTTCTTCAAGACTAAGGGTTCCAGTATCCCCAGTCCCAGCCCCAGCCCCAGTCCGAAATGAATTTCATATTCTTACACATTTGTATTACGTTGACATTGACATAAGGGTTGTGCTCTGGACAGACTCGGGCTTTAGTGTCATCCTCGGCTGGGAGTGGATGTGGTTTAACTCAAAATCCAAAAAGAATTATGTCATTTCTCCCATGATGCATTTCTAGTATCAAATTACTGGTGCTTTCATTCTCAGTACTATTATCGTCTCCCAAGATGGTAATAACCTACCCCTTGGAGAAGAACTTCAATATTTGATGGAAATAGAGAGATACACTTTGATGATGTGATGACACGATCGACTAAGAAATAAATTCAAACAAGTAGGTACATCAATAACTTAGAATTCGGCAACGGTATTGATAGGGCCAACCCTTATTGTGAGTGTTATGAATCTTATCACCTCTCGATGAGTGTTGTCTTCAGCACACACTGCGACAGAAGTTTGAGCAAGTTCACTTACTTTTAAACCCAGACAGTTGAAGGTTCTTAATGCACAAACATTGATTCTTGATCCGTTATCGATGAGTGAAAGAGGGACTATCTTCCCAATCTTCTCAACGGAGATATTGAGATCATCGTTACGATTACGACCTAACTTTACAATTTCTTTTTCATAGAAGGAAAGGAGTTTAGTAGTGGTCAAAGACCCAATCAGGTTCACGACTTTTTCTAGAGTGGTGGAATGAGGGACTGTGGGCCCGATAAGAAATTTAATCAAAACATTTCGGTGTATCTGGAAATGTATGAAGAGTCCTCGTAAGGTTATATTGGCCTATGTTTTCTTGAGTTCGTCGAGGATGTTTCTTTCCTCAAGGGTCATGTTTATGTAAAAAATTTGATCGTATCTAATTATTCAATCACAGATAAATAAATGAGACAAAGAGTTTTTAAAGTGGTTCAGCCTTATAAGAATGGCCTATGTCCACTGTTATGTTATTTCTGACTGTATGGGAATTCTCTATTACAAGTTCTATCAAGAAATTCTGATCCCCTTACAATGAGGATTGTACAATGTATTTATAGCCCTGAGGCTGTAATGTGAAAGGGTAATACATTAAATGATGTACATATGAAAGGGTAAGACATTCAATGCCCCTTAAGCGTGTGCGTCTGAATGATAAGCATTTAATGAATAGTCAAACTGTTGGTTATCCTGCTATTAATGCTTTGTTCGAGGTGCATCTCGGACCGCCTGAGCTTCTCGGTACTCAAGAGTTCCTCGAAGAGTTCTTGTTCCTCGGAGCGTGTGAGTTCCTCAGAGAAGCAATCTTCCTCGTTGTAGTCTTGTTCCTCGGAGCGTGTGAGTTCCTCAGGGAAGCAGTGTTCCTTGTCGTAGTATGGTTCCTCGGAGCATCTGAGTTCCTCGAAAGTGTTTGTTATTGCCATGTAGATTGCCACGTGTATTCACTTAATTGATCCATGTCAGGAGACTAAATTTGGTATCAACAGAAGCCCCTAATGTTTCATAGTTCAAACTTTGAGGAGTGTGGAACATTCTTTCTCGAAATCTGGCAGTTTTAAATGGTCATCCTGAAATTTAGGAGTCTTTTGTATTCATTTCTCTTTCTAAATTCGTAGAATCAGGCTTTTTTGATTTTTTTATAATCGCCTCGATTGCCTCGCCCTTTTTGTCCTTCTAGCCGCCGGTAGCGTAATCGTTTCTTTTTGTAATCATTACTTTTTCCTTTTCCCAAGGCAAGGTATTTAATCATCACAGACAATCCCATCGTCTTCTACTTTTTCAATTTTTTATCTTCGAGTTTTCTATTGTCTTACTCTCTTGTGCGTTCATCATTTCCATCGTTCGTTGTCACCAGATCCACTCTTTTTCTGTAAGATCTTCTTCCTTCTTCTTCATTTCCTTTATTCATCATGGTTTACCCTGTTGAATCTCTTGATAAGTTTCGCTCTGATTTTTCTATTCCCTCCTGGGTTGTTCTGGAAGAGCTTTCTGAGTCTTCTGATTATTTTCGTTTGGTTGAGGGGCATTGGTTCCCCAGCCTCTTTATTGCTGAGTGTGGATTTTATTTTCCACCCAATCCCTTATGTCTGGAATTATGTCAATACTTTGACGTTGTTCCTGCAAGAATAGCCCCCAATACATGGAGAATAGTTAATGGGGTTCATAGGTTAAATCAAATCCATGGAACTCGCATAGGAATTCTAGAAATCATGTTTTGTTATAGATGGGCAGTTGGTGATAACACCTTTTATTTAAAAACTAGATTTTTAAATAGGGTCGTAGTGGTCAATCTCCTGGAAGCCAATAGGGACTATTTTGAGCATGGGATTGTTATAAAAAATTGGCAACATGCTCCTTTATCTGGAGATGAAGTGTATCAGGGTCCCAGATGCCCTCCCTATGGCAATGGGGTAGGTTATTTTTATTTCATTTTATTTATTTTTAAATTATGCTTCCTCTGTGTTTGATAAAATGTGCCACTGATATTTCAATGTTTATTTATTTGTAGTTGATAGTAAAAGAAAATGTCCAAAGGAGGCAGACGTTAATATAAGACATTTGAAACTTATCTGGAGTCTGCATCAAACTGTTGTTGACGAGAACATTAGGTCAGCTTCATATCTGCTGCAGTACAAGAGCTACACCACTTCTTTTACTGCTCGTCCGGTAATAAGCGACGCAGAGCCAGTACCAGCCTCTACCAGTTCTTCGCCTGGGTCACACATTCCTTTAAGTGAAAGGATGAAGAAGAGAAGGCCTCCCACTCTCTTTGAGAAACCTTCCTCTGGTGCTGGAGAGGAAAAAAGAAGTAAGATTGATGTCCCAGGGGAGGGGACAAAGAAAACTGATGCACCTTCCTCGGCTGCCCCTGTTGTGAAGGTTGTCGAGAAGCCCCAAGTGGCTCCGAGCAAGTCTTCTGCTCCAAGAGAAGTGATTGTAATATCACCGACCAAGAGTTATTCCTTGGTCGAAACTATTCATGTTCCCCCGAGGAAGCTGAAGAAAAGCTCCTCGATCAATTTGGCTGAAACCATCACTCAGCCCCCAATTACTGGAACTGGTGTTCCAACTTTTGTTCCCCCGAGATCTTCCATGAGCTCAGTGAAGACTTGTATCATTCTCGAGATCCAAGGTATTGAAGAGAACCTTTCTCAGGATATGGTTACATCATTGGCTGCTCTCCATATTGCTTCTGTAAGTCTTGTTGTTTTGAACTTTTCATCTTTCCTTTGTTATATCTGCCTCTGACTTGCTTTCATTTTCTTTTCACAGTTGGTGAGATGCTTCAATACAATTTTGAAAAAAGATGAAGCTATTAAAACTTCGAGCTCCTCATCTGGTGTGGAGGAAGCTCTGGTGGGCCTGACGAAGTCTTTGGAAGATTCTCGTCAGAAGCATGATGCTGACAAGGCTATCTGGGAGAAGAAACTTACCTCCATCGAGAAGGAAAAGGCTTAAGTTGTTGAAATCTCCAAGGGGTTGGGGAAAAAGTTAAGGACTTAGAGGAGAAAAATAAAGAGATCGACAAGAAGCTCAAAAATGCTGGAGAGTTTGAGAGTAAACTCAAGGTTTCTGAGGAAGAATTAATCCAACTTCGCGAAGTAAGTCGCCAAAAGGAAGAAGTTGATAATAAACTGAAGGCTGCTGAAAACCTTCTCTCCGAGAAGCTTTCCTCGGAGAAGACAAAGAGGAAGTTGGCTATGAAGAAGTCTTTTAGTGATGGTTGGGACAAGGGGTGGAACAAGGGATTGGCTTCCATGATGTCGCAAGTCGAATATGGCAGCCTAAAATATTTTAGAGATGGGTGGGTCGCAGCTCTTCAGGAGATGAAGATTGATGAAACTTCTGAGCTCTTCCAGCGACACATCCCTGGTCCCCCTCCAACTCCTGAAGATGAAGAAGAGGACGAAGCTGCCTCCGAAGAGTCTTCTATGGTGATGGGAGATCATCCCCCATCCATCTAGCCTTATACCGAAGAACTTCAGCAGCTCGCTACTTCCTCCGAGCAACCTCCATCACTTCCCCAGCTACTATCTGTTCCTTGTGAGAAACCTACTTCCTCGTCCCAGCCTCCCGATAAGGTTTTGGGAGACAAGGAAAAGGTGTAGAGTTGTTCGGGTTTCTCTTTATAGTTTTCTTTTGTTAAATGTAACCATGAACATGTAACTCTGAACCTTGCGATATAATAAAACTTGAACTTTTGTTTTTGCATACTGTTGTCTCTTCTTCATGCTTAGTTGGTACTTTTATTGATTACTGCTTTTTCTTTCTCTACTAGTTTCTGGCCAGGATGGAATTACTATCTGCTCATGATACCAAGCTGTTGAGGCAATGCAATGATTATTTTAAGGCTGGTCACACAGATCTGAGTGCAGCACAAATTGTCGACATCCTCGGCCAAGATTCTTCAGAACAGGCGGTTGAGGCCTACCAATACTTGAAGACCCTGCTTGATCATGCAGTGGCCAACAATATGGCTTATTATGATATGATCGAGGATCTCCAATGCACTCTTGAAGATCTTCAGCAATAATTTAAGGAATCCACTGCCCTCTTGCACAAGGGGTATGAGAAGAAGTATCAATAAATCATTGCCGACAAGGGCTACGATAAACTTTTTGCTGGGTACGATGTGAGAGAGAGAACTCTGAGGGGTGAGGTCGAGGAGTGCAGACAAATAGATGAATTATTAGAGCACGAAAATAATAATCTGCAAAGAGAGTTGTCACAGTTGAAGTCTGCAGCTTCCACTTCAAAAGCCTTGATCCCAGTGACTGATGAGGGATTCTCGTTCTTGGAGGCCGAGAACGCTAACTTGAGGGATGAGTTGGAAACCTTGAAGAGGTCTAGCCCTTCTACACCTTCTTGTGGACGAGAAAGAGCTCCTCGGGGACGAGTAAGAGCTGCTCGAGTTCCTATTGAGGAACAAAGGACTCAATCTGCCTTAGAGAACCAGACCTTCCAATTAATGGTGAAGAACCAGGCGTTGGCTGAAATGTCAAAGAATATCAGGGACCTGGAAGAGCAGCACTCTACTCAGAAGTCTGTCCTGGAGAATAAGGAACTCTTCATCAAAAATTTCCACGATCAGTTGGAAAGATTGACATACCAATTCCACAAACAGCCCAGGGAGTTCTGGATGGCTGGGTACAACGAGGCTCTCTACCACTTGGACGATCGTATCCAGAATGCCAATAATAAGGGCTACAAGCAAGGGTGGTTTAATGCCTTAGGTGTGCTGCAACTCGAACAGGGTCATTACCTGTGGCACTACCACGATCCTGGGCTGCTCGACCTACCCGTGCCACCATTCAAACTGGATATGAGTTGGATCCCTACTCGGGCTATGCCCCGATGCTTGATTTACAAGTATCTCAGCAACTACAATCTCCATTCAAATGTCGAGATATCTCGTCCCGAGCACCTCCTAGATCGACCATCCGTGATGAATATCAGGATGTTAAAATATTTGAACTTTATAAATTCTCCTCTTGCTTTAAATGATCCGCCTGCTGGCGAGGAACCTGTTACAAAAGCAGAGGGGAAGAAACCAATAGAGTAGGAATTTTGATGTAATAGTTAGTATACATTTCATTATCAATGCAATTTATTTTTGGATTTAATGAAATACTTTCATTTTTGTTCGCAATCTTATTTGCTATTGTCTTGTAATTATAAAACACTTTACATCTGTGCATGTGTATCTGTTAAAAAGATAATAATATTGTGTTATTTGTCGACCAACTTATTGTCGAGTAGTTTGAACTTGTGGTAATTATTTGGCAAAAATAATGTTTTGTTTCTCGACCAACTTAGTAAAAGGTTACGAGTATAAAAATGTTTAAAATGTTTTCTACCAACCAAGGTCATTAAATTTTCCTTATCGACCAACTACAGTTAATGGGCTTTTATCCCCGACCAGCCATAGTTAGTAGATTTTTTTCTTTAAATGTTTCCGACCAACCAAGGTCGGTAAATTTTCCTTGTCGACCAACTATAGTTAGTGGGTTTTTATCCCCAAACAGCCATAGTTAGTAGATTTTTTTTCTAAACGAGCAACTTTCGTACTTTTTGGAATAATTTTACCCCCCGACCAACTAAAGTTGGCATTTTCGAGAATATATTTACTTCCTAACCGACATAAATTGGCATTTTTAGGAATACTTTTATTTATCGAGGAACATATAGTTTTACTTCCCGTAGGAATACAAGTTTTATTTCCCGGAGGAATACAAGTAGCTTTACTTCCCGGAGGAATATAGGCAGCTTTACTTCCCGGAGGAATATAGGTAGCTTTACTTCACGGAGGAATATAGGTAGCTTTACTTCCCGGAGGAATATAGGTAGCTTTACTTCCCGGAGGAATATTGGTAGCTTTACTTCCCGGAGGAATATAGGTAGCTTTACTTCCCGGAGGAATATAGGTTTCTCGATCAACCTTAGTTGGCATTTTCGAGAAAAAAAATTTGAGTAGTCTGAGTTTTGCCGAGAGCTTTACCGAGTTTTGTCGAGTAGTGAGTAGCACTAGTATTCCCCGAAAAACTTTCAATAAAAAGAAAGAATTCGACAGAATATCTTCATTTTATTCATCACTGATAATACTTGCGTAGGTGCTCTGTGTTCCATGCATTCTTAAACTCCTCCCCTTCTAAAGTTGCTATTCGGTAAGTTCCTGGTCGAACAACTTTTATAACTCGGTATGGTCCATGCCAGTTTGCCTCCAGTTTATTGTGCTTTTGAATCACTTTCTTCAGTACATAGTCTCCTTCTTTCAGGTCTCACTTCTTCACTCTCTTGTTGTAGAACAAAGCTGTTCGCTGCTGGTAAGCAGCATTTCTAATGGCTGCTTCTTCTCTAACTTTCTCGAGCATGTCTAAATCCAATCTTCTCATTAAGTCGTTGACAGGGGAATTGAAATTCAATACCCTGTGTGTTGGGAGGCCCAACTCGACAGCTATAACAGCTTCACTTCCAAACGCCAGCATATATGGTGATTCTCCAGTTGCTACTCGGGGAGTAGTTTGGTAAGCCCAAAGTACTGATTATAGCTCGTTAATCCAATTCGCTTTCGCATCACCCAATCTTTTCTTCAAGCCATTCAACAACGTTCTGTTTGTCACTTCAGTTTGTCCATTGCTTTGAGGATGGCCTGGTGCTGAGTGGACCTTCAAAATATTTGACTGATGACAATAGTCAGCGAACTCCTCGTTATCAAATTGTGTTCCATGGTCTGTGATGAAAGCATGAGGAATACCATATCGACAAATGATGTTCTTTCAAACAAATTGGTACACCTTTTCGTACGTCATACCAATGAGAGGCTCAGCTTCAACCCACTTAGTAAAATAATCTACTACAACGACGAGGTATTTGAAACTTCCTCTGGTCGTTGGCAGTGTCCCAACCAAATCTATTCCCCCCATGGCAAATGGCCAAGGGGAAGTTATGGGTGTCAACAATGCTTGTGGAGTTTTTCGGATGGAGGAAAAGCGCTGGCACTTGTCACATTTCTTAGCATAGGCTATACAATCATCCCTCATCGTCGGCCAGTAGTATCCATGCATCATCACCCTTTACAAAAGCGTACGACCTGCTACATGGGCTCCACAAGACCCTTCATGGATCTCTTCAATCAATTCTTTCACCTCGTAGAGATACACACATCTCTGCAAACCTGCCATAATTCCTCGTCTATACAGAATACCGATAGTTAATACATACCGAGCAGCTTTAAACTTCAATTTCTTGGATGCGAGCTTGTCAATTGGTAATTCTCCCTCCTCAATATATGCCTTGATGGGATCCATCCAAGATGGTCCTAAATCAAGGGTAATAAAGTTCATCGTCAGATCTTCATCTATACTCAGACCAGCTAAAACTTCAATTGGGATTGTTCGTCGTAGCTCGGTACGAGTAGCTGATGCTAATCGAGCTAAGGCGTCTGCTCTCACATTCTCCATTCTTGGTATTATGACCAGCTGAATAGTAGCAAATTCTGACACCAGCTCCTTTGCCTTTGCATGATATCTGATCATTAATTCTCCTCTAACTGCATATACTCCCAACATTTGATTTACGATCAATTGAGAATCACTGAAGACAATAACCTGCTCCGCCTCCATAATTTTTTCCAAATTAAGACCTGCAATCATGGCCTCATACTCAGCCTCATTATTGGAAGCTTTGAATTGGAAACGTAGGGCGTATTCCATGGCAACCTCGTCCGGAGTGCTCAAAACTATCCATGCCCCACTGCCTATTGTGAAAGATGATCCATCTACATATAGCCTCCATATAGGTAACTCGTCTTCAAATTTCTGATATGTCAGAGTTCCTCGATGAAATATTTGTTGCTTCCTTTCATCTTCCCCTGATATTTCTCGCTCTTCGTCGATCATCTTTTCTTGCCCTTTTACCAACCGGAGTTGGTCTGAGCTCGAATTTGATGATCCTGTAGCATCCACTTGCCCTTTTACCAACCGGAGTTGGCCTGAGCTTGTGTTTGATGATATTGTAACATCCACAGGTTGATCAGCGAGCAACTTTTTCTCCTCGGGGGTATCAGGATAGGTGAACTCTACTATAAAATCCGCTACAGCTTACCCTTTTAGTGATGATCTGGGTTCATAAACTATATCATATTCACCGAGCTCTATTGCCCAGTACATCAATCTCCCTGATTTATCTGGTTTATGAAGGCCTTGCCTCAATGGCATATCAGTATATACTACTATGGTATGAGCCTGGAAGTATGGACTCATTCTTCTACTCGCCTCAATCGATGCCAGTGCTAACTTTTCCAGCCTTGTATATCTGATCTCTTCTCCTTGGAAGGCCTTACTCGTATAATAAATTGGTTTTTGCACTCCATTCTCCACTCTGATCAACGCCGAGCTAACTGCATTTTCGGACACTGCAAGATATAAGTATAATTTTTCTCCCATCACTGGCCTGGATAACAGTGGAGGTGCTCCCAAGTATTTCTTCAAGTCTTGAAAAGCCTTCTCACATTCATCATTCCACTCAAAAGTCTTTCGGAGTGTCTTGAAGAATGGGAGACATCTATCAGTTGCTCGTGACACAAATCTGTTGAGTGCCGCAACTCGTCCTGTGAGACTCTGTACTTCCTTCTTCGTCGTTGGAGATCGCAACCCTAATAGAGCTTTGATCTTTTCAGGATTTGCTTCAATGCCTCATTGATTGACAATGTATCCGAGAAACATGCCTTCTCGTACTCCAAATATGCACTTCTTCGGGTTTAGCTTCATTTGATATTTATCCAGTTGATCAAAAGTCTGGCTTAAATCAACTAGATAATCGACAGCTTTCTTGCTTTTTGTCAGCATATCGTTAACATAGACTTCCATATTGCAACTGGTTTTTTCAGCAAAGACCTTGTTCATCAGCCGCTGATATGTCGCACCTGCATTTTTCAAACCAAAAGGCATAACATTATAACAATAAGTTCCCCTAGGGGTAATTAAAGAAGTACTTTCCCTGTCTTCAGGTTTCATTTTAATCTGATTGTAACCAGAATAAGCATCGATGAAGCTCAGCATCTCATGTACCGAGGTGGCATCCACTAGCTGATCAATTCGGGGCAATGGAAAATGATCCTTTGGGAATGCTTTGTTGAGGTCGATGAAGTCTACAAACATCCTCCACTTGTTGTTTTTCTTCTTTACCATCACTACATTGGCTAACCAGTCTGGATATTTAACATCTTCAATGAAGCAAGCTTTTTGGAGATTCTCGACTTCCTCTTGTATAGCTTGATTCTTCTCGGGACTGAATACTCTTCTTCTTTGCTTCACAGGCTTGATCTCCTTATTCACATTGAGCTTGTGACATAAGAAATTTGGGTCTATCCCCGGCATATCTTCATGACTCCATGCAAAAGTTTATTTTCTGCTTCTAAGGAAAGTTATCAATTCCTGTTTTAATGAGGCTTCCAACGATGAACCTACTTGAGTAGTTCGCTCAGGGTGCTCGTCGTCCAGAATGATGTTTTCAGTAGCTTCCACCACTTGACACTTCACGAGTTGAGACTCATCTCTAAGATCCAATGTTTCAATTTTTGCACCTTCATCCACTTGATAGGTAGTAGTTTTTTTCCTTGATTCCTCCAGTTCTTCTTACTCGGTGGATGAATAATAGCATTCCCGAGCTACTTTCGGATCACCTTTCACAACTCCTACTCCAAAATTTGTTGGAAATTTTAGGCATTAATGCACTGTAGATGGTACAGCCTCGAACTTCTTCAATCCCACTCTTCCCATGATGATATTGTATGATGATTGAACATTCTTATCCATCACGAAGAAGCGTATTCTTTCTATTCGACAAGCAGTCCACGTACCAATGAATATATCCAACTTGATCGTCCCAAGTGGAAATACTTTCTCGCCAGCAAAATCGATGAGGGGTCTATGATAAGGCTCCAATTGAGATAGCTTTAGATTTAAACGATCGAAGCACGAGTAGAACATGATGTCTATCGAGCTACCATTGTCGACCAGTACTCTTGAAATTATTACTTCCTTCATTCTCATCTTGATCACCAATGGGTCATCATGAGGATACAAAACTCCTGCTAGGTCATTCTTTGAAAATCCAATGACCAATTTCTCTTTGTTCACCTTTCTCGGGTGATCCTCCTCAGCTAGATTTATTCGTTGAATGTACGAGCAAGCTTAAGCCTCACAGAGGTAAGCTTTTCTCTCTGCAGTAAGGTCTTATCCTCCTGCATCTCCACCTGTTATAACATTACAGTCAAATGACCCAAAGCGTATTGAAAATACCTCACGTTCTGGATGCCTTGGTCTCTTGGGAAGATCGGGGTCGTCTTCTGGATCAACTTCATGGTTTATTTTCTTGTTCTCCTCTGATCGACGAGGAGATATAGACATCTCTCTTATTCGGTCATTGTTTCTTCTTTTGCTTCCACGGTCGACATACTTTGACAACTTTCCTCGTCTGATGAGTGTTTCAATCTCATTCTGAAGAGCTATGCAATTTTTGGTCATATGGCCATGATCTTTATGAAACTCGTAATACTTCGCCTTATTCCTCTTGTCAGGTTCTGCCTTCATTTTCTCTGGCCAGTTTAATTCCTCATTGTTCTTGATTTCCTCTAGAACATGGTTGATATCCTTCTTCAAAGGAGTATAATTATCAAATTTCTTCATTACGTCCCATACCGACCTAGTTTTTGAATTTTTGTCATTACCATTGTTCTTATGCTCTTTCTTCTTAGCTTTATCACCTTCCACCTTGGTTTCTTTGGCATCCATATTCTTCTTCGCAGCCATAGTCTCCTCGGCATTCATAATCTTGGACGCTTTTCCCATCATATCTGACATGGTTCCAGGTGAATCTTTGGCCAAAGTGTAGTATAACTTGTTCGGTAGTAGTCAACTCATTAAGGCGGTAATCGTTGTCTTCTCCTCATAATCAATGACTTCGAGTTTCTCGTTATTAAAACGAGTTATATAATCTCTGGTGCTCTCACCAGCTTTTTGTCTAACACTTAACAAATGTGCTACTCGTTTAACTGGCTTTGCCCCAAAATAGAAATTCCCAATGAATAACTCGGCCAGTTGAAGAAAAGTTGAGATCTTACCCCGAGGAAGATTATTATACCATATTTGAGCAGATCCGGTAAGAGTTCCCGAGAATGCTCTGCATCTCATCTTATCTGGAACAGCATAGATGTCGGCTGCAGCTTGGTATTGTTCTATATGAAGGACAGGGTAAGTCTTTCCATCATATTTGGGGGTCACAATAGGTGCTTTGAACTTTGATGGTGTTGGAAAATCTACAATGGCCTGGATAAAAGGTGTTCCTCGAACAAAGGTTCATTGTAGAGGGTTCTTGGCCTTAGCCATTTACCCTAATTTATCCTCCAGCATTTGAATAGAGCCTTTCCATGCATCATTTCCTTCCTCGGGCCTATTAGTTCAAGCAATTGATCGCGTTGAAGTGTCTTCATGGGATCTATCTTGACGAGCAGTTGGTCGAGACTGGGCAAATCCTTCCCTTAAGTCTGATGGTCGTCAAAAACTCCTCGATGGGGGCTCTCGGGGGACTTTTCCTCCTCCTAGGACCTAATAGATCGAAAGGAGATACCCTGCTTAACCTCTCTAGCGCACTAGTCCTTTCTGGAGAAAGAGTGATACGTTGTTCAGTATATGTGGATCGCACTGACGAAGTTCGTCCAGGTTGATAAGAATAATCTTCAGACTCCTCATTACGATATGATTTAGTATGCCTAGTACACGAAGAAGGTGTACATGTATTTCTTTGAATACTTCGCAGTCCTGAATGGGTTGGTGCACCGCCATGGAGGGTTTGTATGAGTTGTCGCATAGTTTCTTGCATGACGGTCTGGCCCTGAGCCATATTTGTCATTATTCCAGCCAGATCTGAAATATTTGGTGGACCAGATGGATTTGGAAGGCTTCCAGCATTTCGATTGCTGGATTCTGGAATATCAGTCATTTCTGATGAATTGTTTTTGATGAAAAACGATATTACTAGTCGTTTCCCACAGACGACGCCAATCTGTTGATGTAAAAAATTAGATCGTATCTAATTATTCAATCACAGATAAATAAATAAGACAAAGAGTTTTTAAAGTGGTTCAGCCCTATAAGAATGGCCTACGTCCACTGTTATGTTATTTCTGACTGTATGGGAATTCTCGATTACAAGTTATATCAAGAAATTTCGGTACCCTTACAATGAGGATTGTACAATATATTTATATCCCTGAGGCTATAATGTGAAAGGGTAATACATTAAATGATGTGCATATGAAAGGGTAATACATTCAATGCACCTTAAGCGTGTGCGTCTGAATGATAAGCATTTAATGAACAGTCAAACTGTTGGTTATCCTGCTATTAATGCTTTGTTCGAGGTGAAGCTCGGACCGCCTGAGCTTCTCGGTACTCAAGAGTTCCTCGAATAGTTCTTGTTCCTCGGAGCGTGTGAGTTCCTCGGAGAAGCAATCTTCCTCATTGTAGTCTTGTTCCTCGGAGCGTGTGAGTTCCTCGGGGAAGCAGTGTTCCTTATCGTAGTATGGTTCCTCGGAGCGTCTGAGTTCCTCGAAAGTGTTTGTTTTTTCCATGTAGATTGCCACGTGTCTTCACTTAATTGAGCCATGTCAGCAGACTAAATTTGGTATCAACAGGTCATTTCTGGCATGGGAAGTTTCTCGATAACTCCCTTTCCTTTATCTACCCCTACTGGCTGAAGATTCAAACTCTAGTAGTATCTCCCAGATCTTGTCATATGGTTCACTAAGGAGTGGAATAACAGAAACCCCATTTCTCCATCTACGTCGGGTTGTATGACCACTTTATTTATTTCCCCTATAAGATCTTCAAAGGATATTATCCCACACATACTGATTACCGGACTAAAATTTTATTAGCTTGGTTCTTAATCTAAGTTTTCAAACTCGTCCCCCCATTATATGGAAATGATATCGTCTGTCCATGAGAATTCAATGTATTACAAAACCTCAATGGATTCTTTCTATGGATCCTCCCACTCAACGAGGTGTGGTGCAGAAGTGAACGGACCAACTGCCCTTGTAGGTTTAAGGCATCAAGTAACTCAGATATACTATAATTCCCATTGGTCTGTTGAAACAAGTCTCCCATAATCTGTACTGCATCGTCCAAAATGACTTCATCAATCGACACCACCAAATTATTTGACTCCTGAGACCATTTCTGGGATTCCATGAACCGAATGCTGAATTTCTGGTAGTCAATTATCATTTCAGAGGGAAATTTTAATCCAAACTCTAGAAGCTGGTTCAGTACTGCTAAAAATTCCATATCTTTCCCTTCGAACCGGGTATGAACGACAATAAATTCTCTTGTGAGAAGTGACAAATTTTGATCGGCAAAATAGGTAGGATGTAGGAGAAAATATTGGCAGACTTTAAGGGTTTTAGGTGAAAATATGGGTATGATGGGTGCTTTAATATGTATAATCTGGGTATATGGATAAAATTCTGGTTCATTCTTTTGGAAGATGGAATTTGTATGGATTGGAAGTATATTATGAAAGGTGTTGGGATTGGGATAGGTCGGTGGAGCGATGATACCCTGGTACATTAAACCTTGGATTACATTCTGGAGATGTAAGCACTGATCAGTGGTATGGCCGGAAATTTAGTGAAAATCACAATGGGAGTCGGGTTTGTAATTTTTGGGAAGTGGATTTAGTAGTGGAAGAGGGTGCAAAGGTTTAATTATATTTCATCTCAACAAGTCTTGGTTACTTTAAAGAGGGGGGCATGGAGTTCGGTGTAATATTTTCTGACCAGACTAGCACGACTTTCTAGCTCCCAAGAGATAGTGGGATGATACAGGTTGCGATGGTTGAGACTATATTAAGCTTCTCATATTTTCTTGGAGTGAATTGTCTGGATACTATCTTTGGCTCAGCTTCTCTCTTGGTAATACTTTCTTCAACCTTCACTCCTGCTTCCCGGAGGGCTAAAAAATATGGGTGATACTGTCCTCCCATCGTTGCTTGGGAATGGGGTAAGAAAGTTTTCTTCGCAATAATAATGTGTTCCTCTTCAGAAGGCCGGTTTGTCACAATGGCCACTTTCTCCCTCCACCCTACTATGAAATTGTTGACAGATTCTTCAAGGTTCTTCTTGAAAAGTTCTAGATGATGGGGTATAACCTCCAAATCCTCATTGTATTTGTACTACGGTATGAATTCACGGGAAACATCCTCCCAATTGTGAATTTTGAATACCTTGAGGGATAAAATTCAACAAAGAGCGTTGTCCTTCAAAGTCCATTGGAACATCTAGGCCATTATCTCCTCGGAGGTACCTAGGAGAGTTATGGATCGGTGGTACCTTTGAAGATGAACAATTGGGGGCTCGCTACCCCCAAACTTCTCAATGTTAAGCATCTTAAACTTTTCTAACAGCCTTTCTATAGGGTAGGGAGACATATGGGCACCTGGTCAAAATTCTTAGTTAATATCTTAAGGTCCTCTTTGACCTTGTTTAACTCATCTTCCTTTAGATCGACAGGAAATGAAAGGTTAGCCCCTGGATGGGCAAGATTCGGCATAGAGAGCTGAGCTGATGGTGGTCCATTGGCAGCACATGGAACGTGCTAATATTCTTTCAGAACCTAAACAGGCTCCGGTGCGGGTGGACCCATAGCACGAGGGAATAGGACCTTATTACTCGAGAATGCCCCCAAATTTTAGACTCAAATTATGATATGGTTCAATGATATACAAAATATTATATTTCTTTTAAATTTAACAATTAAAAGCTCAAATATTACTTTCTTCCAAAAATTAAACTTAGAGTGAAATTAAACTAAACACGCATTTTTAATTTTCACCTAAACAAAATTCTAATTCAAATCAAGTTAAACAAACCAAGCATGAATATTACCTAATTAAATTAATGCAGATTGAAATTGGATTAAATTAAACTAACCCAAATGTTAATTAGCACCAAATTAAACATGAGTTGTGATTTAAACCAATTTTTATCTTATTAACCTACACATGCATCTAAGTGAGAATTTCGCAAGATAAAAATAAATCACAAGCACACTACGCCGCGATGTACGAGGAAAACCCACAACGAGAAAAAACTCGGACGAGCCTGCCTACAAGTCCACAAGAGACATGACAAGATACTTACTTCCTAGACTCGACTCCTTTCAAGACTTGATGCTCCTTCTTTCTTCAACCTATGCCTAGTCGATAATTCCAGAGTCCACCAGAATCTTAGAATCCACCAATGGGGCACAACTACCATCAACCTACACACGGTGCCTTTCACCGTATGAGTACTCCATAGCACAAGCGATCTCCTTTTTAGGGTATAGAAGTAACCCAAACTGTCTCCTTGTACGGTAGAGAAAAAACCCGTTGCCAAACAATATCCAAGCAAAGATATATATATATATATATACACACACACTAGGGTATGCCCGTGCATGAAGGCACACTGATAGTTTTGAAAAGCATAAAGTCGTTTCTCTCCCTAATCGTACATCCCTAATAAAATCCCAACCCCACGAACCCATAAAACCACCCTAGCCTCTTCCAAATCATATAGCCCCAGCACTTATGCATTAACTCATCTCCTCCTTTCCTAAATCATAACACACGCACAGACCTAATCACTCTGACCCCAGCACATGCACACACCAAACACCATACCCAACCACCTTTGTTTCCTAACCCACTGCCCTGTTCCCACCTGCTACTTCCCCTACCATTGCTAAATCGAGATAATCCTGAACCCCATCCACCATAACTCCCCACGCGTACCCTCTACCCAGCAGTACCCACCCCCTCACACCTATTTTTACACATGCACAAACCCGTGTTGATATACATAATGTTAAGAGAAGAAATAGTTAGTACAAACAAATATGGAACCAAAAACAATTGAATATGAATAACATAAAACGAAAATAAAATATCAATGCCAAATTTCACCTTCAACTAAAGTTAATACCTTGCTTTGATCGACAATCGGTGGATCTCAATGCCATTCCCTTCTTGTTTGATGGTCGTCGCCTCCGAGTAGAAAAAACTCCTGATGAGCTAGAAATGGAGGATGGTGATGAGCTGGTTATGGATGTAGGATTTTCTGCTTCAACCTATAATAGTCAAGATGAATTTTACATTCAAACCTATAACTCTGTATGGAATTGATAATGCTTCTTATAAAATCACACTAAGGTAATACATTATTGTGATCTACCTATGTAAAATAGCGTATTCAATCAGTTGATACCTCCATAGAGTATTTAATCAGGTAATACCTCCATAGGGTATTCAATCATTTAATCCCTAAAATGTAACAGAAACATGAGAAAAATAGAGATAAAGAGTTAACATCAAAGATCCAAACAAAATGGCCTTAAAATGGAACAAAATCTAAAAATTCTTAAATAAATTGATGAAGACTCTTTCCCAAATACAGTAACACAATTAATCATGAAAACGATAGTGTGCACAACTCAATATAGACTCTTTCAAAACACTTAAACACAATATATAAACAACATAAAAAAGTAAATAAATGTAAAAAAAATAATTTTGTATCAACCCACACAAAAAAGGTTCATACCCAAAAATAATTCCATATCAACCCACACAATACATAAATAACATAATTTCGTATTGACATTCAAAACAGGTGAATATCCATAAACCATACACCTCTAAGCACTAACAAGCCATTAACCAGATGAAAACTCCATTCCAAAAGCCCTAAGAAAGCAAATCTACGAAAATGTATACGAAAACAACAAAAATCTCAAATCCATATACAGAAAACCCTAACAAAGCATATCTACATAATAAAAATACACAATAGCACCATAGAAGTGTGTGTGTGTGAGAGAGAGAGAGATAGAGACAGAGCTTTTACCATGGGAGGAGGGCACGGGAGGGAAAGTCATTGAGAGACGATTTGGGGGGATTGGTGGAAAGGAAAGGGAAGAGAGAGATCGAGAGTGAGGTGAGTGTATGAGGATTTGTGATGAGAGTGTCTCTAATAGGTGTGTTTATAAATATACCCCTTTGTTTGAATTAAAGTAAAAGAGGAATCAAATTATAAAGAGAAAAACGAGGGGGAACTCAAATTTTTAAGGGGTAAAAGAGAAAACACATGAATAATTCATAAAGATGACATCATCTTTTCATCTTATGACATACATAAGTTTCCTACTATTATATATATATATATATATATATGTATGTATTTATGTGTGTATGTATGAAACATAGATTTAAACAAACATGGGTGTAAACATGTGTTTTGGTAGAAATTAATTCATCAAAACTCAACACACAAAAATGGACTTCTTATTAAAAGAATTTTCCCTCTTAAAAGATCTCAAAGGATGCAAAAAGAATCTTCTAAAAAGTTATTCCTGCACTTATTTTATCAGGTAAAAATTTAGTGGCATAGTGGGTGAGTGGGGAAGTTTTTTAAACAAAAAATTGTCAAACTGACGTCGGTCATTCGAACGACTTTTTAATGTCGTTAGAACGACACGATTCGAACAAGATTTCAGTGTCCAAGTTCGTTCGAACGAGATTTTAGAAAACTTCTCGTTCGATATTCCGTTCGAATGACATCGCTCCAATGACCTTCCAACGAGAAAATAGATAAAGATCGCACAATGTCGTTAGAAGTTCATTTGAACGACCTGGAATTTCGTTCGAACGAGATTCAAGGTTCGTTCGAAAAAATTTATAAAAAATCCTTAAATTTCTTTTTTAAGACCAAAAACTTTTATGAAAATTTCTAAAATAATTTTCTGAGAAAAATAAAAAGTTGATGATGATAAAAGTTTATAAAAAGGACACCCAAATAATTTTTTGAGCTCCTATATATATTAATCCATTCATACCTTTGGAGATCTTAGAAAATGAGACAATGTTGATGATGAGACGAGAAACAAGGCACTTGAAACCGGTAATGATATCTACATTTTTGCTTAGCTGCGTCGTCTTTAATCTTCAAACTTCATAGGCTTGCGGTACAACCAACATCTATCCTATGACTCAATGAGTTTTGTCTGGAATTATGCCAACACTACAAATTGACTCGATTGAAAATTTCCCCTTACAAATCTCCCCTTTTGGATATTCTAGGACAAAACCAAACCAAAAATCCTACGGGCCGTCAAGCACATCTAAACACAATCCCACCCATAAAAATAAAATACAGATGCTTGAATCGACTCATAGAAAATGTTTTGACGATTTAAGTAATTCCTCTAAAGATAAAATCATGCACACTTAAACACGCCATTAAACGCATAGGGAATATGACAATATAAAATGCGTAAAATAAATTCTCCCCCTTAATTAATTCTCCCCTTTTATCTAACGTGACCCACTAGCAATCTCCTCCTAAGTTAGATCTCCTAAACTAAAGGTTTAGATATCATTTCCATCTTTCCCCCTTTTTGTTCAGGAATAGACAAAGGTCAAGAATAAAATAACTGAAGTCTCCTCCAATCAAGGCAAACAGCAGGGATAAGAAATAGGAAAAAAATAAGTTAAACATGCAATAGTGCATAAAGTGACAAGATCATTAAAGCATATGGGCAACAATGAAGTTCAACTAATCCGTACAAAGATTAATAAATATCACCTATGATGAGATGACAAAACATACCATTAAAATTTATTATGATAAGCATGGGACATCACACAATTCGCAACAAGATAGATACCAATTTTGAATTCAAAGCATACATGGACTAGTTAGCAAGGCAAAGACTCAAAAATAAAGAAATACCATATATATAAATACATAAATATACCAATAATGCACACGCACATATACATAGGTATTAAACACCACACACGACACAAAATACATTATGCTTTCCATACTCATATGGCAAAAATGTGTCTAAATACATGTGGTAAACGGAAGTGAAGGGGTGTGAACTAGCAATAAAAGAATTTATACCCCCTCACCTAAACATTTTCACGGAGTTCTCATTTGATTGCAAAAATTTATCAAACTTAAATATAGCCTCATGTGACAAGCTAAAGTGAACTCCCAGAACAAATATACACAATGCACACAAGCCTAGAATATCGATGACTCTACAAACCAATATAGTCATGAAAAGAATAGCATAACTAGGATACAAAGTCATTATGCAAACCCGTTGATATATCCAATCAGACTTCATCATTAATATTCTTTTTCCTTTCCCTTTATTTTCTTTATGAACATACCAACTAAACAATGAAGGACTTGGCTATTTTTTTCTGCCACATTTTTTAGGTCAAATTTCAATGGTGGCTTTTCACACAAAGTAATTTTGTTTTTCACAGCCCGATTCCATTAATAAACAACTACACTAGATAAATATTTTTCTATTTTTTTAATCCGTGAAACGGTTATTACATGAACAAATTCTCCATACTCATAGCAACATGTAGATGAGTAAATTGAGAGGATAACATCTCACTTAACTTAAATATACATGTGAAGTTAAATTTCAAATGAGCTCGTGCATGTGTGAATCGAAGCATATAAATAGAGAATCCATTAAGCAAGTCAAAGTTAAACAACTCCATGCAGGCATGATAAAGAACACTTTAAGGATTGAAAATCTTAACCAAAAGTTCTAGACACATGGAAGCAGATATGATATTGGATTTAAACACAAGTATATGCGACACAAAATGTGTAAAACTAAAATACACATGAAAAAAATCTTTTTGAGTTTTTCAAAAATTTTAACCAAAAAAAACTCCAACTCAAAAGAAAATACAAATCTTTTTGTATTTTCAACAAAACACAATAAGTAAAAATGAAATAAATATAAAAAATACAAATATCACAATTCTAACATAATATTTATAATGAAGCAAAGACTAAAAAATGACAAAAAACATACAATTAGCAAAAAAATCATGATGCACATAAGCTAGTGTGTTTAAACAAAGCTAACACATTCAACCTTTAGATAGAGCAAGGGAGGTATCACGTGAAAGAAAATGAGAATAAAAAATCCTATCTTGTAAAGCCGTCAAATCAGATCTCCTAACCCAAACTAGTGAAGTGTGACACTCTCGAAATTTGGGAATTTTGGTGACTCTACCATTGGACTTCCTAGGACCCTTTTTAAGATCAAAACAAAATTTCATAAGATGACATTTTCGACCACAATGTGTACAAGCAAAGACCTAATGAAAAGTAGTACCTAAGGATTGACCTCTTTAAGTGTTCATAATGGATTCTCTCAAACTTATGGTTTTTTCTTTATTAGTCGAATGATTTTGAGTATCAAAGCTAATACCACACAAGTCATTTTTAATTTGGACGGCTCCAAGTATTTTATCTAATGTTACGGACCTACATTCCAAATCAAATTTGACTGTACGTGATTCTCCCAACTTTTCTTCCAACTCTAAAATACGTGACTCAAGTAAACACCTACTCTCTTCAAACCCAAGAAGCTCTTTCTTCATAGCCTCCATTAAACCTTTAAGGCTACCTCTCTCATCATCAACGTAATCAAGCTTCTAAAGAAGACCCCTCTCACGTGTCCTAAGGTCTTCCACTAAAGCACTGTCATTATTAACATTGGTATGTTCTCTCAAATAAGCTTTCAACTTCAAATTAGCCCTTTTTAATTTTATCGATTTGTTATACAACTCTCGAAAGGCTACTTGAAGCTCACTCTCCTCCTCTGCTTCTTCTTTTTCACTCACTTTCTACTCCACTCTATATACCATCAAACTCATGGGATTCACAAATAATGGCCTTGTAAGTAACATGTAAAGGAATATCTTCATGGGAAGATTCACTATTAATGCTCACATGACTTGCCATGAACGTGGTAAAGTTACGCTCAATGGAGGAATCGGGTCCCTCTTCCTTTTCACTATTACTAAGGGTGGCATTGTATGAAATTGGCTGCTTGCCCTCCCTCCTTAGTTTAGTAGGACATTCTCTTACCCTATGGCCATAATCCTCACAACCATAATATCTATTCGACTCGTCCCTATTAAGATCATCATAATGCTTTGTAGGGAATTTTTTGGCTTTGTCATACGTAGACTTATCAAATTTATTAAAATCCTTTTTAAGATTGTCTTTTTTAAACTTAAGAAATTTTCTAAACTTCCTAGCAAACATAGCCATCTCATCGAAATCGATGTCACCCTCTTAATTCAAAACCTTTTTTTCCTCCTTTCGGGTTTCAAAGTGATGCCCTTATCTTTATTCTTCTCGTCCTTGGAGGTAAATATGTCAAGTTCATATGTTTCTAAGTCACCTACGAGCTCTTCAAGTTTTGTAGAGGCTAAAGTGGGTAAAGAATTTAACACGGTCAGTTTTGGAATAAACCTATCGGGTAAGGACCTCAAAGTTTTCTTTACTATGTGGTTGTCGGGTATCTTTTCTCCCAAGTTAAAAGATGAATTAGCGATATTGAAAAGTCTAGCATAGAATTCATCAAAAGTCTCACTTTCAAGCATTTTAATGGTTTCGAATTGAGTGGCGAGGTTTTGGAGTTTCGAAGATTTCACGACACTTTTTTCCTCGTGGGTGAGTTGGAGTACATCCCAAGCCTCCTTAGATGTTTCACACGTCATAATCCGGCGAAACTCATCGGTTGTAACTGCACTAAAGAGGGCATTCAGACCACGGGAATTAAAATTTGCTAATTTAAGTGCATTATCACTCCATCTCTCTACGAGTTTAGGTACACACTCATATTTATCTACACATGTAGGTGGGAACCACCCATTAACTACGGATTGACAAACCCTCTCATCGAAGGACTTGAGTGCCAAATTCATTCGCGCTTTCCATTACGCGTAATTTGAACCATCAAAAACAGGAAATTTTGTAAAAAGTAAATTTATATTTTTTAAATCAAAAGCAAAAAGGATCTTAACACAGTAATTTAACGTTCCTGCTTTGATACCACTTATTACTAGCGAATGCCCCCAAATTTTATACTTAAATTATGAGATGGTTCAATGATATACCAAATTTTATACTTCTTTTAAATTTAACAATTAAAAGCTCAAGTATTACTTTCTTCCAAAAATTAAACTTAGAGTGAAATTAAACTAAACACACATTATTAATTTCCACTTAAACAAAACTCTAATTCAATTCAAGTTAAAAAAAGCCAAGCATGAATATTATCTAATTAAATCAATACCGACTTGAATTAGATTAAATTAAACTTAACCCAAATGTTAATTAGCACCAAATTAAACATGAGTTGTGATTTAAACCAATTTTTGTCTTGTTAACCTACATATGCATCTAAGTGAGAATTTTGCAAGATAAAAAGAAATCACAAACACACTACGTCGTGATGTACGAGAAAAATCCACAATGGGAAAAACGTCGGATGACCCTTCCTACAACTCCACTAAATATGGTATTTTTAAAAAAGACATGACAAAAGGCTTACTTCCTCGACTCGGCTCCCTTGAAGCCTTGACGCTCCTTCGTTCTTCAACGTTTGCCTAGTCGATAACTCCGGAGTCCACCAGAATTTTAGAATCAACCAATGGGGCACACCTTTAGTCAACCCACACATAGTGCCTTTCACCGTATGAGTACATTGCAGCACAAACGATAGGGTAGAGAAGGAACCCAAACTATCTCCTCATAGGGTAAAGAAGAAACTCGGTGCCAACCCATCTCCAAGCAAAGATAAATAAATAAATATATATATATATATATATATATATATATATATATGAAACATGGGTGTAAACATGTGTCTTGGTAGAAATCAATTCATCAAAACTCAACACCCAAAAATGGACTTTTTTTGAAATAATTTTCCCTATAAAAAACACTCAAGGGATGTATAAAGTTTCTTCTAAAAAGTTCTTCCCGCTCTTATTTTATTAGGTAAAAAGTTAGTGGGTGAGTGGGGAAGTTTTTTAAACAAAAACATATCAGACTGACGTCGGTTGTTCGAATGACTTTTCAATGTCATTCTAACGACACGGTTCAAACGAGATTTCAGCGTCCAAGTTCGTTCGAATGAGATTTTAGAAAACTTCTCGTTCGATATTTCGTTCGAATGAATTCGTTCCAATGACCTTCTAACGAGAAAACAGATAAATATTTCACAATGTCATTAGAAGTTTGTTCGAACGACCTGGGAATTTCGTTCAAACGAGATTCAAGGTTCATTCTAATGACTTTACATAAAATCCTTAAATTTATTTTTAAGCCCAAAAATTTTATGAAAAGTTCTAAAATGATTTGCTGTGAAAAATAAAAGGGCGTTGACGATAAAATTTTATAAAAAGAACACCCAAATAATTTTCCAAGCTCCTATATGTATTAATGCATTCATACCTTTGGAGACCTTGGAAAATGAGACAATATTGATGACGAGAAACAAGGCACTTGAAACCGGCAATGATATCTACATATTTTCTTGGCCACATCGTCTTCAACTCTTCAAACGTCATAGGCTTGAGGTACAACCAACATCTATCCTATAACTCAATGAGTTTTGTCCAGAATTAAGCCAACACTACAAATTGAATTGATTGGGAATTTTCCCATACAAAACTCGGTCTCCTTGGTAACTGGGATTCAGTTTCACTGTATCTCGTGAACCTCGGACTGAAGGTTATCAATCTTGGTGGTAAGTTGGACTAGGACTATCATCAAATCAAGATGCACATTCGGTAATTAGTCTGCATTATCCATGGAGAGTTGGTGAAGGTAGATTTCGGACTTGGAGGAAGTAGCGGGAGAACTGACGAAGCTTCGGGGTGGTTCGACGAAAGATCGAAGCCAATAGGGAGCCTGGCCAAGGGTCGAGTATGCGATCGACCTTATAAGAAAACTTATTCGAATTTATTTTTGAAAGAGAAAAGGAAAAATTATATTTATTGAAAAAGAGGAAAATGTTTTTGACATTTTTTTTAAAAGGGGGGCAAAATGTTTTTGATATTTTTTTAATAAAAGGAGGGAAATTGTTTTTGACGTTTATGATAAAAAGGAAGAAAAAAGTTTTGGTATTTTGATTTTTCGAGAAAGGAGGAAAGAAAAGAGTGAGGGAATAATCTCAGTATGATTATTATTATGTTTATATTTTCACTTGTATTAGGTTTATCTAAATGCAAAAATAAATGTCGGACGGGAACCGAGCCTGGGAAAATTGAGTTTGAAAAATATGTAAAACATGGTTTGACTTGTTACCAGTCTCCTGGACAGGACCCGTTTTGAAAAAATAAAGTTTCTTATAGTAACTGGCAGACCCAGCATTTCGGCAGTAGTAACCAGCGGAGGTTCATGTAGTAACTGGTATGCCGACCCGACATTTTGGCAGAGTTTTTTATAGTAACCATCAGACTAAATATTATTGTTTGAAGTTTGACATCCATATGAGGGTATGAAATTTTTGGGTTAGTGGAAAGGTTCCCCCATTTGGCATGACTTCCACGATATACGTCTTGCTTTTGAGGAAAATTGATACATGTGGACAAGCCATTTGATATACCTGAGTGTATGTGAATTGCCTCACTATATACCTCCTGCGATACTATGTGTGAGAGCGAATTCGATATACTCGATGTACATGAATGAGTTCCCTACTATATACCTCCCATGGTGAGTTCGGTTAAGCAGTACGATGCGGGAGGAACCGTTCGATATACGTCGAATGTACTAGGCCAATAAAAGGTGAGAGTAATATTTCTTAGGCTAATTGTGCCTTACCGGACCAGTGCCCATCACAAAGTGATCCCCTAGTACGGGATAAATTTTCAGTCAATGTAGCAATGCTCTTGGTGATGTAATGTGAAAAATGCATGATTATTAATTAGTATATTATGGAAAGAGTATTTTATTTGGCATGATGAGCACTATACTTATAAGGAAGAATGTAAAAGTATCATGAAAAGTAAATCCAGCATGGAGAATGAAGATTATACTAAGTATGGATACGTGAGAGTGAGTGATATCATTGTGTGATAATGAGTCTAAGCATGGATCAACTATAAGTGGTGTGTGATAACTACAAGTGAACATGAATATATATAAGTGTGATAAGTGGAGGTGTGTGCTAGTGAAGACTAAGCATGGATATTTCCAAGTGGTGTGTGAAGCATGAAGGCACAAGTGACCTTATATACAAGTGTAAGTAGGGTGAGGTGTACATGGAGAGTATTTACAAGTGCGTGAAGTGAAAAGTGGGTGATAGGTGATATAAACATGACGTAGATATATACAAGAAGTAATAGAGGAGAAGAGGGAACATACAAGTAGGTGCATATGAACACAAGAAGAAAATGATAACACCCATGTAAACAGATTCTAGACCTCTTATGACAAGTAAATCCCCAACAGAGTCCCCATTGTGTCCATCCCTCTGCGGTTTCCCTCCATCTCAGGGTGTCGGCACTCGCACGCGGTGGGGAGAGAGATAAAAGGTATCGCTCCCTTTCGATGAATGCTTCAGTCATTATCGATGTGGGTGATAGCTTCGCCGGCCTATTTTGCCCAAAATGGGCGAAAGAACATGTTGTCGCCTCAAGAGAACGGCATCAAAGACAAATCGATGCATGCAAAACCAATTAGTTCAAAAGTTCGGTGGCTAAGTTACGAAATGGTAAGGTGCTAGGAACCCATCCCTCCCTTTCTGTCTCTATTGGGCATATGTTACTATTATCCTTAGTTTCTCCGTGAAGTGTGTGTGCATGTATATATAAGTGGAGATCAAAATCGCTCAACTCGCATTATGGGAAAAGACGGAGTGAGGTCATCCATAGGAATGTTTCCAAAATAATAATTAAAAATATGATATGTGCACTTATCAAGATATTGATCATTATGATGAAACGATAATATGTGTTAGGTAAGACGCAAATATGAATCACCTTTATGATATATGTAAATAATATATGGACAAAACAAGAAAAAGAGGAAAATAGGAAAATACGATTCGAGTGTCGGGTTTTAGCCCGAGATTCCTACGTAGCCTATAAAGGAATCAAAGTCCACGTAATTTGCATGCGACACGACGGTGGGTTTTATCCCATAAATTCAAATGGAAATTTTATTATGTGTGTGTTTAAGTAAGAGGTGTTTTTAGTTTTGAGAAAATGTGGTGAAAAAACTCATTAGAATTTATATCCGTAACCCTATTTTTATAAAAAAGAATATATTATGTGCAATATTAATAATAAAGGATTGAAGATTAATATGTGTGTGATCTCAGGTAAAAGCTAAATTAAGAACTTATATAACTAATGCAAAAATAAAGAAATTTAACGAGAGAGATTGTAATTGTTGATGAGCTTCCTTGCAAGTGGGTGAAGAATGTGGAGGGATTTTACTAAATTGGGTGTGAAAGTGATGGAAATGAAAGGTGGAGATAATTTTTAAACAAGGAAACATCGCTAACTTTAGAAGAATGTTATTGAGATCACTAAAGTTGATTTTTTTGAGGTGCCCTTTTTAGGTGAGATCATTCACTCCTTATACAGGGTCAAGGGACTGTCAATGGCATTGTCCTTGACCTGCCTATCGACAGGTAACCCTAGACACAGTGCCAATAGGCTGAGAAATGGACCTGCTAATTGCTAGTCTTGTATAAATTTTCTAGAAAAATGGTCGTAAATGCAATTCGTAAGTCAAAATCTTACATGGGGCATACCATTGGAAAGGTTATTCGGAGACCTTTGAGAATAATTGAGCCTCTCCTAGGTCCGAGAGTTAAGTTTGGGTCAAATGGGGCTCGGAAGCTCCCATCGATCCATTAGACAGGAGATTGTCGAACGACGATGGATCATTAGTCCAAACCGTAAGTCCGAATCGTGTATGGGGAAGACTATTGAAAGGTTATGTGAGGCACTTTGATGTTCCAAAGAGCTTTGCTCGGTTTGGAGAGTTTACTTTGGTTAATTGAGGCCCGAAAGTACCTGATGACCTTTCAGAGTAAAACAGGTCATTCGTCCATACCATAAGGTTGATTTATGCATAGGGAAGACCGTTGGAAAGGGTATTTAGTGACCTTCGAAGATTCATTCATTCTTGTTCAAGTTAAAGAATTGAATTTGGTCAAACGGAGCTCAAAAGTTCCCAGTGGTCTCCGGATTAATTTTTAAGGGAAAATGAATCATTCGTCCGAACTATTATGCCATTTTGCGCAAGGGCAAACTATTGGAATGGGGATTCAGTGCCCTTTAAAAATTTATTGAGCTTTAGCTCAAAAGATGAAGTTGATTGGGGTCAAATCGGATATCGGGAGCGCCCGATGGCCTCCAAATCAGTTTTTTATAGTAAAATGGTTGGTTTGTTCGAATTGTTATGCTGATTTGCACATTAGGCAGACTGTTGGAAAGAAGATTCAGATCCCTTCGAAGATTCATTGATCTTTCACTCTGACGATGAAGTTTATCGAAGTCAAACGAGCCTCGAGAGTGCCCAATGGCCTCTAAATCGGTACTCAGAGTATGACCTAGGGTTTGTGGTGGATTGAAAGACTTAAGGGGGTCCTAGAATGTGGTGTCTACATGTATGCTACCAGAATCCTTAGTAGTGTTAGTTTTGATTTGGTACGTGGCTTATGATCACATCCGTTTGGAAGAGAGATAAGATTATAATCTAAGTATCAAGGCCTATTTTAGTGGCCTAAGTAATGGCTATATGCGAGATAATCCTAGTGTGTGTGTGGTTTAAGGGCACCCTAGAGTGTCCATAGGACTAATTGTGTGTGGCTTTATTAAGGAATGGAAATCAACTTGTTGTGACATCTTTAAATATTCAATGGTTGACGTGTGCCCTATGTAGAGGCTCGTAGACTATTGTCCTTACGAGCACCTAGTAATCACGATGTGGGTATTGAAAGATTTGCAGAGAGCGCCCATAATGGGGGAGTCATGGATGGTAAAATCTTGTCTGATTTTGAGGACATTTATGTGGAGTATGTCTGGTATCCTTAAAGGAATCGGTTAGGTCTGTAATGAATAAATGTTAGCATTCTAGTAATGCTTATGATGAGGTTCAGGTCAGGTTGTTGGTCAAGGTCTAAAAGAGTTGAATAGTGTACGTGTTGGGTGCTGTTATTCGAAGTGGAATATATGGGGGATGTAACCTTCTAAGATAAATTAGAAGTTTGTCTCGTGAGTGGGCGTGATGCTTGCGTGTCATGGAATGACTAGGGTAGGTGGTGTGACACTTGATTTTAAATACTACTTGGAAATCTATTCATAGAACTTAGATTGACAATGTCATATGGAGGTTTGGAAATGGAACCCCAAAAGGGGACTATACAAGCATGATTATAATGTCGTCATGTGTCGACAGTATACATTTAGGATATCCCTATCAAGTTAGGGACTAGTTCTTAGCACGTCTTTCCAAGAAGATACAGAGTAGAAGATGTAACCCTGTGTGGTACTTACTACCGTAGAATGCCAATGGAAAATGGTGAGGCCATCATGTGAGTTTAGTTCGAGGAGAATCTAGGAATAAGCTTAGTGATAATGTTGAATAGTCATAGGTTATATTAAGTGAAAGTCTCTCATGAATGAGGTACTACCTAAGGAGACTTTGGGATTAATATCATGATATAATAAGGCAAACAGTAACCTAGGTGTAGTAGGTTCGTGATGTCATCACCAGTAAGATGGACAAAGTCAGTATAGATAAGGGAGTTAGGAAATTACTAACCAGAGTCGTTCATGGGTATGAAGGATGTAAATGGGAAGGCCTTACTCCTAAGGAGGGAATTCTGTTTTGTGACATTCCAGAGAACAACATGTTTGAACATTACTTTCATCTTGCGAGCATGAGTGGTGGTGATTCTATTCGTCATGGTTAGTGACTTGAACTAGAAGTGTGGATAGTACCTGATGAGAACTTCTGAGAGAATTCATAAGACTTCAAGTATGTAGCTCAAGTTTTTTTTTCATAGACTATGGTTCATTGTGTACGAATCGGATTTTCTAATATTGGTTATTTATTCCTTTTGACTCTTGTTTGTCCCTTTCGATTTCAGTAATCGAAGATTGATGTTCCCACGAATGTGGTATTTCGGATCGGTACCATGTCATGGTACGATGCAATTAGGACTAGTAGAGTGTGGGAGGACCTGACATGGTTAATACAGCTCGATAATTGTGTGCCCCCTATCTGAGTTGTACTTATTATTGCAGAAAGTTCTGTGTATGGGTGGTTGTGCTTTTGGTCGTACAGTTTGCCCATAGTATTCACTTTCCTTAGGATTAGTTGCCTTAGGAATGGCCAGTATGGGAGTTCGGGTCTAACGCCTCGATCCGAATTCATGGGTTACCCATAGTCAACCTGATCCGACCTGAGCGTTGGGTCTAAAGTGAAATGAACCAACCTATATAATGTTTCTAGTCCAGTTTTATTTTAATTAAAATTTCACTTATTTAGCATGCGATTCTAGTTTCAAATTAAACTACGTGAGGACCCATGGGGAGCACCCTAAAGTCCAGGCATACAGAGCTACTAACGTAATATAAAAGAGAGTACTTATCAGCATAATGCTCTCAAAATATAAAATCGCTCCCAACCTGTCATAAAAAAGCGAGAGAGTGAGCTAGATTCTCAGTGGTAAATTTATAAATGCAGTATAAAATCAAATGACTAAAAGAAAACTCTAACACGTTATACTTACGTACGCATGCAACTACCTTGTATACATGTATAAACATACATATACTTAATGCATGACATAGTTTACTTACGAAAACCTTATTATCCAGATTAATTCACTTTAATTTCGTAAAAGACTTCTTGTTTCTCATTTTAGCATTTCTCACTTTATTTAACACACTCGGTTAAATACTTGAAAAATCTACAATTGGTTTGACCGAAAGCCATTTATTTACTAAAATTACCCTTTTTATTTTAACCAATCCACATTAGTATTGTCATTATAAATCATCCTTTCAACACACGCGTTCACCGTGTAAGAAAATACTTATTTAGCCTTTGAAAACCTTTTACAATACATTCGTGTGTTAATTATAGGTTTCACTACTTAGGTTGTTGAACCACTCATTTACCCACTTACTTTACCTTTTTCCTTACCTTAAGGATATTAATCGATTTACAAATTCACTTTTACATTTCACCTTTACCAGAACATTTTAATTTAAGTTAGGTTGTACTAACACGTTTCACCATAAAACTCATATATTGACACATTCCTTATTCCTTTATCTTTTCTCAAAATCTTCCAATAACCGCATACTTCAACGGGTTCCACATCGTCGGCTATGCGCACCATATGCTTTGTCCAGTTGTTTTGGGTTTTTCACCCTAGGTCGTCGATCCCTCCTTAATTTTCTCGGTGTCATCCGAGTTCCTTTACATGTGTTTTAACATTTTACAAATGTCCACATAATTCCACCTTTCCTTTTACTCGGCCGAAGCCAAAACCCAGGATTTCACCCCAACTTTTGTTGCACTTTGAAATTTACCGTTTCAAGTCCTTTATACTTTAACTTTGATTTCATTCCAAAAATCATATTGATTTAAAACCGATTTGTGTAATTCCTTTTCCAATATTTTTACTTCATAAAAATGTTCCACTTTAAGAAAAATTACCATTTTACTATTTGTTTCCAAACTCGTCTTTTACTCCATTTCCACAAGTGTTAATTTTTCCAAAACTACTATTAAGTTAACCATACTAACTTCTTAATTGTTTTATCATCTTAACACCTTTTTAACATTGGAGTAATATTCTCCTTAGCTGGAAATATTTTTTTATTTCATTATTTTATTTCCAATTTCATAAGTGTTAATCTTTTACAATATTATTGCATCATACACACCACTTTTACAATGTTTAACCATTAACACTTATTCAACACCTTTATTAACTATTTTTAAAACTAGACATTTATTTACTTCTTTATTCAAGAAATCTAATTACACTTAAAGACTTCTTTTACAAGAAAATATCATTTATTTTTTTATTAATAAATGTAGTCTTACAACTTTATGTTCATCACACCTTTAATCATATTTCCACATACCTTGAATACTATAATTTTTATTTTGTCTTCCTTTTTTAAACTTGTTTATATACTTAGTGCCAAAATACTACAAGTTTATATGCATGAGAAGAATGATTTTTAAACTCTAAAATCCTATAAATGGGTTAAACATACATTTCCTTTTATAAATTCATCACACTTGCAAAAATATACTTTCAAGGCATAAAAAATATTTAATTTCTTCAAACTCAACAAATGTCCATTTTTCATAAAATTTTCATTTTTGTAAGAAACTTTAAAACATTATTTCACAAATATTTATCAAAATAAATCATTATTTTCAAACATTTTATTTCATAACAAGTTTAACATCAATCTTTTTAGAAAATATACCATTTTCATAAAATACCAACTTTTAATGTTTCAAAACTATGAAATATTTATTCAGTCTTTATTTCCAAAAAAATAACATTTTTATCATAAAAATATTTACTATTTACTAAACATGATTTCATCATTTAATCACATGTAATTTAACTACAGGACTAAATATAATGAAAAATAAAGTCTTAATACCAAGAGTAAGTTTTTTCCACCTATAAAGACTCCAAATGGTGGTAGAAATGTTGGTGTAGGAGGAGCAACCCCCAC
Source organism: Sambucus nigra (assembly GCA_949130495.1). NCBI lineage: Eukaryota > Viridiplantae > Streptophyta > Magnoliopsida > Dipsacales > Adoxaceae > Sambucus > Sambucus nigra. The sequence goes on along the minus strand of OX422215.1, from coordinate 86,578,038 downwards.
CTCTAAAGGTGGCCTCAAAGGGTTACCAAAGCACCCTCTAAATGCTCCATTTTTGCTCCCAAGCTAAGAACCCCCTTCAAAGTCCATGAAAGCTCCCATCATCATCTCCAAAAATCCCCCAATACTTATCCAAATTTTTTAGTTCCACGTTAAAAATGGTAGAAATAGGTGTTGTAGGCTTGAATATTGTGGAATACTATATAAAATGGTGGTTTAATGCTGGTGGAATGGTGGTGGAAGAAACAAATGGTGGAAGACTTCTCCACCTTCTCTCTCCCTCTTCCATCTTCTATTAACTCCAAAATGCCCCAAATAAACTAAACCTGTAAAAACACCCTAAACCCCTTAAATTCCCGTTTTAACCAATTTGGACTCACCAGAGCTTGACAGCTCAACGATCCAATGGCCAAAATCATGACAACGCACAAGGGAAAACTGATCTAAATATTTTCAGGTCACGTCGTTCGAATGACGTGATCCTCATTCAAATGGCATGTCCATATCGTTCGCTGGATGGCTTCACACGACCTGTAACTGTAATGCAGTGACATATCGTTTGAAGCCCTACTTTGCGTGGCCTTGGCGTGACATCTCCATCTCACTTCTAACGAAACACCTATGTCGTTAGAAACCCTTTGTTTTCATTATTTTATTTTTCTTTAATCGTTAACAATTTTACAATAATTATCATCAATCCTCACTCAATCACAAGTCATACAAAATTTAATTGAATTATTGGGATAGGGTATTACAAACTTCCCTCCTTCTGGAATTACGTCCCTGAAATTCTTGATCCATGTCTCCTGAAGCTTATGGGGATCGTCAACTTCTATTCTAGGCCATAGAAATCCTCATGGACAAAATCATCGAAGCTCTCAACACTAAGGTCAGCCTACGTGACTCCACATGGGGTTTGTCACAAAATAATCAACATACGATATGCTTTAATTCTCACCATTCTGCTAATCATGAATGTTATGTAATCGACTTCGAATCTCCACTCACTTGATGATCATATTCAAATAATTTCTAGTACTACCCAAGATAGTACCCAAGGCATGCTGGCACCTCCACGGGTGAACCTTTCTAGCGATCAACACTCACCCAACGTGGATCGTAATTCAACTAATTATCATATCTATCACCAAAGTCAATTCCATCTTAGGACTGCACATCTCACGTACCGTAAATTTTTAGGGTATACTGACTACACAACTCGTATGAGCTTGCCAATAACCATACTATGTTATTCTCTCACTTCAAGGAGTAATATTCTTATCAAATCATCACTGTGCGCCCAGCTTACAACTTGCGTTGCGTCACTCTGATGAACCTAGTACTACCCTAGGTGTCTCACCTTTGAGTACCCACTAGAGCCTCACTATAATTAACTCATCGTAGCAAAGCATCACCATATGCTAACTTATCCCCTATTTATATCACTATACTATATCCTCAAACCATCATCTCTCTCTATATAACCAGAGCCACTGATTATTGTACCGGCCAGTCAAAAGGCTATTAATCCTAAGAAAGATCAATACTATGACCAAACTGTGTGACCGTAAGTGCAACCACCCGTACACAAAGCTCTATGCAATAGCAAGAATACCTCATACAGGGCACAACGAGTTAACGAGATGCTTTGACCATACCCGATTCACCGCGCTTTACTGGGCCCAACTATTTCGTACCATGACATGGCACGAATTCCAGTCACTTAAATGTGAGAATGCTGATCCCCAATTATCTAAACCAAAAGGGACACATGAGAGGCGGAAGGAACAAGCAATCGTTTCGATATATTTTTCCTATAAGCATCCGACCAATGTTTACGGAAGCAAACCTACACCATATGCTTGAAGTTATGTCACTTATTCCCAAAGTTCTCACCGAGCACTAATCATAGCCACATACCTCGACTTGGGACACTAGCCGTGATGAATAGACTTACAACCATTCATTCTCATAACACAAAAGAAATATACTAATTGATAGTCCTCTAGGAGGTCAATGCCAGACTTCCCTCCTTAGGAGTAAAGCCCCACCCTTCATATCCTTAGCATATATGAACCATTTCAATTGGAGGATGCCTCACACGCTTGTCTACATTGACCTTATCCATTTACTGGTGAAGACGTCACTAACCTACTACACCTAGGTTACTGTCTGCCTTATCATATCATGATAGAAATCTCAAACTCCCATGGGCATTTCTTAGTTCAAGCAAGGTGATCACCTTACCGTGTATTTTGACCACAGGAGATTGCCACCAAACTTATTTTTGGGTTCAACCCACATAGAATTTATGTGGCGACCACACCCTCCATCATTGGCCTTCTAAGGGTGGTAAATATCACACAAGGCTGCACCCCCTAATCTGAACTGGCTTGGCAAGGCATGCAAAGAACTAGTCATTACCTTGCTGAGGCTACCCTAGTATATACCATCGAAACACGCCGACATTATAATTATGTATCGATGTTACCCCACCTCGTTTGTTATCCTCAAGTCATGGAATCACCACCTTAAGTCTCGAATACATTTCCCAGTTCATCTCGAAATCAAATATCAAAACACCGATACTAACCATTCCATGACATCCGAGCACCACTCCTATAATGACATAAGCTATCAACCTTCCTTAGATATTACACTACCCATTTGTTCCGATCTAGGAAGCCACACCCAACACGTACATTATACGACCAATAATATGGGATCATCATCTGATCCTTAACACCATCATTAATAGGCTAATCATTCTTTTCATACCAAACTAACTAGTCTCCTAAGGAGACTAAACACAATTTATGTAACTATCCTCATTACTCGTCAAGATTTCATCATCCATACCTTTCTCATTGTAGGTGCTCTCTACAAACCATTTAATACACACATCGTAATTACTCGTTGCTCAAAGAGACGCTATCCTACGAGCTTCTACTTATAGTGAACCCTAACCACAAACACCTTAAGGGTCACAACATTCGATATTTGTCCTCAATTACACCACACACAATATGTCCTATGGGCACCTCAAAATGCCTATGAACTACTCTCACACTAGGATTACCTTTCACCTAGCCATTACCTCGGTGGCTAAAACGAGTCTCTACACTTAGATAATAATCTTATCTCTCTTACAAACAGTCGTGACCATATTCTACGTACACATCATGACTAATATGCCATTGAGGATTATGGCAGGGTATGGTACGTCTCCTACAACCTATAAATCTCCTGGTCCGCCTCATCTAATATCCAATGAATGTTCAACCATGAAAATTAAATTGCCTCACTATGTGAACATTATACCATGTGTTAACCTGCAACTTAACACGACTGTATAGATTTTGGTAGGATATGGGACGTCGGGTATTGCCTATAAATACCAAGGCCTACACCGCAGATTCCATACGGGATCCTATTCCACAATACCACATTAAAATCAAGGTACACTTAAACCAAGTCCTCAACCAAGGGACACAATACATTTTCACCATAGAATTATACCTATGAATGTCATTCATTCATCTAACCTCCATATGTGAAATATTCAACCTTTATAGCAAGGTCGCAACGAACACTACTCACGGTTTCCACTACCGAGGCTACTTGTATCATCAACATTATCGCATAATACATCTCACGCAAAAGATTTCAGAATTGCCACTATTAGGCTACACAACCTCATATGTTCACCGGACTACCATGAATTGCGATATCACCTTAAGGACCGAACTTGTTTAATTAAATTATCGGTGTTAACTACTCGTAAACTTAGTACCTAAGGGTTATAGACCCATCAATTACCAATCATCAGCTCTTAATCACAACACTCTAATTATCAACATCTACCATTGAATATACGCAATTTGTGCCACATGTCCAATGGGCATCATCTCAATCTATTGAAAGTAACTAAAAACTATTAACTTAATCGCGTGCCACTTGGCACTTGTCAGGCTAACATCTTTGAATTTACCGTCGTGGACACGGACTAAACCATCACCAAACTAGCATCACCGGGCCAAACCAACACCGACGTCGAAAGATCCAATATCGACCTCACCATATCACTCCGAAAAGGAACCTTGAACCTAGAGCTCTGATACCATTTGTAATGACCTGGCCCAAATTCATGGGTTACCCGTAGTCAATCCGGTCCAACCCGAGCATTAGGTGTGAAGTGCAATGAACCAACTTACATAATGTTGCTGGTCCAATTTTATTTTAATTAACATTTCACTTGTTTAGGTTGCGATTCCAAATTTAAATTAAACTACGTGAGGGATCCATGTGGAGTACCGCTAAGTCCAAGCATACTATTCTACTAATATAATATAAAAGAGCGTGCTTACATGAATAACGCTCTCAAAAAACGAAACCGCTCCCAATCTGTCGTAACAAATCAAGGAAGTGAGCTAAATGCTCAGTAGAAAAATATACAAATGTAGTATAGAATCGAACGGCGGAAAAAAGACTCTAACACATTATAGCTACGTGCACATGCAACTACCTTGTATACATATATAAGTATACATATACTTAATGCATGAAACAGTTTACTTTTGAAAAAGTTATTATCCGGATTAACTCACTTAATCTCATAAAAAACTTTATTTTTCTCATTTTCTCATTTCTCACTTTATTTAACAAACCTAGTTAAATACTTTAAACAACCACACTTCATCTCACCAAAAATTATTTCTTTTCCAAAATTACCTCTTTTATTTAAATCAATCTACGTTAGTATTTTTAATGAAAATCATCCTTTCAACACACGCATTAACTGTGTTAGAAAATACTTATTTAGCCTTGGAAAACCTTTTACAATACATTATTCTGTTAAATATGGGTTTGACCACTTAGGTTGCTTAACCATCCATTTACCAACTTACTTTACCATTTTCATTATATTATGCACATTAATGGATTTACACATTTACTTTTCCATTTCACCTTTACCGGAATATCTATTAATTCATTCAAATTAGGTTGTATTAACAAGTTTCACCACACAACCCATTTCTTATTCCTTTATCTTTTCTCAGAATCTTCTAATAATCACATACTTTAATGGGCTCCACACCGTCGGGCATGCGCACTAAAAGTTCAGGCCAGCTATTTTGGGTCTTTTGACCCCAGGGCTCCGTTCCCTCCTTAATTTTTCCAGTGTCAACCAAGTTCCTTAACATGTATTTTAATATTTTACAAATGTCCACATAATTCCACCTTTCCTTTTACCCGACCTAAGCCAAAACTCGGGATTTCACCCCAACTTGTGTTACACTTTGAAATTTATCATTTGTAATAAGTAATGCACAGTGTGCGGTATCGATTTAAATAAATGCACAAATTCCAAGTACAAACTTATTTAATTAGAGTCAATTGTAAACCAAATAAAACCATCCCCTAAACAGGAAGCTACGTGTGTGCATGTGTTAAACCATCATAAATGAAAAGATGTTACTTAAGTCGTCTAATTCAAGATTAAACTATCTAAGTAACTCCGAACTATTTTTTTGGGAAACTCTTTTCTTTAAATCAAACAGATTAACCACAAGATGTGTTTAATAAAAATATGTACGAGATATGTTCAAGATTATGTAACAAGTTTTGAAAAACAAAGCTAAAACGGTTTAAATCAGTTTAAATCAACACACCAACAAGAATGAGATGAGGAGATGTAAAAAGATTAATTACACACAGTTTTTAACGTGGTAAAACCTCACCCAACTGAGGAAACATCCATGGTGACTTTTAAGTCACAAACCAAAAATTCACTAAAACAAAATATACAAGTTATAGGTTATTTAACACACATGCAAACAAAACAGACATATACAAGTTTAGAATATGTACCCACTGGTTTGATTCTACATCTCTGCAGTTCTGATGTTAATGTGGCTTTCCCATCTTGCTAACTTCTCCACACTTTGTTCCAGCTTTACGTCGACTCTTGATGTTTCAATATCTTATAGCCAACACTTCTTGTGTTGTAGTGTGATAAGTGTTTGTGATAGTGTTCTAACACATGCATGCACACACGTACACTTATTTATAAAAATAAGTCCTATCAAATTACATAAAGATCTAAACGAATAAGGTTTTAAGTTTCTCTCTTCTTTAGAAACAACAGACTTTCTTGATCTTTCAAATTAACCCAGAATCCAAGGTTACCTTGCTCGGAAGACGGTCAAGGTCTTAAATAATTTCAGAGGGTTTTGAAAATGTTTTTGAAATTGTAAATCACCAATTTCGATTCCAACTAGATCAGAAGTCATAAGAACTAGAAACAAAAGAGGAATTTGTTGATTCTTGAGTTGTGAAAAACATTAACAGAAAAATAATCAACAAATATGATTTCTCAAGATGAGAAACGAAATAATGTAGATCTAAGAGATATATAACATAGAACAGCAAGATCTACAGTTTCTATAAAAAGAAATAGATATCAAAATTAAAATGTCTAAGTTGGTTAAAAAATCTTAAACTCAGAGGATTCAATCCACGAATAAGCTTCAAACCATCTCCAAAATAACACTCAAACACTCAGGATTGGTTTAGGATTTAAAATGAGTTTAGGGTTTGAAACGAGATTAGGCTTTGGACAAATTTAGGGTTTTCTCTCTCTGGTTTCTCTCTCTTTTTCTTCTCTCTCTCTTCTTCTCTTTCAGTTTGACGAACTGGAAAAAGTTTTTTATAAATGCTAAGGCTCAGCCTCCTTTTAAACTAAGCAAGGAAGGATCAAGAATGTCATCTCTAATCTAATTGCTGAGATTTGGTCTTTGGCAGTTGACTATCATCCAACGGTTTATAATGATATGAACAAATACTTTCGTGGTGCATCGAGTTTTAAATGATATAAACATAAATCAATCAATATAATCAAATATCCCCTATAATGCAAAAACTCCCCCATAATTCGTTCTCCCCTTTTTTATTTGTCCAAAATAGACAAGGAAACGAATAAACAAAACAAATATGGAGTTGTCACGATAAAAATCCATAGCAAGCAAGAATCAAACTACGCTCATGCAAAGAGAACTCAAAAGCTTCCACAAACTATTTTTGTTTTTTCAATTTTTTCAAACAAAAATGAAAAAATAAATTTACAAAAAATCACACACCATGAAGTTACATTAAGACAACCAAATCGTGGATACGAAATGAATGGGTGTGAACATATTCAATAGGCAAATCAACGCAATCAAACATAACATATGTGCACGATGCATACGTTCACTCCTATCAAATGAATCTCAAAATCGTCCTGAGGTGTTAAAAGTGTTGAATTTAAATGACATCGACTCAATCCATCAACACATCAAATTCAAAAGTGATACCCACACCAATAACGTCTAAAACTATGAATGCTTTTTCAAGACGCTGTCAGGATGTGCAAACCCGTTTTTCATTTCTTTTCATCCAAACTCCCTCATAAATAATAATCATTATATTTTTCTTTTTGAGGTGGCACCTTTTTGGCATATTTATCTTTTTATTGTCTTTAATATTCCGGCTCTTTTAAACGGTGGCTTTCACGACGAGTTAATTTTGAACTCTCGCAGCCCTTTCCCATGATTCACTCACCTTATTTTGTTGCAATTGAATTCCTCACGATAAACAGTTTTTACATGCACTACTTCCATTGTCAAATTTTATTGCATATGGTTCGTTTTAAAGCAAAAATTGAGATGACAACACTCCAACCAATATCCGATAAACAAGTATAATAATCAAACAAATTCGTGCAAGTGTGCATTAAAGGAACTTATGAATCAAACATGTAGGTACTAACAACTAATCACATCTCAATGACTCCAAACATTATAAAGCACAAAAATAAAATGATGACGCATATTAGAATACTATCAAATCTTCACATGGATATGGAATGAAATTATGACTCAATCATCCTAAATGTCCATTCATATACGGTGTAAAGCAAAACGTAAAAATCTTTTTGACTTTATCAAAAATTTTATCAAAAAAAAAATCTTTTTGTATTTTTCAAAAACAAAAAAATCTAATATAAAAAATACATACTAGCAATAGGAAAAAAAATATCATCATGCAAATCAACCTATGCTAGAAAACAAGTATAAACCTCAACTGTTAGGTGCGGTGGGGTTTTCCAAAGGTGGTGATATCTTATGAAAAACCTCCATCAAATCATGTGAAGTTTTGACTAAAAAATTTACCTATTTCCTAATGTGTGCAAAGTCTCTCGTATAATCATCTGGAGCGCCAGGTATGGGTGCATGTGTGTGAACACGTGTAGTAGCAAAACATGACACATGACTTCTGTTCTTGCAGTGTGTGCAAACATAAATGGGCCTAGGTACACCTCTCTCAAAACATCTCCTACGCGCTCTCCTATCAGATACGGGATGCATAGGTGGGTTTTGTTGAGAGCCATGTGAATCAAACACTAAAGTGGGAACCGGCTCAGGTGCAACTTTTGAAGTATAAGTACTGTCATGACTTATTCCTAAACTCTCACCTCTACCCAAAATGGGATTGAGAACCATCTTTCCAAAATTCTTAGATTTGTTCTCTAAAGTGACTTCAACCTCCAGGGTGTGTTTAAGATCTTTCTCTAATAGTGACATGCGGGTTATAAGTCACTATTTTCTCGGCTTAAAGCTATCAACTATTCACTCAAAGAAATCTTCTCCTTCTTGAGTTTACTCATTTTTTGCACAAACTGCCTCAAAGTCTCTAACTCTGTCTCCAAATCTTGCAACCTAAGACTTAACTCCTTATTCAATTTTTTAGACTTTAAAGTCTTGGCATATAAATCTCTAAATGCGATCTGGATCTCACTATCACCCTCACTAGCGCACTCACTCTCAGACTCATTAGAAACACTAAAATCCTTCTCGGGGGTCTCATGTGCACAAGTATCCTCATCATCGTGGGACAAATTGGGTGTGCTCATGTGACTAATAGAAAAGGCTACAAACTTTCCTTGTGAAGACTCATCCCCATAATTTTTCACATCATCCTCACTATCACTAAGGGTGACTGGCATAGCAACTTCCTTGCCTTCTCTCCTAAGTCTAGTGGGACATTCAAACAACTTATGCCCTTTGCCCTCACATTCAAAACAAGTTACTTTTTCTAAATCTCACAGCTTTCTTTGGCCTTGTCTTTCTTTTTCTCAAAAAACTTTTTATTGGAAGAATTTTGTTTTGAAAAATGGAGAAACTTTTTAAAATTCTTTGCAAGCATGACCATATTAAAATCAGACTCGTCCTCAAACACGGACTCACAAAAACTCACTTTTTTCTTCTTCTTAGATTGGGTTTTAAGCCCTATCCCTTTATCCTTAGGGTTGCCAATGTCAGGTAACATGTCAATCTCATATGTCTGGAGGTCTCCAACCAAATCTTCTAATTTCAGACTATTCAAATGACCTAAGGTATTTAAAACAGTCAATTTAGGGATAAAACGTTTTGGCAGCGATCTTAAAATATTTTTAACCACTCGTGCATCAGGTATAGGCTCACCAAGATTGAAACTAGTGTTGATAATGTCAGACAAACGTGCATAAAAATCATCAAAACACTCAGGCTTAAGCATGGTAATCGATTAAAATTGACTAGTTAAATTTTGAATTTTAGACTCTTTGACCGCGTTAGTGCCCTCGTGGATGAGTTATAAAACATCCCATACTTCTTTAGATGTGGTGCATGTCATAATACGTCGAAACTCATCAGGGGTGATGTGTCCAAAAATTGCACTAAGACCACGTGAATTAAAAGTGCTCCACCTAAACTCATCCTCAGTCTATTCAGACACAGGTTTTAAATTCGTGACATTATTTGTAGTGACAGTGGGAGGAGTCCAGCCTCTTTCAAAATTAACCAAACTCTCTAATCAATTGCTTTTAAATGTGATCTCATTCGGGCTTTCCAGTAATCATAATTAGACCCGTAAAAAATTGACAACCGATTATATAATTTTTCACTTGGAAACATTGCGACAATTTTTAAAAAATATAATTTTTAAAAAAAAATCAATATCACACAAATTTTGATGATTTGTAACAATAAATTAGTGTAACCTGCTCTGATACCAATTTTTAACAAGTAATGCGTCGTGTGCGATATCAATTTAAATAAATGCGCAAATTCCAACTACAAACTTATTTAATTAGAGTCAATTTTAAATCAAATAAAATCAGCCCCTAAACATGCAACTACGTGTGTGTGTGTGTGTGTGTGTGTGTGTGTGTGTGTGTGTGTGTGTTAAACCATCTTAAATATAAATATGCAACTACATGTTGATAGGAAAAATCCCCGAAGGGCAAAACCTTTTATTTCACTATAAATTAAATCACAATTTACAATCATAATGAAATCTACAATAAGTTGACCTAAACAAACCTACATAGACATTCAGCCTAGAGTGAGCAATGAATCCCATGCAGTGAACCCACACGAACCACAGTCCAATCTTCAGATAAGTAACACCCTCATGTAATCCTCAATGATGTGCAATCAACAACCCAGTACCATAAAAGGCACCTAAATCGGCATCATAAAATTCCAGCAAAATATGTCTTGGGTTCATCAAAACAACTCACATAAAAGTAATCAGAATTTTGTAAATTGTAAAACAAAAGCTTTGAACCCTTACTTGGGAGAAGGAAACATACTGCACAAGAAATTATCAAAAAATTTATCTCTCAAAAATATTTCTCTCTCTATAAAACTCTTCTCCTCGCCAAAAACGAAACACTAACAACCCATTATATAGAAATCATTGAGGCGGTGGTGAGTCAGCTTAAAAAGAAGCGCCGTTCGAATAAAACAGTTGTCGCTCGAATGATTTGAAAAGTGTTGCTAATGTCGTTTAATACAAGATTAAACTGTATAAGCAACTCTGAGATGTTTGTTGAAGAAACCCTTTTCTTTTGAAAATAAAACATATAAACAACAAGATGTGTTTACCAAAAACTTATGTACGAGAGTAATCAAAACTTTGTAATCAGTTTTAAAACTAAGACAGTTTCAAAAATTCAGCGCACTATAGAATGAGATGAGGAGATGAAGATAATCAGAACACACAGTTTTTAACGTGGTAAAACCTCTCCCAATAGAGGAAACATCCACGGTGACTTCTAAGTCACAAAAGTAAAAATCCACTAACAACAAATAACAGTTACAAACAATACAACATACATGCACACAAATCAACCTATTCTAAGTTTAGGAATATACCCCACTTGGTGTCCATCTAACTTCTCATAGATCTGATTGTTGATGATGTTCTTCCAGTTTGATAACTTCCTTTTGCTTTAGCTTCCTTGTGTCGACTCAATAATCTTTGATCTTATTCACAACACTTCCAGTGTAGTAGTGTGTTAAGTGTTTGTTATGTGATTCCTATCAACATGCATGAACTCACACACACTTAGTTTTACAGAAAGTCCTAGAAAATTACATATAAAGACTATATGCTGTGATTTTCTTTTCTTTCTTTCTTACAGAACTTGAAACCTTTTTGACCTTTAAATACATCCCAGATTCCACGGATATCTTTCTTCTAAATCGGTCAAGATCTTAATCAATCTCTATTTTAAAAATACTTTTGAGATTGAAAATCTCCAAGTGTGAATCCAACTAGGTCAGGGTTAAGTTTCATAAGAATAGAAACCATAAAACATTTTCAAAACTAAATCAGTAAGGATTTTCTTAAATCGAGAAAGAAACATGCAGATCTAGTGAAATATAACATGCAGAGTGTAGATCTACAATTTCTATGAAAAAGAAATACAGATTTTCACACGAATGTTTAAGTTGGTAATAAGATCACTGATTAAAAGGTTACAACTTCAATATGAACAAACCAGTAACACCACTTTCTCTCAAACACTCAAGGTTGTGTTTGGGGTTATGTATATACGAAGGTTTAAATCAGATATGAAGTGTTTAGGGTTAGGGTTAGGGTTTGGCTAACACAGTTTTCCCTTTCTCTCTCTTCTCTCTTTTCTTTTCTCTCTTCTCTCTCACTTCTCTCTTCTCTCTATTTTTTTTTCTCAGAAATGACGACTGCCAAAAGTCTTGAAAGGTTGAGAATTAGAGGGCTTTTATAGGAGTGGAGGAAGGTTCTGGATAGTCAAAGGCAATCAAGGGCTGAGATTAAGTCTTCCTAATATTGACTTGATCCAAGGGTTATAAGAAGGCGGTGGTTAAGTCGAATGTGATTGGTTCACAGAATAGCACAATGATAGGTTTAAAACACATGCATGCCATCGATAAGGATAGATCTAATGATCAGCAAACCACCAGGCAACCCTCTCACATAACAAACACAAATTGATACATCAAGAACGTGACAAGTGCTGACCTATAAGTGGCTTACAAACGCGCGTCAAAGTTAATTACAGGCAGCACCCTGAAGTCTCTAGCGCATTTACATTCTACCCAATCAAACATTCCAATGAAAAATGATATTTTCAAAATACCATATTAACCCCACAAATTTTATAATCACACTTTTATTAATGAAAACATTATTTTAAAAATGTTTAAAAATTCCCAAAAAATTATTAAAACAACATTTTAAGGGGAATTTAACACATAATCAATTTTAAGCAATATATACACATGTATGAACTTCTAATGTGTGTAGTGTGATTCAATTTATACCTTCTTGGATTATTGAAGAGGATTAGAGTGATTAATTCTGAGGCTCTTTGGATTCTAGGTTAGACAACCAATTTTGTCACTATTTCCAAATTAGTTGAGCACTTATACAATATAGACTTAAGTAAGTCAAATGTATAAGGTGCTTCAATCTCCCCCTTTGGAAATATGAGACAAAATCTCCTTTGAGTTAGCTTAAACTCTTAGGGAACAAAAAAAATAAAACCTAGTCCTATACAAAAGATACTATCTACCCATTTCCTAGAAAGTCAAAAATTACATAACTCAACTATTTACAAAATTTGTACACTAGAAATGGTAGACAATCAGTAGAAGAGATTCCTGCAAATATACACACTAAGATTAAGAAGTTTAGATGAAATGTGAACAAAACATTGAACCCGTAAGACTCAACTTTCTCCCCCATTTTTTCTCAAATGGACAAAGGGTAAAAATTAAGGTCTTCAGAGTTTAATCAGCACATACCATACCTGTAGAATTACGCAAATACAGAAAACTGTTATAGTCTAAAGGTTTAGTGAACATGTCTGCAAGTTGCAGATCAGTAGGCAGGTAATGGATTTCTAACTCCTTAGTTTCAACAAGTTCGCGTATAAAATGATGTCTTATCTTAATATTCTTAGTTCGCGAGTGTTGAACCGGGTTTTTAGATATGTTAATAGCGCTTTGATTGTCACAATACAATTGTAACTGATCTTCTTGAATCCCATAGTCTCTTAACATTTGTTTTATCCATAAGAATTGAGCACAACAACTTCCTGCTGCTATATATTCGGACTCAGCCGTCGATAATGATGTGCAATTCTGTTTTTTGCTACTCCAACCAACTAAATTATTGCCGACATAATAGCAGGCACCTGATGTACTTTTACTGTCATCAGTACAGCCGGCCCAATCAGCATCAGTATACCCTATGATGGTGTTGCGGGTATCATTAGTGTATCTAAGTCCAAGATTAAGAGTGCCCTTTATGTACTTGATTATACATTTTACACATGATAAATGGCTCTCTTTAGGGTTATTCTGGTAACGAGCACACAGACATACATCATACATTATATCTGGTCGTGAGGCAGTTTGATAGAGTAGGCTACCAATCATACTACGATAAAGTGTGGAATCAACTGACTTTCCATTTTCATCTTTACATAATTTAACAGTAGTAATCATTGGCATTTTGGCAACTTTAGCATTATCTAAACCAAATTTCTTAACAAGATCTAAGGCATACTTAGTTTAAGAGACAAAAAGTCCATCAGAATTCTGTTTCACTTGAAATCCTAAGAAAAGTTGTAGCTCCCCCATAAGGGACATGTGAAACTCCTAATGCATAATAGCAGAAAAGGATTTAACTTCAGATGTTGAAGTAGACCCAAAGATGATGTCGTCTACATAGACTTGGGCTATAATAATATTTTTGTCAAAATGTTTAACAAAGAGGGTCTGGTCATTTCCTCCTCTCTTAAAACCCTTATCCAACAAAAAGTTGGAAAGGCGTTCATACCAAGCTCGAGGAGCTTGTTTTAAGCCATACAAAGCCTTTTTTAGACGAAAAACATGGTAAGGGTATTTAGGTTCAATGAACCCTTTGGGTTGTTCTACATACATTTCTTCGGACAGAATTCCATTGAGGAAGGCGGACTTGACATCCATTTGATAAAGTGTAAATTTTAAGTGACACGCTATGGCGAAAAGAAGTCGAACAGATTCAAGAAGAGTGACAGGGGAAAATGTCTTGCTAAAATCTATTCCTTCTATTTGTGAGTAACCTTGAGCAACTAGTCTAGCTTTGTTTCTAAGGATTACCCCATTTTCATCAGGTTTGTTCTTAAAGATCCAACGTGTGCCAATAACATTTTTGTTTTGAGGCCGGGGTACAAGATACCAGACATCGTGAATGACAAATTGTAAAAGTTCTTCCTGCATCGCAGAAATCCAGTGTGTGTCATTCAATGCTTCATTAACATTTTTCGATTCCACAAGGGAGACGAAACATGCATAATTAACATAATTTCTTAACTGGGATCTAGTACGAACTGGCTCATTAGGATTACCGACCACGTTGTCAATGGGATGATCTTTAGAGACCCAGCCAGGTACTTCTGGACTCTCAATAGGTAATGAGTAATCTATTTCTGGTGAATCAGTTTTGAAATCATTTTCAGATTCAACCATAATAGGTGATTCAGATATCTTATTTTCGACAATAGTGTCACTTACAATTACATTTATCGATTCCATAACGGTCTTAGTACGCAAATTGTATATACGATAAGCACGACTGTTTGGGGAGTATCCTAAGAAGATGGATTTATCACCACGCATCTCAAATTTAGACAGATGTTCTCTGTCTTTACAGACATAACACTGACTTTCGAAAGTTTTAAGATATTTCAGATTAGGCTTCTTACCGTACCACAACTCATAAGGGGTTTGTTTAGTGTTTTTCCTAAGGTAAACCCTATTAATGATATGACATGCAGTTCTAATAGATTCTACCCAGAAGTATTTAGGTAGAGATTTGGCATGCAACATGACACGTGCCATCTCTTGAAGAGTTCGGTTTTTCCTTTCAGCAATACCATTCTGCTGAGGAGTCTTAGGGGAACTGAATTCGTGTTTGTAACCGTTGTAGTCACAATATTCAACTATTCCTGTGTCTATGAACTCTCCCCCTCTATCGCTACGAATGCGATTGACTTGTGTGTCCTTCTCATTTTCAATTCTTAGTAAAATTTTCAAAAAATTCTTAACCGTGTCAGATTTTTGTTTCAAGAAGGAAACCCAAGTGAATCGTGTGAAATCATCAACCATGACAAGGATATAACTGTGTCCACAAAGACTAACAGTTCTAGAGGGACCAATAAGGTCCATATGGATGAGATCTAGAGGTATAGAGGTGAGAATGTCTTTAACTTTTTTATGCGGAGTCTTAACTATTTTTCCTTCCTGGCAATGACCACAGACAACACTGGAAATAGTTTTAATTTTAGGAAATCCTCTAACAATCTCTTGACTAGAAAATCTACCAAGGATATCATAACTTAGGTGACCCATACGATTTTGCCAGATTTCATTGTCATCCAATCTGACAATGTTACAGGTTTCAGAACCAGTCTTGACAGTATAACAATTGTCAGGTGTTCTAAATTCGGTAATAATGCATTTACCTTTATCATTTAGAATTTTACAATTGTTCTTTGAAAAGTTAACTGTATGGTCAGAGTCACAAAATTGTGATATACTTAGGAGGTTGGCTTTAAGACCTTTAACTAATAGTACATTTTTGAGAGTAGGCATTCCCTCTTCTTTTAAGGTTCCTTTACCTATGATCTGGGATGAAACTCTATCACCAAAGACTACTTTGACTCCAGCAAATCTGGTTTTGTTTAAGAGTTTGGTTTCATCTCCTGTCATATGTTTGGAGCATCCTGAATCTAAGTACCAATCGGATGAGGTGTGTTCAGCTTTTAAGGCAGTGATAACAATGTTACACTTCATTTGGGGTAAAAGATCATCTTTTCTAACCCAAATAGCTCTAGTTTTAATTTTGCGCAAGTTTGCCCTCATTTGATAAAATTTTCGAGAAACATCTTTTTATCGAAAAACATTTGGAGCAACAAACTCATTATTGTGGAAAATTTGAGCTTTTGGTTTAGGAAGGTTTCTGGGAACCTTTCCCTTAAATAAACTCTTAGTTTTGGTCTTTTTATTCATGTAGTTAGAGTTCTTGTCAGGTTGTCTTGGAAGGACATAATGGTTACGATTTTGCCTAGAATAGTTAAAGTTCTTGTAGACAGAAGTGTTGTACACAGGGGTGTTTAGACGCCTAGCATAACAACCTTCAAAATAATGACCATAAATGTCACAGTAGGAGCAATATTGATTGCTTGAGGGATGAACTTCCTTAGGAAAACTTCTAAAGATGGGTTTAACAGCATTCTGTTCAAAAGTACTATTCCTCGGAGGGATTGTTTTAAAGGTAGATTCAGCCTTTCTGATCAAAGGACAGACGTATTTAGTCTTAAGTGTAGTCTCAGCCTTAGAATTACTAGACTCTCCAATGTCTTTCTGTTATTTCTTTTGATCAAATTCTTTTTTAATAAAATGAAAGTCTGGACATGTTTCAATTTGCCTTTTGCCCCCAGACACAAACTTAATAGGTTTAAGATTTGTAGTTTGTGGTTTGTTCTTAGGGAAAAATCCAATACCGGTTCTATCATCAGAATTGGTCTTGGAGTCAACAACAAAGTCAGTAAAACAATTTGAATTGTTTTCAAAATTAGAAATTTTTTGAAAACAGTAGCTGTCTTTGTTTTTGCTTCCTCCAGTTCTAATAACGTTCCCTTGTATTTCATTTCCAGGGTTTCATTAGTTTTAGTCAACTCTTTTAATTTTTGATCAAAAGTTTCAATTTCAGATTGATGAGAAAGAAACTGGTTAGTGCACACTTCGGCATTCAGCTTCACAATAAGACTTAGATCATCTAATTTCTTAGTCAGGTCTCTAACAGTCTTCTCCAGTCTAGTGCCTTTTTTGAGAGTTTTAGCATACAAAGTATGAATATCTGGGAGGTCATCTATGTCTGAGTCGCTATGTGAAGTGTGTGTAGTGACCCCTAACGATTCAGTTTTAATACTCACGCACCCATTTACATCGTCATTATCGAGATCACTTTGACTCACACACACAGAACTAGAGCTAACAACATTTTCAGATAATAAAGCATCTAGGCCAGTCAAAGCAGTATTCACACAAGCAGGAGTAGGAGCATCATTATCACACACAAGCATATAATCATTGTAAATGATCTTAGCATAAAAGGACATGCAAGGGTCAAGTACATTTGATGACTCAAGTTCCTCTTCATCACAGTCACTTGAATCATCCCAAGTTTTACAGACATTGGCTCTATTGTGTGTGTTGGTTTTATTCACATTAACTCTGCAATCGTGAGCAATGTGACCTAGTTTCCCACATCTAAAACATTCAATCTTTTTAAGGTCTCTGTTAGATTTGAAGTTGTTGTCCTTAGGATGTTTGTCAAGGCCTCTCTCATGAGGTTTGGGATTAGACACAGTATGATAATTAGGCTTGCCTTGTTTATATGCCTATTTGTTTCTAAATTTAACAATTTTCTTAAATTTTTTAGACGTTAAGGCAATCTGATTATCTAGTTTGTCTATATCACATTCCTCATCAGAGTCACAGTTGGTCAGATTAGTCTCATGCTTAGATATTTTAGAGGAAAAACTCAAGTTAGAGTTGAGCTGTTTTCTTCGAGACTGATTTAATTGTTTCTTAAAATCTAATTCCATTTTCATAGTCCTAAGTTTGCTACTGAGTAACTCAGGGGTAAGGTTTTGATCACTCATTTCCTCAATAGCATACCTCTTGCTGTCAAACTTTTGTGGTAATGATCCTAGAATTTTAGAAACAATCTCATTCCTATCATATGTTATACCATTAGCATGCAACTTCGTAACTATATCAGTTAAGTTCATGTAAAAGTCATCAAAAGACTCCGAGTCAGACATAATTAAAGAGTTATACTGCTGGGTAAGCATTTGAGTTTTAGTAGCTTTAACTCTTGAGTCTCCTTCATGGGCAGTGATTAATGTGTCCCAAGCTTCCTTATAAGTGGCACAAGATGAGATTCTCTTGAACTCATACTCATTAATAGACATAAAAATGGCATTCTTGCCTTTATTGTTATTTCGAGAAATAGTTTTCTCTTCTTGGGTAAACTCACTTAAGATTTTCTTTACCCTCTCATCACTTCCTTCAGTGGTTGGTTTAGTAGGATAAGTATATCCACTTTCAATAATGTCCGAGACATCATCTCCTAAAGTCCCTTGGATGAAGGCAACCATTCTTACTTTCCAGTAAGCAAAGTTGTTTCCATCAAAGAGTGGAGGTCTGGACAGATTACCAAACCTTTCATTCTTCTCGTCCATAGTTAGGTTTTTCAGAAAACGATTTCGGAAACACAAGATCTTTTTGAAATAAAAGTTTACAGGGCTCTGATACCAATTGAAAAATGTTGCTAATGCCGTTTAATACAAGATTAAACTGTATAAGCAACTCCGAGATGTTTGTTGAAGAAACCCTTTTCTTTTGAAAATAAAACTTATAAACAACAAGATGTGTTTACCAAAAACTTATGTACGAGAGTAATCAAAACTTTGTAATCAGTTTTAAAACTAAGACAGTTTCAAAAATTCAGCGCACTATAGAATGAGATGAGGAGATGAAGATAATCAGAACACACAGTTTTTAATGTGGTAAAATCTCTCCCAATATAGGAAACATCCACGGTGACTTCTAAGTCATAAAAGTAAAAATCCACTAACAACAATAACAGTTACAAACAATACAACATACATGCACACAAATCAACCTATTCTAAGTTTAGGAATGTACCCCACTTGGTGTCCTTCTAACTTCTCATAGATCTGATTGTTGATGATGTTCTTCCAGTTTGATAACTTCCTTTTGCTTTAGCTTCCTTGTGTCGACTCAATAATCTTTGATCTTATTCACAACACTTCCAGTGTAGTAGTGTGTTAAGTGTTTGTGATGTGATTCCTATCAACATGCATGAACTCACACACACTTAGTTTTACAGACAGTCCTAGAAAATTACATATAAAGACTTTATGCTGTGATTTTCTTTTCTTTCTTTCTTACAGAACTTGAAACCTTTTTGACCTTATAAGTATATCCCAGATTCCACGGATATCTTGCTTCTAAATCGGTCAAGATCTTAATCAATCTCTGTTTTAAAAATACTTTTGAGATTGAAAATCTCCAAGTGTGAATCCAACTAGGTCAGGTTTTCAATACTAAATCAGTAAGGATTTTCTTAAGTCGAGAAAGAAACATGCAGATCTAGTGAAATATAACATGCAGAGTGTAGATCTACAATTTCTATGAAAAAGAAATACAGATCTTCACACGAATGTTTAAGTTGGTAATATGATCACTGATTAAGAGGTTACAGCTTCAATATGAACAAACCAGTAGCACCACTTTCTCTCAAACACCCAAGGTTGTGTTTGGGGTTATGTATATACGAAGGTTTGAATCATATATGAAGTGTTTAGGGTTAGGGTTAGGGTTAGGGTTTGGCTAACACAGTTTTCCCTTTCTCTCTCTTCTCTCTTTTGTTTTCTCTCTTCTCTCTCACTTATCTCTTCTCTCTATTTTTTTTCCTCAGAAATGACGACTGCCAAAAGTCTTGAAAGGTTGAGAATTAGAGGGCTTTTATAGGAGTGGAGGAAGGTTCTGGATAGTCGAAGGCAATCAAGGGCTGAGATTAAGTCTTCCTAATATTGACTTGATCCAAGGGTTATAAGAAGGCGGTGGTTAAGTCGAATGTGATTGGTTCACAGGATAGCACAAGGATAGGTTTAAAACACATGCAGGCCATCGATAAGGATAGATCTAACGATCAGCAAACCACCAGGCAACCCTCTCACATAACAAACACAAATTGATACATCAAGAACGTGACAAGTGTTGGCCTATAAGTGGCTTACAAACGCGCGTCAAAGTTAATTACAGGCAGCACCCTGAAGTCTCTAGCGCATTTACATTCAACCCAATCAAACATTCCAATGAAAAATGATATTTTCAAAATACCATATTAACCCCACAAATTTTATAATCACACTTTTATTAATGAAAACATTATTTTAAAAATGTTTAAAAATTCCCAAAAAATTATTAAAACAACATTTTAAGGGGAATTTAACACACAATCAATTTTAAGCAATATATACACATGTATGCACTTCTAATGTGTGTAGTGTGATTCAATTTATACCTTCTTGGATTATTGAAGAGGATTAGAGTGATTAATTCTGAGGCTCTTTGGATTCTAGGTTAGACAACCAATTTAGTCACTATTTTTTAAATTAGTTGAGCACTTATACAATATAGACTTAAGTAAGTCAAATGTATAAGGTGCTTCATGATTGCCCAATCTCGCTCGAATGAGACATGTGTCGTTCGAACGATATGGATCTCGTTTAGACCATCCAAACGTCAATACCGAGGTTCTCTATCACACTTAGAAAAATTCTGAACCTCAATATCAAACCTCCTTTCAATCCTTCTATACGAAACAGTTTTTACCAAAAAAAAACTTTTATATAAAAAAAAATTATAAACTTTCAAAAAACATTTTTTATAACTAGAAAAATATTTTAACCGTTATAAAAAATATCCCAACACGTTTAATATGAAATGAAAATGGAACTTAAACATATTTTTACCAAAATCATCTTGTTCGTCTTGAATGTTGAAGTCCACTTAAAATTCGGATCTGTCTTTTGTAGAAGTAAACTTCCTCAATTCTTTGACAACTTGTAGCGGTATACGACATACTTAATTGTGATGGGCATTTATAAAATTATGTACTTACATCATTACATATCCCTTGCACTTTAACCTTGATTTTATTCTAAAAATCATATTCATTTAGGATCAATTTGTGTAACGCCTTTTCTAATATTTTTACTTCATAAAAATGTTTCACTTTAAGTAAAACTACCATTTTACCACTTGTTTCCAAACTCATCTTTTACTCCATTTTCACTAGTGTTAATTTTCCCCAAAACACTATTAAGTTAACCATACTAACCTCTTAACTGTTTTAACACCTTAACACCTTTTTAACCTTGAAGTAATATTCTCCTTAATTGGAAACATCTTTATTTCATTATTTTCTTTCCAATTTCATAAGTGTTAATCTTTTACAACATTATTAAGTTACACACACTAACTTTCCAAAGTTTAAACATTAGCACTTATTAAGCACCTTTATTAACCATTTTTCAAACTTGACATTTCTTTACTTCTTTATTCAAGAAATCTAATTAAACTTAAAGACTCCCTTGGCAAGAAAATACAATTATCTTTTTATTAGTACATGTAGTCTTACAACTTTATGTTTATCACGTCTTTAATCCCATTTTCACATACCTTGAAGATTAGAATCTATAATTTTTCTTATTTCATATTTAAACCCAATAAAACCTTCTTCAAACTTGTTTATACACTTAGTGGCAAAACACTACAAGTTTATATGCATGAGAAGAAGGATTTTAAACTCTAAAATCCTATCAATTGGTTAAACGTACATTTCCTTTTAGAAATTCATTGTACTTGCAAAAATATACTTTCAATGCATAAGAGATATTTAATTTCTTCAAACTCAACAAATGTCCCTTTTTCATAAAATCTTCATTTTTGCAAGAAACTTTAAAACATTATTTCACCAATGTTTATCAAAATAAATCATTATTTTCAAACATTTTATTTCATACAATATTTAACATCAATCTTTCTAGAAAATATACCATTTTAATAAAATATCAACTTTTAATATTCCAAGACTTTGACATATTTATTCATTCTTTATTTTAAAAAAAATAAAATTTTACTAACATTTTTATTCCATAAAAATATTTATTATTTACTACACATGATTTCACCATTTAATCAAAAACACACTACTCATGTAATCTAACTACAAGACTACAAATAATGGAAAATAAATTTTTAGCACTAAGAGTGAGATTTTACCACCTTTAGAGACTCCAAATGGTGGTAGAAAGGTTGGGGTAGGAGGAGAAACCCCCACCTCCAAAGGTGTCCTCAAATGGTTACCAAAAACATTCTCCAAATGCTCCATTTGTGCTCCCAAGCAAAGAACCCCCTTCAAACTAAAAATAATCTCCTATCATCTTCTACAAAAATCCCCCAACACTTCTCCAAAATTGGTATCTCCACTTCAATAATAGTAGAAATAGGTGTTTTAGGCTTGAACATGGTGGAATACTATATAAAAGGGTGGTTCATGGTGGTGGAAGAATAAAAATGTTGGAAGACTTATCCACCTCTTCCATCCCTTTCCCATCTCCTTCTAACTCCAAAATGCCATAAATAAACCAAACGTGCCCTTATAAAACACCCCAAACACCTTAAATTCCTGTTTTTCCCAATCTAGGCTCACCAGAGCTTTACAGCTCAATGATCCAGTGGCTAAAATTATGACAGCATGCAAGGGCAAACTGATCTAAACATTTTTTAGGCATGTCATTCAAATGACATGAGCCTCGTTCGAACGACATGTCCATCTCGTTCGATGGATGGCTTCACGCGAACTTCACCTTAACTGCAACTGTAATGTAGTGACATCTCATTTGAAGACCTGCTTCGTGTGGCCTTAGCATGACATCTTCATCTCGCTTATAATTACAACCCTATGTCGTTTGAACGACCTATTCTTTTCATTATTTTAATTTTCTTCAATTTTTAACTCACAACTTTCCTATAATTATCATGAATTTTCATTACATCATAAGTCATACAAAATTTAATTGAGTTATTGGGATAGGGTCTTACGTAGGTTCTCTGGTTGTACAGAGCAGGATGGTGACTTGAGGACATTGTATAGTGTTAGAACTCAAGGAAACTTAGCACACGGTGTTACTTTTCCATGGTGAGTGGATTGGTGCGATACTCAAGTGAGTGCTCCAAGTGAAACGCCTAAAATAATACTAGGATTATCAGAGTGACACAACAAAAGGTGTTGGCCGGCTGTGCGATAATGATTTGGTCAGTGTGTTGCTCCACGGAGTAAGTGACTTACGATGGGGGGTTATGTGATCATGATGACCCATGGATTTGAGGAAAGTTAGAATATCTAATCCTTAGGTTCGTGATGGTTCTTGACGATGGGTTGAGGATGGGTTGTATTATGAACCTCTCCCGGGTGAGTATTGATCAATAGAGAGGGTTTCTCTGTGGGGGCACGGTATGCATGGGAATTAGTAAGGTATTATTGGGACATGATTAAACATGACTATCAATCCGGTGGGACTCGAGGACGGTTATGCCACATTGATGGTTATTGTGATGGTGAGCATTAGAGCATGTCGCATGTTGAGCTTTTGGTGACAACCCTATCTAAGGGCGTGTGATGTGATCTTAGTTATTGAGAACTTCGATGATTTTTTCTTGGAGGACTTCAAAGATTTAGAGTAAGAGTCAGTAAACCCCATGGATTCGAGAGATTGACGGATCGATAATTTTGGGGACAAAATTTGCTAAGGAGGGAATATTGTAATACCCATGCCCAATAATTTATTATTTTTCCCGGCATAAATTGTAAACATAAGAAAATCTTGGGATTTAAATTTTTATTATTGGGGTTATATCTGTATTTGACTGTTGTGGAGTCTTGATGAGAATTATTAGAAGTTTATGGGTTAAAATTTGGAATTTGGAGAAAATATTAGAAGCAGTTGTTCGAACGAGATTCGCAAGTTGTTCTTATTAGGGATCGAATGAGATTCCGTTGCACACCTAAATAGGATCGTTAGAAGGTCGTTCTAAGGTTAGTTCAAATAAGATTCCATTCTTATTCAAACACGAGGCCATTCTCATTCAAACGAGTGCAACAAATTATTTTAAATCGGGTTGCCCTTATGTGTTGTCATGTTTTGGGACGTTGAATTAATGAGGTTGTGACACCCCGACTAATTAAATACCGGGTAGCTACTCCTTTATAAAATTAATTCAAAATGCCAAGTTGGCTCAGTTAATAGCATCACTGTCGAAAACATTTTATTATTACTAACCACCTAGTATTTAAAAAGCAAGTTGCCAAATTTTAATTTAAGTCTGATTAACATGCAACAAAAGTAATGAAGAAATAAATAACACCATTCACCATGCTAAAGTAAAATGAATAACCATCACAAATAGAGTAAATAAAGTCTGGAGGAAAACTCCTCACTACAATCCCATAACTGAAATGAATAACCGAAACTGAAACAAAACATGCTAAAGTCTGAAACTGAAATTTAAATGATGTCTCTAAAGAAATGGGCGACATGCCCTACAACTGATAGATAGTGACTCTGGAATCCAAAGGATAGAAGCATCTACATGCAAAACCCTGTAGCTTCCACAAGCAGCTACAGCTCGTCACCTGAATGAGTATCCTATGCTTGGTGTCCTTGTGGCTGGGCACCTAAAATGGTTTTACAAAGAAAAAGAGATTTGAAAAGCAAACGGGTCAGAGCCCGAATGTGGAGTTATATTTTAAAAACCTGCAAGTGCTTTAAAAACATTTAAAACATTAAATGCAAAGTACATGTTAGGACGTACACTCACATGATATTCTCACCTCTCGTCTAACTGTGCACTCCTAACGTAAGTACCCATCTATAACGACCCATACTACTAGCTAACTGACAACAAAACTAGCTAGACTGCCAAAGGTTCTATTCATATTACTCGGTTCATTTATTATAACAATGCTCGTAATTAAACGGAGGTTTAACGTAAACTCAGTTACAAAATATGCCATTGATATAACTATCAATTAACTCATTATATAACTCGAAACAATACCGTAATATTTTTACAACATTAACATGCGGATTCTATTAATATAATGTATATTATTCACATCATAAATATACGATACAAGCACCCCGCAATCGAAGCTATGGTGCACACATACTCTGCTATCCATCCCGGTACATCACGTACATAAGGATCACATATTCCGAATCTCTCAGGAATAGTTCAGATAACACAAATCACAAATAGTGGAGGCGAACACAGTCACCATCACATGGGTCACGCACATACCTACGCTCCCATGATCATGCAGACTTATTAATATCACAATAAGTCCTTCTATGACCTATGTTCATCGAGGTAACCAATCTAAATCCGGGCAACACAAGGATAAGAAGGCCCTAAGCGAACGTAAACCTCCCGTGATAGCAAGTATGGTAGGTATGTCATACACATAAGATTTTATGCTAAGCATTCACACATCTTAGATATCTCAATATTAATAAAGTTATACTCTACGTCATTATAACATTATTCCGAATCCATATTTTTCAAGTATCCTGATAATATATAATTTAAATGGTCGACACGTCTCACGTCGTAATTCCTTAAACTTAAAACCTATCTCAAATAGACTATTAAGTCTCCCATAATTCCCACATATGACATCTTTATACCTAAGGTCTTTGCTTCTGCACCAAACCTTATTTCATTAACTTATTCAAATTTGTACAATTAACCCAAATATTATCTCACATGACAAATTTCATCTATCTAGAATAATTCCTCAAATTACATTCCAAATAAAGTCTTATCTCATAATCATGCCTACTGGTCTTCCTTAAAGTTAAGGGTATTCATAAAGTCTCTAATAATATTATCCAAGGGTTAACACCACTAAAATTCAATTAAGGGAAAACTTCATTTATTCTAGGAAGGTCGATCGATCGATCTTGACCTTCGATCGATCGATTTTGTCGATCGATCGACTGATGAATGTCGATCGATCGATTACACAGGTGTGGTTACGGACTGTTTCGATGTGCAGATTTGAAAACATCTCAAAACTTATTTTTAAAGCATGATTCTCTAATATAACGTTATAGTAATGTCATATAACCATCCTACAATATTACTAACGTCCATAAATCAATATTTCAACAGCTAAAGGCTACATATGGATCAATCTTCATCAAAAACCTAGTTTTCTAATTTATCTCAAGAACATTCATAAACCTCATCTTAAATCCGTTTTTGGTATCACAAAAGTGAGTAATTCTCTTAATATGACCTTCCAGTAACATTCTACATGCAACCTATATCCCAAAAATTAAACTAATAACTCCAATCTTATGGGTTTTTCATTATCTTCCAAGAACACATAAAGTTTTTGAATAATCTAACATGGAAGAAGCATTCTCCGAAATTTAAATGGATTAAATCACTTGCCTTGATTGTCTCTGGATTTGGTGTTGGATTTGTAAGCTCTTTCTGCAGATTTTCTGCAGAATTCCTCCTCTTTCCCTTCCTCTCTAAGCTTTCTTCTTCCAAAGGTGGCTATGGTGGCTAGGGTTTCCTTTGGGAGAGTTGGAAGACTAAATGATAACCTACGTAGTTTTCTAGGTTAATAAGGGTTGGTTATGGGCTTAGTGGGTCTTATCCACATCAGATTTAATTAACCAAATTTTCGTCACTTTTAATTCCTCAAAACGTGAAATTACCAAAATACCCTTTAAGTTGCCGGTATGGCCTAAAACTACCCCGGGACCCAAACTATACCCCCGGCTAGTGTTTTCTGACTATCTCGACCCTTCCGGACGCGATGGCGCACTCAAAACGACCATACGGATTATAGATTTTAAATTCACTTTTTATTATCAAAATATTATACCGTGATGCGGCGGTCCCACGCGTCTCAACAAAATTTCTAAAATGTCGTATATAAATCCCACGACAAATTTTATAATACCAAGTACATATATAATCATATATGCACATAATAAAATACCAATACGCATCTCATTAGTATTTATAACCCGGATTAATTTCCAATTAATACGCATTTAATTAATTAATCCCAAAAATAAATATAGCCAAAAGTACGGGGTATTACATACTTCCCCCCTAATAACTGAATTTCGTCCCGAAATTCGAAACTAGAAAGTACCTGCTAAAAATAGCTCTGGATAACGTTCGCGCATCTCATCCTCGCGCTCCCATGTGGACTCCTCAACATTGTGATGTCGCCACTGAACACGCACTAACGGAACTATCTTTGACCGCAGTTTCCTCTCGCTTCGGTCCAGAATAGCAATTGGCCCCTCCTCGTAGGAGCTATCCGGCTGGAGATCGATGTCCTCCATAGCAATGTGAGAATGAGCCAAATTATCTCTAAGGTATTTCCTCAGCGAGGAAATATGGAACACGTCGTGAATCCGATGCAAGTGCTCCGGTAGTCCAAGTCTATACGCAACCGGTCCGATCCGCTCAATAATAGGAAACAGCCCCACATACCTCGGTGCTAACTTCCCCTTCTTCCCGAATCGCATAATCCCCTTCATCGGAGATACCCTGAGCAAAACCTGGTCCCCCACTTGGAACTCCCTGAAAAACCTCTTCGCATCAGCATAACTCTTCTGCCTGTCTTGAGCTACCCGAATGCGACTCCGAATCAACTCAATCCTTGCCGAAGTATCCTGAATAACTTCCGGCCCAAGCAATTTGTTGTCCCCCACCTCCAACCAACATGCTGGGGAACGACAAGGCCTACCGTACAATGCCTCAAACGGAGCCATGCCAATCGTGAACTGATAGGAGTTGTTGTAAGCAAACTCCATCAGTGGAAGGTACTGCTCCCATCCACCCCCGAAGTCAATAATGCACATGCGTAGCATGTCTTCCAACATCTGATTGGTGCGCTCTGTCTGCCCATCAGTCTGCGGATGATAAGCCGTACTCAACCGCAATTCCGTGCCCATTGCCTCCTGGAAACTCTCCCAAAACCTCGAAACAAATATCTTGTCTCTGTCAGACACGATACTTAGGGGCACACCATGAAGTCTCACAATCTCTGAAATGAAGAGCTGGGCATACTGTCCCGTAGTGTAGTCAGTCCTTACGGGTAAGAAGTGAGCGACCTTGGACAACCTGTCCACAATTACCCAAACGGAGTCGTGACCCCTCTGCGACGTAGGCAACCTCGTGACAAAATCCATGGATATGCTCTCCCACATCCACACTGGAACCTCCAACGGCTGTAGCAATCCTGCTGGTCTCTGATGATCCATTTTTACAAGCTGACAAGTGGCGCATTTCGAGACAAACTCAGCGATATCTCTCTTCATACCGCTCCACCAATACTGGCGTCTCATGTCTTGGTACATTTTGTCCCCTCCGGGATGTACCGCGAACCGTGAGCCGTGCGACTCTGCCATAACATCGTGTCGCAATTCTTCCCCTTCCAGAACTATCAATCTCCCATTGAAGCGCAATCCCCCGTCTGAGCTAACGGTATAGGACTCGGCTCCCTCTGCAAGTAATCGAACTATCTGCTCCTGACAGAACGAGTCATTAGCCTGTGCCCGTACAATCCTCGTGATAATCTGCGGTGTAACGGTCATCACAGACATGAAATATCGGGCCACTGCATCCTGGTGTCCCAATTCCTTCCACTTAGCTTTCCACACCTCTGCCACCTCCTCTGCGGCTCAACGCGTTTTCTACCACGTTAGCCTTACCCGGGTGGTACTGGATGTCGAACTAGTAGTCCTTCACAAATTCAAGCCATCTACGCTGCCGCATATTCAGTTCCTTTTGCGTGAACAGATACTGTAGTGACTTGTGGTCCGTGAACAGCTGAAACTTCTCCCCCAAAAGATAGTGCCTCCAAATCCGTAAGGCAAATACCACTGCTGCCAACTCCAAATCATGCGTGGGGTAATTCTTCTCATGAGGCTTAAGCTTACGGGAAGCATAAGCTATGGCCTGTCTCTCCTGCTGCAAAACACCTCCAAGCCCTTGCAAAGACGCATCGGTGTAAACCAAATACTCAACTCCCGGTCTCGGCAATGCTAACACTGGTGCTGAGGTCAACTTGTCCTTCAATTCATCGAATGCCAACTGACAGGCATCACTCCAAATGAACGGCACACCTTTACGAGTAAGATGTGTCAAAGGACCTGCAATCTCTGAGAAACCCCGAATAAACCTCCTGTAGTATCCTGCTAGACCTAAGAAACTACGAATCTCCGTTGGTGTCGTGGGCTGTCCCCACTCCCTCACCGCTGATACCTTCCTTGGATCAACTGATATTCCCTGGTCGGAAATAATGTGACCCACGAACTGGACTTCCTTCAGCCAAAACCCGCACTTCTCGTATTTTGCATACAGCTCGTTCTGACGAAGTGTCTGCAAAACCTGCCTCAAATGCTCGGCGTGCTCCTCCTCTGTCTGAGAGTAAACCAGAATGTCATCAATGAAGACAATGACAAACTGATCTAGGAAATCTCTGAACACCCTGTTCATCAAGTCCATAAACACTGCTGGAGCGTTGGTCAAGCCGAAAGGCATAACCCGAAATTCATAAGAACCATATCTCGACAAGAACGCAGTCTTCGAGACATCCTCCTCCCTGATACGCAACTGATGGTATCCTGACCTCAAGTCAATCTTCGAGAAGAAAGAAGCTCCTCTCAACTGGTCGAATAAGTCATCGATTCGAGGCAACGGATACTTATTCCGTATCGTGACCTTATTCAACTCTCGGTAGTCCACGCACAATCTCAATGAACCATCCCTCTTCTTCACAAACAAAACTGGAGTGCCCCAAGGTGAGGTACTCCTACGAATAAAGCCCTGCCCTAACAGCTGCTCTATCTGATCCCGTAACTCTCGCATCTCAGCTGGAGCCATACGGTACGGTGCACGTGCTATAGGTCTCGTACCCGGTAGCAAATCAATAACGAAGTCTATCTCTCGACTAGGCGGTAAGCCTGGTATATCCTGAAACACATCTGAATACTCCCTGACAACCGGGATCGAATCTAAAGGAATAACAACCTCCTTAGAGGTATCCTCCTCTATGTAATACAGATGAGCGGTCGATCCTCCCTCTGGGCGAGGCATCGCCACTACAAACATCTCTTGCCCCGGAATGGCAAAAACAATGCTCCCGCTGAAGCAATCAATCATGGCCCTATATGCTACGAGCCAATCCATACCGATGATCACATCGTGAACATGCATGTCTAACACTAACATGTCTGCAGGCAATACCAAACCACCGATCTCTACCCCCACTCCCCGGCATATAAAGAAAATAAGTGACCCACTCCCTAATGGTGAGTCGACACACGTCACTGTGCTCTCTGCCGTCGCTAACAATCCTAAAGCTTTCGCGAAGTGTGTAGCTATGAAACAATGTGTAGCACCCGTATCAAACAATACCCGACCCATAGTGCCATGGATAGGAAACGTACCCTCGATCGCGGGCGGTGCCTGTGGAACTGCAGCCTGGTGAACGTTGTAGACACGTCCATACTGTAGCTGCCCCTGCTGAGCTGGGACTGCTGGAATGGGTGGCAAAGCTGCCATCTGTGGCGGTGCAGGAAGAGCGGCGGGAAACATAGGTCTCTGTGGCTCCTGGCGAGCACCCTGCTGCTGCTGCTGTGGGGCCCTGCCCCTATCAGGACAATCCTGCTTCTTATGGCCAGTCTTGCCACAAGTAAAGCACTTCCCTGGGAAGTTCCCTCCCCTCTGCCCCTGCTGTCCCCGGCCCTGGTGGCCGTTACCGTTCCTCCCTTGGCCCTGCTGGCCCTGATGGAACTGCTTCCCATTCTGCCCCTGCTGGCCCTGATGGCCGTTTGGACCCTGATGGCCCTGACGGAAACCTCCCTGTCCCTGCCTGTAGTTCCCTGACCGGAACCTCTTATTATCCCCCTGCTGGGAGCCCTGCTCAGTCTGTCTCTGCCCTTGACCGGTTTGTGCCCCGTTGGCACCCTGTCCTCCAGTCCTGCCCTGATGGCTAGACTCCCCTGACCGCTTGCCCTCGGCCATATGAAAACGGTGGTCCTGGAAGTGTAATAATGCAGCGTTAACCACATCAGAATACGTGGCCAACGATAGGTTTCCTAGCAGATGCTGACGGATCCTCCAATTCAACCCATCAGTGAACTTCTCTATCTTCTTCTTCTCTGTTGGAATCTCGTCTGGAACGATATTCAACAGGTTAGTGAACTCGGCCTCATACTCAGCCACTGTCTTGCCCTCCTGTTTCAAACTCATCAGCTTCCTCCTCATCTCGGTATGAACTGCGGACGGAAAGTACTTGCGGTCGAACCGCACCCAAAACTCCTGAATCGTGAGGGTATCCCTCTCCTCCGCGGTGGTAATAGACTCCCACCACTGTAGTGCAGATCCCACTAGCTTGAAAGTAGCTAGCACCTGTTTCTGAACATCTGTGCACTCATGCATCCTCAAATGCCTCTGCATGTCTTTCCTCCATTGGCTCGAGACAACCACATCTGAGCTACCTGCAAACTCTGGCGGATGCGCTTTCTGAAAAGCGTCACGTACACGCTCCCAAGCAGACGGGAATGCATTAACCTGTACTGGCGCGGCAACCGGCGCCTGAGGCGGTGCCTACTGAATCACGGCAATCGCGGCATTTACCGCTTGGGCTACTATAGCAGCAACCTCAGCGGCGTTCAACATACCCTGAACTGGAGCGGGCTGGGGTTCGGGCGTTGCATTCCTGGGAACTCGTCGTGCACGTCGTGGAGGCATCTGAAATAAGAACAAAGTTTATAAGTTCACGGTTTATAAACTTAAAATAGCTGAAGAACGAAGCACACAAAAAGAATACAACAGTCCTAAAATACAGGGCTCTATATCAAAGAAAACGTAGCAGAAACATAATAGCCGTACAGATCCTAAAGGACACTAGAACCTGATGCTCTGATACCACCTGTGACACCCCGAC
This sequence comes from Sambucus nigra, assembly GCA_949130495.1. Taxonomy (NCBI): domain Eukaryota; kingdom Viridiplantae; phylum Streptophyta; class Magnoliopsida; order Dipsacales; family Adoxaceae; genus Sambucus; species Sambucus nigra. The sequence goes on along the minus strand of OX422215.1, from coordinate 86,545,992 downwards.
TAATTAAATACCGGGTAGCTACTCCTTTATAAAATTAATTCAAAATGCCAAGTTGGCTCAGTTAATAGCATCACTGTCGAAAACATTTTATTATTACTAACCACCTAGTATTTAAAAAGCAAGTTGCCAAATTTTAATTTAAGTCTGATTAACATGCAACAAAAGTAATGAAGAAATAAATAACACCATTCACCATGCTAAAGTAAAATGAATAACCATCACAAATAGAGTAAATAAAGTCTGGAGGAAAACTCCTCACTACAATCCCATAACTGAAATGAATAACCGAAACTGAAACAAAACATGCTAAAGTCTGAAACTGAAATGTAAATGATGTCTCTAAAGAAATGGGCGACATGACCTACAACTGATAGATAGTGACTCTGGAATCCAAAGGATAGAAGCGTCTACATGCAAAACCCTGTAGCTTCCACAAGCAGCTACAGCTCGTCACCTGAATGAGTATCCTATGCTTGGTGTCCTTGTGGCTGGGCACCTAAAATGGTTTTACAAAGAAAAAGATATTTGAAAAGCAAACGGGTCAGAGCCCGAATGTGGAGTTATATTTTAAAAACCTGCAAGTGCTTTAAAAACATTTAAAACATTAAATGCAAAGTAAATGTTAGGACGTACACTCACATGATATTCTCACCTCTCGTCTAACTGTGCACTCCTATGGTAAGTACCCATCTATAACGACCCATACTACTAGCTAACTGACAACAAAACTAGCTAGACTGCCAAAGGTTCTATTCATATTACTCGGTTCATTTATTATAACAATGCTCGTAATTAAATGGAGGTTTAACGTAAACTCTGTTACAAAATATGCCATTGATATAACTATCAATTAACTCATTATATAACTCGAAACAATACCGTAATATTTTTACAACATTAACATGAGGATTCTATTAATATAATGTATATTATTCACATCATAAATATACGATACAAGCACCCCGCAATCGAAGCTATGGTGCACACATACTCTGCTATCCATCCCGGTACATCACGTACATAAGGATCACATATTCCGAATCTCTCAGGAATAGTTCAGATAACACAAATCACAAATAGTGGAGGCGAACACAGTCACCATCACATGGGTCACGCACATACCTACGCTCCCATGATCATGCAGACTTATTAATATCACAATAAGTCCTTCTATGACCTATGTTCATCGAGGTAACCAATCTAAATCCGGGCAACACAAGGATAAGAAGGCCCTAAGCGAACGTAAACCTCCCGTGATAGCAAGTATGGTAGGTATGTCATACACATAAGATTTTATGCTAAGCATTCACACATCTTAGATATCTCAATATTAATAAAGTTATACTCTACGTCATTATAACATTATTCCGAATCCATATTTTTCAAGTATCCCGATAATATATAATTTACATGGTCGACACGTCTCACGTCGTAATTCCTTAAACTTAAAACCTATCTCAAATAGACAATTAAGTCTCCCATAATTCCCACATATGACATCTTTATACCTAAGGTCTTTGCTTCTGCCCCAAACCTTATTTCATTAACTTATTCAAATTTGTACAATTAACCCAAATATTATCTCACATGACAAATTTCATTTATCTAGAATAATTCCTCAAATTACATTCCAAATAAAGTCTCATCTCATAATCATGCCTACTGGTCTTCCTTAAAGTTAAGGGTATTCATAAAGTCTCTAATAATATTATCCAAGGGTTAACACCACTAAAATTCAATTAAGGGAAAACTTCATTTATTCTGGGAAGGTCGATCGATCGACCTTGACCTTCGATCGATCGATTTTGTCGATCGATCGACTGATGAATGTCGATCGATCGATTACACAGGTGTGGTTACGGACTGTTTCGATGTGCAGATTTGAAAACATCTCAAAACTTATTTTTAAAGCATGATTCTCTAATATAACGTTATAGTAATGTCATATAACCATCCTACAATATTACTAACGTCCATAAATCAATATTTCAACAACTAAAGGCTATATATGGATCAATCTTCATCAAAAACCTAGTTTTCTAATTTATCTCAAGAACATTCATAAACCTCATCTTAAATCCGTTTTTGGTATCACAAAAGTCAGTAATTCTCTTAATATGACCTTCCAGTAACATTCTACATGCAACCTATATCCCAAAAATTAAACTAATAACTCCAATCTTATGGGTTTTTCATTATCTTCCAAGAACACATAAAGTTTTTGAATAATCTAACATGGAAGAAGCATTCTCCGAAATTTAAATGGATTAAATCACTTGCCTTGATTGTCTCTGGATTTGGTGTTGGATTTGTAAGCTCTTTCTGCAGATTTTCTGCAGAATTCCTCCTCTTTCCCTTCCTCTCTAAGCTTTCTTCTTCCAAAGGTGGCTATGGTGGCTAGGGTTTCCTTTGGGAGAGTTGGAAGACTAAATGATAACCTACGTAGCTTTCTAGGTTAATAAGGGTTGGTTATGGGCTTAGTGGGTCTTATCCACATCAGATTTAATTAACCAAATTTTCGTCACTTTTAATTCCTCAAAACGTGAAATTACCAAAATACCCTTTAAGTTGCCGGTATGGCCTAAAACTACCCCGGGACCCAAACTATACCCCCGGCTAGTGTTTTCTGACTATCTCGACCCTTCCGGACGCGATGGCGCACTCAAAACGACCATACGGATTATAAATTTTAAATTCACTTTTTATTATCAAAATATTATACCGTGACGCGGCGGTCCCACGCGTCTCAACAAAATTTCTAAAATGTCGTATATAAATCCCACGATAAATTTTATAATACCAAGTACATATATAATCATATATGCACATAATAAAATACCAATACGCATCTCATTAGTATTTATAACCCGGATTAATTTCCAATTAATACGCATTTAATTAATTAATCCCAAAAATAAATATAGCCAAAAGTACGGGGTATTACAGAGGTGTCGAGATATGGTGAGACTATATTGGGAAAAATGAGATTTTTGTGTTTAGCAGGTTTTCATAAGGCTTATTTGGGTTCATTATGGTTATTTTGAGTTGGAAGAAGAGAGAGATAGTGGGGGTGGGTCTTCCCCCACCATTTTCAGAACTTGTCCACAACAAATCACCATACCACCACTAGGTAACCAGCTTATGCCTACATATTTTCGAGTTATTCTACCGTATCCTGGACCTACATACCTATTTCCACCATTATTTGGCAAAGCTATAAATTTTGGAGGTGTTGTTGGTTTTTTTTTAAAAGATGAAGATGGGAGATTTAGGGAGCTTGAAGAGGGTTTTGATGGAGCTTTCATGGAGAAAATCTTGGTAGAGCAAGGCAACCTCTTTAAGGACACCTTAGGTGGTGGGAGGTTTCCATCTTCTTAGATATTTCACCCGACTATTGTTTGAGCTTCATTTGAGATGGAAAAATCTACTGTTATTATTAAGACTTTATTTGTATATTATTAGCCTTGTTGTTAGATTATAAGAATAGGATGAATTTGAATAAAATGATGAGTTTCAAGTAATATGAAGTTTAACATTTTTATGGAATAAAAATGTTCCAAAATGCTATAGTGATGAGGGTAAAATATGAACGATTATTTCAAAGTTTTCTTGGAAGAGTTGTGATTTTTTTACAAACGATAAAAATTTTATAAGTTTGATGATAAACATTTAATATAATAAAATATTTTGAAAGTGATATTTATCTTGCAAAAAGGAAGGTTTTATAAAAGGTGGACATTTTTTGAATTTTGAAAAAATAACAATGTCCTTTGATCTTGAAAAGTATATTTTTTAATTATTATGAACTTCTAGAATAAATTGTATGTTTAACCCATTTAGTACGATTTTTGGAGTAAAAATCCATCTTTTCATGTATATAAACTTGTAGTATTTTGATGATCAACATAAAAACAAGTATAATGAAGGTTTCATTGGGTTTATACATGAAATAAAGAAGAAAGAAATTTCATCCCTTAATGTCTATATACAAGGTGTTGGAAATGTGAGGGTTCAGGCACTACACCAAAAAAAACAATATAACACGGTTTAAAACTGTGCCAGATCAAATCTGACACGGTTTTAAATTGTGCCAGAATCAGATGTTCCAAAATGGCCATTTTTTTCTGGCACGGTTTAAAAGTGTGCCAAATTTGTCCCAACGAGAACACTTCAGGCACACTTTTAAATCGTGCCATAATTTGATATTTCTGGCATACTTTTGGCACATTTTATAAATGTGACAAATTGAGTATATTTTGGTACACTTTTGACACAATTCAAAACTGTGCTAAATTTTTATACACTTTTGGAACGGTTTTGAACTGTGCAAAATTTTTGGATCAATGAAAAAAAAATTAATTATATAAAAGCAAAAAAATTCACAAATTGTGAATCTCGCACATTGCTGATAAACTAATATACATACAAACTTCAAAATATTGCAAGTATTAATAGTTCATAGAGCAAAAAAAAATTGGACATCATTTTCCCTATTTTTTGGACATTCTAAAACCTATTAATATAAAGCCTGTGTAATATAAAGCCCGTACGATCATAAATGCTAACAATAAAACTACAAAAGCCCGCACGATCATAACACAAAAAAATATAATCCTGAATATTAATGATATTAAATAAATAATCCCCTTGTTGTAAACCATTGACTTCTTCTTGTGTTTCACGTGGATAAAGCTAATGATAAAAGCTTATCCTGCAAAAAAAATAGGATCCAAAAAGAGATGTTATTAGTAACCAAGTAATTTAAAAAAAAATCTTATTCAAGCTGAAAAATTGCATATACGAGTTACAATTATAATATATTCTCAAACCGAACGTCTTATGACTACGTGTTCAACTCTCACGAGTTACATTAGTCCCATGCGAGGTGTTAGTGCCTATTACGGAGCCGTTTGAGGATTGGTTTGAGTTTTTACCCTCTTTCAAATTATTGACATATTCTCAAACCGGGGGACCCATGACTATGCGATCAGTTCCTACAGGTTACATTGGTCTCGTGTGAGATGTTAGTGCCTCTAGCGGGACCGTTTGGATAGTCACCCTTTAACGGCTTATTTTCAAGCATAATCTACATTTTTTTCAACTTAACGTTATATTATCAAATTTGGATACCCGTGACTAAGTGGTCAGTTCCTAAAAAATTACATTGGTCCCGTGCGAAATGCTCATGCTTCTTACGGGACCGTTTGGGAGATAGTTTGAGTTTTCACCCTTTAACAACTTATTTTTAGGCATAATCTAGATATTTTTGAATTATCATCATATTCTCAAACTGGGAGACCCATGACTACGCGGTTAGCTCCTACGAGTTACATTAGTCTCATGCGAGGTATTAGTGCCTCTTACAGGGAGGGTTTGAGTTTTCACCCTCAAACGACATGTTTTAAGCATAATCTAAATATTTTTAAATTATCCTCATATTCTCATATCGGGAGACCCGTGACTATGCGATCAGCTCCTATAAGTTATATGGGTCCCGTGCGAGGTGACCATGCCTCTTACGGGACGGTTTGGGGGCTAGTTTTAGCTTTCACCCTTTAACGGCTTATTTGTAAGCATAATATAGATATTTTCAAATTATCATCATATTCTCAAATAGGGATATCCATGACTATGCGGTCAGTTCCTACAAGTTACATTCGTCCAGTGCGAAGAGTTCAAGCCTCTTATAGGACCGTTTGGGGGTTAGTTTTGGTTTTTACCCTTTAACGGCTTATTTTTAAGCATAATCTATATATTTTCAAATTATCCTCATATTCTCAAATTGGGTGTCCCACGACAATGCGATCAGTTCCTACGAATTACATTGGTCCCGTGCGGGGTGCTAATGCCTCTAACGGAGCCATTTGGGTGCTAGTTTGGATTTTTCACCCTCTAACGGCAAGTTTTTAAGCCTAATCTATATATTTTCATCTTATCATCAATTTTTCAAATTGGGAGACCCGTGACTATTCGGTCAATTCCAATGAGTTATATTGGTCCCATGTGAGGTGTCCATGCCTCGTACGGGGCCGTTTGGGGGTTGGTTTGGGTTTTCACCCTTTTAACGACTTTTTTTAAGATTAATCTAGATGTTTTCAAATTGTCATCATATTCTCAAAGTGGGGGACCCATGACTACGCGTTCAGTTTCTACAAGTTACATTGGTCCCGTACGATGTGTACATGCCTCTTATGGGGTCGTTTAGGGGTTGGTTTTGGTGTTCACCCTTTTAATGGCTCATTTGTGAATAATAGTGACAATTAAATCACATTTTCTTGTGTCCGCAAAGTGCCTAACTTGTGTGTTTGTATCCGTGTGTAATCCACGTGTAATCTTAAATTTGCTTGTAGTACTTAAAACTCATACCATTCTAAAATATGTATTCAGATCAAACTTAAAAGTTTAAGTTGAAACCTAAGCCTTCAATTCGAAACATTAACCATTACACCAAAGCATATTCAACTACCCTATTAATAAATAATAACTACTATCCTAGAATGTAATGCGGACTAATAAAATAAAGAGATAGGAAAGGAAATGGAAGTGATCAACCTTCATGTATGCACGCATTTAAATAAAACTAGTACTTGGTTAAGAAGCCAATTGAGGTTGATTGGCACATGATCTCGTAATACGGTCCACCAATAAAAAATTCTTGCCGAGAAAATATAATAAAAGTTGTACCTGACAATGGATATCATAATCATAAGATTCAGTAATAGCACGAATAAAATGAACACGCATATTCTGCTAAGTATTTAAGTTCAAGGATAAAATGCCAAATATATAACTGGTGCCTTTCTTTGTACCTGGAAAAAAAATCAAACTAATCTTGAATAAAATTAGGAAGCTATTAATGATCAAAATCTAAAAAAAATAATATAATAATAAAATTAGGAAGCTTTGCCAAAAAATACAAAGCCATTGTACTAAAGAAGAGAAGCTATATACTTGTGCCCGGAATGTCTGAAGAATAAGCCATGGAAGATTGTGTTTCACCATTCCCTTTATTTTTACCAACCTGTATCAAAGCAAATTTGTAATAAAATTAATTTGAGGCAGAGTCATAGACCAAACTCTATATATGCTTAACATCTAACAATATCTAAATACGAGTCACTTTAGTTAAAAAAATAGTGAGAGTTAATTTCTATCCAATTTATCATTCACACATTATGGGTTTGACCGTATGAGTATATTATGTTCATATCACGAGGAGGAAAACATGTTCCAATGCAGACCTACCCCGATGAATAAGTGGGGCCCCTTTTTTATTTGGACTAAATTTGACCAAAATAATTCGATCAATACCCACTATCCAACATATAGTCCGTTACATTTCAGGTCGAGTACGTATCTTGTTTATGTTGTCTATTCCTCACATTTAGTGGATTCATAGTGTACAATGAGTTTCATGAAATAAATTTATATAAACAAGCCTAACGGGTCATCTCATTAACAACCCAAACCCGATAATACTAAAATCAAATTAGAAACATCTAACAATCCCCATGAAAAACATCTATCTCCCTGAAATGCTTCTCGATATATATATATATATATATATATATATATATATATATATATATATATATATATATATATATATATATATATATTATTTTTAATTAAAAGAAGCTAATTAGAGGAGGACAATTAATATATCGTTATTCTAGGGATAAGTATAATCCAAATAAATTTTTATATGAGACTAAGAGAATTACTTAAAGTTGGTTGAACCAAACATTGTTCCTTTATTAATCCTCGACACTCCCAAACCAGTAACAAGCTTTCAATCCAAAACTGAATTCAAATTGTAAACATAAGCCAAATTAGGGAAATTTAGTGTCTTCATCTAATCACGGTGGATTGTCGGTATAATGATAAATACATGCTAATATAACATATCCAAATGTAGTATAAAGTTTATAAAACCAACGGAGTAAGGGTTTCAAAGGTTAGGGATACGATGTACATGAGCGGAAGGTTAGCAGCGAGCAAAGAGCATAGGTTTGATATATATATATATATATATATATATATATATATATATATATATATATATATATATGAGAGGAGGGTGTTTTACAGTTCCAAAATATCAACGGTTGGGAGCGAATTTTTTGAAGCGAGCTAAGGGTCTCACATTGTACTGTGTCACCATTTACACATTGTGATATGGAAATTTTTTTGAAGCGATCTAAGGGTCTCATAACTTGCTTGGAGTTTGTTTGGCACCGGGTTACACTCTACCGTTTGAAGAGTTGTTTGGGTTTACTTCTACATCCCACAAAGAATAAGAGTTTGTTTACTGCGGCATTATCACTCGGAGAAAGGCTTCGGGTGCGGGTTGACAGTTTTCCAAAAGGCCTCATTGGTGGATTTCAGAGTTCCGGTGGAGACTAGATTGTTGACTAAGCGGCGGTAGTTAGAAGAAGACGTGCCAGGGGCTTGGACGGAGTCAAGTCGAGTTGTGTAAGTCATTTGTCTTGTAATCATAAAATCATACTTACTGGACTTAAGGCTAGGGTCGTCCGAGGTTTTTCCCATTTGGGTTTTCCTTGTACATCGCGACGTAGTGTGTTGTGAATTTACTTTATCTTGCAAATCACCTAGGACACATGCTTAGGATTAAATGATAAAATATGGTTTAATTCACTTCTCTTGTTTAAATTGGTGCTAAAATAATTTGGGTGGAATTTGGATTAATTTAATTCCAGTCAGTAATATAATTTGATAAAATTTAGCTTGGCCTAATTTACGAAAAATGAATTAATCTTGTTAGGCAAATATTTAGGACTTGGTGTTGAATTAATTTGGTTTAAGTGAAAAATTTATTTGTCATTTAATTTCACTTTGAGTTTAGTTTAATTTTAATTTGAAAGAAAATATTTTTTTTTGTTTGTGTGTGTTGTGTTAAACCATCCTATTCTGCACCATAAGAAAATTAAAATTTGAGAATTTTAAAATTGGGGCCCTACGTTTCCAACAAGTAGTATCAGAGCCGGAGCGCTAATTTATTGCGTTAAGGTCTTTTTAAATATTTTTCATTAAAAATGAAAATTTTCCCATTTTCAAAATTTCCTATTTTCGATGGTTCCAATTACGCGTATTGGAAGGCGCGTATGAAATCGGCACTAAAGTCTATTGATGAGAGGGTTTGGTTGTCAGCTGTTAACGAGTGGTCCCCACCCACATGTTTGATAGAAAATGAGCGTGTTCCCAAATTCGTAGATAGATGGAGTGAGAATGAATTTAAACTTCGAGGATTAAATGCTTTATTTAGTGCGATGACACCGGATGAATTCTGACATATCATGAGTTGGGAAACCCCTAAAGAAGCTTGGGATATTTTACAGCTCACTCACGATGGAACTAGTGTCATTATGACTTCAAAACTCCAAAACCTCACCACTCAATTTGAAACCATCAAAATGAATGAAATTTTTTTTTTGATGAATTTTATGCTAGACTTTCCGATATAGTAAATTCATCATTTAATTTGGAAGAGAAAATACCCGATGACTGAGTAGTAAAGAAAATTTTAAGGTCCCTACTTGAGCGATTTATTCCTAAAGTGACCATTTTAAATTCTTTACCCACCTTGCACTCTACCAAACTTGAGGAACTCGGTGATTTACAAACCTATGAACTAGATATGTTCCCCTCCAAAAATGAAAAGAAAATTGACAAGGCCATTGCTTTGAAAGATCGAAAGGAGGAAAAACAAGTTATGGTTGATGAGAGTGATAGTGACTCGGGGGACATGGATATGTTTGCTAGGAAGTTTCGAATTTTTTATAAATTTAATAAAGATAAGTTTAAAAATTATTTTAAGAAATTTGAAAATTCTAAGCATGACAAAGCCGAAAAGATCCCTAATTCCTTTAATGAAAATCTTAATAGGGACAAGTCAAATAGATGTTATGGTTGTGAAGGGTATGTCCATAGGGCAAGAGAGTGCCCCACTAAACTAAGGAGAGAAGGCAAAAAACCAATTTCCTATAATGCCACCCTTAGTGATGAGAGTGAAAAGGAAGAGGGACCCGATTCCCCCATTGAGCGCAACTTTACCACATTCATGCTTGTCATGAGAGTGATAGTGAGAAATTTTCCAACGATTACATCTCAAATCATGACACTTCCAAGGCCTTTACTTGTTAAGCTAAAAAGGATGATGGTTGTGAGAGTGAAGAAGAGAAAGAGAGTGAAAGTGATGAAGAGGTTTATGAGAGTGAACTTTAGTTTTCATTTAGAGAATTATATGAAGAATCTATTAAATTAAAAAGAGCAAATTTGAAGTTAGAAGCGAGTTTAAGGGAGGATGTCAAGGTCGTTGATGATAGTGTGTTGGTTGAAGACCTTAGGACACATGAGAGAGCTTTTCATGAGAAGCTAGAATATATAGAAGGGGAGAGAGATAGCCTTAGAGAATTAATGGAATCCATGAAAAATAATCTTCTCGATTTTGAAGAGAGAAATGGTATGCTTGAGAGCTTGGGAAGAAAGCAAGAGACTCAAGTAGAGTAAAATTTGATTTGGAGAGTCGTTCGGAGAAATTAGATAAAATCTTAGGAACGGTCCAAATTAGAAATGACACGTGTGGTTTAGGCTTCAATACTTGTAATGAGTCTACTCACAAATCCAAAACCAATGTTTTAGGAGAATCCTCTAGGAATAATGTTAAATATCATTTCTTAGGTAAATCTTTTCATCGAGACTTTAGGTGTTCACATTGTGATCGAAAAGGTCACCTTTGGAAATTTTGTTCTGATCATAAACGAGGTCTTAGAAAATTCCACTGTAAGTCAACCGAGGTATCCACGATTCTTATATCCCGAGATCGTCATTCATAATTAGTTTGGGTTAGGAGATCCTACTTGGTAGCTTTACAAGATAGGATTTTTTATTCCCATTTACTTTCACACAATACCTCCCTTGCTAAATCTAAAGGTTAAATGTGATAGTTCTTTGCATACTCTAGCTTTTTGTGCTTCATATCATATATCATTGCTAGTTGTATGCAAGTTTAGTTATTTTCTAGTCATTTCTTTATTTCATATCCCATGCTAGAAATTATGACTTGTTTATCTTTTGTATTATATTTATTTCAGTTTGCATTAAATGAAAAATACAAAAAGATTTTAGCTTGTCATTTGTGTTTTTTCTTATAAGTTATTTAGCCTTAATGGAAAATTCAAATGATTTTTGTTTATCTTTTGAGCAAATATTGTCATGTTTAGCTTAAAATTTTGAAAAACTCATAAAGATTTTTTTTTTGAATTTTGGTTTTACACATCTTGTGTGGCATATGTTTGTGTTTGAATTCTTCATACCTCTACCATGTGGCTAGAACTTTTGCTTAGAATTTTAATCCTTAAAATGTTCTTTATCATGCTTACATGGAGGAGTTTAAGTTTGATTTGCTTAATGGATTCATTTTTATATTCCTTTTTCGCACACATGCACAAGCTCTTTTAAAATTCTAACTTCACATAAATATTTGAGCTGTGTGAGGTGTTATCCTTCCAATCTAGTCATCTACATATTATGTGACTTAGGAGGACTAGTGCATGTTAAAATCCGTTGAACGTGAGATTTGTGTGAGATAAAAATGATATATATAAATGTGCACGGGGAAGGGTTCCGAAAGGAAATATTATACTTTGCGAGTAAGCCATCGTTTGGAATGGACCTAAAAGATATACGTGGTCCAAAGGCTTAAAAGAATATGGCATTAATAGAAAATACTTAGCCAAGGCCTATATTTTTTTAGATTGATATACTCATTCAAAAATATATATGCAAATTTTGAGGGAGTTTGGATGGTATATCAACGGTTTGTACAATGTTTGTTTATCCTAGTTGCACTTTTATTGTCATGACTTTATTGGTTTGTAGAATCATCAATATGCTAGGCTTGCATGCATTGTGTTTGTTTGTTCATAGAGTTAAATTTATCTTGTCACATAAGGAAAAATCTTAAGTTAATAAAGTTTTACAATCAAATGAGAACTCCGTGAACATGTTTAAGTGATTGGGTTTTAATTCATTGGTATCTTGTTCACACCCCTTCAGTTTCGTTTCCATATGACACATTTATCCCATAAGAGTGTGTAAAACTTATAGTATTGTATTTTGTGTCATTTGTGAGTTTCTATCTATATATGTATGCTTGTTCATATTTTATATCTCTTGTGTATACATATATATGATATTGTGTTTGTTTTGAGTTTTTGTCATTTTAGCTAGTTCACCTATGCTTTAATTCAAAATTGGTATCTAACTGGTTACAAAATATTTGTTTGATATCACATGCTTAGTCTCTTATGTTTCAAATTGATATCATTTTGTTCGCATCATAGTTAGCATCCTTTATTCTTGGTTGGATTAGTTATTGTCTATTATTGTCCATATGCCTTCATGTCCTTAACATTTTATGCATCTTCGCTATACTTGTTTCCCCCCCCCCCCCCCCCCCACCCACCCCCCACACACACACACAAATATATATATATATATATATATCCCTTGTGTAGTTTTTAGGGAGAGAAATGAGTATTTTATTAATTCTATCACCTTTGTCTATTCCTGAACAAAAAGGGGGAGAATGATAGGGGGAGAAATGGTATTTAATCCTATTATAATCATATCTTAGATTAGGAGATTTAACTTAGGGGGATAGATCTATCTTCTTAAGTTGATCATAATTGATAAAGGAGAATTAATTTATGGGGAGTATTTATTTTACCTGCATTTAATAGTCTTGATATTCCCTATGCGTTTGATAGTTTACATGAATTTTTCTAAGTGGCAACTTTTATCGGCAAAGCTATTTATCCTAAGTGGTCCATGAGTTAAGCTTCTTATTTTTATTTTGGGTGGGAATTTTTTGAGTCTAGCAGATCTTGACGGCCTTTTAGGATTTTTGTTTTTTTTTTATTCCGGAATAGCCAAAGGGGGAGATTTGTAAGGACACAAATTTCAAATTGATCCCTTCGTAGTTTTGGCTCAATTCCGGATAAAAACATAAGAGTCATAGGATATATTTCATGTGTATCCATCCAAGCCTATGACGTGTTTGTTGAAGACGTAGCGGCCAGATTTGTAAAGCTTCATCATTGTCGAGTTTCAAGTGCCATGTTTCCACATCAACGACAATTAATTCCATAGTCTCCAAAAGATATGAATTCATTTATATATAGAGAGAGAGACTTGGAATAATTTTATAATGGGTGTAATTTTATTTTAAAATGAATTTTATTTTCATAAGGTTACTTTAGAACTTTGAATAAAAAGTTTTTGGGCTTCAAAATGAAATTTGAACTTTCTGGCATTTCGTTCCAAATTATCGTTCGAACGAGTTTGCCAACGAGTTTTCCCATTTTGTCCACTGGAACATCGTTAGATGGTCATTCGAACGAGACTTCGTTCGAATGAAAAATCTCATTCGAACAAAATTTCTGGCGAGCAATTTTTTTGGTAGTTCTTAGCAGTTTTCTCCATGTTCCCACTACCTTTTTCCCACCAACTTTTTTCAATATTTTATATGTACAGGAACCAACCTTTTTCAGATAACTTTTGACACACTTTGAGAGAGAAATATTTAGAGAGAATTTCCAAAATCAAAAGTTCTTGTTTTTGTGTTTTCAAACCTTCATGAATGAATTTCTACCAAAACACATACACTCATAAGTTTATGTTTATTCAAAGTTCTAAGAAATATATATATATATATATATATATATATATATATATATATATATATATATATAATCTTTCTTAGAGTTTGTTTGGCACAGGGTTCTACTCTACCGTTTAAAGAGTTTTTTGGGTTTACTTCTACATCCCACAAAGAAGAAGAGTGTGTGTTCAAGCCTTTATGAAAGGCTTCGGGTACCGGTTGACGGTTGTCCAAAAGGCCTAATTGGTGGATTTCAAGGTTTCGGTGGAGTCCGGGATTGTCGACTAGGCGAAGGTAGTTACAAGAAGATGCTCTAGGATCTTGGACGGAGTCAACTCGAGTTATATAAGTCATTTGTCTTGTAATCATAAAACCGTACTTATTGGACTTAAGTCTAGAGCTGTCCAAGATTTTTTCCATTTGGGTTTCCTCATACATCGCGGCGTAGTGTGTTGTGAATTTATTCTATCTCGCAAATCTCCTTGAACGCATGCTTAGTATTAAAAGATAAAATATCGTTTAATTCACTTCTCTTGTTTAAATTGGTGCTAAAATAATTTGGGTGAAATTTGGGCTAATTTAATTCAAGTCAGTAATATAATTTGATAAAATTTGTTTTGGCCTAATTTGCGAAAAATGAATTAATCCTGTTAGGCAAATATTTAGGACTTGGGGTTTAATTAATTTGGTTTAAGTGAAAATTTTATTTGTCATTTAATTTAATTTCACTTTGAATTTAGTTTATTTTAATTTGAAAGAAATTATAATTTTTTATTTGTGTGTGTTGTGTTGAACCATCCTATTCCGCACCTTAAGGAAATTAAAATTTGAGAATTTTAAAAGTGGGATCCTACGTTTCCAATAGTTTTAAATTTCAGTTTTGAAATATGTACATAAGGGTTTCAAATCTGGTATCAAATTAGGGCTTCTCCCCCATTTTTGGTGGGTCTGATTTATTTGTGTACATAATAATTATGGCATTTATTTTGAATTTGTTTGATTTGGTTTGGATTTTAGGGTATTTCGTTCTCTCCCAGTCTTTTTTTTGGAATATTTGTTGCATTTATGTTTAATGTATGTATGTGGCTTAGATTTAGTTCTAAATTTCAGTTTTGAAATATGTACATAATAAATATGGTTCTTCTAATTATGCAGGATTGGAATCTTATTACTGTAGAGACAAGTAACTTATATTTCCCATGGATGATATAACTAATTTTGAGAAAGTATGTTTCAAGAACTGTATAATGTTATTTCTTTCGTATTCTGGATTCTAATTTATTCAATTTGTGGTACTTTTTCTAAACAGATTGAACATCTTCCTACCATAAACACGGGTATCGTGATTCGTGAGGCTTATGAATTGGCCATCATTAGTAGCGAAGTAACTCTTAACTAATAATTTCTAATTTCCCCCCTCTTATATAACTATTTTATTAACAGATACCATGTTCTTCTTTCTCTCATTTATGTTGTTGATTCTTATTTTCGTTCGATTATCTTTTGTATGCATTACTGATTCTTATTTTCCTTCGATTATCTTTTGTATGCATTATTTACTCTTATTTTCTTTTGATTATATTTCCTATATTTTGCACCTATCAGGGAACGACACCTACTTCTCCACTCATCTCGGGTCAGAGACGCCGACGCGAATGAGAAAGATCCCAACAAATGTTGTTTTCCCATCAAACAAATCCCACTATAGATAAACAATCTTCTATGACTTCTCCGTTGTTTATCACCCGAGAACACGAAGATCAGTGTATGGTTAATGAAAAGGGAAAAGAGAAAGAACATCATTCTCCCCACCCAGTTTGATTCTTCTTTCACTCATTTATGTTATTGGTTCTTATTTTCCTTCGATTATCTTTTGTATGCATTATTTATTCTTATTTTCTTCTGATTATATTTCCTATGTTTTGAACCTATCAGGGAACGATACCTACTTCTGCACGTATCTCAGGTTAGAGACGCCGACGTGAAAGAGAAAGATCCCAACCAATGTTATTTCACCATCAAATAACTCCCACTATAAACCATCTTCTATGACTTCTCCGTTATTAATCACCCCTACACCGCAATGTTTCCCTCGGCATAACCAACCCCCCTTATCAAACAAGGTTGTTGTCATTCGGGATGTTTCGTAAGTGGACATCATTCTTAGAGAGGTATTTATACAAACTTTAATTAGGGTATTTATACATCACATTCTTTGTCTATTTCCCATTTATCTTGACTAATATAAGATTTGTATTTTATTTTTTTGAAAGAGAAAATACAAGGAGAAACTTTAGGTTAACGAAAAGGGTAAAGGGAAATAAAACCACCCCCTCACTTGGTTTGATTTCTTTCTTCTGCAATGAATTTCAATTTATAGTTTTAAAAATTTTGCAATTGTTCTTCTTAAAATATTTGCATCTATTTAATATGTCAGGATTTATCTAATCGCATCTTGGGTCACAGACGCCGACGTGAATGACACTAACATATGGTATTATAGTGTGAAAGTACTGAGGATCGACCTTATACTTCGTTAACTACCCCTGCATCGCAATTTTCCCCACAGCGTAACCAAACCCCAATATGCAATATTGTGACAGACCTTCCACCTTCAGTACACCCTACTTAATTTATCCATAATATCGAGCCTCGTAATCTGAACATGGATTTCATTTCTACTATTCAAACATAAAATTTAACTTCATCTCAGAGAGTAGTCCCTCAAGATTTATCTAATTGGGATACGAATGTTAATTTTGATGTAACTTCATCCCCTGGGGTTCCTTTACAAGATACTCCATCGGAGGGAAATACTATACCACCTTTAATTAAGATATCACTGCTCCCTTCAATCATAAGGTACATCTAATGATTTCTCACTTATATATTTTAGTGTTTGGTTGTATTCATATATCTTATTTAATAAAATATTTAACACAACTATTTTTCTCAAATTCAGGTCAAGGAGACCATCTTTCCAAAATAGAGCCAGTACCAACAGACTAGGTGTTCGTATATTGCCTAAAAAAGACATGATCTGGGACTTATGAACGTAAGATGCCCTCACTATGATGTGTTACACTGGATGGCTAAAAGATTGTCAGGTTCTTCAATGATGAGACCATTGTTTGAGAAGTGCTATTTGCAGGGCTAAATTCATTTACCCCCGCTCATTGAACCACCTAATGAAATTAATCTTTTATTTGATGGTGATGATGACCGTTCAAAGTCCTTTCATACTTATACCAGAGAGTATAATGCTGCCAATGTGTTTACAAGTTTAGGTGTCCAAATGGATGATCGAGTAATCGGGGGCAGGGGTCCATTGAGTTTCACGATTGATGGAGAGCTTTATCATCACACCGGATCCTTAATACCAGCTGGAACATCAGGATTATTATGCTCAGTTGTACATGTATGATCTAGATGTGGCTTTGGATATCCGCCATTATAGAAATCCGCATTTAAGGAGGGACATTCTATGTACAATTCAAGGGTCTTTGTTGGTGAATAATGCTTTCACGTCGAAATATCGCGAGGCTTTTTCGATTTTGGAACGGTCAAATAGAATGGGTCAGAATTTTCCTTCTTATCTCCACTACAATTATTCATAGCACTATCGTACATATAATTTGCCATCCGCTGATGAGATTGTCGTTATTTTATCGGGTGATGGCTCTAATGTCAGTGGTATGCGTGACATAATAGTTCATCTCAAGGGGGTAGTCAACTGATGCAGATTAACGAGTGCCATGCAGCATATTTTCCATTGCACTACGTCTTATTATCTCCTCATGGTGAACTTGGTTAGCATTCTGACATAAAACTGTGGGACGTGGAATGTTGTACTGAAAAGGAAGCGTGTTTGACTCAAATGAATTATTTTGCTTATTGAATGTTTCAACACCACTCAGAGTACTCCATGATACACAGAGGGGGAAAATTATTCCTAGAGTTCATCGTCGATGGTTGGGCTTCTACTAAGAAAAATTGTTTGACGTACCACTAACAAAATCAAGGAAAACTTCATGTGGAGTTGTACAAAGATCTCTCTGATGGTATGTCTAGAGGGTTACAACAGGGTCAGATTAGAAAATAATGATTTTGCCATATTATTTTATTAGGAGTGCGAGATATATGTTTGAAATTTATCAAGATTCTATGGAAATTATGCATTTCAATCATCACCGGGATGTTTTTCTCACGATGACTGCAAACCCTAAATGGCCAGAGATCACAAAGGAACTCCTGCCTTTTCAAAATTCCTTCCTTTGTCCAGACTTGGTGGCATGTGTGTTTGAACTCCAGAGGAAGGTTTTGATGAAGGAGATTGAGAATAAGCATATATTCGGCAAAAAAGTGGCACACGTCTTCACGATTGAATTTCGAAAGTGAGGTTTACCTCACATGTAGGTTCCTTGATGGTCCTGACAAGATTAAAACACTGGCACAAGTTGATAAGATTATTTCTGCAGAGTTTCCCATCAGAGATGAAAATCCAACCCTTTTTGAAACACTTTTGGGTTATATGGTCCATAATCTTGCGGCTTACAGTCTCCTCATACCCCGTACATGGAAAATGGTAAATACATAAAGAAATATCCTCGGGATTTCTCACAGTCGACCACTATGAATAACAATGGGTATCCAATTTATCATCGTAGAAATGATGGTTGTGTCTATACCATGACAAATGGAAAACATGTTGATAATCGAGATGTTGTGCCGTATAATCCTCATCTTTCCAGTATGTTCAATTGCCACATTAATGTTGAGGTTTATGTAGGGTTGTGATGCATCAAGTACATTAATTAGTATATCTATAAAGGACATGATGACACTACTATGGTGTTGGGAGGTGGTGATGAAATCCAACACTACTTGGATGCTAGGTACCCCCCACCCCCGAGGAAGCTTGGAGAATGTTGGGTAATCCAATGGATGCAGAAAAACCATATGTTACCCGATTTGAACTTCACCTCCCTGGAATGCATCATGTTGTTTTAATCGAGATGAGTCGATGGATGAAATAGTGCATCGAGCTTCGACTCAACGATCTTCTTTGATGGCATTTTTTGAAAATTGTGCATCGAATGAATCCGCTTGTGCTTTCTCTTATCAAGAGTTTCCCCCAACATTTTGTTTGGCCCAAAGTAACAAAGACTTGGACTCCAAGGTCACCTACATCACCTTTTGAAATTGGTAGATTATACTTTGTAAGCCCATTTTGGATAAAGGTTCTATTTGCATTTACTTCTAACCATTGTAAAAGTTTCGCGTTCATTTGAGTGCTTACGGACTGTAAACAATGACTTACACGATTCTTTCAAGTTTGCATGTGTTGCATTGGGGATTTTAGAAGATGATGATGAATGGGTATAATGTTTGTAACAGGCGTCGATTATGCAGACAGGTGACACGACTCAGAATGTGTCTCTAAAGTGCGTACTCTCTAGGCTCAAGTGCAAGCCTGTCGCTCAAGTAATAATCCGACAAGTCGGGTATCGATCCTCAGGGCAAAAGGACAATGGAGTTGTGACGATGGGATAAGACAGATGAATCCTAACGTTGACTCTAAGAAGAAAGGAAAAGATTGATTTGGTTTTTGGGATCGATTAAACTAAATATAATAATGAAATTGTGATGAAAAAAATGCAACTAACTAAATTACCTCAATTATGAATGAAATATTGAATTGAAACTTTTTAAACTAAATGATGAGAAAACAGGATGGGAATACAATCCCCCAACCCTAGTGTAATGCAGTGACAACGTCAATCATAAATTTATTCGATTAATCCGACCCAGAATTTAGGACTCCCAAGCATTATGTATACGAGGTTCAAGCTCGCGTCATACCTAATTTGAGGATGAGTAAATCGGTATTGCGGTAATTGCATTCAAATTGTACTCTAAATCATCACGAGTACCCAAAGGTAAACGAGATATAAATATCCACAATTATTATGTAATTATGCGATACGATCAAAATCAATCGTTAAATTCATCGGATTAACGTTATGCACATGCACTAACACATCAGGTTGGGTTCGTGCATCCCAACCTTTAAAACCTAGCCGGACATGTTAAATGGACTAATGCATGAAATAATAACGTTGAATGTGTATGAATTCATGATGAAACTAGATTGAAACATGTAAATATGTATTATGAACGCAACACTAAGTTGAATCGAATACGGAAACTAAGCATGCAAGAACAATGACAAGAATCTTGAATCTTGAATAAAAACTTGAAAAACAAACCCGTAACAATTAAATCTTGAAGCAATTAATTCCCTTGATGTTCATAAATGTTCCTCCCTTTTTCTCTCTATAAAAAACTGACTAAAATTATCCCTAATGGCTGCTCCTACTTTGCTACCACCGTTCCCCACTATTTTGGAGAGTTTTAACCTAAAAGGAATCTTGGGAACCAATCAGAATAAAGGAGAAAATTCGCGCATCAGGGACCCCGAACCGGTTCGGTCTGTACCCCAAACCGGTTTGGCCTGGGGTTTGCGAATGAGTGCTGGCCTGGAGTGCTACACTTAGATTTTTTTCTGGCTTTTCTTTTCTTCCTTTCTTGGATTTTTCTTCAACTTCAACTGGGCATAAATCATCAACCGTAGCTCGGATTTGGGTGCCGTTTCTTCCAGTGTTCTCGTTGTTCTGAGCTCTTCAATTTTCCAGTTGACTTATCCTTCCGGTTCGAGCTGAAAAATTACTAAATTTCCCTTGAACTTGCCTTCTTAGCTTTTCTAGTATTGTCTTGCTTCCTCTTTTGCATTGTTTGCATAATTAACCTATAAAACCAATAAGAGAAGCACAAAACACGAAATACTCGCCAACGAAGGTTAGTAGCATTAATGTGCATCAAATATATATATATGTTACATCACCAGGGTTCACAAGTATACTGAAATTAGGGGAATAAATATACAATATTTATGCCCAATCAAACCCCCCTTACTTAGAACTTTGCCCGTCCCGAGCAATGAAAAAGAATGAGAGTATGAGTTAAGGAACCATCAAAGACTTTATTGTTATAGAGAACCTCTTTCACGGGCAAGCGATTGCATTTAGCGCATGCAACAAGCCTTTAAACCTCTAGGTTACCCTAGTAGGACGAGTTGTGTCTCGTGAGGGTTTGTAGTGAATATACCCACAAAATTCGTTAGTGACACAAAGAAAATTCAAAACATGCAAAAATTGAGCATTTCAAACTTTTCCAAAAAATTGTCATCATTAAGTCTCATGTTCAAGTCTCAACTCATAGTGCGTGTGTGCGAAGCCGAAAATATAACCGCCAAATTCCACTGATTGATCATTACGTTACTTATTTGAAAGTTCGTTTTGATTTCAATTTCTCGCGGAACGCTCTCACAAACGAATCTCTCGGGTTATGGCTATTCTCTCGGCATGCGTGATATAAAGAGTAAATCTAATGGAAACAAATTCACGCATGCAATTTGAAAGGCGGAAATTTTATGGTGAAAAGATCTCATCAACGGATTACGATTTTAAAAACCGGAACATTGCCCCTATTTCGCACACTTAGTCTCTTATATTATCTTTTGGTGTCTTAACTCTCCACGCGGTAATCAATTTTCGCAATTTGGACTCGGTTAGGACTTTTTTTTGGGTTGAAGGTTGCATTGTTTAAAATGAAAAAGGTATGGAAGGTTGGAATTGGAAAAGTCATTAATGATGTCCAATTGTGCTTTTTCCGGGCTATTGCTCATTTTTTTTTCTTTTCTTGTTGTTTTTGTTGAGCATACTATTTTGTTTCTTGCCCCTTTATATGCACTTTTCGGACTTAAATTCTGAATTTTCTCATTTTTCGCAATTTCGACTATTTTGGGTTTTTCGGGTTGTCAAACAAAAGGGAAAATTATTCGGCTCAATTTGGGTTGCAAGGGGTGATTTTTCGCTACTTTTTCTTTTTTTTGCCAAAATTTTGGGTGACAAACGAGGGCCTACTTCATTGTCCAAAATGCCAACTGCGTTACCATATGCGTTTCGAGGTGAATTTAGGTTTAGAGACTAATTTGGCACGTTTTTCAAGGCAATATTGCACACATTTTTCAAAATCGATCAAAATGAAAGGATTGAGATCCTTGACAACTTATTAAGCGTTAAAAAGAACTTTGAGTTAACAATTAACTCGGATTGATTTAAAAACTCGTAAAACGTGATAGGCTCGAATCTCACCGAGTTTGTTAATCTCCACATTTATTCGTTAAGTCGTCAGTGTTCGCTCAATTTCCATCTTTGGTCAATTTCGGCTTTGTGTATGCTGGATGTTTACAATTTGAGACTCCAATTTGACTTTTAATGATATTTTTGAAAATTTTGAATTCCAATTTTTATTTATTTTGAACAAAAAATATTTTTGGATTTGTCAAAGTTTTATGATTTTTTTGGAAATTTTGGACATTTTGAAGATTTGTTAAGTATAAGAAATACGCACTTGTGACCCCCCCTAACTTAGACTTTTGCATTGTCCTCAAGCAAAAAGGACTAAAATCTAACTCAAAGCGAATAATAAGTGCAGAAAAATAAAACAAACAAATATGAAAAAATGCAAGATTGTATAATAATTAAGACGAGCCTGTGTTACATAAGAAATGGGAAAACAACTGTGAGCAATGTGAAATTCCTACAACAACTGACATCCACACCAAAATATAAAAACAATCATAGGTCATGGTGGAGGTGGGTGGGAGGTGTTGGATGCATTTGGATCATACGGGTCATAAAAGAAGGGGGAGGAGGACCGCCGAAGTTGAGTTGGTGAAGGTGGACTTGGAATTGGTACATCATCCGGGTGTCCCTTCGGTAAGCCGCTTGATCGTGATTATATTGGTTGATGAACCCGTCGAGACGGGACTCAACCGTCGAAAGGCGACTCTAGAAGTTTGCCCCCGGGGGCTCGAAATCGGAATCCTCATCATCATCCTCATATTCGTCCTCGTCGACATCCATCATCGAGTCATCATGAGCTTCCTCGTCCACATCCTCGTCGATAATGCGACGGTCGGGGTGAGCTACGCGCATTTGGCGTTCGCTTCGAGTGGTCGACGTGCCGCCAATGGGGCAAGGAAGGAGAATTTGTTGCCCCGGGTCATCTACTCCGGCTTCCATCAATAGCTCCGTAATGAAACGGGTGTACGGGAGTGCAGTTTTACCATATTCGTCGTAGGCGGCATTGAGGATATCCGCGTAGAAGAGCTGGGCCAGGTTGATGGTGCTCTCGGGGTCCAAGAAGTAGTAGAGGAAATTGGCGTGACGTAACCGGACCACCGAGTCATTAGTAGTTTGGTGGATGGCCCCACAAGCAATGAGGTGCGTGAAGCGCACCGTAGCGGCCAAACCACCAATAGGAAAGGATTCGCGCACCCATTCCACCCCAGGTTCCATGCGTGCAATGCATTCTTCTTTGGTGTGGGGGGTACCATTGTTGGGGTAGTGGAAGGGCACGGGGAGGATCACCCATTTGGCACGCATTTTGCGTGCGATGATGGCCGCCGAGAAGGGAATAGTGATAACGTCAAGGTATGCCTCGTGAAGCGTGGAGGATTTGCGAACCAAGGTCGAATAAAACTGGCGAATGGCGGAGTCAAACACTTTAGTGCTCGTAGGGGCGAGGAAAGAGAACCACCCGCGGCGATCAAATAGGGCGGTGACATCGCCCGGAAGTTGGTCCCAATCAACGAAGCGTTCGATGTGAATGGGGCGCGTAGCCGAGAAGTATTGCTTGGCCCAATGACCTTCTTGAATTCTTCAAAAGACCCCTTTACCCGGGTCATCAAGGACGGTGATATCATCATATTTTTGGGGGCGGAGATTGGTGCGGCGAGGGCGTGGCATTTTGAAGGAAAAAGAGAGGGAGAGGGAAAAAATATGGGAGAGAAGAGAGTGAGGCAGATTGTTTTGGTGTGATAAAATGGAGGAGGGGTGGTGGGGTATTTATAGGTGTGAAGGGGTGGGGTTTTGGTGGGAAATGTGAAAGGGAGGGAAGGAGAGGAGGGAGGGAGTGAATTGAGATGAATTTAGGAAGGATGGAAGTATTTGGAGGGAGTAAAAATGAATGGGGAGAATGGGGGGGAAGAATGGAGGGAAGGGGAATGAATTTAGAATTGGGGGTGAATCTTCCAGGTACCCCGAACCGGTTCGGGGTGTACCGCGAACCAGTTCGCCCCCCGAACCGGTTCTGGATGGGGTTCGGGGTGACATGCTGGTCCGAACGCTAGAATTCACTCTTCTCTCCGCTTCAAGGTGCTCTCTCATCCTCTAACTTGTGCATAAGGCCCCTAAAAACTTTCTAGGCCCTCGGGAGCTCTAAAACTTCCTCGAATTCGACCTCATATTACATACTAACTCCCTCGATGTGCATGTTAACCGATATCTTTCGTAACTCAGGCTCCAGACTCCTAACTAACCTATTCACACACGACTACTATACACACAAATTCACCCCATACGTGTCGGGGGTGAGACGACCTTACTTTCTCAGCTCAATTGACCCTATAAATGGGGTTCGACAACCAAATTTTGTCGACCTCATACTCACACGCCTCTAGGTATGGCTTTAGGCGTTGTCCATTTACTTTGAACGTGTTTTCCCCTTTTAAATCGTCTAGTTCAACAGCTCCATGGGGAAAAACGTTCTTCACGATAAATGGGCCAGACCATCGTGACCGCAACTTGCCTGGAAAGAGGTGAAGCCGAGAATTGTAGAGAAGAACTTTTTGCCCGGGATGAAACTCTTTTCGTCGAATGATGCTATCATGCGCAAGTTTCATCCTTTCTTTTGAAATTTTGGTGTTCTCATACGCATCATTGCGTAGTTCTTCTAGCTCATTCAATTGAAGCTTACGGGCTTCACCGACTTTGTCCAAGGCATAGTTCAATTTCTTAATTGCCCAATACGCTTTGTGCTCGAGCTCAACAGGAAGATGGCAAGGTTTTCCATACACAAAACGGAAAGGATACATGCCAAGTTGATTCTTAAATGCGGTACGATAGGCCCATAGTGCATCGGTCAATCTAAGGGACCAATCTTTCCAGGTAGGATTGACGGTCTTTTCAAGAATGTTCTTGATCTCCCGATTCGCTAGCTCGGCCTGCCCATTCGTTTGCGGGTGATATGTCGTCCCAACCTTGTGGACGACACCATACTTTCTCATGATCTTCTCGAATGTCCTATTGCAAAAGAGCGTGCCATTATCGCTAATTATCGCTTTCGGTGCACCGAAGAGAGAAAGTATGTGTTCCTGTAGGAACTTTATCACCACTTTGTTGTCATTAGTCTTAGTAGCTATAGCTTCCACCCATTCATAAACGTAATCTACCGTGACTAGGATGTATAGGAAACCAAAGGACGGGGGGGAAGGGACCCTTGAAGTCAATACCCCAACAATCGAATATTTCAATGATGAGTATGGGGGTAAGGGGCATCATGTCTCGTTGAGAAATGGCTCCCATTCGTTGGCACCTGTTCCATGACTTGCAAGCGTCATTCGCATCCCGAAAGATTGTGGGCCAATAGAGGTCGCATTGTAGGATTTTAGCGGCCGTCTTTTTCGTCGAGAAACGGCCTCCACATGCTTCCGAATGAAAAACTGGATGACTTTTTGGATCTCGTCATCCGGTACACATCGTCGGATGATTTGATCGGTGCAATATTTAAAGAGGAAAGGATCATCATAAAAGAACATGCGCGACCAATTAAGAAACCTCTTCTTATCTTGCGGTGTCCAATCGGGAGGGACGACTCCCGTGATAAGATAGTTCACTATGTCCGCAAACTAGGGATACGAAGACGTAGCAAACAGTTGCTCATCCGGAAAGTGCTCGTCTATGGGTATGGGATCACTAGGTACGTCGGACGAAAGCCGAAATAAATGGTCGGCAATGACGTTTTCTACTCCTTTCTTATCTTTGATGGAGAGATTGAACTCTTGTAGGAGTAGGATCCACCTTATGAGGCGCGACTTGGCATCTTTCTTCGCAAGTAGATACTTTAATGCCGCGTGGTCGGTGAAAACAGTAATAGGAGAACCAATGAGATAGGAACGAAACTTATCGAGGGAAAAGACTACCGCTAGTAACTCCTTCTCCATGGTAGAGTAGTTGAGTTGAGGTCCGGTGATGATGCTAAGAATCAGCACCACTGTGTAAGGTGTTTTCAAGCTCAATATAGGAATAACAATGGCAGCACAGTTATATAGAGAGATAAGAGAATGAGAGGAGGATAAGAGTAACCAACACCAGAATATAAGTGGTTCAGCCAATCTGGCCTACGTCCACTGTGAGTGTGTGAGTAATATCACTGAATGAAAGCACTAATGGCCATGGATACAATTCTCTCAAGCTTTCTCCCTCTACTGTATATTTAGACAGAGTTTTTGCTAGGGTTGAATAACTCGGATCCCTTTGCAAGGTAGGGGATGATCCCTATATATAGTGCCTAGGGGGTGTAGTTTACCCCCCATGCATGTAATGAGCATGTGTGTAGTAGCCTCACCAATGTGGGAGTGCCATCTATCACTGTCACATATAAGGAATGATGATGAAATATTCTCCCCACATGTGGAGGATAATCTTGTTACAATTGATTTGTTCCCAGGTGTCCTTATACAAATGTCAACAGATGCTCGGCCGCCATATTGGTGCATGACCTCGGCCTGGGAGAGGCCGAGTTGTAAAGGCTTGATGTTCGTTCAATCTGAGATGTGTCATAGGGAGTCTCGGCCTGATCTCAGCCGAGACATTATGCTGGGGTCGGCCCCAGCCGAGGTTGGACATATAGCGTGCTGATGATTACTAATGCTTCTTGTCACCTCGGCCCAAGCCGAGGGAGGACTGGTTCCATGTTGAAGATTACCAAGGTTCCTTATCACCTCGGTCTATTCTCGTCCGAGGTTGCTATACCTAGGTATATGAGGGTGCTGTTGATGCCTGCGATGCGCGTAGTGTCCCTTAGAAATGTAGGTGATAGTGTCGGCCTGGGCCGACCCTGGTCCGACCGAGGGATGATATCGTGGACCCATGGCCTACATAGGGTCAATCAATGTTTCGACCATCATCTCGGCCGAGGTTGGTGTCTCTGGGCCGAGGTTACACTTGGGGCATATCAATCACCCCCAGCCCTTAGTCATATGCGAGAGAAAGTGGCTAGGGGATTACTTGCACCTCCGAGCCCTGTCCGTCCCAAGCTAGTACCGTCATGACACCTGTCCCCTAGCAAGTGGCTAGGGGATTACTTGGCTGGTGTGCGCTGTCCTTTGGGATTCCCAAGGCAATGATGGGCCTTGGGAATCGTGCCTATGTACTTAAGGGTTTGAACCCTTCTTTTTTTCTTTCTTCTCCATTTTCCCTCTTGCGCACAACTGTTCTTGCGATTTCTTGCTGTGACTTTCTCTCTCTACAGCTTCTTCAATCAGCGCTCTTCTGCAGAGTTTTCTTGCGAGTTTTCTTCATTTCATCCATCGATTCATCTTCAGGTACTTCTTTATTTCCATTTCCATTGTTTTTGGCTTTTGGTTTGCATTTTTCGATGAAGTTATAAGTGTTCCGATGAGCTCCATTGTCTCAGGCGAACTGGGTTTTCTTTAGATTTCCAAGTTTGATCTTTAAACTCCTTTATTTTATAAGTCAATCGTGTTTATAGTTTTAGGAGTTTTTCCCAAGTTTAGGGTCGTCCTCTGATGCTCAGACCTTTATACCAGCTTCTTGAGGATTTCCCCTCTCTTAGAGAGAAGACTCTAGAAAAAATTAAGCAAATGGATAGAGCTCAAGAGGAAGCTCGTAGGTCACAAAAGTTTCCTATTAGACCCTTGTTTCCACCACCTCTGAGCGTTATATATCCTGACCCCCCAGAGAACTTCTATTATACAGGGGTGCTTTCTGATCCAACTCCTATATCTGAGTCTAAAGCTTCTACCTCAGACCCCATGTCAGTGGACTCCTTCCAGGAAGTTATGGATTTCACACATCGGCTTGATCAGGCCGAGGTATCTAGCCGAGCTTCATCCCATAATGGGTCCAGCACCTCAGCCTCTTCTTCAGAGGTTGAAGTACTTGAGCCGAGTGTGGCTGTGCCACCCATTCTTGATGCCATCCCCCTGTCGGCCGTCACAGGGGAAGAGTTCTCACAGATATTCCCTAGTAACCCATTTATATCTGCTCCGGCCGACGTTGAGTTTGATGATGACGAGGATGCTGAAAGCGATGTTGATACCTCTGAGGCGGCAGAGTTCGAGAGCACAGTCACTGAGGTTGATCTTCTGTGCTTCAGATACTTATACTACATCAGTCCTTCCATCAAATTAAGGAGACCTCTGAGGGAAGAGAGGGCCTATCATGGCCGAGATGGGGAAATCTGCATGTACGAGCAGATGTTTAAGTTAGGGTTTTGACTACCCATTCATCCCATCATCAAATCCATTCTCTCTTACATAAACTTGGACCCCTCACGGCTATCTCCTAATGCCTGGAGAGTCATCATAGGGGCCATCATTTTGTGGAGGGCAATCCACCACTCTGACCTCCCAGTTCAGGTCTTTGTTGGTGGCTATGTCCTAACCTCGGCCAAAAACCATCCGAGCTACTATCATTTTGTGGCTTGGAGGCCTGAGAAGAAAATGCTCTAGGTGACTCAGACCTCTAATCATAACTGGAAGCCCCGTTATTTCTTCGCCTCAGGACCATAGGAATTTGGCCCATGCGTTCCCTCATCCACACTGGAGCCGAGGATACCCCTCAGATGGGGTAAGGTCTCAATGTCTGCCAGGGCCGACCCTGGTGTAAGTCTTCAAAATATGCAGAAGGTGAAGGCCCTGCAAGACCAAGGGGCACATGGTTTATTTGTTAAGTTCGAACACTTGCTGACCCCCCAGTATCTCTCGGGGACAAGCCTTGGTGGAAGTCCCCTTGTTGATTTTGGTAAGAATTTTTATTTGAAGTCTAACCTCTGAACTCATTCATATCGGATTTCTAACCCATATCTTTTAATCTTTTGCAGAGCGACCACCGGGCATCCCAGACGAACTGTGGGAGACGGCTGCTCCGAGCTTGGCAAGGCTTGCAAAAAAGGCTGGTCTAAAAGCTCCTCCTCCGGATCCCACAACATCCAAATCTCAGGCCTCAAAGAGGAGGGCCCCTAAAGCCCATCCCTCTGAGGATCAAAGACTGATAGTGAGGCAAAAGAAGGCCTCAGATGCTGCACTTCCAATTTCTTCGGCCGACATCCTGATGGCTCGTCTGGAGCAGCTGAAGTTAACGGATAGTGTGGTCAGCCATAGCAGGCAGTCCATGGATGCACTCGCCTCTGTAATGATTGAGGCCGACAAGCGTTTCTACAGAGCCATGGACACCTCCCTGCTGGTTGAGTTCAGCCTTCACAGAGCCGTCCAGGTATGATTTGGTCCTTTGTCA
This sequence comes from Sambucus nigra, assembly GCA_949130495.1. Lineage (NCBI taxonomy): Eukaryota > Viridiplantae > Streptophyta > Magnoliopsida > Dipsacales > Adoxaceae > Sambucus > Sambucus nigra. Next base: position 86,516,862 of record OX422215.1, on the reverse strand, counting down.
AATTTTTATAAGTGCAACGTCTGACTTTTCTCCTGCTTAACCCCTTCATTAAATGTGCAGGGAGTGACTACCATGTATCAGCTATCGAACTGGGCCATGAGGAAGTTGACCCTTATCCATATGGGGCAAGAGACCGAGAAGGTTGAGAGTGCCCTGAATACCGAGGTAGACCGTCTGAAGTTAGAGCTACAGATCTCTGAGAATAAGGCTAAGGGGTTGGAAAAGGACATGTCTGTGCTCGTCAAGGACCGTGCAAAAGCCCTGAAGGCAAAAGATGACGCCCTTCAGCAGAAGGTCAGCGCGGCTGTCAAAGCTTCCCTTGAAGATGCCACTCCTAAAATAATTTCTGAGTATAAATCCTCAGACGAGTTCATTAGTTTTGGCTTTGAATATCTTGAAAGAGGTATCAAGGCCACTACCAGATGGGCTGAAGTCCGAGAGAAGGAGGTTGGCATTATAAAGGCCTCTGACTTTGTGGGTCTTGGCTTTGCCGACCCTCAGTTCGCACAGGCTCTTCAAGAGGTAGAAGACGAGTCTGCTGCCCCTGCTGAGACTGCTACCCTAGGAGGAACTGAGGTCGGAGGGGTAGACCCTACTGATGACGTGGCCAAGGTGACTAATGCTGATCAAGTCAACCCAGTCGAGACCGTTAATGTTCCCCCTAAGACCATTAGTCTTTTTTAACTTGTAATTTGTAATTTTTAATTTGTAATACCTCGGTACTTTGTAAGGAATATTTGATGGTCAATATCTGAATGCTATATGATCTTTTCCTTTTTCTGAATGTCAATTTCTTCTATTATTTTGTTGTGTTCTTGTTTATACTCAATAATTCTGGCCTCAGGTTTCTTCACCACTGAATTGTAATTAAGCTCTGAGGTCATCACCTAAGCCGTTAGCCTCGTAATAAATTTCACCAAATTAATGGTGTTAAGGGTCTGAGGTCATCTGTTAGGGTGTCTGAGCTCAGACCTCGTCACCACCGAGTGATGTTATGAAGGTCTAAGGTCATCACCTAAGACGTTAGCCTCATAATAAATTTCACCCAATTAATGATGTTAAGAGTCTGAGGTCATCTGTTAAGGTGTCTGAGCTCAGACCTCGTCACCACCGAGTGATGTTATGAGGGTCTGAGATCATCACCTAAGAGGTTATCCCCATATTAAACTTCACCAAATTAATGATGTTAAGAGTCTGAGGTCCTCTGCTAAGGTGTCTGAGCTCAGACCTCGTCACCATCGAGTGATGTTATGAGGGTCTAAGGTCATCACCTAAGAGGTTATCCGCATATTAAACTTCACCAAATTAATGATGATAAGAGTCTGAGGTCCTCTGCTAAGGTGTCTGAGCTCAGACCTCGTCACCACCGAGTGATGTTATGAGGGCCTGAGGTCATCACCTAAGAGGTTATCCCCATAATAAATTTCACCAAATTAATGATGTTAAGAGTCTGAGGTCCTCTGCTAAGGTGTCTGACCTCATACCTCGTCACCATCGAGTGATGTTATGAGGGTCTGAGGTCATCACCTAAGAGGTTATCCCTATATTAAACTTCACCAAATTAATGATGTTAATAGTCTGAGGTCCTCTGCTAAGGTGTCTGAGCTCAGACCTCGTCACCACCAAGTGATGTTATGAGGGTCTGAGGTCATCACCTAAGAGTTTATCCCCATATTAAATTTCACCAAATTAATGATGTTAAGAGTCTGAGGTCCTCTGCTAAGGTGTCTGAGCTCAGACCTCGTCACCACCGGGTGATGTTATGAGGGTCTGAGGTCATCACCTAAGAGGTTATCCCCATATTAAACTTCACCAAATTAATTATGTTAAGAGTTTGAGGTCCTCTGCTAAGGTGTCTGAGCTCAGACCTCGTCACCACCGAGTGATGTTATGAGGGTCTGAGGTCATCACCTAAGAGGTTATCCCCATAATAAATTTCACCAAATTAATGATGTTAAGAGTCTGAGGTCCTCTGCTAAGGTGTCTGAGCTCAGACCTCGTCACCACCGAGTGATGTTATGAGGGTCTAAGGTCATCACCTAAGAGGTTATCCCCATAAGATGGTACACTTAAATTTTTTATCTAAGAACAAAGCAAGAACTCTCATGGAAACTGATCTTTATTAATAACCTCTTCTCAATAAGATGGTACATTTACATACAATTCTATGCAACATCATATGTAATATCTCTTGAGATGGTCAGCATTCCATGGGTTAGTAAAAGGTTCTCCTTCTAGGTTTTCTAGCCTGTAAGTGCCAGGCACAACCTCTTCTGTTACTTTGTAGGGGTTATGCCAGTTTGGGTGTAGCTTGTTTGCCTTATGTAGGGTCTTCTTTAGCACTAGGTCTCCCACTGCAATGGGTCTTGACTTCACCCTCTGGTTGTAGAATTTCGCTTCCCTCTACTGGTAGGCTGCTTTTCTAACCTCTGTGTCTTCCCTTCTTTCTTTGATAAGATCCAGGTCTAGCCTCCTCTTTTATCCATTGCTGTTAGGGTTGTAGGTCTGAATCCGATGAGTTGGCAGTCCTACGTCCGTTGGTATGACGGCCTCTGAGCCATGTGCCAGCATGAATGGGGTTTCTCCTGTTGGTGTCCTTGTCGTGGTTCTGTAGGCCCATAACACTGCGTAGACCCCTTCTATCCATCTCCCCTTCGTATCTTCTAACCTCTTCTTGATTCCGTCCAAGATAGTTCTGTTAGTGACCTCGTTCTGGCCATTTGCCTGAGGTCGGCCAAGAGATGAGAAGAACTGTTTAATCCCCACTCTTAGGCAATATTTTTCTAAGGAGGAGTTCTTGAACTGGGTCCCATTGTCTGAGATGAGAGTGTTCGGGAGGCCATATCTGCATATGACATTCTTCTAAATGAACTGGAAGGTCTTCTGCTCTGTAATTGTTATCATCGGTTCTGCCTCCACCCACTTTAAAAAGTAGTCAATGGAAACTATCAAGAATCTATAGTTGTTGACAGCTCTTGGCAAAGGTCCTACTAAGTCAATCCCCCACGCCGTAAATGGCCATGGAGAAGAGATTGACGTCATAGGCTGATGGGGTTGATGAGGGATAATGGCGAACCTTTGACATTTGTTGCACCTCTTCACATAGTCTGCAGCATCCTTAGACAAGGTAGGCCACCAGTATCCCTGAGTGATGATCCTCTTGGCTAAGGGCCTTCCCCCTATGTGGCTAGAGCAAGAACCCTCATGAACCTCCTGTAAGACCTGGGGTACCTCCATGGGATGCACACATCTGAGGAGGGGCAATAGAAACCCCTTTTTGTACAAGACGTCTCCTACTATTGAGAACTTGGCATCCCTGTATCTCAACTTTCTCCTTTCCATCTTGGACTCCGGTAACTCTCCGTCTCTTAGGTATCTGACGAGCGGGTCGATCCATGAGTCTCCCAGGTTCACATTGTGACAAGGGCTACATACTTCATCCTCCTCGATGCTCGCTTTTCCTAAGACCTCGATTGGAATGGTCCTTCCCAAATCTGTCTTCATTGCCGAGGCCAGCCTTGCCAATGCATCAGCGTGGTTGTTGCTCAGCCGAGGCACTCTCTTTAGCTTTGCTTCTTCAAAATACTCTAACAACCTTCTTACCTTCTTTAATTACTTGGCCATCCTTTCCTCTTTGGCTTCGTATACCCCCAACACTTGATTGACAACCAACCTTGAGTCGCTATGGAGTAGGAGTCGCTTTACTCGAAGAGTTGTTGCCAATAAGAGACCTGCTATCATGGCCTCATACTCAGACTCATTTTTTGAGGCCTGGAAGTTGAATCTCAAGGCGTATTCAATGTTGGCGCCATCTGAAGCCGAGAGTATTAGCCCTGCGCCGCTTCCACTGTCACAAGAAGAGCCATCAATGAAGAGACTCCATACGTCTGCATCTGATGAGAAGACCCCTTCTCTCATAACCCCCTTTTTGAAGAGGTATCGATCCTCTTCGTTCTCTTCTACTCTACTCTGGGTTTTGCCTGGGACGACCTCTTCTCGGCCTCGGAAGACGTTTGGTGCAGTCTCTTCCGAATATCGGAAGACACTACGGTTCGTCTCTTCACCGTCATCTAAGCCTTTCTCTGTCTCGGCCTCTTCCAAACCTCTATCGGCCTCTTCTCAGGTGAACTCTGCGACAAAGTCTGCGAGGGCCTTCCCCTTGATGGTTGTCCTAGGCTGGTAGGTAAGATCATATTCTCCTAGATCGATGGCCCAGGTCATCAATCTTCCAGACTTCTCAGGTTTTTGCAGAACCTGCCATAGTGGGGAGTCAGTGAGGACTACCATGGAGTGAGCTTGGAAGTAAGGCTTCATCTTCCTTAAGGCATGTATCAGGGCATAAGACAACTTCTCCATCCGGGGATAATTCTGTTCAGACCCTTGAAGAGCCTTACTATTGAAGTACACGAGCCTCTGTATTCCATCATCTTCCCGTATGATGGCCGCGCTGATGGCCGATTCAGAGACTGCCAGATACACAAATAACCGTTTTCCCGTGATGGGCCGAGACAGCAATAAGGGAGACCCTAAGTAGGACTTGAGTTGGTTGAAGGCTTTTTGACACTCTTCGTCCCATTGGAAGGCCTTTCTTAGAACTTCAAAGAATGGAAGACACTTGTCCGTCGCCCTAGAAACAAACCTGTTAAGGGCAGCCACTCTTCCCGTGAGTCTCTAGACATCCTTGATACTCATAGGAGTCTTCATGTCAAGTAAGGCCTTGATTTTCTTAGGGTTTGTTCAATCCCTCTCTGATTAATGATGAACCCCAGGAACTTCCTGGATCCTACCCCGAAGACACACTTCGGTGGGTTGAGCTTCATTATGTACGAGTCCATGACATCAAAGGTCTTCTCAAGGTCCGCTATGTGAGTGCAGGCTTTCAGGCTCTTCGTTAGCATATCGTCCACATAAACCTCCATGGTCTTACCTATTTTCTCCTCAAACATCTTATTGACAAGACGTTGATATGTTACCCCCGTATTTTTCAGACCGAAGGGCATCACCTTGTAACAGTACGTCCCTTTGTCGGTAATGAAGGCTGTCTTCTCAGAGTCTTCAGCATCCATGAAGATTTGGTTGTAGCCTGAATAAGCGTCCATGAAGCTCATGAGCTCATGCCCTGCTGTTGCGTCCACCATCTGGTCTATCCGAGGTAAGGGATAGATGTCTTTTGGGCAAGACCTATTCAGGTCAGTGAAATCTACGCACATTCGCCACTTCCCATTGGCCTTAGGCACGATAAATGCATTTGAGAGCCACTCCGAGTAACTAACCTCTCTTATGAACTCATCATCTTCTAACTTTTTTACCTCTTCCCGGATGACGTCATACTTCTCCCTGGAGTACACTCTTTGCCTCTGCTTGATCGACTTGGCATCTCTGTCCACGTTGAGCTTGTGGCTCATGACCTCAGGACCGATGGCAGGCATGTCTACGTGACTCCATGCGAAGATACTATGTCTCCTCCTGAGGAAGTTAATAAGTTCTTCCTTAATTCCTGGTTCTAGGGCCTTACCGACCTGGACGGTTTTTTCCGGCTCGTCCTCATTGAGGACGATGGATTCTACCTCTTCCGCGGCCTCACCCTTCTTTAGTTTTGTTTCGTCTCTTGGGTCAAGAGTGTCAATGCTGTAAGTGGCGGTTGCTCTCTTATGGGCCTCTCTCTCTTCATCCGAGTTGAAGTAACACTCCGGTGCCGTGGTCTGGTCCCCATGCACTTACCCTACTCCATAAGGAGTCGGGAATTTTAGCATCTGATGGACCATCGACGGCACGGCTTCAAACTCTTTGAGGTCCACCCTTCCAACGATGAGGTTGTAGGCCGAGAAAATGTTTTCGTCCATAACGAAAAAGTTTATCTTCTTGGTCAGCCTCTTAGGCCACTCATCCCCCATCCGTACATCCATTTCATACATGCCTAAGGGTTGTACCTTTTCACCACTGAAGCCTATAAAAGGGTGATGGTAGGGCACCAGCCTTGCCCTTCTAAGACCCAGTCTCTTGAAGCACGGCCAAAACATCACGTCTGCTGAGCTTCCCCCATCTATGAGGATCCTTCCAACCTCGCACCCATGCACCCTTGTTGTTATGACCAAAGGGTCATCATGGGGGGCTAAGATACCCTTGAAGTCGAGTCTGGAGAACCCCACTACGAGGGTGTCCATGTCTACCTTCCTCCTCTTCTATATGGTATCGAAAGACGTTAGATTTATAACCTCAGGCTTGGCCACTGACCTGGCCTCTACTACATGAGCCTTCCTATCGGCTACCTCAGAGCCACCTCTTGCAAATCCCCCACATATGGTGCTAACGCCAAAGGAGATCATACCAACCCTCTTCATCGGGGTGTTGTCATCCTTTGACGGAAGATCCGGGTCATCTTCATCATATTCCTCTGAATCATTGTTCCTTCTGGCCGGGACATCGCCTCGGCATCTGTCATTTCTTCTCTTCTTAGGGTCTTCTCTTTATGGAGGCCTCCTATAAGGGAGGTCATGTCTATGCTCTCTTTATAATATTCCACCTCTAACTTCTCTTTATTGAATCGTGTTATGTAGTCTCTTAAGCTTTCACCCTTAGCCTGTTTGACATACAACAAGTGGGTAGTCTTCTTTTGGGGTCTTATCCCAAAGCAGAAGTTGTGGATGAACTGCTCAGCCAGGCCTTTGAAGTTCTCAATTGAGTTCTTCGGAAGGGAGGTAAACCAACTATGGGGATAACCTCTTCAGCTTCTAGGTCATCATACATGTCTTCTGGGCAAGGGTTTCCCTGCCTCCCCAGGCGCAAGCGCCTAGGGTCAGCAACGTCCCTTCTCCGCTGAGGTGCAGGCTGGTCCTTCATTGGCGCCTGGGGTGGTCCCCTGGCATCAGGATGAGGCTGAACGGCCGCTGGAGTTATCATGTCTGGTGAGACTCCAAGTGGCCTCATCATCATGGTTTGGCTGAGATGGGTAAATTTCTCCTTCATGGCTTGTTGTGTTGCAGCTAAAGATTTCAAGGCTGTTGCTACCTCCGCCATTTCGGACTGGGGATGAGACTGACTGGAGCTAGCCCCTCCACCTCCGGGCGGCGGAAGAGGCGGTGGTAATTCTGGTGCCATGTGTTAACAATAAAGAACTTGAGCAGCAAGTGAGCCTAATACCTTAAAGGACCTCTTTCAATGGTGAAACAGCTCCACACAAGGGGTGGTTCCTGGTTCACCACCAGAGTCTCCGGTGAGGTTAAGCAGAAAAAGAGGAAGAGATAGCTTCTCGCTTCCCACAGACAGCGCCAAAATGATGATGCTAAGAATCATCACCACCGTGTAAGGTGTTTTCAAGCTCAATATAGGAATAACAATGGCAGTACAATTATATAGAGCGATAAGAGAATGAGAGGAGGATAAGAGGAACCAACACCGGAATATAAGTGGTTTAGCCAATCTGGCCTACGTCCACTGTGAGTGTGTGAGTAATATCACTGAATGAAGGCACTAATGGCCATGGATACAATTCTCTCAAGCTGTCTCTCTCTACTGTATATTTAGACAGAGTTTTTTCTAGGGTTGAATAATTAGGATCCCTTTGCAAGGAAGGGGATGATCCCTATATATAGTGCCTAGGGGGTGTAGTGTACCCCCCATGCATGTAATGAGCATGTGTGTAGTAGCTTCACCAATGTGGGAGTGCCATCCATCACTGTCACATGTAAGGAATGATGATGAAATATTCTCCCCACATGTGGAGGAATATCTTGTTACAACTGATTTGTGCCCAGGTGTCCTTATACAAATGTCAACAGATGCTCGACCGCCATATTGGTGCATGACCTCGGCCTGGGAGAGGCCGAGATGTAAAGGCTTGATGTTCGTTCAATCCGAGATGTGTCATAGGGAGTCTCAGCCTGATCTCAGCCGAGACATTATGCTGGGGTCGGCCCCAGCCGAGGTTGGACATATAGCCTGCTGATGATTACTAATGCTTCTTATCACCTCGGCCAAAGCCGAGGTAGGACTGGTTCCATGTTGAAGGTTACCAAGGCTCCTTGTCACCTCAGTCTATTCTCGGTCGAGGTTGGTATACCTAGGTATATGAGGGTGTTGTTGATGCCTGCGATGCGCGTAGTGTCCCTTGGAAATATAGGTGATAGTGTCGGCCTGGGCCGACCCTGGTCCGGCCTAGGGATGATATCGTGGGCCCGTGGCCTACATAGGGTCGATCAATGTCTCGACCATCATCTCGGACGAGGTTGGTGTCTATGGGCCGAGGTTACACTTGGGGCATATCATCCGGTAAGAGTCCGACTAGCGTAGTAGATGACATGAGCTTGCTTATCTTTACGTTGGCCCAAAACAGCCCCGATCGCGTAATCGCTTGCGTCACACATAAGTTTGAATGGTAAGGACCAATTTGGAACTTGCATGATGGGAGCGGACACTAGCATGTTTTTCAACTTATAAAAGGAGCCTTGGCATGCCTCTGTCCACTCAAATGGGTTGTCCTTCATGAGTAAGTTGCTTAAGGGCCTAGCGATGGCGCTAAAGTCCTTAATGAACCTTCGATAAAACCCCGTGTGGCCCAAGAATGAGCGCACGTCTTTCAGCGATTTTAGTCGGGGAAGATCAGCTATGACATCTATCTTAGCCCTATCAACCTCTATTCCGTTGGATGAAACAATGTTGCCAAGAACTATTCCCTCGGTGACCATGAAATGGCACTTCTCCCAATTCAGCACTAAGTTTTTGTCCACACATCGGGTAAGTACTTTTTCCAACTTGTCCAAACAATGATCTAAAGAGGTGCCAAAAACGCTGAAATCGTCTATGAACACTTCGAGTCCTCTCTCGACCATGTCGCTAAATAAGCTCAACATTCACCTTAAAAAAGTCGCGGGTGCATTACACAAGCAAAATGGCATATGTTTGTAGGCAAACGTACCAAAAGGTCAAGTGAAGGTCGTCTTCTCTTGGTCAAGTACATCCACCTCAATTTGGTTATATCCAGAATAACCATTAAGGAAGCAATAATAAGGGTGGCCCGCAACTCTCTTAAGCATTTGATCAATGAATGGCAAGGTGAAATGGTCTTTCCTAGTTCCCGCATTGAGTTTTCAGTAGTCAATGCAAATGCGCCAACCGGTGGTGGTGTGTTGAGGAACAAGCTCTCCCTTAGCATTCTCAATCACAGTCATACCTGACTTCTTCGGGATGACTTGAATAGGGCTCACCCATTTGCTATCCGAGATTGGGTAGATAATCCCGGCATCAAATAATTTGATGATCTCGGTTCTCACAACTTCTTTCATGTTGGGGTTCAGTCTTCTTTGCATTTATCTAGAGGGATTGACATCCTCTTCGAGATGAATCTTGTGAGTGCAAATCAAAGGACTTATCCCCTTCAAATCAGCAATGCACCAACCAAAAGCACTTTGGTGCTTCCTCAGAATTCTCAACAATTTACCCTCCTGCCCTTCATCTAGGCTGGAGGAGATAATAACAGGAAATATCTCATCATCTCCTAGGTATGCATATTTAATATGGGAGGGGAGTTTCTTTAACTCGAGGGTTGGAAATTTTTCACTGGAGGGAGCTATGTGTGTATCCCTCGGAGGTAATTCCTCGAATCTAGAAACCCAATTAACCTCTCTCACGTCCTCGTCCGACGTACTCTCATCGAGTAATTCTCTCACCCTTCCAACCTCCCTGTCGAAGTGGGTATACGTCCCCTCACACTCATATCTCGTTGCTAAACAGGACTCTAAAGCATCGCCACAGAAATTTTCCTCAAAGTACTCTTCTACTACCTCGTCGATGAGGCTCACCGCGTGAAGATCATCTTCCTCCCCTGCATTTTGGGCTATGTGGAAGATGTTAGTATCCAAGGTCATGTTCCCAAAAGTGAGTTGCATTCGCCCATTTCTTGTATTGATGATTACATTAGCTGTAGCCAAGAAAGGGCGCCCAAGGATGATGGTAACATGATTGCTCGAGTTGAAGGAGGGCTCCGTATCCCAAATGGAAAAATCTACCGAAAAGTAGAAAGTGTCAACTTGGACAATCATCACCTATCCTAAGCTTTAATGAAAAATTCTAAAACCACTCCCACACCCCATAATACTCCAACCAGCATTCACGAAAATCCACTTGTTGAGTATAACCCTGATAGTCCCCACACTCCAAACGCCCCACAGTTTTGGATCCCACCGCCCACACCGTCGCACTCAGTCTCTAGTAACACTCCATTCTCATTCATAGGACACACTTCGAGCACACCCAGTGAGAGCGCCGAGTCATCAAGTGAGAGAGAGATGTCGCAACATAGTAATGCACCTACCGGTGAGGACGAACTTCCATACCGCCCGTTGAGAGAATTCTTATATCCTGAGCGCACTGTCACTCCGGGATGAATTATACTCCTGTATAATGCCGGGAAGTTCCCTTTCAAAAATGGAATGATCCAGATGCCACGGTTGATGATTGTGAATCTTTTTGTGATTTTTTTATTTTATTTATTTTTATTTTTTATTAATTTTTTTGTCAAAGCTTTGGATTGGCTCGATCTAATCCTAAGTCTACCTAGTTCCCCGGCAACGGCGCCAAAACTTGACACGACTCAGAATGTGTCTCTAAAGTGCGTACTCTTTAAGCTCAAGTGCAAGCCTGTCGCTCAAGTAATAATCCAACAAGTCGGGTATCGATCCTCAGGGAAAAAGGACAACGGAGTTGTGATGACGGGATAAGACAGAGGAATCCTAACGTTGACTCTAAGAAGAAAGGAAAAAATTGATTTGGTTTTTGGGATCGATTAAACTAAATGTAATAATGAAATTGTGATGAAAAAAATGCAACTAACTAAATTACCTCAATTATGAATGAAATATTGAATTGAAACTTTTTAAACTAAATGATGAGAAAATAGGATGGGAATACAATCCCCCAACCCTAGTGTAATGCAGTGACAACGTCAATCATAAATTTATCCGATTAATCCGACCCGGAATTTAGGACTCCCAAGCATTATGTATACGAGGTTCAAGACCGCGTCATACCTAATCTGAGGATGAGTAAATCGGTATCGCGGTAATTGCATTCAAATTATACTCTAAATCATCACGAGTACCCAAAGGTAAACTAGATATAAAGATCCACAATTATTATGTAATTACGCGATATGATCAAAATCAATCGTTAAATTCATCGGATTAACGTTATGCACACGCACTAACACATCAGGTTGGGTTCATGCATCCCAACCTTTAAAACCTAGCCGAACATGTTAAATGGACTAATGCATGAAATAATAACGTTGAATGTGTATGAATTCATGATGAAACTAGATTGAAACATGTAAATATGTATTATGAATGCAACAATAAGTTGAATCGAATACGGAAACAAAGCATGCAAGAACAATGACAAGAATCTTGAATAAAAACTTGAAAAACAAACTCGTAACAATTAAATCTTGAAGCAATTAATTCCCTTGATGTTCCTAAATGTTCCTCCCTTTTTCTCTCTATCAAAAACTGACTAAAATTATCCCTAATGGCTGCTCCTACTTTGCTACCACCGTTCCCCACTATTTTGGAGGGTTTTAACCTAAAAGGAATCTTGGGAACCAATCAGAATAAAGGAGAAAATTCACGCATCAGGAACCCCGAACCGGTTCGTTCTGTACCCCGAACCGGTTCGCCCCCCAAACCGGTTCGGCCTGGGGTTCGCGAATGAGTGCTGGCCTGGAGTGCTACACTTAGATTTTTTTCTGGCTTTTCTTTTCTTCCTTTCTTGGATTTTTCCTCAACTTCAACTAGGCATAAATCATCAACCGTAGCTCGGATTTGGGTGCCATTTCTTCCAGTGTTCTCGTTGTTCTGAGCTATTCAAATTTCCAGTTGACTTCTCCTTTCGGTTCGGGCTGAAAAATTACTAAATTTCCCTTGAACTTGCCTTCTTAGCTTTTCTCGCATTGTCTTGCTTCCTCTTTTGCACTGTTTGCATAATTAACTTGTAAAACCAATAAGAGAAGCACGAAACACGAAATATTCACCAACGAAGGTTAGTAGCATTAATGTGCATCAAATCTATATATGTTACATCACTCGGGTTCATAAATATACTAAAATTAGGGGAATAAATATACAATATTTATGCCCAATCAACAGGCTACCAACTTCAGTGTCTTTTCAACGTTATTATAACCCAATGCTCTCCGTTAGATCCTGCTTTATTATGGGAGCAGTTCGCATCGCGCATATGTTATGACCTTGATCACAAGCTGCGTACCTAATTTGGAGTTGCATCACCAACAGATTATGAAATCAACGGCTATGGATTATATCTTCTGGATGACTTTATCCAGGAAATAGGCAAATCTTTATCTGATTATCCACCCATGCCCCTCCCTATAAAAAAATTGGAGCACTACGGGAGAGAATAGACTAATATGGGAACTTCGACAACTTCAGAGAGATACCGACACCTCTATTTCCATTCTAACATAGAACGTCTTAATCTGGGATAGCAAAGGGCTTTTGATGCAATTACAACTTTCGTATTAGAGGATAAAGGAATAACTTTCTTTTTGAATGGCAGGGAGGTCACGGGCAAGACATTTTTGTACAATATAATTTTATCCTATTGTCGAGGTCGGGTGCACATAGTGATTACTGTTGCTTCTTTAGGTATTGCTTCATTACTATTGGTTGGTGGTCTTACAACTCATTCTACATTTTGTATTCCCCTTGACATTCTCAAAAATTCAAATTGTGGGTTTACAAGGAAATCGATTCGAGCGGAGTTGTTTAAATTAGCCAAGCTTAAAATTTGGGATGAAGTGCCAATGCAACATCGATTCTGCAGTGAGGCTTTTGATCCTACTTTGCAAGATATACTAGATAATAAGAAGCCTTTTGGAGGAATTACAGTTGCTCTCGGTGGTGACTTTCGCCAAATCTTGACCATAATACCCAAAGCCGTTAGAGGGCAAATAATTGGAGCATCTTTATGTCGGTCAATGCTGTGGAAAGATATTCATGTTCTTTCCTTGGAAGTTGAACATGCGTCTCAATGGTTCCGTTGTTGAAACTTTAGAATTTTCAAATTTCCTAAACGAGGTATTTATGTTCTTAATTAATTTCACATTTACATATAGATTATTTTTTTCATTCTTTACTAAAGAACGTATTTAACTATTTCACCTCTACCAGATTGGGACAAACCCCGACGAAACTTTTAGCATGCCATCAACATTATGCCATTGTAAGAATGTTAAGGACTTAATACGAGATGTATATTTGTTGCTGAATGTAGAGGGCACTATTACAAATTCCTTTCTTAATGAAAGGACAATTCTCTCTCCCCGAAATAATGACGTAAATGCCATTAATATTGTTGCACTCAATACTTTCCCAGGCGATGCAGTTACGTATTTCGGTGCAGATAAAATGTGCCCCAATGCAACTAACCAACGAATAACCAACCAATTTCCCAAGAAGTTTTTAAAAATCTCTTAACCCATCAGGGTTGCCACTTTTTAAGTTGGAACTTAAGTTGGATGTCCCATAATGTTGTTGCGAAATATTGTGCCTAAAGATGAACTTTGCAATGGAACTAGCTTAATAGTCACAAGGTGTGCGGATCACATTACCAAGGCCAAAATCCTAATAAGGGATAAATTCTATACGACTGTATTTATTCCAAGAATCTCCTTAACACCATCCTCTGCTAAAATGCCCATAAAGATGACTTGTAGTCAATTTCCAATCAAGTTAGCATATGTTATGACTATGAATAAATCGCAGGGTCAATCTATTAAGTATGTTGGGGTTGACTTATGAACCCCCGTATTCAGTCATGGTCAGTTGTACATCGCTTTGTCACGCTGCAAGAGTACTAACCACATCTCGATCCTCCTTCCAAATGATGAAGGAAATTCAACGACATACATCGTTTACCCGTAAGTTCTTTTATAATTAGTTGGCGAGTAACGACTCAATATATTATTTTCTTGGAATCAATTGCCATTCCTTTATAAATTAGTGTTCTTTCTATAAATTTGATCAAATTTTTATTCCTATAATAGGGCAGAAGATATCACTCGAAGAAGCCCCTATTCATCTGCATCAATCTTGCTAAGATGTACATTATGCATCAATCATCACGTATGAACAGATATGCTGCATATATGCAACAGATGTATGCATATATGATGCATATATGCAAAATATATGCATACAACCGCATATATGCAGCAGTTGTATGCAAATATGCCGCTTATATAATATATATATATATGCATATTGTATGCATATATGCAGTATATATGCATACAGTATGCATATATGCATCATATATAGGTATGATATACTTCAGTTTGGGGTTTCAATTTCAGCATATGACATTTCTGTACATATTTCATATACAATATGTATATCATAGTGGATCGCATCATTGTTTATTTAAACGAAACCAGGTGTAGTAGGTTTGTCCCACGTGCCGTCATCATGGACCTCCTACCCTATACCATGGACAACATCCGACCAGGCCCTTACTGCCAGATATTTAGGATCAATAACTTTGTTCTATTGTCAATCCGGTGCTGGAAATAATTGGGCCAATGGACATTACATCGAGGGCACTAAGCGTATTAATTTTGTTCTCAATGTTATTCGTAAAGAGGCCGAGAATTGTGACTCTCTTCAAGGTATTCTGTTTTTTAGTACATCTTCCTACACCATTTTCTTATTTGTTGATAACATCTCCGTTTATTTTTAATTGACAAATTAGTTCATAACAAAATTTATACAATAGCTTTGAAAACTGACATATTGTTATGGTTAAATTTATTTCATAACAAAATTTATACAATAGTTTTTAAACAAGCAGTGATATTTAAAAAAAATGATTTTTGCTTATTCTTTGGAAATGAATACAAAGTAAAGCTACATATGAAGATTTAGATCATTGATTATTCTTTTGGATTTGAGATACAATGCTCAGTTGTTTTAGCATAGTTTAATTTTAAGTTGAAATGTTTTGTTCACTTTTCTTGCAAAATTTGTACAATTTATCTACTTTTAATTCATTTTCTCTTATTTTTGGTATTACTCCTATGCGATCCCATCTTATTGTACACTGTCAAAGTGAGTTATAATTGAAGTTAAGTTATTTTTAAGCCTATAATTTAGGGTTAAATAAGGAAAATTCTATTTTATGAAAAAAAGGATAACATATCTATTATCCTGTTCTAGAATAAACAGCGCCTTCATTTTTTTTTATGAATTCTCATTTGTACCTATCTTTTATTGATTTCATTTGTTTTATGTTCTTTGCAATTGTAATCATGTCCAATATTTTCTTTTTTCTTTTTTTCAGGTTAGATACTTGAATAAAAATTATGTGGAAAAGTTATAGTTTAATACAATGATTTAGTCCACTAATCATTGATGATATGGTATGCTGCTACACCCATACTGTCCATAGTTAAGAGAATTTTGATCCGCATCAACTCCATAGTTAAGAGAATTTTTATCTGAATTCATCAACTGCCTCCATGGGCTTCCAATTTGCGTTCGACTAAAGACACTCGAGGGGAACAAACAGTTGATGAGAACCTGTGATGATTTAATCATCCAAATAAGGAACATTTTTGGAAATGAGAGAAAATCAATCAAAAAATGTAGCTGGACTACAACTCATTGAAGGGATGATGAAGCTTTAATAGTTTGTTCACCGAATCTGCCTCCGAACGAACTAAATAGTCGTTGATGGCTTAGATCTGATCTTGAGAAGTGAAGCTTCAACACACTGCAACTCTCTGACGAGACCTTTCAGTAAACCACTAAAAGGTCTTGAACTAATGAATCATATTTCAAAATTGGTGCATATATTTATTGCTCAGGTTTCTTAATCTTTTATCATTATATTTTTTTTAAACTTATGATATTTATTATTATTATTTTTTATTTTCAGGTTCGATTAAATAGCTCTTGAACTAATGAATTGATTCTCATTTCACTAATAATGTTACTCCTTTTTGTATCGCTTTCGCTTTCTTTTGGTTAAACTTTGGTAATTGATTTATCCCAATTTCTAAACTTGATCCCATCAAAATCATCTGTATCCATCGTACCTCTTCTTTTCGTGATCACAAAAACTGATTTCACAACATCAATTCCCTTTAATAGATTCTTTTTAGTCCATTTTAGTGTTCACCAGTGTTTTTGAACCTCATGTTTTTAGTTTTGGATGGTTGTGCATGACACGTTTTCTTATTATGAATACCATCCAGTGATATATTCTATAAAAACAATATCTAAAAATCCGAATCAACCATGATTTTTTTAAAGAAAATCTAAGTTGCAAGGGAAGAATGAATTAATTTTATACTTTTGAACTCATTGACAGATACCTATGATGGTTGCTATTGATTTATATTACATGTATGGAATGACGAAGAATAAGTGTTATTTTTTAATGCCGCTTTGTGAACGATTTTTACATTTTCTAGATTTATTCATGTTGTGGGTGAACAAGTTGGGTACCACACTATGATCTGTAATGATGGGATTGACCTAGATTGTCTATTGTTGTTTATATTAGAAGAAATTAATTGAGATTTTTTTATTATTTAAGGTGTTGGATTTCTTAAATATACCCCCCCTCTTGAACAAGTTCAGGTCCATGGTCTAGGAAAAGAAACTTTTCCTCTCTCAATGATTTTTTTTCGATCATCAAAGCAGTGGAAGGTTAAAGAAATGTCAAGCTTTATTCTTTAGTGTTCGAAGGGTAAGCCATGATAGAAGGAACTTAATGGGGAAACCCTTTTGGCACTTTATATGTGACAGATCATTTTTGTTTTAAAATTTAATTTGGAACATTTGCAGTTGCAACTTTGACAAGGAAATAAGCCTATATGAATTTGGGGACGGGTCTCTACACCAAATAAACTTCGGCAGTTATATTGGGGGTATCAACCCTCGGCTGAAGTGTTTAAGAGGTCAAGCTAATCCCTCGGATGGTTAAGACTTAGAAGATGAAAATTAGGAGCTTAGGTTGCATTTGTTTTTCCAAATGCAATGAATTCTGCTGAAATAACTAATAAGTTTGGCCTTCATTCCCTCAGGCAGCGTTAGTGGTATTAATTCCCGAATTGTTTCCATCCAATAATGAGTATTAATATATCAAGTTTATCTATTTTTTAAACACATTCTCCACTCCTTCCAGGTACATCCATAGCACATGTTTAACCTTCGGTACAAGGGGTTATATTGGTTGTCCAACAACATTGCTAACATGGTCAGTACTTGGATACTCTCTTAACTACCCTTATTATTCCCGAGCTATATTTTTAACAAATTTAGATTTTTAAAAAATATAATTATCTCTAATTTTTGGTTTAAGACATTCTTGTTTGTTCAGGCATGAGCTGATGCAGTGAAATTACTATCAAGAATACCAGTGAGAGGAATGTTAATAGTGCTGAGAATGGTAATAATGATATCTTAAAACCCTTCAACTGATATGGGGTGTGGTGTACATACTAAAAAAAGCCTCGGCACACCAAGGAAACGTGTTGTAAACTTCATGGAAAATCTCAAGGAATAGGCCGAGGTAATGGAGCTAAAACTGATCATTCACGGATCTAATACTACCTGTCAAATGGTCAGCCATTCGAAAAATCAAGCACCAGTTGAAAAAATTTTGGGATTCTATTAGAGGATACTCTTGAGTAAATAAAGTGTTGGGTTTCTATTAGAAAATTTTGGGTTTCTATTATTCACAAGAATACTCCTAAGTAAATTAAGTGTTGGGCTTTTATTAGAGGATGGGGTTAGTGTGCACTACGCTTTGATATCTATCAAATGTAACGTGTAAATTAATAAAATATGTGTATAAATTATCAAATTTCATGTAGTGCATTAGAATTTGTAACTGTGTGTGTTTTGCACTTTTTTTTGCCATTTGCTACAAATGGTATCAATAAGCACACAGAAGAAGCCATTCTCAAGAGGTCATTAGCCTCGCTGCACTAAACAAGGTCAGTTCCATATCTTTTTTTTTAATTTGTAATAATTAGTTGAGTGAGCACATTTTTGTTACAGAATGAAGCTCTTAACGGAGGTGGAACGTTATATGTTAAAGAGCAGGAGGACACTCCCATGGTGGTTCCAGGAGGCACTAATCTAAAATGTTTTTTATTTATTTATTTATTTAGAGTATTGTTTTCATGGATTACCCGTTATGTCCATGTTCTTCGTGTTGTTTACCTATAGCATGTGTGCGTGTTTGATAAAATTATATGGTTATCCATAACATCGATTTGGCAAAAACTGACCATATCCGTTCTCAAAAAACGTTACTTTTTTTAGGGGCTAGAAAATATGTTTTTAGGTGTTTTTTTGTCTCAGATTTGTTTTTATGTGATGAAAGTGTTTTTCTTTAAAATTGCACATCTTAAATTACTGGGGATTGGGAAATTTTAAGCTTGGAGAATTTTTTTTGTTCTCAGATATCACATGGATTTTCAAATGTTTGATGGGGAAATGCCATTACTCTAGTGTTCAAGGTACATACCATGCGCTGAGGTTACCAAAGTTAAAAGTAGTGGAGTTTGTTTCTCACTCAAATTTGTTTTCATATCACTAAAAGTATATTTTTTTTGGACACCATCTTGAATACAAACTCTATTTTTGAACTTGGTTTTCGAACCTTGGGATTTGTCAAGGAGAATGCAAACTCTGTTTGTGAGTGGAATTAAATCATGTACCCTTATGTGATTGTTTTGTGTGTATTCTTTAGAGCTGGAGATAGCAGGAGTTAACCATTTTTTATTATTAGAGCAATACCTACTTGTCCATGGCGATACTCATCACCGATTGTAAAACTGAATACGACACTTCAATAAAAATATGTTTATATTGCTTCTTTATTTGTACATATCTTTCACTCCCAAATCATTGAACTTTTTTATTTTTCCATGTGTTTATTATAAACGAGCCTCATTTTCGGTTCATGGTATACTTATGGTCTCGGTGAGGTATAAACCTCCCCACAGATACCTCTTGGATGAAGGTCTTCAAATGATTTTTGGTAGTTTAAATTTGATTTACTTCAAGTTGCTTAGTTTGAGTTGTTCTTTATAAGTTCCATTTATGTTTGTCATAATTTCTAGACAACTACTAGGATGATTATGTATATTATGGATAATTTTTTTGAAATTACATGGTTTTTATGGGGAATGAAATTTTAGCCGTTTTGCATATTTTTATTAAAAATTTGAAAAATAGTATATTAAAATAATAATAAATAAATTACAACTTTTGCCCTTTTGCGGTTACGTACTTTCGAAATTTTTATCATTCCACGACTATGTACTTTGGAAATTTTTATCGTGCCTTTAGGAACGGGCATTTCGCTAGTGTATATATATAACAGCCATGTGTTATATATATATATATATATATATATATATATATATATATATATATATATGTGTGTGTGTGTGTGTGTGTGTGTGTATGCAATGTGTATAACATCTATATAGCTATTATATATATAGGTAGTATGGATAACAACTATATAACTGTTTGAAAGAGAGGTACGGGCTAAGGG
Organism: Sambucus nigra; assembly: GCA_949130495.1. NCBI lineage: Eukaryota > Viridiplantae > Streptophyta > Magnoliopsida > Dipsacales > Adoxaceae > Sambucus > Sambucus nigra. Next base: position 86,497,275 of record OX422215.1, on the reverse strand, counting down.
AGCAAAGAGATGTGCCCTCAAAAGATCGCTTACTATTAGATTTAAACAAGATAATGTGAGATGATTATAGAATGACCCCCGAAGAGTACTTACAAGGAAAAATAAGGAATTACGACTGATCGGAAGATTTTGTGGTTTTTGCAGTCTTCTCTATAAGAAGCAGTGACGATGCCATGTCCTACTCCTCGTTTGTCTGATATTCATGGGGCGATGTTCTGTTAAATCTTGAGTAAACCTAAAAAAAGATTACAATAAAACAACATATAAGACATGAAGTTCATTCTCGTTGAATTCAAACAACAAAATTGAACTTTTAGACATTGAATTCAAATTACAACACATAAATAGAAGAATTCATACATTATATAGCGAATATAATACACCTCATAACCAAAATATACATTTACTAGTGGACACAAGTGCAAGTAGAAAAGTGAAAATACATCTCATAAGGCATAAATGAGAAGCACGTGGTTCAACAGGTTAGAGTAAATAATAAGGTTGGGAATGACATGGAAGGATTAATAGGACAATCCATAATCAATTCAACATCCCACAATCCACAATCCACATTCCACAATCAATTCAATAAGGGCAGGGCAAAGGAGTTGTTAATTGTGAAATGTAGTAAATATAGATAACATCAATATATGTACATTTCTATACATATGAACTTGGAAATCGGGGTCAAAAATCAAGCCACCCGACTAGCCAGAAGGAGAAAAAAGTTAAAGAATGAAACAATGCCTGAAAATGGTTCAAGTTCTTACCATTACAGACTAATGGAAGAGAGAGTTCTTACCAATGTGAAAGCAAGGCTGATAGACGATGGGGAAGGCTTTCGAACCGCTTGAGCGGCGTGAGAGTGTGGTGTGTGGTAGGGTTTTCTTTCTTTCAAAGAGAAAGAGGGGAATAGAAGAATAAGTGGGAGGGTTTCACTCATGTTTCCAGTAATGTCTTTTGATAATCGTTGCTTTCAATGATGTCATCACAACGTGCCTAATCCGAAGCTACTTGGCCGAAGTGAGCACATTTTGTGTTCCTTCAATTGCATGTGACAATAGCTATTTCTGAGATTGTGTTCTGTATTACTAAATTAGAAGGAAAATTCATTGTGATTAAGTAGCATATGTTAATGTCATTGTAATAAAACCCATTAGTTTTCATCAACATGGCATTATTAACTGAAATAGATATATTACCTCGGAGAATTGTGTCACATCCTCTACACTGATAAATAAGATGCTCTGTTATCTCTAGAAGAACCTTCAAGCATCTAGGACATCTAATAAATCGAACTTTATTATTCATCTGAGTGGGTCACAGTCCTTCTAATTTTTTTAGCTCTAAAATAAGCTATAGTTGGGCCAAATGCCACCAAGCTACAGAAAAGTAACCATAAAGAAGACCCATGTGTTAGAATTATCCCACTATCTACAATAGTTTATACAGGCATGCATTAGAAATAATAGCTAAAAGAACCTAATCGAGATTAAAAAAAATCAAACGAATGATGGAGATGTACTATGCATATGGACACGAGAATCTATATTTAGAACAATGATGTTAGAATTTCAATGTATTAACATTTGATATTTGCAATGCATTAACATTTGATATTTTCCTCTTGATCAAAATTTATTGAAATGAAACTTATACTTTACAAAATGAACCATATAACACCAATGCCAAATCCTTGGGTGCAGCAAAAAAACCATAAAGGAGGGTAGTAGACTCTAGGGATCATATTAATATTACATACAATTGAAATTTATCTTCCCTCGTTCATATTGTTCAAAGGCCCATTCAAAGACATTAGTCTTCACAGAGCCGATTATGACATGTATAATTATGGATTAAAATTCTCAAAGCAATAACATCTTTAACTGATTACACAGTTTAAGTAATAGATTATGAAACATATAATAAATTTCATGACATATCCCAAAGTCTAAAAGGAAGCAAACACAAGTCCAAGATATTTGAATGTATTATTTGTAAGAGAAATTTTAGAAAGATCCTAAAATTATACACCAAAAACAACGGACCAGTTGAGTCCAAATTTTGTAAAATCGGCCTAACTCCATTAAAAATTTGTTAATCCAAATTTAGATAACTTTTAAGACAAATATAACCTTATACTTCATCTTCCCCAAATGTAAACCCTAAATTTTCATAAAAAATCGAGTATCAAATCAGTGTTGTAATTTGCAGTTTTGATTCCAAAACCCTTTTAAGAAAAAAAAACTATTCTCAAAAACTCATTTACAGACACCATCCGATTCAACAAACACCTGCATAAACCCATTCGCAACTTAACCGATTTCAACAAACATTGACAACAACATTAATATATTTATAACAGATTTCAGAACCATTACTCATTGGGACCCTGAGCAAACGTCGATAGAGGTCTGGATGTACAGGCTTAGTAGTGGATGCTATCTTTTTCGGCACAATAGTTAGTAATGGAAAGTGATTCTGGGATGGATTGAGGAATTGAGGGATCGAGGGATTTGAGTGATTCCGGCACAATAGCTTCGGTTGCGGATCTAGGAATTTCAACTGTGTGGGGCACATCAAAGAAAACACAGGGGTTCGAGGGCGGTAGCCCCTGAATTTTTTTAGGGCTATTCAAATATCTAAATAAAAATAAATATTCACACATTAATAGTAATAAAATAGAACAAACCAAACCATAATACTACGTTGCAAAAAAGATCATCAAAATATGAATTTGTCGTTACAAATTGTAATTAAAATATAAAACGAGCAAATTACAATTTTCCTCTACGATTTTCATCTTTTGAAACCGATCCAAAAAAATTCATCTTTTAGACTAGCAATCAATAATTTCTTACAAATGTAAAAATCTAATTGAAGCCCATCTTCAAAAAAATAAATGAATCACAAGTGGGTAACACAACAAATGGAAAAACTTCAAATAAATGAATCACAAGAAGGGGATACAAAAAATGGAACAACTTCAATATCTTTAAAAAAATTACAAGCAAGCAGGGGACACAAAAAAACTCACAAGTAGGACACAACTTTAACAACTTCAAAGTGGAATAACAACTTCAACATCTTCAAAAAAAATAACAAGAAGGGGACATAAAATACTTTCATCTCATAAGCAGGGGTCGGAGGATGGAATAGGGGAAGTCCAAGGATGTAGGCTGGAGCAAGCAGATGGCCAGAACAAGTGAAGAGGGAGGCCTGACAGGTCCGCAGATGGCAATTTTTTAGCATAGGTTTGGTTATTTGGGGTTTTATTACATCTCGTCTTGTCTCCATTGTTGGGCATCTTCAAGGTTCATCGTGAAAGGGAGAGGGAGAGGGAGAGATATATGAGACCAAAAATAGGTCTTGTGTGAGGGATAGAGAGGAGCGGGAGGAGAGACGAGGGTGAGTGGGAGAGATAATTGAGAGAGGAGAGAGAGAGGGAGATAAAAAAATTGGAAGGAGGAGTATTATTTTTTTTGAGTATTTATATTTTAGTTAAGTGTGCTCAATTTTGGCACACTTTTAAACAGTACCAAATTTTGGCACAGTTTCAAGCTGTGCCAAATTTTTAATATTAAAGTGTGTCAAATTTCTATTTTTGGTGTAGTGAAGACAACATGTAGTAATAAAGAAAATGGTATTTTCTCATAAAAAGTAGTCTTTAAATGTAATTGGTTTTCTTTGATAAAGAAAGTTAAGAAATGTCTAACTTGGGAAATGGTTACAAAAGGTGTTAAATAAGTGTTAATGGGTTATAACATTGAGAAGTTGGTGTGTTTAACTTAATAATATTTTTGTGAGATTAACACTTATGAAATTGGAAGAAAAGGATAAGTTTAGAAACAAATAGGTAAAAGTGAAACATTTCTATGAAATAAAAAGGTGTTACACAAGGAGAAAGTCAATTTTAGGATTAAAAGGACAAGAAATTATAATTTTAAAAAAAAGTGTAACACGAATTGGGGTGAAACCCCAAATTTTGACTTCGATCGAATAAAAGGAAAAGTCTAATAATGTGGACATTTGCAAAATGTTAAAACACATTAATAAGAACTCAAATGATACTGAGATAATGAAGGATATCCCAGAGTCGTGGGGCGAAAGATCCAAAATCACTGGCCAGAGCATATGGTGCGCATAGTCGACGGTATGGATCCCATTAAAGTATGCGATTATTAAAAGATTCCGAAAAAAAGATAAAGGAATATGGAATATGTCAATAAATGGGTTATGTGGTGAAAATGTGTAAAGAAAACCTAACTTGAATGAATTAATAAATGTTCTGGTAAAGGTAAAAGTGGACAAGAAATGAGTAAAATGATTAATGTCCATCAGGTAAACAAAAGGTAAAGTATAGTGGTTTAATGGGTCATTAAGTAACCTATGAGGTTTAACCCATAATTACAACAATGGTGTGTTTGTGAAAAAAATTTCAAAGGTTAAATAAGTATTTTCTAATACGGTGTACTCATGTGTTGAAAGGGTATTTTTAATGAAAATACTAACGTCAATTGGTTTAAACGAAATGGGTAATTTCGGTAAAGAAATAATTTTTGATTAAACAAAGTGTGGTTGTTTCGAGTATTTATCCGTATGTGTTAAATAAAAGGATAAATATCAAGTGAATGAAGACGAAATTCTTTTATGAGATTAAGGTTAATTAATTGGGTAAATCACATTTTTGGAATAAAAATGGTTTCATGTATATATATATGGTAGTGCATGTACACGTAAATATAATGTGTTAGAGTCTCTGCCATTCGATTCTATACTACATTATTGTATATTTTCCACTGAGCCTTCGTCTCACACCCTCGTCTTTATTATGACAGGTTGTGTGCAGTTTCGTATTTTCAGAGTGTTATTCATGTGAGTACTCTCTTTTGTTTTACGTTAGTAACTCTGTATGCTTGGATTCTAAGGATACTTCCCACGAGTCCCTCATGTAGCTTGATTTTAAATGGTAATCACATGCTAAACAAGTGAAATGGTAATTCCACTACACCAAAAAGGCCAAATTGTTACCTTTGAGCTGGTCGACCTTGTCACGACCATTGACCATGACAAAAAAATATGCATTTTTTGTCACGGTCATTGACCATGATAGCCAGTTATCACGGTCAAAGACCTTGACAGGTCCGTGTAATACCACGTATTTTTATGCATATGTATTTTAATTATGGAAATTGGAAATTAGGATTAATTATTTTAAAGGGAAAAAATTTAATTTATAATTAATTCGATTTAATGGTAATAATTACAAGCGTGACGAGAGTTAGTAGTTATCAAAAATAATTATGTTGAAATCATGTTGAGTAATAACTGTGTTGAACATTACGTAGTAAGTAACGTAATAGATGGTTTCAAAAATAATAATATGACCGAGGACGAGTTACACGGAAGTTAAGATATAATTCTTTGGGACGCGCATATTAGTCGCGTCACTAGTATATATTTGGTGGTTAAAAAGGCAAATTATTTTTATATAACTCGAATGACTATTTTGAGCACGTCAGTGTGTTTGAAAGGGTCAAAATAGTCAGAAAACACTACTCGGGTGTTATAATTGGAATCCGGGGAATTTTAGCCCAAAATGACACCTTGGAGGGGTATTTTAGTCTCTTGGGATTTTTGAGTAATTAAATGGACGAAAATAGGATTAAAATAGGAACATCGAGGGTTAGTGGTATGTCAGTTGCAGCCTACGTGAGAAAGAGAGAGAAAGATAAGGAAAACCAAGGAGGAAGGAGACCCATTGGAGAACAAAGCCAAAAGTTGGAGATTTCTCACAAATAGTTACACCAAAAGTGTAGATCACGATGAGAGGATCAATCACATACCAAATTCAATTAGAGAATCAGAAATCCATACGAACTCAAGTGTTCATCTTGCTCCTCTTTTAGCAAATATTGTTCCTGTTGATTTAGATTAAATGGTACAAACTTGTTGGAATGAAAACTTAGGGTTAATTAGACCGATTTGTAAAGAAACCTTGTGAATTGGAAATGTATTTGCATGTAGAGGATCTTCCCTTATTAGGACTGTGAAATTTGGTAATTATATGTTGAAATCACGAAATTTATTGAGGGTTTTGAAGGTTTAAAAATTTGGGTTCATATTTAAGAGATTTACTAGGAAATGAAGAAATTGTTGAATTCCATTCGAGTATATACGGATTTGACCTTTAATTTGTATTGTAAAGTATCTTTGGGTAATTTGGAATAGTTTAGGAACATTAAATTAGAGTTGGGTTAATTTTTGGATTGATATTGAAGATTGAAAGTTGGAAAAATCGAATTTGGAGAAGAACAAGGGTCTGGACGAATTTCTCGTTCGAAGTCTGCCCGGATCGTTTGAACGAGACTGTAATACCCCGTATTTTTATGCTATATTAATTTGGTGATTTATTAAATTTAATGAGATATTAATTTAATATAAATTCAGAAATTAATCACTTTATAATTATTAACGTGATGTGAGTTAGTAATTATGGGAAACTTGTTGTTGAATATTACTATGGAGTAAAGTAATATAATATTGGTTCTATTAAATGTCAAGAGTGAATAAAATGACAGTTTTGGAAATTTGAGTCAGGACGCGCCCGTGTCGCGTCGGGACTAAATATTGATTAATAAAAGTGGAATATTTTTAAGTTATCCGTATGGTCATTTTGAGTGCACCAACGTGTCCGAAAGGGTCGAGATAGTCAGAAAAGTGTACTCGGGGGTTTAGTTTGGGTCTCGGGGCGTTTTTAGGCCTATTTAACACCCCGAGAGGGCATTTTGGACATTTTGCATTTTTGGGTAATTAAACTCACGAAAATTATTAGGCTATATCAGTCATTTAGAAGAGTCCTTTAGGGTTATCAAACTCAAAACCTTAGAACGTCCATAGGAGAGGGAAGGATAAAGCTTTCCAACCAATCCAAGGCCAAAAAGTCACCCGATTGCACCGCCGCCACCACCAACGCGTAGATAGCGCGACGGGGAACGCAACCACACCAAATTCGTCATCAAATCAGAACTTTGAAATTTTCAGGCAAGTATTTATCTAGCTTATTTTCGTTAATGCATCGTTCATGTTAGTCTAGGGCGATTAGGATGAGTTTGGTAGAAGAAAATTCATGTCGGAGATAGGCAAATCGCATGTAGTAATGATTTGAATGATAATCTGGAAACCCTTTCACATGTAGAGGCTTAATCACGAATTTATGATGAATTAGGAGTAGAAATTTCAGGGAAAAGACTGATTAGAACCATGTTTAAGAAATTCTAGGGTTCTTGAGTTTTATATGAGTTTTGGCCTAACAATCTATGGTTATTGATGGAAAATTGCATGCTTTACGTGAAAGATTTATGATATGGGTGTATACTGATTGTAGTACGAATTTTTGGGTGATTGGGAATGAAAAATCTTGATTTGGATGAGGTTGTGTGTTACAACCCGTAACTAGTTTCCTGCAGAATTCGCCATACCTGCTTGATCGATCGATTGAGCCTAGAGCTTCGATCGATCGAGCCCCATAAGGGACCTTTAACAACTATGAGACCTTAAATCTAAGACAAAATTTACATTTTTGGGATGCTTACACATAAGGGACGATGGGGTTGTGTATTTAAGGAAGAGATGCGTAAAATAGCTACGTTCGAAAATAGATGAGTACCTACTGAATTCTACACTTGGGAGGATAGAGTCCATGAGTGTTACGTAGTGAGTTGGAATAATCGCTCAAATTAAAGTTAGAGACGAACCGTTATACGCGATAACTAATAATGTGAAAATAAGGATAAATGTCGTGATTATGGGTTATGAGATGAACCTAAATTTGATATGGCAAAAAGTAGTATATTTATATGACTGTGTGTATGCATATATTATATACGTGTGAAAATCATGCCCGCGCTACTTGCTATCCCTGAGGTTACCGCGCTGGGACAGTCTTATCTCGAATGGGCCTTCATGGGGGATATTGACTCGTACCTTAGAAGATAGGAATCATAGGTATGGGCTATCGGATCGATAGTCGGACGGTCCTAAGAGACGTGAGGGTATGTACTGACCTCTTAGACTTGGATACTATGCTTCGCCTCAATATTGTTTTTGTTTGTGTTATTACAGTTCGAGAGTGATTCCGAACTTGTATTTCCCTTAGTACGATTGATACGTGGTTTGGATAGCAGAGTATGCCCGCACCATAATTTTTATGTGGGGTGCTGATAGAATATATATATTATGCGAGTATTTAATATATATATGAATTTCTGAAATTTAGAATTTCCTACTGTGTTTATGGTAAGTAAGAGATGAGTAATGATTTCAATTGAGAAATACATGTTTCGAAAGTATAGTATATTTCTGGAAAACTTTATTAATAAATAAAGTAAAAAATGAGAGATTTGTCACTAAATGAAATTTACTTCTTAAATAGTTGAATTGTTTAGTTTAAACCTTACGAGTAACTTAAGATAAGATGAGTTAAACCGTTGGGAAGGTTAGTGCGATAGGTGTGCACATTGGAAGAGAGGTGAGAATTTCTCAAGAGAGTGTCGCACTAATATGTTGTTGCATTGTCCTGTAAACATTTTAAATACTTGCTAAACAAATTTTAAATCATTTATACTATCGGGATCTGACCCGACTCTATTTCTTCTCTCTCTCTTGTATATATATGTATATATTACAGGTGCCCATCCACAGGGGCGTTTTGCATAGGATCCTTTGGAAGGAACGTGTTGTGAATTAGGTGGGAGTTATAGGCCTCCTGCTTAGACGACTTCGTTTATTTGATTCCACTCTTATCATATTTATTCAGTTGGCCATGTGTCGCCCGTTTCCATTATCCAGTTGTTTTATTGGACATTGTGATTCATTTATTTCCAGTATTTTATTCTTTAGGATTTATTATTGTAAGGATGTTTTCATTTGAGTATTAAATGTTGGATTCATTTAGTTGAATGTTTAATTATTGGATGGTTTGTTCCAATATGGTTTTTGCGTGATTCTTTAATTATGAATAATGTAAAGATTTAAATGTTGGTTTATATAAAATAAAATTTAGAAAGTAAAGTAAAAAAAATGGTTTTGACACTTAGCTTAATTATTTAGGGTGTTTAAATTGGAAAAGTATTTTTCGACGGTGATGCTAATAATGAACCAACTGTTCACCTTGATTTTTATTTAATAAAGGAGTGATCGCCCGGTATTTAATTAGGCGGGGTGTCATAGGTGGTATCAGAGCACCAGGTTCTAGTGTCCTTAGGATCTGTACGGCTTATTTCGCTTTCAGCTTAACATTTTTGCTATAGAGCCCTATTTTAGGATTGTTGTACTCTTGCTTTTACGTTTACGTCTTCAGCTTTTTGAGAATTGTGATAACTGTAGACTAATAAATTTCTTCATGTTTCAGATGCCTCCGAGATGTGCACCAAAGGATAGGCGTGCCCCGTCGAGCAGCCAACAGCTCCGGCACAGGGTACAATGAAAGCTAACGAGGTAGCCGCTATTATTGCTCAGGCGGTGAATGTCGCGCTAGCGGTGGTACAGTAAGCTCCTCCCCAGATTCGGGCAGTGGCGCCAGTACAGGCACAACTTCCATCTGCATGGGAGAGGGTTAGGGATGCCTTTCAGAAGGCTCATCCCCCTGAGTTCTCGGGTGGTTCAGATATCATCATCGTCAGCCAATGGAAGAAAGATATCCAGCGACATCTTCGTATGTATGAGTGAACGGATGTGCAGAGACAGTTGTTGGCTTCCTTTAAGATAGTGTGGGCCGCTTTGCAGTGGTGGGAATCCACCACCACCTTGGAGGAGAAGGATACTATTCCGATTTAGGTATTCTGGGAGCGGTTTGACCGCAAACACTTTCCACCCGCCGTGTAGACTGAGATGAGGCAGAAGTTACTGAACTTGAAGCAAGAGAATTCTACCATTGCTGAGTATGAGGAGGAGTTCACAAGACTTCTCACCATAGTGCCAGATGAGGCACCTACTGAGGGTAAGAAGATAATGCTGTTTGTGAATGGGTTAGCTTGGAGGATCCGTCAGCATCTTATAGGGAATTTGTCTCTGAGTACCTTTACAGATGTACTCAATGCTGCCTTATCACCGCTTCCATCTGCAGGGAAACAAGCGAGAAGGAGAGTCCGGCCAGCAGGGCAGGACAGGGGGTAGTGGCGCTGGTGGAGCACCGACATTCCAGGGACAGACTCGTCAGCATGAGCAGAGTTCCCATCAGGGGGACCCTGCCAAGCGCTTCTGGTCAGGTGATTCCAGGCAGGGATTTGGGGGTTATAGTCAGGGTCAGCAAGGCCAACATCGACAGCAGCAGGGTCAACAGGGCCAAAAGGGTTTTCACCAGGGCCGATAGGGCCAGTGACGGGGTGGTAACGGCCAGCAGGGTCGTGGTCAGCAAGGTCAGCGGGGAGGTAACTTCAAAGGCCGATGTTTTGTGTGCGGAAAGCATGGTCATAAGCGCCAGGATTGCCCAGAGGGGGATAGGGCCCCACAGCAGCAGGGTGCCAGTAATGAGCCACAGAGGCCACTTTTTCCAGCCGCCCTCCCAGCGCCAGCCCAAGTGCCAGCCCTACCAGCCATTCTAGTAGCTCCAGTGCAGCAGGGGAAGTTACTGTATGGACGTGTCTATATCCTCCACCAGGAAGTAGCTCCGCAGGCACCACCCGCGATTGAGGGTATGTTTCCTATCCATGGTACTATGGGTCGAGTTTTATTTGATACTGGGGCGACGCACTATTTTATATCCACTCATTTTGCGAAGGCCTTAGGGTTATTAGCCACAGCAGAGAGCACTGTGACGTGTGTAGACTCACCACTGGGGAGTGGTTCGCTTATTTTCTTTATATACCGAGGTGTGGGGGTAGAGATTGGTAGCTTGGTATTGCCTACAGATATGTTAGTCTTTGATATGCATGAGCATGACGTTATTATCGGTGTGGATTGGCTCGCTGCTTACAGGGCCATGATAGATTATTTTGGTGGGAGTATTGTCTTTTTCCATTCCGGGGTAAGAGATGTTTGTAGTGGCGATGCCTCGCCCAGAGGGAGGCTCGATCGCTCATTTGTATTACATAGAGGAGGATACCTCTAAGGAGGTTGTGATTCCTTTAGACTCGATCCCAGTTGTCCGTGAGTATTCTGATGTGTTTCAGGAGATACCAGGCCTACCCCCCAGTCAATAGATATACTTTGTCATAGATTTATTATCGGATACTAGACCGATAGCACACTCTCCATGCTGTATGGCTCCGGCGGAGATGCAAGAGTTACGAGATCAGATAGAGCAGCTGTTAGGTCAGGGCTTCATTCGCAGGAGTACCTCACCTTGGGTCGCTCCAGTTTTGTTTTCGAAAAAGAGAGGTGGTAAACTGAGGCTATGTGTGGACTACCGGGAGCTGAACAAGGTCACGATACGGAACAAGTATTCGTTGCCTCGAATCGATGATCTGTTCGACCAGCTGATGGGAGCGACTTTCTTTTCGAAGATAGATTTGAGATCAGGGTACCATCAGTTACGTATTAGGGAGCAGGATGTTACAAAGACTGCCTTCTTGACGAGATATGGGTCCTATGAGTTCAGGGTGATGCCATGTGTCCTCACAAATGCTCCAGTCGTGTTCATGGACTTAACGAACCGAGTGTTCAAAGAGTTCTTGGATCAGTTTGTCATCGTCTTCATAGATGACATTTTGATATATTCACACTCCGAGGAGGAGCATGCCGAGCATTTGAGACATGTTATTCAGAGTCCACGAGAGCATCAGTTATATGCTAAGTACGAGAAGTGAGGATTCTGGTTGCGAGAAGTACAGTTCTTGGGCCATGTTATTTCTGAGCAGGGGATAGTAGTCGACCCGAGTAAAGTGTCAGCGGTGAGGGAGTGGGGATAGCCCACGACACCGACAGAAGTGCGCAGTTTCTTGGGGTTAGCCGGATACTACAGGAGATTCATTCGGGGATTCTCCAAAATAGCGGGTCCATTGACGAACCTGACTCGTAAAGGGGTACCATATGTTTGGGATGATGCTTGTCAATTGGCTTTCGACGAGCTGAAAGACAAGCTTACTTCAGCACTAGTTCTTGCTTTACCTAAGTCGGGTGTGGAGTACCTGGTCTACACCGATGCCTCTTTACGGGAACTTGGGGGAGTGCTTCAGCAGGAGGAGAAGGCTATAGCTTTTGTCTCCCGCAAGATTAAGACGCATGAGAAGAATTACCCCACCCATGACCTACAGTTAGCAGCGGTCATTTTTGCATTGAGGATATGGAGGCACTATATATTGGGGGAGAAGTTTCGCTTGTTCACAGGCCATAAGTCACTGCAGTACCTGTTCACTCAGCGAGAGCTGAATATGCGTCAGCGCAGATGGTTAGAGTTAGTTAAGGACTATCAGTTTGACATACAGTACCATCCGGGTAAGGCCAACATAGTTGTTGATGCGTTGAGCCGTAGACCGGTAGGCGATGTAGCAGACATCTGGAAAGCAAAGTAAAAAGAGTTGGGTCACCAGGACGCAGTAGCCCGTTCTTTCGTATCTGTCATGACAGTTACCCCCGAGATTGTTACGAGGGTGATACAGGCACAGACCGTAGACCCGTTTTGCCTGGAGCAGATTGTAAAACTTTTAGCTGAGGGTGCTGAGTCCTATTGTGTTAGTTCTGATGGGGGTTTGAGGTTTAATGGGAGATTAGTGGTCCCAGAAGGATCAGAATTACATCATGCGGTGATGACCCAGTCTCACGGGTCCCAATTTGTGGTACATCCTGGAAGAGATAAGATGTACCAGGATATGAGGCAACAATACTGGTGGAGTGGGATGAAGAAGGACATTGCTGAGTTCGTGTCCAAGTGTGCTACCTGCCAGCTGGTAAAGGTGGACCATCATAGACCGTCAGGCTTGCTTCAGCCATTGGAAATACCCGCGTGGAAGTCGGAGAGTATTTCCAAAGACTTTATTACAGGGTTGCCTACATCACAGCGGGGCCACGACTCTATCTGGGTGATTGTAGACCGTTTGACCAAGGTAGCTCACTTTCTGCCGGTGTGGACAGACTATACTACGGGTCAGTATCCTCAGTTGTTCATTGTTGAGATTGTTAGATTACATGGGGTGCCCCTGAATATTATGTCAGATAGAGATAAGATTTTCGTGTAGCGTTTCTGGGAGAGGTTTCAGGAGGCTATGGGTACAGAGTTGGGGTTGAGTTCAGCTTATCACCCGCAAACAGATGGAAAGACAAAGCATACTAATCAGATGTTGGAGTATATGCTACGCATGTGTGTTCTTGATTTTGTAGGAGGTTGGGAGACACATCTTCCCCTGGTAGAGTTCGCTTATAATAACTCTTATCAGTTCACGATTGGCATGGCTCCATTCGAGGCTTTGTATGGCAGACCTTGTCGTTCCCCAACTTGTTGGCTAGAGGTGGAGGATAACAAGTTGCTAGGACCAGAGGTGATTTAGGAAACCTCTGTGAGGATGGAGATGATCAGGGGTTGTATTCGAGTAGCCCAGGACAGGAAGAAAAGCTACGCCGATGCGAAATGGTTCTTCCGAGAGTTTAATGTGGGGGACCAAGTGTTACTACGTGTATCTCCTATGAAAGGAGTGATGAGATTCGGGAAGAAAGGGAAATTGGCCCCGAGGTACGTGGGACCGTTCCCCATTATCGAGAGGATTGGACCGGTGGCATACGGATTGGGTCTGCCAGAGCATTTGCATCGCATCCATGATGTATTCCACATCTCGTCGTTGAGATGATATCTACGGGATGACATGGCTCACACCCACATTGCGATAGAGGAGATAGACTTATAGCCTGATAGCTCTGACGAGGAGAGATCGGTGGCTATCCTAGACCATAGAGAGAGGAGATTGAGGTCGAAGGTAGTTCCACTTGTACGGGTCCAGTGGAAGCATCATAATGTGGAGGAATCCACTTGGGAGCGTGAGGCAGATATGCGCGAGAGATACCCAGATTTATTCTTACCAGGTATGCATTATTTTTTGAATTTTGGGACAAAATTCAGTTATTAGGGGGGAAGTATGTAATACCCCGTATTTTTATGCTATATTAATTTGGGGATTTATTAAATTTAATGAGATATTAATTTAATATAAATCCGAAAATTAATCACTTTATAGTTATTAACGTGATGTGAGTTAGTAATTATGTGAAACTTGTTGTCGAAAATTACTAATGAGTAAAGTAATATAATATTGGTTCTATTAAATGTCAAGAGTGAATAAATGACAGTTTTGGAAATTTGAGTCGGGGAGCGCCCGTGTCGTGTCGGGACTAAATATTGATTAATAAAAGTGGAATATTTTTAAGTTATCCGTATGGTCATTTTGAGTGCGCCAACGTTTCCGGAAGGGTCGAGATAGTCCGAAAAGTGTACTCGGGGTTTTAGTTTGGGTCTCGGGGCGTTTTTAGGCCTATTTAACACCCCGGGAGGGCATTTTGGACATTTTGCATTTTTGGGTAATTAAACCCACGAAAATTATTAGGCTATATCAGCCATTTAGAAGAGTCTGTTAGGTTTATCAAACTCAAAACCTTATAATGGCCAAAGGAGAGGGAAGGAGAAAGCTTTCCAAGCAATCCAAGGCCAAAAAGTCACCCGATTGCACCGCCGCCACCACCAACGCGTAGATAGCGCGACGGGGAACGCAACCACACCAAATTCTTCATCAAATCAAAATTTTGAAATTTCTAGGCAAGTATTTATCTTTATTATTTTTGTTAATGCATCGTTCATGTTAGTCTAGGGTGGTTAGGATGAGTTTGGTAGAAGAAAATTCATGTCGGAGATAGGAAAATCGCATGTAGTAATGATTTGAATGATAATCTAGAAACCCCTTCACATGTAGAGGCTTGACCACGAATTTATGATGAATTAGGAGTAGAAATTTCTGGGAAAAGACTGATTAGAACCATGTTTAAGAAATTCTAGGGTTCTTGAGTTTTATATGAGTTTTGGCCTATTAATCTATGGTTACTGATGGAAAATTGCATGATTTACGTGAAAGATCTATAATATGGGTGTATACTGATTGTAGTACGAATTTTTGGGCAATTGGGAATGAAAAATCTTGATTTGGATGAGGTTGTGTGTTAGAACCCGTAACTGGTTTCCTGCACAATTCGTCATACCTGCTTGATCGATCGATCGAGCCTAGAGCTTCGATCGATCGAGCCCCAGACCTCGATCGATCGACCCCTCCTGGCAGACTCACATTTCCCCTTTGAAATTGTTAAATTCAAATTAAATGAGTGAAAATCTTTGGGCACCCTTATTAAAATACTTTGAAAGATAAAGGAGACCAGTAGGACTTATTAACAACTATGAGACCTTTAATCTAAGACGAAATTTACATTTTTGGGATGCTTACACATAAGGGACGATGGGGTTGTGTATATAAGGAAGAGATGCGTAAAATAGCTACGTTGGAAAATAGATGAGTACCTACTGAATTCTACACTTGGGAGGATAGAGTCCATGAGTGTTACGTAGTGAGTTGGAATAATCGCTCAAATTAAAGTTAGAGACGAACCGTTATACGCGATAACTAATAATGTGAAAATAAGGATTAATGTTGTGATTATGGGTTATGAGATGAACCTAAATTTGATATGGCAAAAAGTAGTATATTTATATGACTGTGTGTATGCATATATTATATACGTGTGGAAATCATGCCCGCGCTACTTGCTATCCCTGAGGTTACCACGCTGGGATAGTCTTATCTCGAATGGGCCTTCATGGGGGATATTGACTCGTACCCTAGAAGATAGGAATCCTAGGTACGGGCTATCGGATCGATAGTCGGACGGTTCTAAGAGACGTGAGGGTATGTACTGACCTCTTAGACTTGGATACAATGCTTCGCCTCAATATTGTTTTTTCTTGTGTTATTATAGTTCGAGAGTGATTCCGAACTTGTATTTCCCTTAGTACGATTGATACGGTATTTGGATAACAGAGTATGCCCGAACCATAATTTTTATGTGGGGTGCTGATAGAATATATATATTATGCGAGTAATTAATATATATATATGAATTTCTAAAATTTAGAATTTCCTACTGTGTTTATGGTAAGTAAGAGATGAGTAATGATTTCAATTGAGAAATACCTGTTTCGAAAGTATAGTATATTTCTGGAAAACTTTATTAATAAATAAAGTAAAAAATGAGAGCTTTGTCACTAAATGAAATTTACTTCTTAAACAGTTGGATTGTTTAGTTTAAACCTTACGAGTAACCTAAGATAAGATGAGTTAAACCGTTTGGAAGGTTAGTGCGATAGGTGTGCACATTAGAAGAGAGGTGAGAATTTCTCAAGAAAGTGTCGCACTAATATGTTGTAGCATTGGCCTGTAAACATTTTAAATACTTGCTAAACAAATTTTAAATCATTTACACTATCGGGCTCTGACCCGTCTCTATTTCTTCTCTCTCTCTTGTATATATATGTATATATTACAGGTGCCCAGCCATAAGGGCATCTTGTATAGGATCCTTTGGAAGGAACGTGCTGTAGCTTAGGTGGGAGTTGCAGGCCTCTTGCTTAGACGACTTCGTTTATTTAATTCCACTCTTATCATATTTATTCAGTTGGGCATGTGTCGCCCGTTTCCATTATCTAGTTGTTTTATTGGACATTGTGATTCATTTATTTTCAGTATTTTATTCTTTTGGATTTATTATTGTCACGATGTTTTCATTTGAGTATTAAATATTAGATTCATTTAGTTGAATGTTTAATTATTGGATGGTTTGCTCCAGTATGGTTGTTGCGTGATTCTTTAATTATGAATAATGTAAAGATTTAAATGTTTGTTTATATAAAATAAAATTTGGAAAGTAAAGTAAAAAAAATGGTTTTGACACTAAGCTTAATTGTTTAGGGTGTTTAAATTGGAAAAGTATTTTTCGATGCCAAGAATAAACCAACTGTTCACCTTGATTTTAATTTAATAAAGGAGTGATCGTCCGGTATTTAATTAGGCGGGGTGTCACAGAGACTTCCAATGAGAATTCCAACAAAACTTCAAACGAAATGATGGAATTCATTCGAAGTGAGACATTTATTTGAACGAGATTCCCTTGACTTCTAACGAGATTCCAGAATGGCTTTTAGGGTTCATTCGGGTTAAAAATCATCCTAGGTTTATCCAAGTGAGAGTAATAACCACTGTGAGTATAGGGCAATGTAAATTCTAAGTTATTATTGAGTTGGGAGTGTGATTGTTCTCGGAATATAGGAAGTTCATAGAACCTAGGAAGGAAGGTATGTTCGAGAGAGGTAATATATGAAATAATTATGGTGAGTGGTAGAAATAGTAATACAACTTACGTATTGCGGATATCGGGTTTTTGTGAATGCCTATTAAGTTATGTAAGTTATGTGCATGCTTATTACTTGGAATATTATGTATATGATATACCTAGCTGCTGGTTATCGAATGGAGGTTAGCGCATTGTGGACGACCATATCTTGTGTGCCTTGAGGGTATTTTGATTCGTACCACTAGAGCATGGAAGCTAGGTATGGGCTATTTGTGAGAACGATGGTGTTAACGGTCGTATGGGTGTGTAGGTATGTGCGTATCCCATCGACTTAGAACTATATTTTCCTACAATATGTGTATATGTTTTATTGGTTCCTGAGAGATTAAACCTGTTGTCCTTCATGCGTGAGCATTGTAATGGGACTAGATAGTCGAGTATGCGTATCACCAGGGGTTTCTTAAACATGGGTGCAGTATTGATATATATTTATATGTATACATATTGTGATTTTATATATGTATACTGAGTTCCTATTCTGTGTTTCATATTGGCCGATTTATTATAGTATATACTTATTGGGTCACCAGTTGAGAATTAAGAATGTTATGAGAATGAGTTAAAGCATCTTTAAACCTATTCCTAAATAAGAGCAATATATTGTCTTCGGGTTATTTAGATATTTTATCAGACATAGCGATTATACTACGTATAGTCAGGCAGAGTATCATGACTAGTATGGGTAGTTAGGCTCGTTAGGCGTGCACATTAGATGAGAGGTGACAATCTCAAGTGAGTCCGCTAAGTTAACATAAATAATATTTGTGCTATTTAAACAGTTTAAGCACATTCTATATTTAAACTGTTTTCTACTCGGGCTCTGACCCGTTTTTCTGCAAATCTCTTTTCTTGTTCTTTTGTTTTAGGTGCTCAGCTACAGGGATACCAGGCTTAGGAGATCCCACTCATTTGACGAGTTGTAGTTAATGTGAAAGCTACAGGACATTGCTAGTAGACACTTCAAATTCTATCCTTCTTTATCTATCAGTTATTTACTTCAGTTGGACATGTCGTCCCTTCCTATTTTACATCCAGAGGTTTAGATGTTTTATTTAGATTTAGATTTAGGTGTTTTATTCTGTTAGTAGAATTTTATTTCATGGCATTGGATTATTGTATGGGATTTTGAAGTGTTTACTCCGGTTCTTTACTTTAATTCAGCTAGTTCTTTCCTTATGTTTTTGGGATTAATAATATTAGTTAATTATTTCCTTACATGATGATGACTAATGACAAGATAAAATTTTGACACCAACCTTTTTAAATATTAGGTGGTTAGTTTTCAATTAAATAAAAAATTGAGTTCTTCGACAGTGATGCATTTATCTGAACCAACTTGATATTCTGAAATTAATTAATGAAGGACTGATCACCCGGTAATTAATTAGGTGGGGTGTCACAGTTCATGACAACTTTTCTACTAAAAAACCCTACCCCCTCTTTTTTCCCACTATTTCCATTCCCTCCTTTTTCCCCCTCTCTCTCTACGGTACGTTTTTCTATCCCTCTTCTTATTTTTTTATGTTTGTGTATGTGTGTGTGTGCAGGTGGGGTGGGGTGGGGTGGGGCGGCAGTGGGAGAGAGGGGTGGGAAGTGTGTGTGCGTGTGTGTCTGCTGGTGTGTGTGTGTGCTGGTGTGTGGGAGGGCATGGGGGCGGGGTGCAGGGGGTAGGGGTGGGGGTGGGGCGGCTGGGTGGGGGGGGGGGGGGGACGAGTTTGCCTTGGACCCCTAAAATCTCATGTTAAGATTGACATTATAAATATTGTTTAGATAATGAAATTAATTTGACATTATAAATATTGTTTGTATATTTATATTTAGGTTAGAAATTGTTGATGGTTATTGGGTATTATTATTTAGGGCTTGAATCTAATTAGTCATATGTATTTAACTTTTATGTTGTTGGAAATGAATTAATTTAGTGGAAAATTAGAAGGAGTACGAGATACATATTTGTTGGTTTGTTGTTGCAGTTGGATTATATTGGAAGGATTTGGTTAGATATGGAAGTTGGTTGTTTAATTTTTTTAAAATCCTTAATTTGCTTCACACTAATAAATCCTTAAATAATTATATTGTCTTAATTGGTTGGGTTGGTTAATTTTGGAATTATTGTCCAAATGGGGGGGGGGGAGTTTTCAACTTTTTTCTAAAATTACTTTGTGTCACGACTTGTTCGAGAGTTGCACAATCACGGACTTATGATAATTAAATGAAACATACTTGAAATTACATATAGTGCGCATAGATACTGGCCTTCTAGTTCTTATGCGTACACCTTCAATAGCTCTTAGACCCGTTCGAGAGTCATTACACCTGTAATGAGATCTCTCTAATTGTCCCATTTGGACAGTTTGGGACTGCATAGTTTTGTATAATAATGTTCATAGTGGCTTAAACTTGTTACTTTTGGAGGAAGTTCTGCAGTTGTATCTTAATGTTCTCTGGGTACATACTAGATGATGTGATGTTAAGTGTTATTTCAATTGATAAATTGAAATAACACTCACACTTGCGAATCTACATCATGTACTTGGAGAACTATGGGGATATGCTGCTGAATTTCCCTCAAATTGGAACAATGTGCATGAGTTGTGAAGTATTATAGAAATATGCGGTCTTGAATGGGATAGGACCATTCACCCTTGAGAGGAGATGGAGGGATTAGGAATTAATATTATAAGTTGAATTTTAATTTCAATTTCAAATTAAAATTGAATTTTAATTTGATTTTGAACATAAGAATAAATTTACCCATCGAACCTAGCCTTCTAGTTATTATACGTACGCATTCAATAGGTGTTTATACTAATGGGAACTAAATATTCACACTTTTGTGTATGCTATTTATCCATAATAGGTGATTGTTTGTAGTAGCTATAATGGGATATCCTAAGTACAAAGAGTGGATGAGTGAGACAAATATATTAGGGGATATGTTTCGCAGAGGTGCTAATGAATTTGTCACAGTATTTGACCGTGATAAGTCCGTGACAATAGAATTTTTCACCCCCATACATGTCACGATCATTGACCTTGACAAGTTGGACTTGTGGTCAATGACCGTGACAAGTCGACAGTTTTTGTGTAGTGTTTAATAAAACAGAACTAGAAACATTATTTAGGTTGTTTCATTTCACTTCACACCTAACGCTCGAGTCGGATCGAGACCACAGGTGACCAATAAATTCGGGTTGGGCTGTTACAATTATAAACCTTAAATATGTTGGGCCTATCCTCAAAAAATAAATTCAATACTTTTATTACCTAACTTCTTTATTTTTGGTTTAAGATATCTCACGATATCCTGATAACTCCAAATTTTGAAATAAGGTACTCATTTCATGAATAATTCATAGAGTGCTATTTTAGATTTATTGTTGAGTACTCTGTTACATGCCGTTACAAGTGCAAATCCCCAAATTACCTTACTCTAACCAGAATAAGATAACATACCATTTATCATTTTTGTTAAGGCAATATTTTTCATTTCCACTATGCCAATTTGTTGGGATGTGTAAGGGACTGTTACTTCATGAATCATTCCAACATATTCATAAAATTATGCAAATTGATATCCACTTTGTCGATTATATATAAGACATTTACTCTTTGTCCCACATAAGTTTTCTGCTTCATTTTTGTAAATCATGAATTTTTCTAGCACATCATCAATAGAATTTAAGAGATATACATAATAAAATTTAGAATAATCATCAATAAAAGTTGAAAAATATTTTTTTCCCACCTCTAATAGGTGTGCTATAAAACTATAGACATCACTATGAACACATTCTAATGATGTGGTTGTTTTGTTTACGGTAGGAAAATAATCTATAGTTATTTTAGTTTTCGTGAAAGTTTTACAATTTTTTACCAAGTCATCATTATATCTAGGAATTAAATTAAGTTTAACCATGCCATTTATTTTTCTAGTGTTAACATTACCTAAATAATTATGCCATAAAGGATAACAATACATAAAGTAAGAAGAACTAATAATTTTATAAATATTAAGTTTGAAATTCCCTCATACATAAATTTCTTTCCTAAGAATATTCCACCATTAGACTCTAGAAATTTGTCTGTCTCAAGTACAAGTTTAAAACCATGTTAGTTGAGTAGAAAACTATAAACCAAATTTTTGCATAGTTGAAGAATATGATAAACATTGGTAAGAGTAATAGTCTTACCAAAAGTGAATTAAATTTCCATTTTTCCTTTGACTAATGTAGTTGATGTGTTTCACATTTAGAGAAAAGTATCTTCTTCCACTTGCTTTTACGAAGAATTTTTTATCATTATCATCTTTGAGAGTTTTAATCTCGGATATAGAAACCACAAAGTTTCCTTTTCTTTCATACTTCTTTTAATTAAGTGGCGATCCGTATTTTATTATCAAGGCTTATGATAATGAAACAAGTTACCTTTTTCTTTTTATTGTTGTATTTATTTGTAATAGTCTTCCTCTTATGAGATGAGTACCTACATTGTATGCATTCATTACCTTCCTCCACCACATTGAATTTTTTATCAATATTTTCTTAGTCCTCCATTTTATCTCGAATCTTTTATTCTTCCTCTAAAAGAGGATGATTAGCCAATTTTGTAATAGACGAGTCCTCCTTTTATGTTTAAGACTTTACGTGGACGAAAATTTTAAATTATAGCATAAATAACGACATATTCATCCATATGCATATTTTTCTGATTAAATTGATTGATAATACGCAAGTTGTGGCCATCTTGATCAAGATGTGCACCCTTCCTCTCTTATGCCTCCCGAAGGGGGGTTAGAAAGGAAGGGGGACTGAAAGGGCTCACGCCCTTTCTTAGGAACGCTTCAACCATCATCGGTGTGGGGTAAATGTAAAGAGATGGAGTCGCCAGCCTATTTTGCACAAAATAGGCAAAGGAACATGTTTCCGCCTCGAGAGAGCGGCATCGAAGACAAACTGATGCATACGAAACCAATAGTTCAAAGGGTTAGGGGGCTAAGTTATGGAATACAAAGGTGTTTGGCACCCATCTCTCCTTTTCGGTATCTCATGCCTTTGTGTTATTGTTTTTCTTTATTTCTCCGTGAAGTGTGTGTAAGTGTATATATAATGGAGAACGTAATCATTCAACTCGTACCATAAAAAAGATAGAGTGAGGTTATTCATAGGAATGTTCCCAAAATAATATATAGAAAATATGATTTATGAATTTATCGCGGTATTTATCTTTATGATGAAACGATAATATGTGTTGGATGAAACGCTAACAAACATATTAAGTATACTAATGCAAGAATATGATAAATGCGAAAATGGGGGATTTAGAAAATTGGAAGATTGGAAAATTAAAAAATTGGACTCGAGTCTCGGTTTTACTCCGAGACGCTTACGTAGCCTAGAAAGGTATCAAAGTCCTGTACTTCGCAGGTGTCATGGGGTGGATTTTATCCCATATATTCAAACCATATTTTATTATAAGTGTGTGTGTAGAAAAATGTGTTTTAGTTTTGAAGAAGCGTGATGGATAATGTCGTTCAGAATTTATGGGTGTAACCCGCTTTTTGTTTGTTTTATTTTTTTTTATAAAAATAAAGTATGTGCAATATACTAATAAAAGTGTAAGATGTTAATGTGTATGAACTAAAACAAGAAGAAGATTATGAACCTAATGTATTTAATGCAAAAACAAGAAATTTAAAGAGAGAGAGGGAAGGATTTAGATTTTTTTTTTTTTAAGATTGATATTTGATCTTGGATTAACTCCCTTGAATGTGAGATGAATATTGGATAAGAGAGAATATTATTTTGCCAAATTGGTATGAAAAGGATGGAAATGTAAGCTTGAATGGAAATTCATATGGAGGAACTTTGCTGATTTCGAGAGAATATTGTTAAGATCAGTAATGCTAATAGATCTGAGGTGTGATTTGGGAGTGAGGTCATGAATTTTTTATAGGGTAAGGTTTGGTGTCGATCAGCATGTCCATATCCTTTCCAATCGGTAGGTGACCTTAGATACACTGCCAATAGGCAGGGAAATGGGCCTGCCAATTAGCAGTCTCGTGCAGATTATCCTGGAAAAATAGTCATAGAACGTAATTCGTTAATGCGAATCATGCATGAGGCATACCGTTAGAAAGGTAATTCATATACCTTCAAGATTTCTTTGGACTCCTCTCGAGTATGATAGTTGACTTTAGGTCAAATGTGGCTCAGAAGCGCACATCAGTCCTTTAGATGGGAGATCACCGGCCAGAGACAGATCGTTCATCTGCATGGTAAGTCAAAATCACGCATGGGATGGACCATTGGAAAGGTTATGATATGTACTTAGACATTCCAAATACCTTCACTTAGGCCAAAAGTTTACCTTGTTCAATCGGGGCCCGAAAGCGCCCAGTGACCTTTCGGAGTAAAACGAATCGTTCGTCCATACCTTAAGTCAGAATCGCACACTGGGCGGACCTTTGGAAAGGGTATTCAATGTCCTTGGTAATTTCATTCAGTCTTATTCGAGATAAAGAGTTGACCTTGGTCATACGGAGCCCGGGAGCACTCGGTGGCCTCCGGATCAATTTTTAAGGGATAACGAATTGATTGTCTGAACGGTTATGCCATTTTGTGCACGGGGGTGGAACATTGGAAATGATTTTTAGTGCCCTTATAAGATTCAAAGAGCTTTCGCTCTGACGATGAAGTTGATTGGGGTCAAATTGAGGCCAGGGAGTGCCCGGTGGCCTTTAGATTGATTTTCGGTAGTAAAATGGTATGTCCATCTGAACCGTTAAGTCGATTTGTGAATGGGGAAAACCGTTGAAAAGGGGATTCAGAGCCCTTCGAAGATTCAATGGGATTTTTCTCTAACAATAGAGTTAACAGGAGTCAAATGGGGCCCAGGAGCACCCGATAGCCCCCAAATCGGTACTCGGAGTATGACCTAGGATTTATAGTGAAATGGGGAGGTGCTAGGGATCTAAGGAGACACTTAAGGGATTCTAAAATGTGTAGTCAATAGATACCCTTGACAGGTGATCTTCGGATAAGTGAAATCCGTCGAATAGAATCCACATGGATGTTTTGGAAAGAGGTCGATTCTACAGTGCTACGGGAGAGGATGATCGATTCAGAGGTTCAAGGTTAATTATGAGAACCTAAAGGGAATGATGAGGATGGCCAATTCTATGGGATGAGGTCAATTATAACCTAAAAGAGGTGACGATCGAGGTCTGAGGTCAGTTTTGACCTAAAAAAAGGTTACGAGCGAAGGCAGAGGCTAATTCTAACTTAAAAGAGGTGACGATCGAGGTCTTAGGTTAATTATAACCTGAAAGAGGTGACGATCGAGGGCTGAGATCAATTTTGACCTGAAAGAGGTGACGACTGAAGGCCGAGGTCAATACTAATTTAAAAGAGCTGATAGCCGAGGCTGAAGTCAATTCTAACCTAAAAGAGGTGACGACCGAAGTCCGAGGCCAATTCTGACTTAAAAGAGGTGATGACCGAGGTTTTAGGATAATTTTGACAAAAAAGAGGTGAAGACCGAGGTTCGAGGTCAATTCTGACCTAAAAGAGGTGAAGATCGGGGGGCGAGGTAAATTCTGACCTAAAAGAGGTGACGACTGAGGGCTGAGGTCAATTCTGACCTAAAAGAGGTGATAACTGAAGGTCGAGGTCAAATTTGACCTAAAAGAGGCAACGATAGAGGTTCGAGGTCAATTTTGACCTAAAAGAGGTGATGAATGAGGGCTGAGGTCAATTCTGACCTAAAAGAGGTGATGACCTGCGATCGAGGTCAATTCTGACTTGAAATAGGTGATGACCTGGGATCGAGGTCAATTCTGACCTGAAAGAGGTGATGACCTGGGGCCGAGGTCAATTCTGACCTAAAAAAGGGGACGATCGAGGGACGAGGTTAATTCTGAGGGCTTAGGTAGATACCCTACTCGGGGTATTTTACTAGCGGTTCCATTGGGGATTTATGGGGAGCATTTGATTTTGAGTTTTAGGTCCCGCTGGGTGAGAGGAAATAATCCGAGGATTGGATGCTTCTTAGCTGGGGAATTTTTTATTTTTCAGTGTTGTTTAGAGACGTTGCCCGGGATATGTCCAATTGGTTTTGGAAACTCCACTGGGGAGGCAAGAGTTCCACTAGGGAAAATGAGTGTGGTAAAAATATTTTTTTAATGAAAAAGGTTCTAACATTCATTTGGTAATTTTAGGAAATTTTCAGGGATTTTTCAGTATTTTCTGGCATTTTGGGGGGATTTTTGTTCAAAATTTCTGGAAGGATGCCAATCGGTATGGTTGGAAGGGTGATAAACATTAGTGGCATGGTATTTTTGGGTACCTCGAGCAGGTGGAGGGATAGTGTCGATCAGTGGGTGGCAGGGAGATGCCGATCAACATGCCCCTTAGCCTACTATAAAATAGGGCGGGTTCTCCTCATTTTTCACATCTTTCTGACTTGCCTTCTGCTGCAATTACCTTATGTGAAGCATTTTAGCATTCCAAAATCAAGAGGTGGTTGATTTCTCAAGCATCATGACACATATGGAGTGGATCAATGTTGACGATTGGTCAAACCTGGAATGGAGGGCTAAGGTTCCCCTTGCATTGGGCAGCAAGAATTCCTTCGACTTATTCGAGCTAGTTGCGAATGAGCGGACCCTCTTGCATGATCCATCACATCATCATTCTTCTAGGGTGGTTAACCCTGGCGGCTATGTAAGTGATAACTTTTAGTATTATTTTCTTCTTTTTTGGTGATATTCCTTTTTCCTTGGAGTTTTGACAAGGTTTTTTCTTTTTGTCTTTGACAATTCGATGTTTCCATGTTGAATCTGCGTGCTCGAGGGATGACAGGGCTTAGGGACATTTGGGAGCACCTCCCATTGGGGGTGCACTAGGTGGTGTCATCAGCCGATTTTGGGATATTGGAGTCTGCACTGGACGAGATGCCTCATTCTATAGTTGTTCTTTGTACTCTGGGGGAGAGGTAGTGGGACACCACCCCCACCATCCCTTTTGGCTTTGGGGAGATGATGGTGACTCCAATAGACGTGCAGGATGGACTGCGATGGGGTACAGATAGGGGTGGATAGGACTTTACGGGTGACGCCGTAGGTGGTGACGGTGGCATTAGGTTATGTGGACAGGGTCGTCTCTCGAGATTCTCTTCACTTGTCTCTTTTGAGGGAGTTATTACTGAGTTGGAGGATTGAGGATGAAGACGGGCTGCAAGTATGGTAGATGGACCATTGTTTTTATTCTGCTTGTGTTGGGGGGTTTCTTAGTGGCAACGAGTGACAACGTGGTCCACTTGTGGTTTTTTCCATTTACGTGGGTGTTTTCGAACATCCCTCTTTATGACCGAGGGAGCCTGACCTTGGAGACTCTTTATTCTTTTCTTGATGCATTCAGTCGGTGCTGATGGCAAATTTTTACTGGACCCACGTATCTTCCTGAGGTATTCTTTATTTTGCGCATTTTTCCATTATGCATTTTATTCTCGATTTCTTGATTGCTGGCCTTTTGTCCTTTGCATGCGTGGTTCTATGAGGTGATTAGGTTTAAAACCTAATTGATAGCTTTAAAATATTAGTCTGTTGGGGACTTCTATCAGATGTATCGATGACGGAGGTCCAATGGGCAGTCGAAGAAGTCTCTCTCTCTAGAGACGGTGAGCCAGGTCTTCAATGGCCTGATGAAGGAGCAGGCAAATCCTTCTTTCTCTTTTGAGACCATTTTTCCTTTATGATTTTTTCTTGATATTGATCTTTATCTATTAGGTAATTTATAGGTGACCTTCGATTTTTGGGGGACGTCCATCCAACACACAGGGCTGACTGGGGGGGAACGCTCAGATGCATTATTTGCTGGCGCATGAGTTCGGCTACTCCGGGTACTTTGGAGAGAGAGTAGTCCGAAAGGTTGTGTAGGATGAGGTTGTGGTGCCACCAGCGAGGCCCTCGGTGCACTTGAGGCGAGTGCGGGAGATTTGAGATGATGCGCGAGTAGCGGCAATAATGGGTGAGCCTTACTCGTCATATACTGACACGGTGGAGGCATATGATTATTTGGACTTCGTATCAATTTGGTTTATGCCGCCAAGCATATCTGACTTTATGCCTCTATCCAATGCGGGTTCGAGTAGGCCAGTGGGGTCTTCCCACAGTGCAGGTGGTGCGTCGACATCGGTGGTGGCGACGACCTCAGAGGTTCCCTTTGTGAGGATGGCTCCCCCTTATAACATCCAACGGGCTGATGGAGGGTCGGTGCGTATGCTGCACCGTCCTAATGCAATGGATCCGGAGGATCTAGGGCTAACAGAGGAGGTTCTCCATCCACCAGTATATTTCTCATCTCTTTGTCCTTTTGATTTCCAAATCTCTTTCTTTTGCCTCAGACTGACTAATTTGTTCTTTTTTATTTTTCTTCCAGCATATCTGAGTGTCAACCACCTGGCTGAAGCATGTTTGGGATTGGATAGCTCCAGCGGCTGGCCACATTCAGTATGTGATTTCGATTCCTTCTTTTCTGGTGTCGTCTACCTTGTCTAAGAAAGGATCTGACTCAGGGAGTGTAGGTACGTAGTCTCATCGTCAGGGAAAGAGAACGCGCCATAGGGAAGGAGGCTCCTATGGGGAGAGAGGGAGAGATAAGGAGAAGAGAAAGAGAAAGTGAGAGAAAGAGAGAGATTGTAGTTGAAGGTGGACGAAGAAAGAGAAAATTGGGTTCGGGTTGAGTCCCATTATGTTTTTCTTATTTTCCTGCAAAAATTATGTAACACAGCAACATCTATGAAAATCAAATGAAGTTTTTGTTAATTTTTGCTTCTAGTGACTTAATGCACATGCTGTTTTTTCTTTGCTACTAAGACCGTAAAAAGAATTAAAAATGATTTATTATAAAAGAAGATAATTAAAAACATAGGGAGAAGGAAATTCAGAATTCTTTAAGAATAAAAAATTATTTGTATTGAGTTTTTTTATTTTGACAAAAAAGAAAAAGGTAATTTTCCAAAAATAGGGGGTTGCCGATCGGCATGCCCCTTGTTTTGCCTATCGGCATGTCAGTCCAATCCAATCAACCCAAGGCTTTGATTGCACTTTCTTCAATTACTTGGTACTTGGTGGGGTAAGTTTTTCTCTGATTTCTGTAGGATGTTTGTTTTTGGTTCTAGTTTTTCAAGTATAAATAGGTGGTGTGGGTGGAGCATTTTCTTCACATCTCCACATTCCTTTTATTTTGCATTCTTCTTTCTTACTTTTCGAAATGGCTCTCCCTGGAAGTGTTGAATTTTCTAACTACCTCAAAACCTTGGAAGAGATTCTCTCTTACAACGTCGACTATGACACTTTCAACATATGTCGAGTCTCTTTATGATGTAATCGGCCCATAGAGTGGAACATGCTGATGGAAGTGGTGGAGTTCTGGTACCCTAAAAACCATGTCTTTTGATTCGGTTTGGACGAGTCCTGTCTAACCTATGAAGAGTTATCTGCCATGTTGGGGATAAATCCCAAAGTTCCAGCGGTTATGCCTGAGTTTACTCGGTCCCCTAGGGAGCTGTTAGTTGGACTCCTCCATATCTCGTCTTCGACGAATAGGTCACTGGTCACAGGAGGAATGATTTCTCTCCCAGTTGTACTGCATTTTGTGCATTTTCATGATGTTGGCTATGCTGGAGCCACTGGGCTTGGTTTCAAAACCGGTGTTGGTGACTGGGGAACTGCTGTTGGACCCACAACTCGCAGCCATTACTTCTTAGATATCGTACCATCACAATCTTGTGTCAGTGATACTGGTGGAGACTTTGAATGGTCCGGATGCCTTACGGGAAGGCCGTTATAACTTTCTGAGGGGTACCCCCATACTGCTGTTCATGTGGCTGTCAGAGAGGTTCCGTATTGCGATTCCACCTGAATATCCTTTTCTGATTGTGCCAAAATTCTTTTATCACTACTTTATCAGTGTAAGTCTGGATATTGAGAGATGGGAAAATTAGTTCATGGAGAAAGAGGCTCGAGGCTTGCATTGGAGAGTGCCTTAGTGGGGGGGAGCTACTGCCCATTCTAGAAATGGGAGAATACCAGTATGTTAGGTTGGGTGGCCTCAGGTAGACCTCTTTTTACTTTCCCTGGTGGCTTCTGCACCAATTTAACTGGGAATAGATTGTGCCACCTTGGACACTAGACTTCTATTCGGTGGAAGACTTGACAGATTGTATGAGCATGTATCTTGTCTCTTCATGGGAGAATATTCGACCATCGACCCGTCCATTCTAGTCAGTTGGAAGAGTTTGGCATATTTTAAAGACTACATGAATGGTTATGGAGAAAAGTAATTGCCAAGATGCTGGCTGTGGAGACTGGGCAAAGGTGCTTCACTATATTTGACACCATGGAGGGAGGTGGTTTTCCCAGGCTATTTCGGGCTTATCATTCCACGAAGCATCTGTGGCACTCTATTCAGGCAGGGGTAGTTTGAGGACCCCAGGATGTGGGTGATGATGGGGCTAGTTCCTCTAGAAGCTGCGGGTAGGACCCCTTTTGTATGTGAAACTTTTATAATGGGTGTTTGGCTGTGTGTTTGGGAATAGTTTGAGGGTTATTTTAGGTGTAGTGGGGTTTGTTTTTATTTGATTTTTTAGGAAATTCGGGATAGGTTGGCAAGGGAAGTTGTTTGACTCCATATGTAATTTGTACTGAATTTTCCCAGAAATGAAATAAAAAAGGTTTTAATCATCCAGTTGTGCCTCTTGTTGAGTTTTGCATTTGAATTATCTATACCAATATCTAAGGCATACATAATCCTTTTGCTCATGTATATGTTAAAATGAACTATCATTATTGGGGACAAGAAAAGAATAGTATTTTGTGAAAGATAAGGGGGTTATGCTCATGTAAAGCGTAAGAGATGAGTACGTACCTCTGGGGGTTTATAAATATTATGAGTTTCATTTTTAAAAGAAAAAATGTATTTAGAGGATCAGGCCCCACATAGTTCTGAGTAGAGGGAATGGAGAATTTTTTTTTAAGAACAAAGGGGAGATGATCAGAGTCGTAGCATGCCGAGATTTTGGACCAGGGGTAAAATTTCTTGAGATGGTCCAGATTGACTATATATGCCATCTCTTCTCCATTAAGCTCAGTGAGCATAGCGGCGCCGCCTGACATGATCTTCTTTATGATGTAAGGGTCGCTCCAATTGGGTTTGAATTTCCCTCTGGGGTCCCAAATGGGCTCTACAATTTCTTTAAGGTCTAAGTCCCCTTCTTAGAAACCACGGTCCTTAACTCTCTTGTTGAATGATAGAGCTATCCGGCGATGGTACCCTTGTATGTGATATATGGATTTTAGCCTCCTTTCGTCTAAGACTGATAGCTCGTCAAGATGACTCTGATGTCAGTCATCCTCGCTAATGTTTCTTTCAATCATGACGCACAACGAAGGGATTTCTAGCTCCACGGGTAGGACTACTTCCATGTCGTATACTATAGAGTAAGAGGTAGCCCCAGTAGAGGTTCAAGTGTGATATCCCCAGAGGGCATAAGGGATTCGATCGGCCCAATCTCGAAAACTCTCGGTCATCTTGCTAATAATGTCTTTGAGGTTCTTATTAGCAGTTTTAATAGCACCATTAGTTTGAGGTTGGTAGGCAGAAGATTTGTATCTCTTAATCCTATACTCATTCACCACCTCTGTGACTTTTGCCTCAAACTTTAACCCATTATCTGATACCATCTCATAGGGGACCCCATATAGGCAGATGATATCTTTCGGATGAACTTGGCTACCTTCTTGGCATTCAGAACTGCGCATGTCTCGGCTTCGACCCATTTAGTGAAGTAGTTAATGGAAATTAGGATGAACTCATTCTCGTTGGAATCTTTGGGTGTAACATTCCTTATGATGTCGATACCCCATATGGATAATGGCGAGGGATAATTCATGTTGTAAAATTTTTGGGGAGGCAAGAGCTGGAGGTTAGAAAATCATTGGCATCTGAGACATCTCTAAATATAGGCAGTGCAATCTTGCACCATGATAGTCCAATAGTAACCCTATGATATGATTTTCTTGGCAAACATATGGCCATTCATGTGCGATCCACACTCCCTGTTGTGGACTTTCGGCATCATCTCTTCAATATCGGCCCATGCGATGCAGTGTAAATGGGTTCCACCGAAGTTTTGTCTAAATAATTATTTATGACAAACAATGTATTGGGTAGACAGTTTGCCAAGGGTTGCTTGATCTTTTTTATCAGAACCTTAGGGATACCTACCATGCTTGAGAAGGCGCTAAATATCATAATACCAGCAGTCGGCTATATCAAGATCTTCTTCTGTGATGAGATCAATGTGGTAGTAGTGGGTTAGTTTATCTTGCTTTTGGACTAGGAAAGGGGCCATTGTTATTCCTTCGGGCATGTCAACCATGGAGGCTAAGGTAAAAAGGGCATCTTTTAGGTTGTTCTTTGCTCGGGGTAGGTAGTGGAAGGTGATATCTTAGAATTGGGAGGCTAGCTCTTCAAGGTGGGCATAAAAAGGTAAAAGTTTATCGTCCTTGACTTTCCATCTCCAGAGTACATGACCGTTGATGAGGGTTAAATCCCTATAGACATTTATGTATCGAATTCCCTTTTAGGGCAACTTTGAGGCCTACCGTGCACACCTCGTATTTAGTCATGTTGTTGGTGCGAGGAAAATTCATCTTGATGGCAATGGGAATATAAGAGTCATCAGGGGTGTTTAGGACGATCCAAATGCTATACCCTTTCTTGTTGGCAATACCATAGAGAAAATTTTCCATCAAAGATCTTCTTGAGAGGTACAGAGGATATTCTCATCCGGGAACTCATAAATCCAAAGATCGGCTTCTTCCACAGGGTAGTCAGTAAGGTAGTTAGAGATGGCTCTTCTTTTCTTATCTTTCAACGTGACATACATGATATCAAACTCGGTTAACTGTCGGCCCATTCGGATGGATAGGGTAAGTTTTTTGAGTAGGTACTTGATAGGATCCATTCGGGATATAAGTTTGATGCGAAAGGCGAGCATATAATGCCAAAATTTTTGGGTTACCCAGATAAGGGCGACATGTGCTTTTTCTAAGGCTGTGTAGTTAACTTCGTATCTGACCAACTTGTGACTGGCATAATAGATGGATCCTTCTTTGAGGGATTATTTAAGGTATTGGGCTAACAAAGCCCCAACTATGGTATCTGTTACGATTAGGTATAGGATTAGGGGAAGACCAGGCTACGGTGGTATGAGTACCGGAAGTCAGGTTAGGTATTGCTTGATTCGGTCAAAGGCTTCTTGGAAAGCTTCGTTTCAAAATTAGGTGGAATCCTTTCGGAGGATTTTAAATATGGGTGCATAGATGGAAGTCAGTTGGCAGATGAGCCGGATGATATACTGTAATTTTCCAAGGGATCCCCAGACTAACTTCTCTGTTAGAGGTGGTGGCATCTCGAGTGTGTATTTTAGCTTCGCATGATCTGCTTCTATCCCTTTCTCACTAACCATGAATCCCAATAGCTTTCCTTTGGTGACATCGAAGACACATTTATGTGGGTTAGGTTGCATCTGATATTCTCGTAGTTGCTTGAAGAATTTACGGAGAGTGGGAACATAACCTTCCCTAGTCTTAGACTTAATAATCATATCATCCACATAAACCTCAACTTCTTTGTGTATCAGATCATGCAAGATGGTTGTCCAGCCCTATGGTAGGTATCCCCAACATTTTTTAGACCAAATGGCATAACGGTGTAGCAAAAGGATCCCCAAGGGGTGATAAATACGATTTTCTCTTGAAGATCTAGGTTCATCTTGATCTGGTTATATCTGAAAATCCATCAACGAATGACTGAAGAGCGTGATTGGCTGTGTTGTCTATAATCATGTCGATATTGGGTAGCGGGTAATCATCCTTCGGAGAGGCCTTATTCAAGTCTCAGTAGTCAATGCACATGCGAACCTTCCCTCCTAATTTTAGCACGGGTACGATATTGGATAGCTATGTGGGATATTTGATCACACGAATGAAACCCACATTCAACTATTTTACCAATTCTTCCTTAACTTTGAGTGACTATTTGATTTGGATCTTTTGTGATTTTTATTTGACCGATTTGTAGTCTGGGAGAGTTGGAATCTCGTGTTGAGCTATATTTGGATCAATGTCGGGTATTTCATCGTTAGAACATGTGAAGACATCCATAAATTCCTTCAGTGATTTTTCGAGTTACGTGTCCTCATGCTCATCAAGGATGGCCCCTATCTTAATCTCACACAGTTGGCAACTAGAACCGAGATTAATAACAATAGTTTCATCTTCATTAACTTGAACACTATTATATTGTTTGTTATTAACCTTATTAATATCAGTTAAGAATTGTTCATTTGCAAAATCATCATAGAATCAAGACAATTAATATAAGGTTCAGTAAGATACTCAAAATCTGTGTTTATTTCATTGATAGGATAAATAGCATTAAGAACCTCATCAAAGGAGGTCTCAATTATATCAGAGTAATGAGGAATAATAAGAGAAGAGGAAATGGGATAAACATCTAGGTTGGGTTGAATTTAACCAAGTGACACAGGTATGCATGCCAGTTGAGGAGAGGAGCATCAGTGGATTTTCTCAGATGAAACGGATCTAACGATGTTGCACTTGAGTGGATCATGCAGAGTGCTAGCCTCAGTGTCTGAAAGTTGAAGGAACCCTCGGATTCACTTTCCTCAAAATCTTTGGTACCGGCTATGGTCTCTTCATGGACTGGATGCACATGACGTTGGGAACTTTTAGCCCATAATTAGTTGTCTTGGAAAAAGATCTCCATTCTTAGTTTCATATTCTTATCCATATGATTATACTATGGTTCTGGAAAGTCGCAGAAGGGGAAATATTCACCCTTTCTGATGAGTCTTCAATTTAGGGAATCTCCTGAGACAGTCTTGGCACTTTTTAGCCTTATCTTCAGCCGAGGTTGGTGGATCATTCAGAGTTCTTCTGATGATGGTTGGTAGCCCAGGCCACAAGGAGGAAAATCTTTCTTTAACACAATGGGTTTAAGTATCCCCTGCTATCTTCGTCCCAGCCCCAGTCCGAGCATGAATTGCAAGAAATGTGAAAAAATGAAGAAAAAGAGAAACCAAAAAGCAAAGAAAATAAAAGAAAACATGAGAACAAGAAGAAAAGAAAATATAAACCAGTCATTGTAGTATAGTGGTAAGTATTCTTGCCTGTCACGCGGGTGACTCGGGTTCGATCCCCGACAATGGCACCATTTTGATCGAGTATGAAAGGCATGCACGTGTAAGGGCACGGTCATTGTTTTCATTTCGCTTACTGAATATAAACAAACCTAAATTACTACTACACTTGCGAGGAAAGCACAGCGGTAAGTCGGGTATCGAAAATCCACAGGGACGAGATGCTAGAATTTAAATGATTTAGGGCTCCGAAATAAAAGTGTAAAAGGGGATTACGAACTAAAAAGGAAAAGTTGCATAAAAGGGAAATGAGTATTCTAGGCAAGGGTATTGAAACTAGATTAACAAAGCGAGTAAAACTATAGGTTGCTTCGAATATCCCTCACCCGGGTTAATTTGTATAAAATGGATACATGGGTCGACAAGTTATTTAGAATGCGTCTCATTTCGACAATTAATTAAACCAAGGGTTGTCATGCCCCTAAATTCGTATAAAAGCCTAATATGATTTTGGCGTCAACAAATATCCCGAAAATTGCCCATAAAAGGTCGTAAGCAAGGGACATACATGATATGCCCCGTCAAATCTCCTAGGCATAAAAACTAGGACAACACACCCGAAATAGACCCGTAAACGCCATCACCAAAGCAAAGCAACACGTCAACTCGAGTGAGCTCCATTCAAACACAACCTAATTTAAATTAGCTAGAAAGCATATTAAAAACGTGGTAAATAAACGCGGTAAATAAACGCAATAAATCTACCTAGAAATAAATTAAATCAAAGCATGTAAACCTAATTAAAAAAATCACGAAATAAAGGAATACAACTATATTAATGGAGATGGAAGTTGGTAGAACAAATTACAAGCCCAATTGGGTGTCAATCTAAGAAGAAATGAAGAAATGAAGAAATGAGCTCTCAAACATCCAAAACCCCAACCTACCGTACCTAAAATGAATTATATCTCTTCTTACATCAAAAATCCTTTATATAGTAAAAGGAATAAAATTAGAAAAGAAAAGGGAAAAGAAAAGAAAAGCCAAAATATCTCAAAAAACAGGGGATCGATCGATCGATGCTCAAAATTGAAGTCCACTATCTCCCCACAATTTGACAAAACTGAAGGATCGATCGATCGACCCCTTTGGTCGATCGATCGATCAAGCAGGTATCAGCCAAGTTGCATGCTGTTTTGGTTGTTTGCAATTCTCGTCCGCTGAAATTGCCGTAACTTCTTCGTTTTGAATCAGAATCGCACACCGTTCATGGCCACATGAAGCTTGCGAGGAGGGATACAACTTCCATGAAGATAATGGGCTAGGTTCCTAAAATGTGAATTGACTAAAATTCCCTTGAACATGCAATCGTGTACGAAAATCGAGAAGAATGCGTTCGAACTTCACACTTCGCATCCAAATACCTATAAAAGATCAATTAACCCCTACAAAACATGTTAACGTAGAAATTCGAGGTTGTCTGGTTAACGAGCATAAATATAGGGAATAAGATACCCGAGGGGGCTAAATTGCGTAGGTTCGATGGATGAAATACGCAATATTTGCATTATATCACATGTTTTTGAACATCTAGATCACATTGACATTGCTATGAGGGTTATACTCTGAACAAAACTTATCTTTGAAATCATCCCCTGTTGAGAGCAAAAGTGGTTCAACTTAAAAACCTGACTTAAGCATATCATTTGCCCCGTGTTGTATCTCAAGTACTGGATTACTGGTGCTTGCATTCTCGACATTATCGTCATTACCCAAGATGGTGATGACTTTCCCATTGGCGAAGAACTTTAGTTTCTGATGAAGGGAAAAAGATATAACCTTGATACTATAGAGCCACGACCGTCCGAGCAACAGATTGAAATAAGTTGGGATGTCGATGACTTAGAATTCAACAATCGAATTTATAGGGCCAGCCCCTATTACAAGCTTTATGGATACCATAAGTTCTCGATGAGTATTATCATAGGCACGTACAACAACAGAGGTTGGATCAAGGTCGATCACTTTTAGTCCTAAATAATTAAGGATCCACAACGGGCAGATATTAAGAGTTGATCTATTATTGATAAGAGAGAACGGGGCAGTCTTCCCCATGACTACGACAGAGATATTGAGAGCATAATTATGATTTGGCCCAATCTTAGGTATTTCTTCTTTGAAGAAAGAGAGAATTCTAGTAGAGGTCAGGGATCCGACCAGATTCACTATTTCTTCTGGTATGGTGGTAGGAGGAACTGTGGGTCCTATGAGTAGCTTTATCAAGGCATTCTTGTGCATCTGGGAAGACATAAATATTCCCCAAGGAGTGATGTTGCCTTGGTTCTTCTTCAACTGATCGAGGATCTTGCTCTCCATAAGGGTCATTTCGGGCAAAAGAAGATTCTCAACACCTTTTCCTTTGTCGCTCGTTGATGGTAGCAGGTTTGGGACTTGGTAAAGCCTCCCTGACCTGGTCATCTGGTTCACGAAAGAGGGGAAAATAAAAACCCCGTCTCCACATTGATTTTGGGATGTCCATCTACCATATCAATTTCTCCTAATAGCTCCTCAAATGATATTGTAACAACCCAGGTTTTTGAGCGACTATTTTATATTATTCTGCCTGATGGGATAATTTGATAAAATAGGGGATGTTGGAGTAAATATTATTTCCTGTGATATTAAGGGATAATATTTACTATCTTTTGTCTATTTACCGTATGAGAAGGTAAATCGCATTATATTGTGTTTTATCGCGTCGTTATATGTAAAGCAATGGTTATGACTCATATTTATATTGGAGTATAATTAATGAAATAAAATAAATTTGGAACACAAAAATAGTTCATGTTACTCTGAATGCCAAAATAGGGGTGCGGTTATTTTTAGAATAGTCGAGATAGTCGAAATAAGTGCCAAGTTGTATTTTGGAGTTTCGGGCACTTTTGACGTGTTATGACTCAATTAAGTGGATACGAGTCATTTTAATGGTGTATTAGCAATTAAAAGAGGGTATTTATGTTTTAAGACCCGTTTAAGTTCCCCCACCCCTTTTCTTTCTTCATTTGTGTTAGATGCCAAAGGAGAGAGAGAGAGAGAGAGAGAGAGAGAGAGAGAGAGAGAGAGAGAGAGAGAGAGAAAGAGAGAGAAGAGAGAGTTGGGAGAAATGGAGAAAAAGAGAGGAAATGGAGATTTGAGGCCAAAAATCGTTGCCACCGGAGGAGGATCCGAGACTAAAACTGCGAGGCAAGTTTCTTACTTGATAGATGTCGATTTAATGTGATAAATTGCATGTATAGTTAGGTTTTTGGATATTTAAACCATAAATGGGTTTTTGTTGATTTTAGTGATTAAACCCTTAAATTTTGTATTTTAATTTGATTTGAGGAGAAAATATTAGTTAGTAATTGTGTGGAAATGATTTGGGAACAATTATTGTTGTTGATGTTGGGAGAAATCAAAGATTTGGGGTATTTGGGATTTTAGTGTTTATACAACCCGTAGCCCAAATTGGGCCATTCTGCAGGGCCGAATCGATTCGGCCCTAGGGGCGAATCGATTCGGATAAGGGGAAGGTTACAGGTCTGGGCAAACCGAATCGATTCGGTTTGGGGCCGAATCGATTCGGCTATTGCATAAAGTCAAGTTTTACTCATCGAATCGCTTCGAATTTTTGGCGAATCGATTCGCAAGGGTGAATCGATTCGGCCCAAGGGGCAAATCGATTCGGTTG
Organism: Sambucus nigra; assembly: GCA_949130495.1. Lineage (NCBI taxonomy): Eukaryota > Viridiplantae > Streptophyta > Magnoliopsida > Dipsacales > Adoxaceae > Sambucus > Sambucus nigra. The sequence goes on along the minus strand of OX422215.1, from coordinate 86,458,937 downwards.
CCCTGTTTTTTGTGGGATTTTTCCTAGTTTGATTTCTACATTTTTTTCTTTTAGGTCCAAGGTTTAGGGACCTTCCTTTGGGAAGTAATGGGGAGTCCTAGAGGGTGGTTTTGGGTATACTAATGTCCTAGGATTATATGGGATAATTGGGCTTACCCCGAGGGCTAGTTGTGTAGGTTAATGTCAGAATGGTATAGGAAATTAACCGAAAGATAAATTGGAGATAAAATGTTAATGTTGAGACATTTTGGAGACACTCCTTGAAGGAGGCTCACTTTGATGGTTCATGAAATTGTATGAACGTTTGGAGACTAGTTTGAGGTTTATGGCACTTCGGATCTTAGGTCATTAATAAAATATGACACTAAGAATAAGAAATGTATATTATGAAATGTGGTACTAAATGAATAACTATAAATGATTTCCAAAATGTAAAATTGGATGTTTTCAAAAGGAAAAAGTAATGATTTTCAAAAATGTTAATTTATGATTACACACCTCTCTAAATCGCTATCACAAGGGAAGTTGCACGCGTGTGGTGAAGCCCCCTGACTAATGAATGTAGGGTGGATATATCCCTAGTCCATATGACCGGTTATTGTATATTTTCTGCGCTGGATAGGTGATTCTGGGTGTGGTCATGACTATCCCGCAGGGATATGGCCGCTTCCCGACGTTTCGGTATGATCCCAGGTTGTCTCTTATGATAGGCCCTGGAAGATGATAGTCATTTAGAGGTGCGCCCAGTGGGGAAACTCGGAGGGGCGGTCTTAGAATCGTTATATGTATATGAATATAACTATTCTTAATAATGTGGGACATTATTGATGTTAAAGCATTTTATGATAATAAAATGGCTTTACTTACATTTCCCGGATGGAAGAAGGGAAATGGGTTGTTAAATACATTTTCCGGATGGAAGAAGGAAAATGGGATGATATGAAACGAAAGAAAAGCATTTTTTTATTTTAATAAATTTGCTTTTAAAATGTGTATTTTTCCTAGATGGAAGAGAGGAAATAAAAGTTTGGTAAAGAAAGTTTTGAAATGAGATTGACTTGGTAAACATTTGATAAAATGTTGTACCATTTATATATATTCCTAAAGAAGAAATAGTAATTATGCCTTTAGATGGTGAATGGGTTTATTTAAGTTTCCTTGAGTAGATGTAGATGTGATTTCCCATACCTATGTATATATTATTTGAGTGCTGAAGGTCTAATTGGATCTCGACGATCGCCCTTGCCTAGTAGTAGTGTATCGGAGGGTTACTTATTTGGATTTCGCTTCGCGAGACACCCCACGCACGAACTTGTCATAGTGTTGAGACTGGGGAGAAATTTAGCCCTTAGCACTATGTTAAGGGGAAATTAAATTAGATGACTATATACATCAATATTCTACTTAGGGTCTAATGGATCTCGACGATCAACCTTGCCTAGTAGTAGTGTATCGGGGGGTTCCTCGTTTGGATTTCGCTTTGCGAGACATCCCACGCACGAACTTGGAATAGTGTTGAGACTGGGGAGAATTTTAGCCCTTAGTAATTGGGTTAACTAGATCATTCATTGATATTGCGCTAGGTTGTGCTTCTAGACTGAGAGGTGATAAATATTATTGTTAACTGCGAGAGAATTACGCACTTAACTGTCATGCATTTTATTCACATGGGAATCATATCAAATCGGGCCCTGACCCGTCTATATTTCTTTGTTTTAGCATATATTCCTTGCCGTACAGGTGCTCTACGCATGGACACCCGTATTTACATTTCCATTTCGGTTGTCATGGAGCTACGGCATATTGCGGATGTTGTAGGTTATTTGTATTAGACGCTTCTTTCCATTGCACTCTAGTTATGTCCAGTTTATTTATTCGGGCGTGTTGCCCAAATGTTGCACTCATTTATTATAATGTAATGTTTAATGTGTAATACTCGGTGTAACTATTTGTATTGGTTTGTTCACCGTAAACTTATTCGGGTCTAATTTATTATATTGTCTTTCCATTTTCAGTTGATTTTTTATATCCACCGTTTTTGCTAATGGGATTGTCCAAATGTTTTCTTTTACTTACAAAATTTTAAATTTGACAGTCCGTTTTCTAAAATGATTGGGGGTTATCTCGTACTATTATTTTACTCGACAGTGATGCTAAGCATGGACCATCTATGATTCCTGTGATTATTAGAGTATTGGGCTGGCCACCCATTATTTTTGCAGGCGGGTTATCACAGATGGTATCAGAGCATCAGGTTCTAGCGTCCTTAGGAATCTGTGAGAATGTATTCCGTTTTCAGCGTTACTTCTGATTTGATATAGAGCCTTAGGATTAGGATCGTTGATATCTCTTGTGAAATTTCGTTCTCCTGCTATGATAATAGAACCCCGAAAATCTTTTGCGCGTTCGTGTGAGATTCGCAAGTAGTAAGATGAAGGGCATCAAGGAAAACCGTTGTGAAGGCATGATGAGACGGGATTACTAAGAGCAGTGAGTTATAGTCGGGGATGAGCCACTTTTGAGGTCGCTCCCTTTGTTGCATTATCTTATATTGCTACCATGACTAATAAATACAGTAGGAATAGTTTTCCAAGTGCCGCTGCCAGTAGAGGGTGGTACTAAGCTTAGGATTCCAAGCGATGTCAGTTTGAAGATTGAGAGGTCCTTGACGAGGACCACATGTTGAAGCTCGGTCGGATGGAGGAAGTGTAACCTCATCCGGTGAGAGTATAAGGCCCGAGAGTTTTGGCTTAGAGAGGGGTATAGAAGTGCCCAGGTGCGAAGATTGGAGAAAAATCTTTCACCCAATAGGAGTAAGGTTGAAGTGGCGAAAATTATAGTCGCCATAGCTTGGTGGAGCAAAGGTTTACCCATAGAGAAACCCGTTGGATATTTTTAACAGCGAGTTTCTCTGGGATGCCAAGAGTGATGAGAATGCAGATTTTTAAATATTCACTTGAGGTTCGGTCGGAGGCCGACAGTGAATAAAGGGTGTTATGGTTAAGGAAACTGTGCACCGAAATAAGGATGTTATAATGAAGAAAGAGATCCCTTCAGTGAAACTATAGGTTCATAAGTAAGTGTTTCTAACACTTCTAGGGAAGTAGTGTTCATGAGACCCCATCGGTGGACATCCACCCAGGGAAGACTCATTGAACCAAGGCCGGGGGAGGCCAGTAGAATGTTGTTTTTGCTAAAGAAGTTAAGGGAACTACGCGAGTAATCACCAGGGTAGCTAGAGATGGAAGTCGTTTGGTTCGGTTAGGACTCTAATGTGTATAGGAACCATTAGAGGTGGCCGGAGATTGGCAAGTGTGTTGGCGGGAATTTCCACCGTAGTTGAGGGTGGAGCATTCCTTATGATGAGATAGAGTAGTATTGTATTAACCCTAGATTCGGGTGTGTTTATCGAGTTTGTGGTAGTATCGATATTATTATAGTGAGTATACCTATATGACTTCCTTGGAAGGGAGGTTCTATAATTTTATTTCGCTCGTTATAAGGCGAGTGATGATATGTGTGGTATGTGCTACTTGTATTATATGTATTATACGAGTAGAGATATTCTTAGTTTGGTTGGTGCGATAGCAAGCGAATAAATCGTGAGCCTATCCTATTTCTAGTTCTAGAGAAGAGATAGTTGTTCTATAATATCTCTCCTGGATACAGGTTGAGACTTTATAGAGATGGTTTACAGTATGTAGGTAGTTTTCATTTTTATTTGTTTTGCTTTGTTTGATTGTTTGCTTTCTTTGCCCGTGCATGATGTTGCCTTGTCTCCACGACCAACTAAGTTAAGTAGTAATGCACTGGAGGGGTTCCTTGTCTGGATTTCACTTTTGCGAGATGCTCCATGATGCGAGGGAAACCGAGTGCTCGTGTAGGGACACTATCGTTGATTTCGGCTCCCGCTCGACATGCAAAAGAACCTAAACTACAGCTACACTTGACAAGCAAGTAAAGCGGTAAGTCGGGTGTCGAGAATCCACAGGGAGTGATTGAATTTTAGACTTTAATTGTTTTATAACTTCAGGAATAAAAATGGTGTAAAAGAAATAAGAAAATGTGATAGGGTGGTTGTCGTGACAAAAGAAAAGAGAAGTTAATGCTTAAATAAAGGAAAGCAAGGATCGGGATCGCATTCTACCAAACGGATCGAAACAACTACTAACTAGAGTTAAGGCTCGAAAGCAATCTAATCGAGCATTTACAATTAAGCATAAACATCACGCAAGAAGGAATTTAACCCAAAGTTGCGAGATAAAACATTTAACTGAAAAATGATCGCGCGCGGATTAAATTCGGATTGTCGCTATAAACTCTAACGTTGCATGACAAAGAAAGATAAACGCTTAGCAATCCAACTTTGATACGCGCGGTTTCAATTAAACGCGATTTTGCACTAAACCTAGTTTTCGGAGCTCGGGGCCCGAAAATGGCGGAAATGAAATCCCGACCCTATTTATCTAAGGGTGCATGGTGAGTTAAACTAAATTATACTAATTAGACTAAGAAAGCAAGAATTAAAGCAATAAAACTATCTAGGAAAGCATGGAAACTATCTAGAAAGCAAGGAAAGAATGGATACAAACTATATTAATGGTGAGGGTAATGAATAATACAACTTACAATCCAAATGGGGTGTCAAACCTAAGAGAATTGAAGCCAACCCAAGCAAAAACCCCAAACCCTAGCTAAGAACTAACCTAAAAACGTATGAAACTAATTATATTTGAATATTACAACAAAATTAGCTTATATAGTAAGTTAGAATAAAAGAAAAGAAGAAAGAAAAGAAAAGAAAATATCTGCAGAAAAACAGGGGATCGATCGATCGACCCCTTTGGTCGATCGATCGACAGTGTAATTCGTGGCAAAAATCAGAAGAGTCGATCGATCGACCCTTATGGTCGATAGATCGACCAAGCAGGGGCAGCCTGCAATCTTCCCTGTTTTGGCATACAATCCAACGTCGCTCCAATCGCCGTAACTTTGTCGTTATGCATCGGAATCGCGCACCGTTCGTGGCCACGCGAAGCTAGCGAAGAGAGCTACAACTTCCGTGTAGATGTCGGGCCAGGTGCCCAAGCTGTCAAAAGACTAAAATGCCCTTGCGCATGCGGTTGTGTACGAAAATTGAGCGAAACGCATCCGGACTTCACACTTAGCGTCCAAATACCTACAAAAGCTCAATTAACCCCTGCAAAACATGTTATCATAGAAATCTGAGGGTTGTCCGGTTAACGAGCATAAATATAGGGAATAAGATACCCGAGGGGGCTAATAACGCGTAGGTTAACGGGTGAAATACGCAATATTTCCGCCGTATCACACCCCCTAACTTACACATTGCTAGTCCCTAGCAATGAAATAAGATGCAACAAGAAGAAAAAGTAAACCAACACAGGAGAGAGTACAAAAGTATGGTATAAAAGCAATAAAAAAAAGGCCACTTTCGCGGGCGATTCGATTGCATTTAGCGTATGCAATAAGCCGTTAAACCCCTAGGTTACCCTAGTGGACGAGTGTCGTCTCGTGAGGGTTTTCAGGGATGAAACCCACAAACATCATAAAGTTTCCTCAAAATATGCCCAACCCAACATGCGACAAACTCAACAACAACGAAAAAGATTTCAAACATGTTATTAGCATATTGAACGAATTCAAGCTAAAGTCCGTTGTTATTAACAAGTTGAATGCACCTCATAGAATTGAAACTTTAAAAGTGGGAGGGGGAAGAGCAAATGCAAAATATGATTTGGTAAAAACTTAAATAAACCGGATAAACATAAAGGCAAGCATATATTCAATCCTCACGGGCATTACGCTCAACAAATGAATTCACTATGAAAAGGGAGGTAATACACGGGACATGCGGGCATAAAGAGTAAATGTAAATGGAAACTAGGCCGCGCACATGTCACAGATGAGGAACGCTATATAGGAAATGAAAAACTTGTAATCTCAATGAAAGGATACCGCACACTAAAAGAGGCGAAATGAATTTTCACAGATTATCAAAACTATTTAAACCTTTGAATTAAATTCACCCTAAGATCACATAGGACTTTATAGGGTTGTAATGTAGGTTTGGGGTTAAGGTACGAAATGAAAGGTATGTGTACGGATTCAAAGTGTTCGGAGATGAAAACTCGGGGTAATGGAAAAATGCGGGCAATATCAAAAATGGAAAGTAATTTCCAAACAAGCATTAGATATATCATCGGGGAGAGTAATCAAAGCTTATTGAACACTATACACAACATATACAACTTTCTGTTTTCTTCTTTTTCTCATTTTTTGTTTTGTTTTCTTTTGCTTTTTGCTTTCTCTTTTTCTTCTCTTTTTCACTTCTTTCTTTTCTTTACTTATCAAACTCTCATATGCTTAAATTGCAACCGACATCATAACAGCATCATTCAATCCCAAGTAACATTCCGAACAAAGGTATGTAAGGTATATGTATGGCTTAAAACTCCAATTTGGAGTTGGTTATGGGATTTTGGGTAATGAAACGAAAGGCTATATTTAGGCTCAAAGGGGTTAACGAGGGTAAACATATAAGGGTGAGGTCAAGGCTAATATGGGTGATATAACAAAGATTGCCTATGATCATTTCCTAAAGTTTACGCAATTCTCAAGTCAAAACAATATATGAAAATCATGCTCAAGTAACACATTTCAAGTATGAACTCAATTAATGAATGGTCAAATGCAAGATTAGTGAGATTACCAACGAATTCAACGTTTTCAATGAGAAAAGAATAGTGTATAACACTCACAAACGACGAAAGGTACAAAGCTTACTCGGTGTAAGTATATACAATGCAACAAAAGATTCCCGAGTTATAAAAATCTTAAACCAAATCAATAGCACAAGGAAAGTGCATATGCTCATGGGATAAAGTTTAATTCATGAAGTTATTCACAATATCAATGATTTAAGGACTAAAGTCTAATAACTTTTAAAATCGAGAACATGCATCATTGAGTTGTCTATTGGATCGGGCAATTATTGAAATTTATCACTGGAAACAAGGCAAAATGCCCAACAAAGGAGAAAAAAGAAAGAAAATATTTTTGAAAATTTTTAAATTTTTCACAAAAAGGCGTACTTAGTAACTAACAAGTAAGAAAATCCATGGACAAAACAAAGAAATGGATAGAATATCCTACACCCCCTAACTTAAATGTTGCATTGTCCTCAATGCGCATTAAGAACACAACACAAAGAGAGGAAAAGAACGATATTACCCAAAATTGGAGCGATCTCCATAAGCGCGAGTCCAAAGGAATCTACAAAACAAGTTAGTACCGAGCATAGCAAAAACAAATAACAAAAAGTTAACTAATTACACTAGACTATATTAAAGGAAAGGAAAAAAAAAGGAAAGAAAGAAAATTAAAAATCTAACTATTTACAACCTACTATTTAGGCTTCACACTAACTATATACTAGAAGTCTAAATAGTTGAGGGTCCACCCAAAAAGGGATTTGACTTTGAAAGATCAACGGTGGACCCTCCAAAGTGAACATGCCTCCCGAAAAATAAGAATTCCGTTTGAACAACGGAAGGCATGTGGGTGGTGAAAAAAGTGAACCATCGCCAATTTGAAATTTTGGGCGGACGATGGGGGATTTGGATAACAAGGGGGATAGGTACACTAGAGATCCAAGAAAAGTCGACTCATCTCCCAAAGGTTTTTCAAATGGAATGGGAGATAGTGCACACACGGGGATAGGCTCCATCGAAAACAAGTCCGGTAAAGAGTCCTCATCGGCAAAAAGTGTAGAAGTTTTAAAAGTTTTTACCAACTCATAGGAATCAATCGGTAATTCTAATGGTTCAATGACGGAAAACGTATATGGTGATGAAACAAATTCAATCTCAATCGAATCATCGTCAGAAGGAGATTGAATTTCGGAGGAGAAAGATTCACATTCGATGAGAAATTCTCTGAAAAATCGAGGTGAAACACAAGTTTCCACCTCCTCGTTGTTTTGTGCATAAGAATTCATCTCATCGCAAAGTGCGCCTAGTCTCATTCCAGCACCATTTAGGCTTTCCAAACCTTGGGAATAAAGAAGAAAAGTTTCTTCCAAAGTAGGCTTCCTCGGCTCAAGAGCTTCGGACTCCTCATTTGGTTGAAACTCGTCTTCGAAAGTAATGAAATGAGAATCATCATTGGATTCGAATAATGAATCCAACTCAAGCTCCCAATAACGATTTTCATTCCGATAAATGTTTTCAAGTCTTTCATTTTCAAGAAAATCTTGAAAATGGAAAACTTGAAAACTATCCCCAAAGTATGAATCATTAGAATAACCGTAATAACTATAATAGTAGGACATGATTACCTCGTTGTTTGTAGATGGAGAATCCGAGCAAGAAAGTGAGCAACCACGAATAAAAGTTTCTTAGCGCTCAAGTATGCAAATCCTGCAAGAAAGGTTAAAAGAAAGAATACAAATACAAAAGGAAAAATACTACGAAATAATAAAACAATTACTATCTAAAACACACTCCCCGGCAACGGCACCATTTTGATGCGAGGGAAACCGAGTGCTCGTGTAGGGACACTATCGTTGATTTCGGCTCCCGCTCGATATGCAAAAGAACCTAAACTACAGCTACACTTGACAAGCAAGTAAAGCGGTAAGTCGGGTGTCGAGAATCCACAGGGAGTGATTGAATTTTAGACTTTAATTGTTTTATAACTTCAGGAATAAAAATGGTGTAAAAGAAATAAGAAAATGTGATAGGGTGGTTGTCGTGACAAAAGAAAAGAGAAGTTAATGCTAAAATAAAGGAAAGCAAGGATCGGGATCGCATTCTACCAAACGGATCGAAACAACTACTAACTAGAGTTAAGGCTCGAAAGCAATCTAATCAAGCATTTACAATTAAGCATAAACATCACGCAAGAAGGAATTTAACCCAAAGTTGCGAGATAAAACATTTAACTGAAAAATGATCGCGCGCGGATTAAATTCGGATTGTCGCTATAAACTCTAACGTTGCATGACAAAGAAAGATAAACGCTTAGCAATCCAACTTTGATACGCGCGGTTTCAATTAAACGCGATTTTGCACTAAACCTAGTTTTCGGAGCTCGGGGCCCGAAAATGGCGGAAATGAAATCCCGACCCTATTTATCTAAGGGTGCATGGTGAGTTAAACTAAATTATGCTAATTAGACTAAGAAAGCAAGAATTAAAGCAATAAAACTATCTAGGAAAGCATGGAAACTATCTAGAAAGCAAGGAAAGAATGGATACAAACTATATTAATGGTGAGGGTAATGAATAATACAACTTACAATCCAAATGGGGTGTCAAACCTAAGAGAATTGAAGCCAAACCAAGCAAAAACCCCAAACCCTAGCTAAGAACTAACCTAAAAACGTATGAAACTAATTATATTTGAATATTACAACAAAATTAGCTTATATAGTAAGTTAGAATAAAAGAAAAGAAGAAAGAAAAGAAAAGAAAATATCTGCAGAAAAACAGGGGATCGATCGATCGACCCCTTTGGTCGATCGATCGACAGTGTAATTCGTGGCAAAAATCAGAAGAGTCGATCGATCGACCCTTATGGTCGATAGATCGACCAAGTAGGGGCAGCCTGCAATCCTCCCTGTTTTGGCATACAATCCAACGTCGCTCCAATCGCCGTAACTTTGTCGTTATGCATCGGAATCGCGCACCGTTCGCGGCCACGCGAAGCTAGCGAAGAGAGCTACAACTTCAGTGTAGATGTCGGGCCAGGTGCCCAAGCTGTCAAAAGACTAAAATGCCCTTGCGCGTGTGGTTGTGTACGGAAATCGAGCGAAACGCATCCGGACTTCACACTTAGCGTCCAAATACCTACAAAAGCTCAATTAACCCCTGCAAAACATGTTATCATAGAAATCCGAGGGTTGTCCGGTTAACGAGCATAAATATAGGGAATAAGATACCCAAGGGGGCTAATAACGCGTAGGTTAACGGGTGAAATACGCAATATTTTCGCCGTATCACTCCACGCATGAACCTTAACGACGTTGGGAGTGGAGAGATGTTGCATTTTATTTTCTTTATTTATTTTCTTTCTTTTTGTTGGTTGAGTGCTGGGTTGGAAGGTAGTCGAGAATCACGTAATTGAGTGATTAAAGGGGCTAAGTTGATGTGCGATATATAAGCACTGTAATAGTTTTTCCTCTGATCGATGTGGAGAAGACAAATATATGAAAGTCAAATAGAGACTTATGGTTATGCCTTAATGAGAAGGTCATCTATGAAAGATGTATGTGTGTATTTTGGGATAAATTGTTAGTGGCATTTTACTGAAAGTGAATGCCAGGTTAGTTAAATTTTCAGTTAATTGAGATGGTAAGACTTAGGAGTAGAAGTGTATTAGTAGGGTTACGAGTTAGGATTCCGTGCCCGATTATGTGTCTTAGACCATTACTTCTCGATGATCGACGATACGAGGTAGTAGTGTAATGGGAGGGTTCCTTGTTTGGATTTCGCTTCGGCGAGACGTCCCACGCATGAAACCGAGCGAATGTCGAGAGTTGGGAAAGGTCTTGGACACTAGGGATAAAATTAGGATAATACTTATACGACTAGATTAGGATAGATAGATTGACTTTAGGATTATTAGGACGTAAGGCCTTTAGGGAATGTAACGAAATTTTAGGAAGGCGGTAGGGAGTTGACCACAATAGGTTTGTTGGTTAACTCTAAGAAGGTTTGGGTCCCTACAACGAAGAAGTATGGGATCTCGAGTGATTTGGAACTGTAGGCCATAGATGGTGGGGTGCTTCCTAGATAGAGTGTTACGTCGGTAACCTATCTTCTGAGGAGTTGAAGTATGAGTTAACTTTTACTCCTGCACTCGTGTTGTTAAGATCGAGAGTGGATTTAACAAACGAGTCTTTGCCAGGAATGGGAAGTATTAATACGGTAGCATGGACCCATTGTTTGTGCGTCTCACAAACTTAAATTTCATGAGAAGTGTTATCCCTCGCTTGATATAGAGTTCGTAGCGGTAGTATTCGCCTTAAAAGAATAGAGGCACTACTTCCTGGGCAGGAATTTGGTCTTTTCACGAACAAGAAGCTGGAATTCGTAAAGGGCTATTAATTGGATATTCCCTTTTGCTAAGGAAATGCGAATAGGAGTAGTAGATCCGCCGAGTAGAAAACTTTCGAAAAGATTAGTTGAGGCATGGAATGCCAAGTGGAACGAGCTTCACCGAGGGGACGCTATAGTAAGGGCATTCATGTTCGTGATTGACCAATTCACCTACTAGTGTAAAGAGACTAGTGGTGGAACGAGGAAGGATTGGAGTTGTAGCTTTTCTGGATCGAATTTCCGTACAATAGTTCTGATCGTTTTCCTATATGTATGGTGCCGTATGTGTGGCCTAGTGTAGTTATTCCCTGGCAAGGGTGTAACGTAATTCGGGAAGAAAGGCATTTTGTGCCAGGATGTGTAGGTATCTACTTCCGTATTAGAAAGGTAGGATCGATAGTTCATGAGGAACGGTTTGGTGCTATGTTAGAGTGCGGAGAATGTAGAGTGAGATCAAATAGCGATGACCTTAGTCCGAGTCCAATGGGGACGCCGCACTGCTGAGGGGTTTGTTAAGAATGATAGAACAATAGTTCAGTATAGTATACCCTTTATATGAATAAGGTTATATTGTATGCCTGAATTTTGAGGGCAAAATTCCCTTCTAAAGGGGGGAGTATGTAACAACCCAGGTTTTTGAGAGACTATTTTATATTATTCTGCCTGATGGGATAATTTTATAAAATAGGGGATGTTGGATTAAATATTGTTTCCCATGATATTACGGGATAATATTTACTATGTTTTGTCTATTTACCGTATGAGAAGGTAAATAGCATTATATTGTGTTTTATTGCGTCGTTATATGTAAAGTGACGGTTATGACTCATATTTATATTGGAGTATAATTAATAAAATAAAATGAATTTGGAAAATAAAAATAGTTCACACTACTCCGAATGCCAAAATAGGGGGTGCGGTTGTTTTTAGAATAGTCGAGATAATCGAAATACGTGTCAAGATGTATTTTGGAGTTTCGGGCACTTTTGACGTGTTATGACTCAATTAAGTGGATACGAGTCATTTTAATGGTGTATTAGCAATTAAAAGAGGGCATTTATATTTTAAGACCCGTTTAAGTTCCCCCACCCCTTTTCTTTCTTCATTTGTGTTAGATGCCAAAGGAGAGAGAGAGAGAAGAGAGAGAGTTGGGAGAAATGGAGAAAAAGAGAGGAAATGGAGATTTGAGGTAGGAAATCGTTGCCACCGGAGGAGGATCCAAGACTACAACTCCGAGGAAAGTTTCTTACTTGATAGATGTTTATTTAATGTGATAAATTGCATGTATAGTTAGGTTTTTGGAGATTTAAACCATAAATGGGTTTTTGTTGATTTTGGTGATTAAACCCTTAAATCTTGTGTTTTAATTTGATTTGAGGAGAAAATATTAGTTAGTAATTGTGTAGAAATGATTTGGGAACAATTATTGTTGTTGATGTTGGGAGAAATCAAAGATTTGGGGTATTTGGGATTTTAGGGTTTATACAACCCGTAGCCCAAACTGGGCCATTCTGCAGGGCCGAATCGATTCGGCCCTAGGGGCGAATCGATTCGGATAAGGGGAAGGTTACAGGTTTGGCCAAACCGAATCGATTCGGGTTGGGGCCGAATCGATTCGGCTATTGCATAAAGTCAAGTTTTACTCACTGAATCGATTCGGATATTGCATAAAGTCAAGTTTTACTCACTGAATCGATTCGGCTTTTCGGTGAATCGATTCACAAGGGTGAATCGATTCGGCCCAAGGGGCAAATCGATTCGATTACCCTATTTTTTGTGGGATTTTTCCTAGTTTGATTTCTAGCTTTTTTTCTTTTAGGTCCAAGGTTTAGGGACCTTCCTTTGGGAAGTAATGGGGAGTCCTAGAGGGTGGTTTTGGGTAGACTAATGTCCTACGATAATATGGGATAATTGGGCTTACCCCGAGGGCTAGTTGTGTAGGTTAATGTCCGAATGGTATAGGAAATTAACCGAAAGATAAATTGGAGATAAAATTTTAATGTTGACACATTTGGGAGACATTCCTTGAGGGAGACTCACTTTGATGGTTCATGAAATTGTATGAACGTTTGGAGACTAGTTTGAGGTTTATGGAACTTCGGGTCTTAGGTCATTAATAAAATATGACACTAAGGGTAAGAAATGTATATTATGAAATGTGGTACTAAATGAATAAGTACAAATGATTTCCAGAATGTAAAATTCGATGTTTTCAAAAGGAAAAAGTAATGATTTTCATAAATGTTAATTTATGATTACACACCTCTCTAAATCGTTATCACAAGGGAAATTGCGCGCGTGTGGTGAAGCCCCCTGACTAATGAATGTAGGGTGGATATATCCCTAGGCCATATGACCGGTTATTGTATCTTTTCTGCGCTGGATAGGTGATTCTGGGTGTGGTCATGACTATCCCGCAGGGGTATGGCCGCTTCCCGACGTTTCGGTATGATCCCAGGTTGTCTCTTATGATAGGCCCTGGAAGATGATAGCCATTTAGAGGTGCACCCAGTGGGAAAACTCGAAGGGACGGTCTTATAATCGTTATATGTATATAATATAACTATTCTTAATAAGGTGGGACATTATGGATGTTAAAGAATTTTATGATAATAAAATGGCTTTACTTACATTTCCCGGATGGAAGAAGGGAAATGGGTTGTTAAATACATTTTTCGGATGGAAGAAGGAAAATGGGATGATATGAAACAAAAGAAAAGCATTTTTTTATGTTAATAAATTTGCTTTTAAAATGTGTATTTTTCCGGGATGGAAGAAAGAAATAAAAGTTTGGTAAAGAAAGTTTTGAAATGAGATTGACTTGGTAAACATTTGATAAAATGTTGTACCATTTATATATATTCCTAAAAAAGAAATAGGAATTATGCCTTTAGATGGTGAATGGGATTATTTATGTTTCCTTGAGTAGATGTAGATGTGATTTCCCATACCTATGTATATATTATTTGAGTGTTGAGGGTCTAATTGGATCTCGACGATCGACATTGCCTAGTAGTAGTGTATCGGGTGGTTCCTTATTTGGATTTCGCTTCGCGAGACACCCCACGCACGAACTTGGCATAGTGTTGAGACTGGGGAGAAATTTATCCCTTATCACTATGTTAAGGGGAAATTAAATTAGATGACTATATACATCAATATTGTACTTAGGGTCTAATGAATCTCGACGATCAACCTTGCCTAGTAGTAGTGTATCGGGGGGTTCCTTGTTTGGATTTCGCTTTGCGAGACACCCCACGCACGAACTTGGAATAGTGTTGAGACTGGGGAGAAGTTTAGCCCTTAGTAATTGGGTTAACTAGATCATTCGTTGATATTGCGCTAGGTTGTGCTTCAAGACTGAGAGGTGAGAAATATTATTGTTAACTGCGAGAGAATTATGCACTTAATTGTCATGCATTTTAGTCACATGGGAATCTTATCAAACCGGGACCTGACCTATCTATATTTATTTGTTTCTGCATATATTCCTTGTCGTACAGGTGCTCTACCGCATGGACACCCGTATTTACATTTCCATTCCGGTTGTCATGGAGATACGACATATTGCGGATGTTGTAGGTTATTTGTATTAGACGTTTCTTTCCATTGCACTCTAGTTATGTACAGTTTATTTATTTGGGCATGTTGCCCAAGTGTTGCACTCATTTATTATAATGTAATGTTTAATGTGTAATATTCGGTGTAACTATTTATATTGGTATGTTCACCGACAGCTTATTCGATGATTATTTACTATATTGTCTTTCCCTTATCTATTGATTTTTTATATCCACCGTTTTTGCTAATGGGATTGTCTAAGTGTTTTCTTTTACTTACTAAATTTTAAATTTGACAGTTCATTTTCTAAAATGATTGGCGGTTATCTCGTACTATTATTTTAATCGACAGTGATGCTTAGGATTGACCATCTATGATTCCTGTGATTATTAGAGTATTGGGATGGCGACCTATTATTTTAGTAGGCCGGTTGTCACATATATCATCCAGCATATGCTGACTATTAGGCTAGTCTTTTCTCGACCTTTAGTCCCCCCATCTAGTGAAAATGACATCATCTTTCCATGAAAAGTCAATACATTCCACGACCTCAATGGCATCTTCGTATAAGTCCTCCCATTCGGCGAGGAGATGTAGAAGTGAAGGGACCAGCCACCCTTTTAGTTTCAAAGCATCAAGTAGCTCAATCATACTATAAATATTATCGATCTTTTGAAATAAGTCTCCCATGATCTAGACCACATCATCTAAGTTGACTTCAACGATTAGTAAAACCCAATTATCGGACTCTCGGGTCCATTTTTGAGCTTCTAAGAACACTGCACTAATTCTCTAGCAATCAATGGTCATTTGGGAGGGCAATTTCAGCCCAAACTCTAGGTGTTAGTTCAATACTTCTGAGAATTCCACACCTTTACATCTAAAATGAATACAGACAGTGATGCATGCTCTGGTAAGGAGCGATAAGGCCTAATCGACAAAGCTGGTAGGGTGTAGGAGAAAATATGGTCACACGTGGAGAGGTTTAGGAGAGTATATGGGTATGATAGGTGATTTTCTTGGTACGATACGGGTAGATGGGTCAAATTATGTGTCTTCTTCTAGGAATATGGCATTTGTATGATTTGGGAGTGGTTTATGGGTAGTGTTTGGTTCAGGATTGGTTGGTGGGGCGATGACACCCTAGTTAATTAGACCTTGAACCATATTTTAGAGGTGGAAACACAGGTTAGTGGTATGGCTGGCAATTTGCTGAAAGTCGCAATGGGAAATTGGTTTTAAATTTTTGGGAAATGGGTTTGGTAACAGATGAGGGTGCAATGGCTTAATAAGGTTTCAACTTAGGAGGTTCTAATATACTTTGGAGATGGGAGTGTGAAGCTTAGTTTATTCCTTTTAGACTCGATTAGGGTGTCTTTCTAGTGCCCGTAAAGTGACAGGCTGATAAATGTTGTTGATGGTTGAAACTGTGGTCCTGGCAGGCTTTTCATACTTTCTGGGAGTGAACAATCCAGACATTTTCTTTGGTTCAACTTCTGTCTTGGCAAGAACTTCTTTGATCTCCACTCCTGGATCTCTAAGGGCTCGAAAATGAGGGTAATATTTTCCTCCCATCATCGCTCGGACATGGGGTAAGAAATTCTTTTTCATAATGCTGACATGCTCCTCTTTGGAAGGTCGGTTGGTTATGGTGGTTGCTTTCTCTCTCCACCTTGCTATGAAATTAGATTCCCATGGGTTCTGTTTGAGCAGCTCTAAATCACACGGGTAACCTCCAAATCTTCATTATACTTGTACTATGAGATGAACTCACGGGAAACATCCTCCTAACTGCGGATTTTAGACTCCTCGAGGGATAAGAACCAGTGAATTATGGTGTCTTTCAAAGTTTGTTGGAACATTTGGGCCAGTATTTCCTCAGAGGCACCTAAGAGAGTCATGACTCGGTGATAGTTGCGGAGATGAACAATTGAGAGTCCACTTTCTCTTAATTTCTCAATGTTCGGTATCTTGAATTTTTCTGGCAACCTTACTTTAGGATAGGGAGACATGTGAGTGTAGTCCATGTAGTTCCCAGAGATTCTGACTAGGTCGAATTTCTTACTCAATATCTTGAGTTCTTCCTTTAACTTATTCAATTCTTCCTCCATAAGATCAAGAGTCATGGGAAAGTTAGACCCTAGCTGGGTAAGATTCGGCATAAGGAGCTGGGATGGAGGCGACCCATTAGTAAGAGGAGCATGTGGAGCGTGCTGATATACCTCGTTAACCTAAATAGGCTCGGGTGCGAGCGAACCCATAATGCAAGGGAAGAGGACCTGGGGCTCTTCCGGAATAGGGATCCTATTTTTTTGCATCTCATATATTTTTGACATACTTTTCAAACCCATTGGAAAATTAAATATGAGTGCACTAGGTTTAACACCTATATGAGGGTATGAAGTTGTTGGATTAATTAGAAAGGTTCCCTCCCTTTGGCACGACTTTCACGATATACGTCTTGCTTTTGAGGGAAATTAGTACATATGGATAAGCCATTTGATATACCTGAGTGTACGTTAATTAACTCACTATATACCTCGTGGGGATAGTACGTGTGAGAGAGAATTTGATATACTCGACGTACGTTAACGAGTTCCCTGCAATATACCTTTCGTCATGACTTCGGTCAAGCAGAACGATGCAGGGGGACCCTTTGATATACATCAAAGGTACTTGGCCAATGAAAGGTGAGAGTCATATCGCTTAGGTTAAGTACGACCTCTCGAACCAGCACCCATCACGAAATGACCCCCCAGTTACAGGTCAAAATTTGGTCAATAATAATGATCTTTGGTGATGTAGTGTGCAAAATGCATGATTCTTGATTAGTATATTATGGAGAAAGTATATTAATTAATGAGCATTGTGATAAAAAGGGGATAATGTACAAGTACAAAAAGTAAATTTATACGAAGCATGGATATGTGGGAGATGTGTGACTAGCTACAAGTGAGTGTGTGGTAGTTAACCTAAGCATGGATCAACTACAAGTGGTGTGTGATAGGTGTGAGTAAGCGTGGATATATACAAGTATGATAAGTGGAGGTGTGTGTTAGTGACACCTAAGCATAGATTTTTAAGTGGTGTGTGAAACATGTGGACATAAGTGATTCTAGGTGCACGTGGTGTGAAGTGTACATGTAGAGCATCTACAAGTGAGTAGTGACATAAGCATGAGGTATATATGTACAAGAAATAATAGAGGAGAAATAGGGAACATACAGATAGGTTCTTACGCACACAAGCAAAACAAAACTCCTATGCAAACAGAGTCTAGCCCTCTTATGAAGAAACATTACCCGGTAGAGTCACCACTATGTCCATCCCTGATCAAGATGCGCACCCTTCCTCTTTTCTGCCTCCCTAAGGGTTATGAGGAAGGAAGGTGGATTGAATGGTATCACTCCCTTTCTCAGGAATGCTTCGGTCATCGTCGGTGTGGGGTAAATGTAAAGAGATGGAGTCGCCAACCTATTTTGCACAAAATAGGCAAAAAACATATGTTACCTCCTCAAGAGAGTGGCATTGAAGACAAACTTATGCATATGAAACCAATAGTTCGAAGGGTTGAGGGACAAGTTATGGAATAGGAAGGTGTTAGTCACCCATCCCGCCCTTTCAGTCTCTCATGGGATTGTCTTATTATTTTTCTTTATTTCTCCGTGCAGTGTGTGTGCTTGTATATATAATGGAGATTGGAATCATTCAACTCATACCATGGAAAATATAGAGTGAGGTCATTTACAGGAATGTTCCCAAAATAATATATAGAAAATATGATTTATCTGTTTATCCCGATATTGATCATTATGATGAAATGATAATATGTGTTGGATGAAACACTAACAAACATAATATGTATACTAATGCAATAATATGATAAATGTGAAAATGGGGGATTTAGAAAATAGGAAGATTGGAAAATTGGACCCGAGTCTCGAGTTTTATTCCGATATGCCTACGTAGCCTATAAAGGAATCAAAGTCCATGTAGTTCTCATGTGGCATGGGGGGTGGGTTTTATCCAATAGATTCGAATGAGATTTTATTATAAGTGTGTGTGTAGAAAAATATGTTTTAGTTTTGAAGAAGTGTGATGGATAATCTCGTTCAAAATTTATGGGTGTAACCCTTTTTTTGTTTGTTTTGTTTTTGTTTTTATAGAAACTAAAGTATGTTAAATATACTACGATGTTAATGTGTATGAACTAAAACAAAAACTAGATTATGAATCTAATGTATATAATGCAAAAACAAGAAATTTAAAGATAGGGGGAAGGATTTGGACATTCTTTGAAGCTTGATATTTGATCTTGGATGAACTCCCTTGAATGTGAGATGAATATTGTATGGTAGAGAATATGATTTTACCAATTTGGGTATAAAAAGGATGGTAATGTAAGCTTGAATGGAAATTCACATGGATGAATTTTGCTGATTTTGAGAGAATATTGCTGAGATCAGTGATGCTGATGGATCTGAGGTGTTGTTTGGGAGTGAGGCCATTCCCTCTATTTATAGGGTAAAGGGTGGTGCCTATATATATGGCCATAGCCCTGCCAATCGGTAGGTGACCCTAGACACACTTCCGATAGGCACGAAAATGGACATGCCAATTGGTAGTCTAATGCAGATTTTCCTAAAAAAATGTTCATAGAACGTAATTCATTGATCTGAATCATGCACGGGGCATACCATTAGAAAGGTATTTCAGATACCTTCAAGAGTCCTTTGGATCAATCATGGGTCTGAGAGTTAACTTTGGGTCAAATATGGCTCGAAAGCGCACGTTAATCCTTTGGACGGGAGATCATCGGACGAAAATAGATAGTTCGTTCGCATGGTCAGTTATAATTGCACACGGGGTAGACCATTGGAAAATTTAGGAGATGTAATTCGACATTCCAAAGATCTTTGCTGGGTTCAGAAAGTTGACCATGGTCAATTGGGGCTCAGAAGTGCCCGGTGACCTTTCGGAGTAAAACGGATCATTCATCCATACTGTAAGTCAGAATCATGCATTTATCAGACATTTGGAAAGGTTATTTAGTTCCATTTAAAGTTTCATTCAGTCTCGTTCGATGTGAAGAGTTGACCTTGTTCAAAGAGAGCCCGAGAACGCCCGGGAGCCTCCGGATCAGTTTTTTAAGAGAAACGGATTGGTCGTCAAAACGGTTATGTCGTTTGATGCATAGGGTAGATCATTGGAAAGTGATTTTAGTGTCGTTTAAATATTCAAAGAGCTTTTGCTCTAACTATGAAGTTTATTGGGGTCAAATCGGGGCCCGGGAGCATCCGGTGGCCTCTAGATTAATTTTTGGTAGTAAAATGGTTCGTTCATCCAAATAGTTATGTCTATTTGCACATGGGGTGTAGTGCTAGAAAGGGGATTCAAAGCCCTACAAAGATTCAATGAGCTTTGCTCTGACAATAGAGTTGACCGGAGTCAAACGAGGCCCAAAAGCACCCGATGGCCTCTATATCGGTACTCGGATTATGACCTAAGGTTTTTAGTGAGGTAGGGAGGTGCTAGGGACCTAAGGAGAGACTCAGGGGGTCCTAAAATGTGGTGTCTACACAAGTTATCATGAAAATTCTAAATTATCGATATAATTCCCCGTATTTTTTGTGAATTATTAAATTGAATAAAAAGTAATTACATGTGCTTGTTGTGACTAGATATTTAACTATTTATATTTTTATGTGTTATTTAAATTGGATTTGGAATTTGATTTAAGATGCGGTGATTCATTAATTACATTCATTAATATGTGGACTTGTATCGGGTAATTATTAAATTACTGAGTTGTTATTTATTTATTTTGGCCATATTTGGTAATTGGATTTTGGGATGCATAGAATGTCCATTTTTAGTTTAAAATGATGGTTTAAAGGTCTATTGGTTATTATAAGGTCCCCACAAGGTTTTAAGTCGTTTAAGTTGTTTGGGGGCCATTTTAAGGGAGGCTCATTTTGTTCTCAAACTGAATTTCAGGATTAAAGGGGTTGAGGTATTATTAGGGATCTTATTTATCACAAAACACATTTCAAAAGCACTTTGAGGAGATATAAAGAATAAGCGTGGAGAGAAGAGAAGAAATAGGGAGATTTGGCTTGTTTCCTCCACAACTCATGAGGCACGTTTATATAGAATATGATTATGATTCTATGTGTGTTAATATTGTATCTATTCATTGGAAATATGAATCAAATTATGTTATAAATCTAATTTTAGATAATTAATTAGTGAATTTTTATAATTAACCTGATTTCAATCTTAATTAGGTTGATTTTCCTTTTATGGTGATTAATTCCTTCATGAACTTGGATTAACACTATAAATAATGATTTGAATCTATTTCATATTGCTAATCATATAAAAATTCTATTTTTAATTGAATCAAACTATGAAAATTTATAGAATTGGATAGATCTAGGGTTCTTGAATAGAAATTGGATTTTTCGTATAAATCTTGTGGTAGATATTGGATTTGATAATGGAAATAGGTTCCAATTATCTTGATGATATATTTTTATCATTTGATGTTGGTTAGGTGTTTGTATAAAGTTTTTGGGTTCATTAATGGAGTTTGGAGAGAGAAAAGGGAAATTTTGGAGGTTACGTGTCGACTAATCGACCGGTCCAAGGCCACTAATCAATTAGTGGTATCAGATATGGCCTAGTTTGGGCTTTGGCATATTTGGTTAGAAAATTTGGTTTTGAGGCCTAGGGCTATGATTTGTTAGAATATATTTTTCATATACTCATAGAATATAGATAGATTCTTAGGAATTTAATGGTTATAGATTGGCATTTAGGGTATTTGGATATGGGGGAGAATTTGGTAATTAGTGATTAATTTGAGGATGAGTCCTTTGGTTGTAAACCCAAGAATAAAATGGCATGTGATTGGGAATTGGGATGTTATAGAGGAGTGGATGTTGACCGGGGTATTTGGAGTCATTGTGATGGTCATAGTGGGTTATATCCTTTGGGTGAGATTAGGAATTGGTGAAAATCCCTAGAGTGGGGCATATATCATATTTGTTGATTGTTATATAAATTAGGTGTGGTTTGATACATAGATGTCATGCCCTGGGAGAATGAATTAGGGATAATTGGTACTTAATATAGTTGATGTGCGTGCTTTAGTGTATGGTAGGGTGAGACTATATTTAGATTTAAGAACCCGATGTGGTAGGATTAATGTATCTTGGAATGAGTATAAGGTTATAGATGTGTTATGCATTTCTTATAAATGGAGACGCTTTGTGTGACCTGGTAGTGTTGGTTCGGAATGTGTATGGGATTTATCATTATGTTGATTTATCCCGTTCGTGAGTATCGTAAACGTAATTCGGTAGCACTGGTTCAATTTATATGTTTATTTGAATTAACCCGTTAACAAGGGTTATATTTAAGTTAATGTTTTATGTGATCTATATACCATTTGTAAATACTCACAGTTTTGGTCCATTTTTGGGCACGTACGATGTGGATCACAATGGTGCCTTTGTGCGTAGATGAGTTTTTCAATGGCCATTTTACCCCAGGTTCCTACGTTTACGTATTTATTTTTTGAGAGGGTTCACATAGAGATTTCATACTATGGTCTTTGGTATGGTGGGAAGTGATTTATCCTTCAATCTCGATGAGGTATTAGGATTGGGACAAACTAAGACTATACCTAGTATAGGTGAGTGGTCCCCGAAGGTAATAGGGTTAGACCTTCGTTATGTACGGGAGTGAGAATAGTGTACTTATTTGTACTGTCATGGGTTGTACCTTTGTATAGATGTTATACGTAAGGGGGTCTTTCTCTTACCATATGTAATTATTGTGTGGCGGTACGAGAGTTAATGGTACCAGTTTATGTGCTATATTAGAGATGTATATGACTTATAGTTGGGATATCCGCCTATATACTTATGTTTCATATTAATGTATTAGACATACTAGAGACGTGTATATTGTATTATTTGGTGAGACGTACCGTAGGTTCGAGACTAAAACACAACTTACATATTATTAGGAAAGAGATAAACATAAATATGAGAAACTAAAGACTAAATAATGATTTTGTAAGACTTTAATCACATGGGCTACATGTGGGTTAGGGATTTAGAACCACATAATATTTTTGGTTGTTGGGTAGTTAATAACTTAAAATATAATAAAACTCGAGAGGAATATGTTTGTTATAATGTATCCCAGATTCAATTATAATCTTATTCTACATAGACTTGTTGTTTACATTTTCTTTTAAAAAAAACTACAGATCTTTATTATTGTAGTTCCTATAGACGCGGGTACATTGGAGGAGCATCTTTAGCGACGTCCTGTTTCTTACTCCTAGGATCATAGTAGTCGAGCAAGTGTATATCTTTCGTTTATTACACTCTTTTATTTTTATTCGAGTTGTAGATGTATATTTAATTTAGAGTTGGACTTTTGTATGGATATATTTAGTATTCCACTGTTGGTTTATTTTGTAATGGCAGTGATTGGTATCAGAGTTGGATATATGTTATTTAGTATTTCATTGTCTTGTCATTGTTCAATAGGTTTTCTTTATTTCTTATACTAAGAATGTTACCAAAAGTTTTTTATTCTCGTAATTTTTATATAAGACCTGATCAATCTATTTACGGATTTTTACGGGGTGTCACATTTGGTATCAGAGCATTGTAGGTTCTAGTGTTCTAGGTTGAGTACATTCATTGATTTTTTACATTGCGTTCTTTGACTACGTTATAGATTTACTATGTTGAATTTTTATTCTCTATAATGATGACTGTTTAGTAAGTTTGACGTCATTGTTTGCTAATGAACAACTTGGATATACAAAGTGTATTAGGAGGGTTCCTTGTTTTGATTTTGCTTGAGACACGTCCCATACATGAGGTCGACTTTAGTTAAGAGTTAATTGGTTTTGGATGTGAGACATGTGGTAATATCCTAGATTATGGTTTAAAGGTGAAACATCTTCCCTCGTCAATCGTAACAGCATTAGAAGTAAGATTTGAGTATATAATCTGCACAACTACAAAGGAGCTAGTATGGGGAACATTTTAACTATCTTTCTCTCTATGTACCGGGGGTGGTACAAAATCAAAGGAGGATGTTCATGTTATAAATTACAGTGTGAGATAAACTTTTACATTGGCAGAGACTTCGTATGAAAGGTTTGGCAATTTTTATTAGGTAACCCGCTCTTGACCACATGTTCTCAGGTGGTTGAAGTTACCCTCCTACATTAGTAGGAATATTATAACTGTTATAGGGGTTGAGTCCCTAAGACTTTGATGACCGAGACTAGAGTGGGACCAATAAGTTGTGATGGTATAGCGTTGACCTGAGTAGGGATACCTCGCTAGAAAAAGGAACCACATAGGGGGAGATGACCCTAAGAGGTTTCTAAGAATAGACGATGTGATCTATTTTGTCCAGTAGGACTAGGGGAATTATAGCCAGTAGAGCCATGATCTATGAGAGCACGGAAAATGAGTCAAATCTTAGCATAATTGAGGAAAAAAGTAAGGTCACCAGGGAAGCTAATGGGGACGCCATTTCTATAGATACTTTTAAGGAAGATGTTACGCTCATGGCGAGTGTGGACACTAAGATATTATATGCCTTAGTGGAAACTAACTTTTTGGGTTACCTCCAAGGGATGGTTATGGGTACATTTATGGCTCGCGCACATGTGTTTGGCTTAGACATTAAGGATTTGTCATTATTTATTAGTAGTGTATGTGTACTAAGATTATAAGGTATATAAATTTCCTTTGAGATATATGTATTTTTAGCAATCCCTAGTTGGGAGGGGGATACCTTACGTCGTGATTGTAGAGACATGACAAGTTCTTGAGTCGTCTTGGTTTCCATTGGTTTGTTGGCTTTTAGATAAGATACCATCATATAATTAGTAAGCTTTTGTGCATAGCTATGTTTTAAGGTTATATCGACTATCGAGGGTAGTCTTTCATATGCCATTTTTGGGTCGAGTTTTGATTTGGATAGTTTTTCTTAGGCTTAGGAGAAGGTTTGGCACACTCATCAATATATGGATGGGAGTATATTAGAGGAGATTTCGGTTGCATAGAGGTATAGTCGATAGTCTGAGGTTTCTCTAGTCATGAGTTATTTGGGGTGTATAGTTATCACCTACATGAGGGTTTGATTGTGCCTTGGATATTGGCACTAGCATTGGATTCGTCGTGAGGCCATTTTATGGGACTGACTTTTCTATGGATGGTAGATGTGTCTTGTGAGAAAATACCACATTTTTTACCCAGTTGAATATTCATGGATTATGTTACCATGTGGAATCTCCTAACAGAGGGATGGTTCACTAAGTGGATGTGTGAACCACTATGAGCGGGATAAGATCAAGATATGAGACAAGTGTTTATTAGTACGCATCAATAACGTGTTGGAATAGTTAAGGAAAGTGTTTCCTATAGAAAGTGAAAGAGGAGTGAGTTTTCATTAGTGTATAATCGGAAAGAAAATATCCTGAAGACATATTGCTAGAACTATATGGTATGAGCACGTCATTAGTGGATTTTTGACGGCACAGAGGGGTAGTTTGTTGTGATATGAGATAATATCTCGTTAAAGAGGAAATGGTGTAATAGTGGTGTTCACTACACCCTAATCAGCAATAAGGGTGGTTTATGCCCCAGAGTTAAAGTTTATTGAGAATGGGTACGCAAATAGTATTGGGAATAGGTTCTTTCTCCGTTTGAGGATAAGATAGGGATATTTTTGGGGAAATAATTTATTAGGGTTCCCCCAAACTACGAGAGGTGGTTTGGACCAAGCCGAGTATTTCGTGTTTCACTTTACATCCTGATGATGCTGGGACGAGCACCACCAGGTAAGGTGTTTTCAAGCTCTATCAAAAAACAATAATGGAAACACAATTATGTAAAGAGATAATAGAATGAGGTGAGGAGAAGATAAGAGGAGAGTAAACCAGTATATAAGTGGTTCAGCCAATCTGGCCTACGTCCACTGTGAGTGTGTGTGAGTAATATCACTGAATGGAGGCACTAATGGCCATGGATACAATCTCTCAAGCTTTCTCTCTCTACTGTGGATCTAGACAGAGTTTTAGCTAGGGTTGAAATAACTGGATCCTTTTGCAAGGTAGGGGTGACCCCTATATATAGTACCTAGGGGGTGTAATGTACCCTCCATGCATGTAATGAGCATGTGTGTGGTAACCTCACCAATGTGGGAGTGCCATCTGTCACTGTCACATGTAGAGAATGATGATGCAATATTCTCCCCACGTGTGGGGAATAATCTTGTTACAACTGATCTATGTCAACGTGTGCTTATTTGGATGCCAGCAGATGCTCGACCATCGCGCCTGGTATAGACCTCGACCTTGGTGAGGCCGAGGTTGGTGAGTCTTGATACCTGTTCAGTCCGAGTGCTCCATGGAGGTCTCGGCCTGATACTAGCCGAGACAATGGACAGGATCTACCTGATATGAGGTTGATCTGGTGGCATCCTGCAGGCTCACCTTAGGTATGGTCGAGGTTGCCATTTCAAGTCATATGTGAGTGCTGTTGATCCTTATGAGGTCCCTTGGAGAGGCTCATGGTAGTGTCAACCTGGGCCGACCTTGGTCTGGCTGAGGGATGATATCGCGTGTCCAAGACATGCCCAATGTCGGCCATAATATCGATCGAGGTTGGTGTCTCTAGGCTGAGGTTGGTGCCTCTAGGCCGAGGTTACACTTCGGGTATATCAATCACCCCCCAGCCCTTAGTCATATGTGAGAGCAAGTGGCTAGGGGATTACTACACCTCTGAGGCATGTTTGTTCCAAGCCAATACCTGCCTGACACCTGTCCAATGCTAGAATATGCTTACTTGGTAGGCGTGTGCGTTCAGCCGTCCTTTAGGGCTCCCAAGGAAATGATGGGCCTTGGGAGTTGTGCCTGAGTATATAAGGGTTCTGAACCCTTCTTTCTCTCTTTCTTATCCATTTCTTCCGCCAGCGTTTCTGCAATTCTCTCTCTCTAGAAAGATTTTGATTCAAGGCTTTTGGGTGGTGATCTCTCGCATTTTCTCCTCACTTCCTTACCATTTCCTCCTCAGGTAAGGCTTTCTATACTTTTTCCTTCATTTTACTTATAAGCACCCTTATTTTCGTACTTTTCGGCGACCTTCTTAGTTTTTCGGCGTCACCACCATAGTTTCAGGCGAGTTTTTCTTGCCAAGTTTAAGCAGTTTGATCTTTAAATTCCTTTGCTTACTAGCCAGTCTTGTTTGTAACTTTTGGAGTTTAGGAAAATCCCCAAGTGTAGTGTCATACTCTGATGCTCAGACCTTTATATCAGCTTCTTGAGGAGTTCCCTTCTCTTATAGAGAAGACTTTAGAAAATATTAGGCAAATAGAGAGAGCTCAGGAGGAGGCTCGTAGGTCACAAGATTTTCCCATTAGACCCTTGTTTCCACCACCTCTGAGGGTGATATATCTCGACCCCCCGGAGAAATTCTATCAGACAGGGGTTCCTGCTGATCCCATACCTATGTCTGAGTCTGAATCTTCTACCTCAGACCCCATGTCTGTGGACTCCTTTCAAGAGGCCATGGACTTCACACCTAGGCATGATCAGGCCCCTGATCAGGCCGAGGTCTCCAGCCGAGCCTCATCCCATAACCACTTAAGCACCTCAGGGTCGTCCTCAGAGGTTGAGATCCTTGAGCCTAGTGTGGTCATACCACCACCAATCGACACCATCCCTAAGTCGGCTATCATTGGCGAAGAGTTTTCTCAGAGGTTCCCGAGTAACCCGTCAACATCTGCTCCGGCCGATGTTGAGCTAGATGATGATGAGGTTGAAAGCGATGTCGGCGTCTTTGAGGCGACCGAGATTGAAAGTACTATCACTGAGGTAGACCTTCTTTGCTTCAGATATTTGTATTCTATTAGCCCCTCCATTAAACTTAGGAGACCTCTGAGGGAAGAGAGGGCTTATCACCGCCGAGACGGGGAGATCTTCTTGTACGATCAGATGTTCAAGTTGGGTTTCCGTCTGCCCATTCACCCCATCATCAGATCTATCCTCTCTTACATTAACTTGGCCCCCTCCCAGCTCTCTCCTAATTCATGGAGAATCCTAATAGGAGCCATAGTGTTATGGAAGGCCGTCCACCATTCAGACCTTCCAGTTTAAGTATTTGTGGGTTGTTACGTCCCCTCCTCGGCCAAAAATCATCCAAGCTACTACCATTTTGTAGATCGAAGGTCTGAGAAGAAGTTGCTTTAGGTGACCCAGACTTCCAACCATAACTGGAAGCCTCGGTACTTCTTTGCCTCAGGGCCATGGGAGTTTGGCCAATGTGTTCCCTCGTCCTATCTGGAGCAGAGGATGCCCCTGAGGTGGGGTAAGGTCACCATGTCTGCCAGGGCCGACCCTGGCCTAAGTCTTCAAAACCTCCAGAAGGTGAAACCCTTTCAAGATCAGGGGGTAAATGGTTTGTTTGTCAGGTTTGAACATCTGATGACTCCCCACTTCCTTTCTGGGACGGGTCTGGGTGGAAGTCCCCTTGCCAAGCATGGTAAGCATTTTTGTTTTGAAAGTTTAACCTCTGAGTTTATTCATATTTGTTTATCTAACTCAGGTCTATTAAATTTTTGCAAAGTGACCAAAGGATATTCCTGACGAGCTGTGGGATATGGCTGCACCGAGCTTGACAAGACTTGCCAAGAGAGCAGGGCTTAATGCTCCTCCCCCAGTTCCCTCGGCCTCTAAGCCCCCGGCCAAAAAGAAAAGGGCTTCTGAAGATCACGCCCCTGAGGATCAGAGGCCGAAGAAGAAGACCACTGAAGCTGCTATCCCTATCTCTTCGGCAGACATCCTGACGGCTCGTCTGGAATAGTTGAAGTTAACCGATAGTGTGGTCGTCCACAGCATGCAGGCCGTGGATTCCATCGGCTCTATAATGACCGAGGCTGACAAGTGCTTCTACAGGTCTATGGACACCACCTACTGGTTGAGTTCGTCCTTCACAGAGACGTTCAGGTATAATTTGGTCCTTCAATACAAATTCTTCAAAGTGTAACATTTGACCCTTCTTCAACTTTACTCATGTTCACTAAAGATGTAGGGCTTGACCGCTATGCACCATCTATCAAACTGGGCTCTGAGGAAGTTTCCTCTCATCCAAAAGGGGTAAGAGGCCGAGAAAGTCTAGGGTGCTCTGAATGCAGAGATAGAGCACCTCAAGTCTGAGCTGAAGGGCTCTGAGGAAAAGGTGAAGGGGTTGGAGAGGGACATCTCTCAGCTCGGTAAGGACCATGCTGCTGCACTGAAGGCTAAAGACGACGTTCTTCAGCAAAAGGTCAACTCGGCTGTCAGGGATGCTATTGAGGATGCCTCTGAGAAGATCATTACTGACTACAAATCCTTTGATGAGTTCATGGGGTTTGGCTTTGAATACCTTGAAAGAGGTATCAAAGCCACTACTAAATGGGCTGACATCAGAGAGAGAGAGGCCGGCACTCTGAAGGCCTCTGACTTCGTGGGTCTCGGCTTTGCTGATCCACAATTTGCCCAAGCTCTTCAAGAGGTTGAGGAAGAGTCTATTGCTCCTGCCGAGACTGCTACTCTGGAGGTCACCGAAGTTGGAGGGGCAAACCCTTATGATTATGCAGCCGAGGTCTCTAACCAAGCGGAGGGTGTCAACGTTCCCCCCTCAAACTCTTAAGATATTTTTTATTTCTGTTTGTAATTTATCTATATTGTGGAACTTTTGTCTGTAATAATTGAACATCAAATTTCTGAATATATATATCAACCTCTGATGAGGACCCTCTTCACTTTCTTTTCATTGAATTCCATGTGACGCTTTTCATTCTTAGTTCCATTGTTATGGTGTCTGCTAGAAATAAATGTGCAATTAGCTTCAACCTTTGAAGCCCTCTTTATAAGCTTGTCTTTGCAATGGTTTTGTTTAAACTCGACCAATGGTCTTGATCTCAGACCTTGTCACCAACGCATGATGTTACGCAGGTCTGAGGTCATTACCTAAGAGGTTATCCTCATAATAAATTTCACCAAATTAATGATGTTAAGGGTCTGAGGTCATCTCATTATGGTGTCTGAGCTCAGACCTCGTCACCACTGAATGGTGTTATGAGGGTCTGAGGTCATCACCTAAGATGTTAACCTCATAATAAATTTCACCAAATTAATGATGTTAAGGGTCTGAGGTCATCTCATTATGGTGTCTGAGCTCAGACCTCGTCACCACTGAATGGCGTTATGAGGGTCTGAGGTCATCACCTAAGATGTTAGCCTCATAATAAATTTCACCAAATTAATGATGTTAAGGGTCTGAGGTCATCTCATTATGGTGTTTGAGCTCAAACCTCGTCACCACTGAATGGTGTTATGAAGGTCTGAGGTCATCCCCTAAGATGTTAGCCTCATCAAAAATTTCACTAAATTAATGATGTTAAGGGTCTGAGGTCATCTCATTATGGTGTCTGAGCTCAAACCTCATCACCACTGAATGGTGTTATGAGGGTATGAGGTCACCACCTAAGATGTTAGCCTCATCAGAAATTTCACCAAATTAATGATGTTAAGGGTCTGAGGTCATATCATTATGGTGTCTGAGCTCAGACCTCGTCACCACTGAATGGTGTTATGAAGGTCTGAGGTCATCACCTAAGATGTTAGCCTCATAATAAATTTCACCAAATTAATGATGTTAAGGGTCTGAGGTCATCTCATTATGGTGTCTGAGTTCAGACCTCGTCACCATTGAATGGTGTTATGAAGGTCTGAGGTCATCACCTAAGATGTTAGCCTCATTATAAATTCCACCAAATTAATGATGTTAAGGGTCTTAGGTCATCTCATTATGGTGTCTGAGCTCAGACCTCGTCACCGCTGAATGGTGTTATGAAGGTCTGAGGTCATCACCTAAGATGTTATCCCCATAATATATCTCTGATCTAAGAATGAAGCAAGAACTGTTATGGAAACTGATCTTTATTAATAACCTCTTCTCAACAAGATGGTACATTTACATAAAACTCTATGCAACATCATATGTAATATCTCTTTAGGTGGTCAGCATTCCATGGGTTAGTGAAAGGTTCTCCTTCTAGGTTTTCTAGCCTGTAAGTGCCAGGTACAACCTCTTCTGTTACTTTGTAGGGGCCATGTCAGTTTGGGTGCAGCTTATTTGCTTTCTGTAGGGTCTTTTTTAGCACTAGGTCTCCCACTTCAATGGGTCTTGACTTCACCCTCTGGTCTTAGAATTTCGCTGCC
This sequence comes from Sambucus nigra, assembly GCA_949130495.1. Classification (NCBI taxonomy): domain Eukaryota; kingdom Viridiplantae; phylum Streptophyta; class Magnoliopsida; order Dipsacales; family Adoxaceae; genus Sambucus; species Sambucus nigra. Next base: position 86,427,945 of record OX422215.1, on the reverse strand, counting down.
CTCTGCTGGTAGGTTGCTTTTCTGACATCTGCGTCTTCTCTTCTTTCTTCGATAAGATCCAGGTCTAGCCTCCTCTCTTCCCCATTATTGTCAGGGTCGTAGGTCTGAATCCGATGAGTTGGGAGTCCTACTTCCGTTGGTATGACGGCCTCTGAGCCATGTGCCAGCATGAATGGGGTTTCTCCTGTTGGTGTCCTTGTCGTGGTTCTGTAGGATCATAACACGGGATATACCTCTTCTTTCCATCTCCCCTTCGCATCTTCTAACCTCTTTTTGATTCCGTCCAAGATAGTTCTGTTTGTGGCCTCGGTCTGACCATCTGCCTGAGGTCGACCAAGAGATGAGAAGAACAGTTTAATCCCCACTCTTAGGCAATACTTTTCTAAGAAGGAGTTCTTGGACTGGGTCCCATTATTAGAGATGAGAGTGTTTGGGAGGCCATATCTGCATATGATGTTCTTCCAAATGAACTGGAAGGTCTTCTGCTCTGTGATTGTTATCATCGGTTCTGCCTCCACCCACTTTGAAAAGTAGTCAATGGCAACTATCAAGAATCTATAGTTGTTGACAGCTCTTAGCAAAGGTCCTACCAAGTCAATTCCTCATACCGCAAATGGCCATGGAGAAGAGATTGACATCATAGGCTGATGGGGTTGATGAGGGATAGTGGCGAACCTTTGATATTTGTCGCACCTCTTCACATAGTCTGCAGCGTCCTTAGACAAGGTAGGCCACCAGTATCCCTGAGTGATGATCCTCTTGGCTAAGGGCCTTCCCCCTATGTGGCTAGAGAAAGAACCCTCATGAACCTCTTATAAGACCCGGGGTACTTCCATGGGATGCACACATCTGAGGAGAGGCAATAAAAATCCCTTTTTGTATAAGACGTCTCCTACCATTGAGAACTTGGCAGCCCTGTATCTCAACTTTTTCCTTTCTAGCTTGGACTCAGGCAGCTCTCCCTCTCTTAGGTATCTGATGAGCGGGTCGATCCATGAGTCTCATAGGCTCACATTGTGACAAGGGCTACATACCTCGTCCTCCTCGATGGTTGCCTTTCCTAAGACCTCGATTGGAATAGTCCTTCCCATATCTGTCTTCCTTACCGAGTCCAGCGTTGCCAATGCATCAGCGTGATTGTTGCTCAGTCGAGGCACTCTCTTCAGTTTTTCTTCTTCAAAATATTCTAACAACCTTCTTATCTTCTTTAATTACTTGGCCATCCTTTCGTCTTTGGCCTCGTATATCCCCAATACTTGATTGGCAACCAACCTTGAGTCGCTATGGAGTAGGAGCACTACACAAAATCTGCCCATTTGTCAAGATCATTGACCTTGACAAATCCAACTTATCAAGGTCAATGACCGTGACATTTCGAGGCGAGATAACTTTTTTTGTCACGGTCGTGTCACGGTCATTGACCTTGACACAAAACTCGCATTTTATGTCACGGTTGTGTCGCGGTCAATGACCATGACAAAGCCGTGACCCTTTTTTTAAAAATTGTCACGGCCATTGACAGTGACAATTCTGGGCAGAATTTAAAAAAATTTGCTGGGCAGTCTGGTCACTGCCACTGCCCAGCAATATATTTGTACCTGTTATAGCAACGTTGTACCTGTTCCAAACATCATATATCCGAACAAACTAAAGATAATGCAAATATATATTCAAATAACAAACTATTTGAAAAGAAACAACATCACCATCATTTTATCTCAAATCTACAAACTATTTGCATGGAAAAGAGATTTTGTACCGCGACGCTCGGGAACACCTCCTTATCCTTCCCTTCTCGTCCGAATAGCCACATAAGTATAGAGCATATGTGGCCTACCCTTAGGGCCACTCCCTGTCCCCTGAATTGAAATAAAGTAAAATTAGTATCCGCTCCTCAAATATAGATAAATATAAATCGTAATTGAAATCAAAATTGAAATTGACATATAAATATAAATACATTACCTGTAGTGTCACTCAAACAGCTAACTTGAGCTCATATGGCACCTCCTTCCAACTAATGTACCCCGGGCAATCGTGTCAATTATAATTCTCTTCATATCTAAACACTAAGAAATACCATAATCCTATGGAGTTATGTGTTGCAAATTCCTTCCAACCGTTGTGTAGCCAAAAATCAGTAGTTGAAGTTGTCAATTCCACCTTTCAATGGTCTCCCATGTTTTGCTATAAGTTCCAAGTGGTGGGGTATGGAAAGTGGAATTGACAACTTCAACTAGTGATGTTTGGCTACATAACGGTTGGGAGGAATTTGCAGAGCATCGCTCCATAGGATTATGGCATTTCTTAGTGTTCGGATAGACGAAGAGATTCAGTCTCCTCTCTACAAATAGGACACCCCACATAACTATGTACTAATCACCTATTAAAGGTAAGAAGCGTATATTCATGGATTAGTATAAACAAAACTTAGATGTAGTTGGAATATTTATGTATTAATCTCCTCTCCACACACGCACACTACACAAGAGTGAAAATGATAAAGTGCAGATCAAGTAAAAGCATTAAAAATGGATGTTTCGGTACAAATTGAAATATTTATTACAAATTGAAAAATTGTTTCAAATTCGGGTGAGCATCCAAGTCATCCACACTACTATTTAGATGCCCTGGCGTGTGTTGGACAATTGACCACGGCTCGTTGTTGATATACTCCGAGTAAAATACTTGCTTAACCTTTTGAAATGCACAAACAAACGGCTCATCGCTCACGTGGTCATTGCTCTTCAACTTGGACAAGTCAACCATGATCAAATTGGTGACAAGATCAACTTTACAAGCATTTTTATCCTCAACTCTTACCCATTCACAATAAAATACAACCTCTTTGAATCTTATATAATCCAATTCAAATATATTTTGGATTACACCATAGTAAGTCATTTCAGCTTCAACGAGATTTTTATCTTTTGCGCTCGCTCGAAAGAAAGTAAGAGCCTTGTATGAAATTCCCGAGTCCTGTACATTTGTACTTTCCTCGTACACTTTATCGCCGAAAATGTAACCGTTCAATCGATACTTTTTGTACTCTTGTGCCACGAACAAGGGTTCAGTGGCTAGACGAGCAAGCCTTGATGTCGCATCACCCATCTTTAGGAGCTGAGAATATAGATAAATTAAGTATATTAGTGGTAAAATTTTAGTGTAATGTAACGTTATATAACGACTGTTTTCATTATAATTACCTCTTGTGTCAACCATAGCCTAAATTCGCTGTCTGATTGTACCATTGTTTTTCGTCTTTTATTGTTCTCACATGCTTCATATTTACTGCATATTACAAAATTAATCATGTATAAAATAATCTAAAATAATGTTAAACATTATAATATTCGAATCTTATTTTTTCCATTCTTCGACATCTTCATGTGTGTTAAATAGATAACAAGCTACTTGTTCATGTTGTAAACTCGTTAATTTCACTCGTTTTCCCATCACATTACCACCATCATCGATGAATTCATCAGTGTCATCAACGCTGGTCGAGTCAGGCATATATTCCCGATTATATATTGATGACTTCATAGTGATGTATTCCTCTGCAATTGATCCTGCAATATATCGCGTATTCTTGACGTAATCTTTAAAAACTTTCATCAATCTTTCAAACGGATACATCCATCGATATCTAACTGGACCACAAAGAAGTGCCTCGTCGCATAGGTGTACCAACAAGTGAACACTTATGTCAAAGAATGCTGGGGGAAAGTACTTCTCCAATACACAAATCGCTTCGTTCACAACCAATTTTGCGGCCACTATGTGTTCTCGATTCACTACCTTCTCACACAAGAGGGAGAAGGTAATACTAATTTGCATAATAGCCCTACGCAAATCCTTGTGCTTGGAGAAATAGTGCTTAAACAATAGAGGAACCAATTGCATGATCACATGCCAATCGTGGGACTTACACTTATGTAAATCATGAGTAACATAATTCACAATCCTTTGCAAGTTGGACGAAAAAGTAGATGGGCCCTTCAAATTATATATTGTGTCTAGAAGCACCTTCCTTTCCTCACTCGTCAAAGTAAACGCACCAGGGGGAATTATTGTCCTTCCCCTACTATCTTCTTTCAACCATAGTTGTGGTCTAAGTTTTAAAGTTTTAAGGTCTTTTCGTGCATTTTCTCCATCCTCGAATGACTCCCCCCAAGGCAAGTACCCACAATATGTTCAGCGAAGTTCTTCTCTGCATGCATCACATCCAATACATGGCGCACCGGGTTTTTCTTCCAATAAGGAAAGTCAAATAAAATTGACCTCCGAGACCATGCCTTTCTTATCTCAGTTTCATTTCCAGTTGGGGTCTTCTTATTCTTGACATTCTTAAATTTGGGATTCTTACCAGGCATATTTGGGCCATATTCAGAAGATTTACTTTCAATTTCTGAACCCGAAAGTTATCTCGGCGGTAGCCTATGTTCAACTCCGCCCAATAAAAAATTGGAACCTTTCTCAAATCTGAAACTATGAGCTGGGGGTAAAAACCTCCTGTGGCAATGGTATACATTTTTTAAGCTAGAGGATAGATGAAGAGATTCAGTCTCCTCTCCACAAATAGGACACCCCAAATAACCATGTACTACACATCCGGATAATGTCCCATAAGCTGGAAAATCATGAATTGCCCACATCAACATAGCTTTCAGCGTAAACTCTTCTTTTTTAAAAGAGTCAAATGATTGCACACCCTCTTCCCACAACTCATTTAATTCTTCTACCAAAGGAGCCAGGTAGATATCAATGTCTTCACTTGGTACCTTTGGCCTAGGTATCAATAAAGCCATCATCGAAAATTCAGGTTTCATACACTGTGAAGGAGGGAGGTTGAGTGGGGCTAGGATCACTGGCCATACACTCTGATTGGTTCTTAGATTTCCAAATGGATTGAAACCGTCTGTTGATATAGCCAAACGAATGTTGCGTTGTTCTCGAGCAAAATCGGGATACTCAAAATTCATCCTCCGCGAGGCAGTAGAATCAATAGGATGATGCATGGTATTACCCCATACTTCTGCCCTAGCATGCCAAGTCATTGCCTCTGCAATCCATGGTACTGTGAAAAATCGCTTTAATCTAGGCCCAACGGGAAAATATTTCAATACTTTTTGAGGCACTTTTGAGCTTGTGCCTTCCTTACTAGTAGATTGGACATATCTAGGTTCATCGCATACCGGACAACGATCGAGATTTTCATACTCCTTTCGGTATAGTATGCAGTCATACACACAAGCATGAATCGATTTATACTTCATTCCCAAACCTTTCAAACTGTTCTTCATAACAGGATAGCTATTTGGAAGTGTATTCACCTTGGGTAATAAACCCTTCACCCATTTCAGAATTCCCGTCACGCTATTGCCAGACAAACCGTACTGCGTCTTCAAATTGTGTAAATCAACCATGGCATGTAAAGTTGTTTGATCTTTCTCACAGCCAGAGTATAACGGTTGGGTCGCCTTAAATTTTAAACTTTGGTAGTCATCGTCAAGTTTTATCGTGTTATCTTCACGAGGACTTGAATCTTCTACATCATCAGTAACCTCATTCTCCTCAACTTCATAAACTTCGTACGCATCATCAACTAAATCCTCTAACATATTATGATCTACGTCGTCCCCTTCTACATCTATTCTACTTGTTGAAGGTTGTTGTGAAGGTTGGTCGGGGACAAAAGGAACTTTTAATTCACCGTGAAAACTCCAAAATCGATAACTATCTTGCATACCCGATCTTAACAAATGTAGTTCAACTGTTTTCCACTCAAACACCTTACCATTCTTACACCTAGCACACGGACACGGCAACTCTTCATCATTACGACATCTCTTTGTATATTTCACAAATTCGTTAGCACCTCTGCGAAACACATCCCCCATTCTATTAGTCTCACCCATCCACTCTTTGTATTTCGGATATCCCATCACCTCTACCACAACTAAACACCTATTAAAGGTAAACAAAACTTAGATTTATAGTATGTTTTATTTAATTATCCCATCATTTAATTATCCTATTAAAGGGTAAGTGGTCCTATCCCATTCAAGAATGCATTTTTCTGTAATATACTTAACAGCTCATGCACATTGTTACGATTTGAAAAAAATTCAACAGCATATCCCCTTAGTTCTCCAAGTACACGACGTAGATTGGCAGGTGTGAGTGTTATTTCAATTGGTCAATTGAAATAACAGTCACACTTATCAATCTAGTATGTACCCAGATGACATTAAGATACGACTGCAGAACTTCCTCCAAAAGTAACAACTAAGCCAATAAGAATATTATACAGAAATTATACAGCCTCAAACTGTCCAAACGGGACAATTCGAGAGATCTCATTACAGGGGTAATGACTCTCGAACGGGTCTAAGGGCTATTTAATGCGTACGCATAAGAACTAGAATGCTAGCATCTATGCGCACTATATTTAATTTCAAGTATGTTTCATATAATGGGTTAATTCAAATACAAAAATAAATTCACGGGTTAATTCAAATACAAAAATAAATTCATGTATTGACCACATACACACACACACACACACACACACACACACACACTATCTAAGTTGTTCTATAGGAATAAAAACAACATTTTTAAAATATGAAGGGCTCACCAATTTGATCAAAATTTTCAACAACACAGACTAATTGATCTTTATTATAAGACAATTACTACAAAATTACGCGCATCACCCGAATTCAAAAAGTAATTTAATGACTAAAGTAATACTTTTTTTAACTTTAGTTATTCACCACAAATTTTAAAAAATATTTTATTTTTCATGCTTTTTAAACTTCGGATGCTTTTAGCAACTTCGGATGACAATTACTACAAATTTACATTTTTGGATATTATTTTTGGATATTATTTACATTTACATTTTTGGATATTATTTTTGGAAATTTATAGAAAATTACTTATTTATTTACATTTTTAACCCCTACCCCCTACACCCTGCCCCACCCCCCACACATGCACACACACGCACATATATACACACATACACACATATATATACACACAAACATATATATAAATGGAAGAGAGAGAGAGAGAGAGAGAGAGAGAGAGAGAGAGAGAATTAAACCTGAAAGTAGAGAGAGAGAGAGAGAGAGAGTCGAGAGAGAGAGAGAGCGTCGAGAGAGAGAGGGAGGGAACGGCGCGGGAGGGAAAAAAGAAGGGGGAAAGGGTTTTTGCTGTTAACATTATCACGGTCGTGTCAAGGTCATTGGCCGTGACAATTATTTAAAGAATTGTCACGGACTTGTCACGGTCATTGACCGTGATAATTTATTGTCACGGTCGTGTCAAGGTCAATGACCGTGACAAAAAATGTGTGTTTTTTGTCACGGTCAATGACCTTGACAAGGGTGGCCGGCTGAAAGGTGACAACTTGGCCATTTTGGTGTAGTGGAGTCGCTTTACTCGAAGAGTTGTTGCCAATAAGAGACCTGCTATCATGGCCTCATACTCGGACTCGTTGTTTGAGGCCTGGAAGTTGAATCTCAAGGCGTATTCAATGTTGGTGCCATCTGGAGCCAAGATTATTAGCCCCGCACCGCTTCCACTATCATAGGAAGAGCCATCAATGAAGAGGCTCCAGACGTCTGTATCTGATGAGAAGACCCCTTCTCTCATAACCCCTTTCTTGAAGAGGTATCGATCCTCTTCATTCTCTTCTATTCTGCTCCGAGTTTTGCCTGAGATGAATTCTTCTCGATCTCGGAAGATGTTTGGAGCCGTCTCTTCTGAATTTCGGAAGACACTACGGTTCGTCTCTTCGCCGTCATCTAAGCCTTTCTCTGTCTCGGTCTCTTCCAAACTTCTATCGGCCTCTTCCCAGGTGAATTCTGTGACAAAGTCTGCGAGGGCCTTCCCCTTGATGGTTGTCCTAGGCTGGTAGGTAAGATCATATTCTCCTAATTCGATGGCCCAGGTCATCAATCTTCCGGACTTCTCAGGTTTGTGCAGAACCTGCCTTAGTGGGGAGTTAGTGAGGACTACCATGGAGTGAGCTTGGAAGTAAGGCTTATTTTTCTTGAGGCATGTATTAGGGCATAAGCCAACTTCTCCATTCGGGGATAATTTTCTTCAGAACCCTGAAGGTCCTTATTGTTGAAGTACACAGGCCTTTGGATCCCATCCTCTTCCCTTATGATGGCCGCGATCATGGCTGATTCAGAGACTGCTAGATACACAAATAACCTTTCCCCCGTGATGGGCCGAGACAGCAATAAGGGAGACTCTAAGTAGAACTTGAGTTGGTTGAAGGCTTTTTCACACTCTTCGTCCCATTGGAAGGCCTTTTTTAGAACTTTAAAGAATGGAAGACACTTGTCCGTTGCCCTAGAAACAAACATGTTAAGGGAAGCCACTCTTCCCGTGAGTCTATGGACATCCTTGATATTCCTAGGAGTCTTCATGTCGAGTAATTCCTTGATTTTCTCAGGGTTCGCTTCAATTCCCCTTTGATTAATGATGAATCCCAGGAACTTCCCATCTCCTACTCCGAAGACACACTTTGTTGGGTTGAGTTTCATTTTGTACGAGTCCATGACATCGAAAGTCCTCTCAAGGTCCGCTACGTGAGTACATGCTTTCAAGCTCTTCGTTAGCATATCGTCTACATATACCTCCATGGTCTTACCTATTTGCTCTTTGAACATCTTATTGACAAGACGTTGATACATTGCCCCTGCATTTTTCAGACCGAAGGGCATCACTTTGTAGCAGTACGTCCCTTTATCAGTAATGAAGGCTATCTTCTCAGAGTCTTCAGCATCCATGAAGATTTGGTTATAGCCTGAATAAGCGTCCATGAAGCTCATGAGCTCGTGCCCCACCGTCGCGTCCACCATCTGGTCTATCCGAGGTAAGGGATAGATGTCTTTTGGGCAAGACCTGTTCAGGTCAGTGAAATCCACACATATTCGCCACTTCCCATTGGCCTTAGGCACGATGACTACATTTGAGAGCCACTCTGGATAGGTAACCTCTCTTATGAACTCGGCCTCTTCCAATTTTTTGACTTCTTCCCGGATGACATAGTATTTCTCCCTGGAGTAGACTCTTCGTCTCTGCTTGATCGGCTTTGCATCTCTGGTCACGTTGAGCTTGTGGCTCATCACCTCAGGGTCGATGCCAGGCATGTCTGCGTGACTCCATGCGAAGACACTCTGTCTCCTCCTGAGGAAGTTTATCAGCTCTTCCTTGATTCCTGGCTCTAGGGCCTTACCGACCTGGACGGTTTTTTCCGGCTCGCCCTCATTGAGGACGATGGATTCTACCTCTTCCGCGGCCTCTCCCTTTTTTAATTTTGTTTCGTCTCTTGGGTCAAGAGTGTCAATGTTGTAAGTAGTGGTTGCCCTCTTATGGGCTTCTCTCTCTTTGGACGAGTTGAAGTAACACTCTCACGCCATGGTCTGGTCCCTTGCACTTTCCCTACTCCATAAGGAGTCGGGAATTTTAGCATCTGATGGACCGTCGACGGCACAGCTTCAAATTCTTTAAGAGCCACCCTTCCTATGATGAGGTTGTAGGCCGAGAAAACGTTTTCGTCCATAACAAAAAAGTTTATCTTCTTGGTCAGCCTCTTAGGCCATTCATCACCCATCCGTACGTCCATCTCATACATGCCTAAGGGGTGTACCTTTTCGCCACTGAACCCTATCAATGGGTGATGGTAGGGCACCAACCTTGCCCTGCTAAGACCTAGGATCTTAAAGCAAGGCCAGAACATCACGTCTGCTGAGATCCCCCCGTCTATGAGGATCCTCCATACCTCGCACCCATGAACCCTTGTTGTTATGACCAAAGAGTCATCATCGGGGGCTAAGATACCCTTGAAGTCGAGTCTGAAGAACCCCACTACGAGGGTGTCCATGTCTACCTTCTTCCTCTTCTGCACTGCATCGGCAGACGTTAGATTCATAACCTCAGTCTTAGCCACTGACCTAGCCTCTGCTACATGAGCCTTCCTATCGGCTACCTCAGAGCCACCCCCTGCAAATCCCCCACATATGGTACTGACACCAAAGGAGATCGTACCGACCCTCTTCACCGGGGTGTTGTCATCTTTTGGCGAGAGATCCGGGTCATCTTCGTCATCTCCTTCCGAATCATCATCTCTTCTGGACGGGACATTGCCACAGCACCTGTCATTTCTTCTTTTCTTAGGGTCATCCCTTCCACCCTTTAGAGCCTTACCATCCACATACTTCCTCAGCTTTCCATATTTTAACATCTTCTCAATCTCATCTTTTAAAACGAAGCATCTATCCGTGACATGGCCATGATCCTGATGGAACTCGCACCATAGGTTTTTGTTCCTTTTATGTGGTGGGGCCTTGAGTTTCTCTGTCCATCTCAGAGTCCGATCAGTCTTAATCTCATTGAGGATGTGCTCGCAGCTCATAGTCAGAGGAGTATAGTGAGCGAACTTGTCATCTCCTGACCTCTTCTTTCCCTCTTTCTTTCCCTGGGACCTCCCAGTGCCACCGCGGTTCTCATCCTCATACTTGGCGGCCATTGCCTCTTCCGCATTCTTTACTTTCCCTGCGGTTGCCAGCAGCTCCACCATAGACCTAGGGGGGTCTTCCGCCAGTTTCCACAATAGCTTCCCCTTCTGGAGGCCTCCTATAAGGGCGGTCATGGCTATGCTCTCTTCATAATCTTCCACCTCCAAATTCTCTTTGTTGAACCTTGCTATGTAGTCTCTTAGGCTCTCACCCTTGGCCTGCTTGACATACAGCAGGTGGGTAGTCTTCTTTTGAGGTCTTACCCCAAAGCAGAAGTTGTGGATGAATTGCCCAGCCAAGCCTTTGAAGTTCTCAATCGAGTTCTTCGGAAGGGAGGTGAACCAACTGTGCGCAGCCCCTGTCAAGGTCCCCGAGAAGGCCCTACACTTCATCTCATTAGGTATCGAGTAAATGTCTACTGCTGACTGGTACATCTCGATATGATGTACAGGGTTAGTGCTGCCATCATACTTGGGAGACACTGTAGGAGGCTTGAACTTAGCTGGGGTTGGGAACCCCACTATCCTAGCCACAAATGGGGAGCCCTTTGAGTAACCCCTTTGTAATGGGCCCCTGCTTTTAATGAGGTCTCATATCTTCTCCTCAAGGCGTTGAATAGAATCATTCCAGGGTCTTCTGTCATCAACTTGTCCGAGATTATCCCCTGCCACCTCCCTGCGATGGACAGAGGGTTCTCCAGCCACGACACGTTGGCTGTTGACCTCTTCCTCTTCCCTGCCTCTTCTTTCACAGGGTCGGCCTTGGTCTTGCCGACCCTACATGTTCCCTCTCTGAGAGCCTATTGCGCTCCTTGACCTCGACAGCCTCTCTCTTAGGTCATTCACCGGGCCCAGTCTCTCGAAGGCCGACCCTCTGCTCAACCTATCGAAGGCCGACCCTCTTTGTTGGGCATCTTCATCTCTTCGACCGACAAATCCTTGAATTTGCCTAAGAGGCCGTATAGTGTTATTTGACACCTCATACGGCTCCCAGCAGTCTTCTGTGGCTTCTTCATCTTCTAGGTCATCATACATGTCCTCTGGGCAAGGGTTTCCCTGCCTCCCCAGGCACAAGCGCCTAGGGTCAGCAACATCCCTTCTCCTCTGGGGTGCAGGTTGGTCCTTCATCGGTGCCTGGGGTGGTCCCCTGGCGTCAGGATGAGGCTGAATTGCCGCCGAAGTGATCATATCAGGTGAGACTCCAGGTGGCCTCATCATAGTTTGGCTGAGCTGAGCAAATTGCTCCTGTATGGCTTGTTGTGTTGCAGCTAGTGATCTCAAGGCTGCTGCTACCTCCGCCATTTCGGACTGGGGGGCGCCTGACTGGAACTAGGCCTTCCACCCCCAGATGGCGGAAGAGGCGGAGGTAAGTCTGGTGACATATGTTAACACTATGGAGCTGGAGTAGCAGATGAGCTTAGTACCTCAGAGGACCTCTGTCAATGGTGAAACAGCTCCGCGCTAGGGGGAGGCCTGGTTCACCACCAGAATCTCCGGTGAGGTTAAACAGAAAAAGAGGAAGAGATAGCTTCTCGTTCCCACAGACGGCGCCAAAATGATGATGCTGGGATCAGCACCACCAGGTAAGGTGTTTTCAAGCTCTATCTAAGAACAATAATGGAAACACAGTTATGTAAAGAGATAAGAGAATGAGGTGAGGAGAAGAGGAGAGTACACCAGTATATAAGTGTTTCAGCCAATCTGGCTTACGTCCACTGTGAGTGTGTGTGAGTAATATCACTGAATGGAGGCACTAATGGCCGTGGATATAATCTCTCAAGCTTTCTCTCTCTACTGTGGATCTAGACAGAGTTTTAGCTAGGGTTGAAATAACTGGATCCTTTTGTAAGGTAGGGGATGATCCCTATATATAGTACCTAGGGGGTGTAATGTACCCCCCATGCATGTAATGAGCATGTGTGTGGTAACCTCACCAATGTGGGAGTGCCATCTGTCACTGTCACATGTAGAGAATGATGATGCAATATTCTCCACACGTGTGGGGAATAATCTTGTTACAACTGATTTGTGTCAACGTGTCCTTATCTGGATGCCAGCAGGTGCTCGGGCATCGCGCCTGGTATATGACCTCGGCATTGGTGAGGCCGAGGTTGGTGAGTCTTGATACCTGTTCAGTCCGAGTGCTCCATGGAGGTCTCGGCCTGATACTAGCCGAGACAATGGACAGGATCTGCCTGATATGAGGTTGATCTGGTGGCATCCTGCAGGCTCAGCTTAGGTATGGTCGAGGTTGCCATTTCAAGTCATATGTGAGTGTTGTTGATCCTTATGAGGTCCCTTGGAGAGGCTCATGGTAGTGTCGACCTGGGCCGACCTTGGTCTGGCTGAGGGATGATATCGCGTGTCCAAGACATGCCCAATGTCGGCCATAATATCGGTCGAGGTTGGTGTCTCTAGGCTGAGGTTGGTGCCTCTAGGCCGAGGCTCATGGTTGTTAGCCATAATATCGGTCGAGGTTGGTATCAGGTGTGACAGACCCAGAAATAGCACTTAGACCCTTAGAATTAAAAGATGACCATTTAATTTCTTCATCAGACCAAGAAATGTCAGGTTTCAAGTTGGTCACATTATCAACAGTCATGGTGGGAGGATTCCACCCTCGTTCAACCAAAATCCAGACACGTTCATCAATGGCTTTTAAAGCCGACCTCATACGGGCTTTCCAATAAGCATAATTTGTCCCGTCAAAAATAGGCATTTTATAATATGACTTCTCCATTTGAACACGCACTTTTTCAAAAATCAATTTTTTCAGAAAATTGATATCTTAGAAAAAATTTGCGGAAAAAAAAAGGAATACGCGATAGATTAGCGTAACCTGCTCTGATACCAATTTGAGAACGTGTGTGCTCGCGTTCAAATGATCAAATTATATATAAAACCCTTTTAATCCAAACAAACCCTAAACATGCAGCAGTATGTGATTGAATAAATTGATAATATACGCAAGAACATTCAAACACATGCAATTAAGGAAAAATCCCCCTCAGGGGCAAAACCATTTATTTTCACTATAATTTGTAAGAGAACGGCTTACAATCGGATTACAATGAAAATACAAGTTGACTAAGAATTACCCTCGGGTATCGGATTCTGTAGTCGCGGCTGGAATTATCCCTTTCCAGTAGGGCTGCAATGAAGAAGAAGAACAGCCTCCTCCACAAGGGTTGAACAAACCAAAGTTGTGTTCTTGGGTTGCAAAAGGATTCACAAAGGTTTGGCAATGATGTGTGAATCAAAACATGAGTCTTGGGACTCAAAAATATGAAGACTAGATGTATTTGGACTCTCAAATTCGTCTCCTAAAGTCTTGCAAAACAACTCCCCCGAAGTTGGTATTTATAGGAAAAAATATGAAGAGTCCCACGTTCTTAAAACTCTAAAATTCTATCCAGCGTACAAAAAAAAACAGCATTCTTTAAGGAATTTTCTCTATCTTCAAAAGGTCATAACTCCTTCACCGTAGCTCGGATTGAGGTGCCGTTTTTCCAGTATCTTCGTTGCGGCGAGATCTTAAACTTTATAGTTGACCAGACCTCCAAACTATGGATGTGAAATTAGGAAAATGCCCTTGAACTCTCCTATTGTGCCTTTTTTTCACTATTTTGACTTTCCTTGCGTACCACTTGCATTAAGTCCCTAAAATCTTGGAACGTGAAGTCATTAAGGCAGATGTGGGACATATTAGTGGAGATAATGCATGCTTGATTCCCAGAATTTGGATAGAGGCCGTCATGTGAGATCGTGACGAGACGTGCCAAATGTAGTGGCGTACGACATAAATAAATGAAACATTTCGGACATGTGAAAAATGTCCTTACAAATCTCCCCCTATGTCTATGCCGGTACATACATAAAAAATCCAAATTATCAAATATGAAATTGCCTATACAAATCTACCCTCCCATGAACCCAAAACTGGAAAAGGTACAAATGAATAGTCTTCATCGTTTGTTCTTTAATTCTTCAGGAATCTCAAAACTTTTCTCATCAGGGTGTGCAACATATAGATCTGCAATCTTCATACCTACACACATGAGACAAAGAAAATACCACGTGACATATCGAGTTTGAAATGAGATAACATGGATATCAATATATGATAAAAATATAAGCAACATCTCAAAAACTCCCCCAGAATTCAAACTCCCCCATAATATGATAATTCTTTCTCCCCCTTTTTATGATGTCCCCAAATGGACAAATTAGAGAAATAAATCAAATAAGCAAGTGCGGGGTGTCACTAGGATAAAAACACACCATGAATAAACAGAAAGCAACCAAGTCAATGATAGCGTAAATGAAGTGGTGTGATCAAATTCGATAGGAAAATCAATGCATACAAACATGACATATGTGCACGATGAATATTGGATATTCCTAGCGAATGAACTCAAATGCTTCCTTTGGTGTAAAAGAGTGACAGTATAAGATATTGACTCAATCAAATCAACAAATTAAAGCTCAAAATGATTTTCACACCAATAACGTCCAAAATGATTTTATGCTTTTTCAGGACTTTCAAGGAAGTGGAAACCCGTTTAGATTCTCCAACCAAACTCCCTCAGATATTGTATTGAATAGAGGCATTCTAAATTCTCAAACTTTGGAGAATTGATGGTGAAACCTAAGTGGCCCATATTTGGCATGAATTGCTTTTTATTGCCTTTAAATTTTTTCGGGCTCTTTTAACCTCTTTGGACCTCGGATATTAAAATTCCTCCATTTTTTAGGTCCTTTTTAACGGTGGCTTTTGCGCAAAGGATAGATGATTACCTTTCGCAGCCCCTCCCCGTTATACAAAAACACACAGTCTCACCAAAACGGTTTTTACATGCATTCCAATCTTGTCAAGTTTTATCGCATATTGTACATTGTATAGACATGATTGAGATGAAAACACGCAAGCCAACATGAGATAGACAAGTGCAATAATCAAATATAGTCGTGCATGTGTGCAATAAAGGATATATGAGTCAAACATGTAGGAAGATATCACTAATTACATCTCAAAGACTCCAATCAATGTAAATCACATGGATGAAATGATGTAGCCTCTCAAATCTCTATCAAACAGTCACATGGATAAATGGAATGAAGTTGTGACTTGGCTATCTTACATGCTCATCCATAAAAGAAGCAAAATACAAAAATCGTTTTGGATTTTTTCAAAAATTTGGAAAAAAAGAAATAAAATCTTTTTGTGCTTTTCTCAAAATTTTTCTTAAAGGAAAATCTTTTTGTATTTTTTTTAAAAGAAATATAAAAAGCAAAAGGAATAAAACAAAGTTGTACAATAAAGTAATGGCACATATAAAACATACTAGCAATAGGAAGCATATGATATGAACATGAAGAAGTATCATATTCTAGACATAGACCAACCCCTCAGTCAACTGTGCAAATCCCTAAAGATTTCCTAAGACTCTCAAATCTAAGGGCATCTAAAGGTTTCGTGAAAATATCGGCTAACTGACGGTCGGTAGGAACAAAACTCAGGGATACGACTTTCTCTTCAACTAACTGACGAATAAAGTGCTCATGTATCCTGATGTGTTTTGTGCGCGAATGCTGAACTGGATTACGGGATATGTGTATCGCGCTCGTGTTATCACAGGAAATGGTCATGGTGTCCTGTGATATCCCATAATCCTCCAGCATTTGCTTCATCCACAAGAGTTGTGTGCAACAACCCCTGGCGGCTATGTACTCAGCCTCCGCAGTGGACAAAGAGATGGAATTTTGCTTCTTGCTCAGCCAGGAGACAAGAGCATAACCAAAATAGAAACACCCACCAGAAGTGCTCCTACATCCATCTGCATCCCCAGCCCAATCGGCATCCGAGTAGGCGGACAGACGGTTATCGGTATCAAAGGAATACCAAATTCCGTATGAGAGAGTCCCACTTACGTATTTAATAATACGTTTTAGAGCAAGTAAATGTGACTCTTTTGGGGACGCCTGATAACGCGCACAGACTCCAACACTAAAGGCGATGTCGGGACGACTGGCAGTCAAGTAGAGAAAACTACCTATCATACTCCGATATAAGGTTTGCTCTATGGCCTTGCCTGAAGTGTCCTTACTAAGCTTGGTAGTGGTACTCATAGGTGTACGTGCATGCTTAGTGGAGTCTAAACCAAATTTCTTCACTAGTTCTCTAGCATACTTGGATTGGAAGATGAAAATCCCATCCTCTAGCTAACGAACCTGGAGACCAAGGAAGAATGTAAGCTCACCAACCATGCTCATCTCAAACTCACTTTTCATCTCCTCCTCAAAGTGGTGAGCATGCTGGGAGCATGTGGATCCAAAGACTATGTCGTCCACATAGACCTGGGCGACCAAAATAGCACCGTCATCTCTCCTGACAAACAACGTCATATCTACTCCCCCTCTCTTGAAGCCGCGAGCTAAGAGATAAGAAGTAAGCCTCTCGTACCAAGCACGGGGTGCTTGCTTCAAACCATACAAGGCTTTCCTCAGATAGTAGACGTGATCAGGGTGCTGAGGGTCTTCAAACCCTTTTGGTTGTTCCACATAAACCTCCTCCTGTAGAATGCCATTCAAAAAGGCACTCTTGACATCCATCTGATACACCTTGAAGAGCAGATGACATGCGATGGCGAGCAGAAGACGGACGGACTCAAGCCTCGCAACAGGAGCAAATATCTCCCCAAAGTCTACACCCTCTATCTGTGTGTAGCCTTGAGCGACCAACCTAGCCTTATTTCGGATTATGGTACCATTTTCATCCATTTTGTTCTTAAAAATCCACCGGGTACCTATCACATTAATCTCACTAGGTCGGGGGACAAGTTCCCAGACATCATTCTTTTTAAACTGAAGCAACTCATCTTGCATAGCAGATATCCAGTGTTCATCCTTGAGTGCTTCTTTATGGTTCTTGGGCTCGACTTTGGACGTGTAGCAAAGATGGCTAACAACGTTCTCTAGCTGAGCACGAGTCTTGACCCCTAGAGTGGGATCACCAACAATGGCAGAAGGGTCATGACTCTTACGAACCCAAGCAGGTGTGTCCTCTAACACAGGAGTAGGGTCCACAGAGTGTGAGAGAGGAACAGGTAAATCACTGTCAGAACAATCCTCATCCTCACACTGAAGGTTAGGATCAATAACCGTCGGAGGTTCGTCATCTTGCACGGTGACGTTTATTGATTCCATAATCTTAGAGCTCTTCAGGTTAAAAACCCGGTACGCTCTGCTATTCGATGAATATCCTAGAAATATTCCCTCGTCGCTTCGGGAGTCAAACTTTCCTAATTGCTCTTTATCCCGTAGGATGTAGCATTTACTCCCAAAGACACGGAAATATGCCAGGTTGGGCTTCTTGCCAGTCCACAACTCATAAAGAGTGTGAAGTGTGTGTGGACGCAGATACACCCTATTCACCGTGTGGAATGCAGTAGACACTGCCTCTGCCCAAAATCTCCTAGAAACTTTACGACCTAGAAGCATAGATCTAGCCATCTCTTGGATCGTTCTATTCTTTCTCTCAACAATCCCATTTTGCTGAGGAGTTCTCACAGCAGAAAACTCATGTTTGATCCCAAGGCTATCACAGTACAAATCAACCTTTGCTTCCTTGAATTCAGTGCCGTTGTCACTACGTATTCTGTTAATAGTGACACCGTGTTGATTTTGCAGGACACGGCACTTGGTCGTTAAGAAATCTACAGCATCGGATTTCTCTCTCAGAAAACCTACAATGGAGTATCTGGAGAAATCATCTACCATCACGAGGATGTACCTCTTACCACCTAGACTCTCAGTACGAGTGGGACCCATAAGATCCATGTGAATCAACTCCAGAAGACGAGAGGTGGTAATGGAATGTAACTTCCTATGAGGACTACGAATTTGTTTTCCCAACTGACAGGGTCCACAAACGGTCCAAGTTGACTTTCCAATAGATGGTAAGCCACGTACTAGGTCCTTTTTAGATAAACGATTGAGATCTCTAACGTTCACGTGACCTAGACATTGGTGCCACAGATCCATAGGAGTGATCGTGGCGCTGCTGCAGACAAGTGAGGATGTGGGATCAGTCCCATAGCAATTATCCTCGGTCCTCACCCCTTGCATCAAAAGTTTACCGGCTTGATTGTAGACTTTACACGCATCCCGGTCAAACTTTACTGAAAAGTTAGTGTCGCACAACTGGCTAATGCTGAGAAGGTTTGCTTTCAAACCTTTGACGTACAAAACATTTTCTAGCTTAGGAAAACCAGGTAACTCGACAGTACCTCATCCTACAATGCTAGACTTGCTCCCATCTCCAAAGGTGACTCTGCCATCCTGATAATCCTCAAGAGATGTAAAAAATGAGGCATCACCTGTCATATGTCTGGAGCACCCACTGTCAAAATACCACTGTGAGGTATTATGTGCTTTGAGAGCAACATGAACAACAAAAGCCTTTTTATCTTTCTTAGGCACCCAAGCAGAGATGACCTTTTGTTTACCTTTGTTGGTTTTAGCTGGAATGTAAGAAGCATTCACTAACGGCGAAGACATCCGTCGGAATTCTTTCATCAAACTCTGAGTCGTGGCAGCTAAGAACTCAACTCTCTCTCTCAGACTAGAAAACTCATCAGTATGTCGTGGTGGAGCAGTAGTACGTCGTGTCCGACCCATGCTATAGCAAGTTTCCCTAAGGTGGCCTTTTCTTTTGTAATAAGTACAAAAGAGCTTAGTCAAAGGCGGACCTTGGTTTGCTTTTCTTGGTCGAACTCTCCTTCGAGGTTTTTTACGGTGACCATAAGGAGTTGTAGTAAACTCAGGAACTGGTCCAGGTGCAATTTGCGACGTGGAGGCACGATCATATCCAATTCCTTGACGATCACCAAAACCTAAAGCGGGGCCGAGGAGCATCTTTCCCATCTTCCCAGATCTGTCCTCGATTTGTACCTTGACTTCCCGTGCTTTCTCAAGATCATGAGTCAGCTGGGCAACAAGGGCTTCAAGTTTCTTTCGAGTCTCCATGGAGGAATGGAGCTGACTCGTAAGACTAGCCACTTGCTTGATCAAGTCCCCTCTCTCTTTCTCTAGAGTACTCTCTCTCTCTCTAAACAAATTCTCATTCTCGACAAAGGTAGATTCTCTCTCTCTCAGTACGGTGCAGGTGGAGGACTCTCTTTCTCTCGCTTTTCTTAAATCTTCCTCTAAGCCCGTGATCTTAAGAACTAGCGCTTTGTTTCTCTTTTTAGTTTTAAAAGACTCAGAATACAACTCAGCGTAGGCGCGTTGAATATCACTCTCGCTCTCACTTGTGTCATCCTCCCCCTCACTCACATCGATCTCACTGTCGAGGTGTCCCTGTGAAGCATCATCCTCATCGTCGTGAGGAGAACTAGGAGTGCTCACTTGGTTGGCCATGAATGCGGTGAAGTTACACTCATGCGGTGACTCATCTCCAGAATCCACCGTCTCGACCTCACTGTCGTCACTAAGGGTAGCATTAAGGACAGCTTTCCCTTTCTCTCTATTCAGACGATTGGCACACTCAAAAGCTCTATGACCCCTACCATCACACTCAAAACATCTCTCACTTTCTTTCAGAGAAGGATTTTTGGAAACTTTTTCATTTTTCTTTTCACACTTATTTTTCTCAAATTTCTTTTTATCTTTAAAATTGCCATTTTTCTTAAATTTGAGAATCCTCTTGAATTTTTTTGCGAAAAGAGCCAAATCATCTAAGTCAAAATCGCACTCAGAATCTGACGTGTCAGTCTCTCTCTTTCTAGATGACTCTACCCTCTTTCTAGCTGACCCCTTACTCCTTCTCTCTTGGGATTTAAGAGCAATTCCCTTATCTTTAGATTTAGCATTTTTAGGGAACATATCAATTTCATAAGTTTGCAAATCTCCTATAAGTTCTTCCAATTTTAGCGTATTTAAATTACCCATAGAATTTAGCACAGTGACTTTAGGGATAAAACGCTTAGGCAAAGAACGAAGAATCTTTTTAACAACTCCAGCATTCGGAATTTGTTCACCAAGATTAAAACTAGTATTCACAATGTCAAAAAGTCTAGCATAAAATTCATCAAAGCATTCAGAATCATGCATGGTGATTGTTTCAAATTGAGTTGTCAAGTTTTGCAACTTAGACTCTTTCACAGCATTAGTTCCTTCATGGGTGAGTTGTAAAACATCCCATGCCTCTTTTGACGTGGTACACGTCATTATGCGTTTGAACTCATCAGGTGTGACAGACCCAGAAATAGCACTTAGACCCTTAGAATTAAAAGATGACCATTTAATTTCTTCATCAGACCAAGAAATGTCAGGTTTCAAGTTGGTCACATTATCAATAGTCACGGTGGGAGGAGTCCACCCTCGTTCAACCAAAATCCAGACACGTTCATCAATGGCTTTTAAAGCCGACCTCATACGGGCTTTCCAATAAGCATAATTTGTCCCGTCAAAAATAAGCATTTTATAATATGACTTCTCCATTTGAACACGCACTTTTTCAAAAATCAATTTTTTCAGAAAATTGATATCTTAGAAAAATTTTGCGGAAAAAAAAAGGAATACGCGATAGATTAGCGTAACCTGCTCTGATACCAATTTGAGAACGTGTGTGCTCGCGTTCAAATGATCAAATTATATATAAAACCCTTTTAATCCAAACAAACCCTAAACATGCAGCAGTATGTGATTGAATAAATTGATAATATACGCAAGAACATTCAAACACATGCAATTAAGGAAAAATCCCCCTCAGGGGCAAAACCATTTATTTTCACTATAATTTGTAAGAGAACGGCTTACAATCGGATTACAATGAAAATACAAGTTGACTAAGAATTACCCTCGGGTATCGGATTCTGTAGTCGCGGCTGGAATTATCCCTTTCCAGTAGGGCTGCAATGAAGAAGAAGAACAGTCTCCTCCACAAGGGTTGAACAACCCAAAGTTGTGTTCTTGGGTTGCAAAAGGATTCACAAAGGTTTAGCAATGATGTGTGAATCAAAACATGAGTCTTGGGACTCAAAAATATGAAGACTAGATGTATTTGGACTCTCAAATTCATCTCCTAAAGTCTTGCAAAACAACTCCCCCGAAGTTGGTATTTATAGAAAAAAATATGAAGAGTCCCACGTTCCACGTTCTTAAAACTCTAAAATTCTATCCAGCGTACAAAAAAAACAGCATTCTTTAAGGAATTTTCTCTATCTTCAAAAGGTCATAACTCCTTCACCGTAGCTCGGATTGAGGTGCCGTTTTTTCCATTATCTTCGTTGCGGCGAGATCTTCAACTTTCTAGTTGACCAGACCTCCAAACTATGGATGTGAAATTAGGAAAATGCCCTTGAACTCTCCTATTATGCCTTTTTTTCACTGTTTTGACTTCCCTTGCGTACCACTTGCATTAAGTCCCTAAAATCTTGGAACGTGAAGTCATTGAGGCAGATGTGGGACATATTAGTGGAGATAATGCATGCTTGATTCCCAAAATTCAGATAGAGGCCGTCATGTGAGATCGTGAGGAGACGTGCCAAATGTAGCGGCGTACGACATAAATAAATGAAACATTTCGGACATGTGAAAAATGTCCTTACAGTATGTATTAGGTCATAGTGGATAAATTCATTTATGTAAGAACAAGTTTTATAATTGCTCATTTGATTTTTATGGCTTATCCCGTTACACCCCGTTGCACCTTCATGACTACTTCCACATATTCAAATAGAAGATGTTGATGATATTTGGAAGATGGAAGATCGTTCGTCACAACATCATTCAAAAGAATTATAAGGTGGTTTGGTAAAGACTTTAATTATCCAGGGATTATTTTAAAAAGAGTTTTCATTAAAAAGTTTTCAAAATGTTTTAAAATGATTTTTAAATGAATTTTTGAAATTTCCCTAACAAGTTATAACGAGATGAATATATTGCTCGAACGAGATTACGCATGTCATTAGAACAAGTTCCCATGTTCGAAAGACATCTGGAATGTCTCCTTTTGGGTATGCTCTAGAGAGTCCTTCAAAGTTTTATTGGAAACATGTTCGAATAGGATGAGGTACCACGTTCCAACGAGGTACCATGTCATTCGAATGATTGCGAGAGTTTTTTTATTTTTCATTAAATCTTTTCAAATATCTAATACCTATCTCTTTGCAACTACTTTCCCTATAAATAGATATGCGGGATTAGACTTTTCCCCAAGATTTTTTAGAGTTCTTATTGTGATCAAACTCTATTCTTTTTTCATCCAAATCCATTGGATATTAGAAGATCACTTTGCCAAAACGGTAAAAATAAATTCTAAGTTCAAGAACCCTGGTAGAGATTTTCTTTACTGCTGAATTGTGGAGACGAGGCTCTAATGTTAAAGACGAAATGAATTGAAGATTCCTGAGGCGGATTGGTGGATACCAAAGCAAGAGCTGCTTGTTATGCACGGTAATGGACTGTGCCATATATGTTGAAGATTTAAAGACATCTCCGCATTATACTTAGTGGATCTTTAAGCACTTTTGTAAGTCATCTTTTGACTGTCAAATTACTTAATAGTGCTAAAATGAAAGGTTTTGCCCGAAAGGTATTTTACCAAAGTCTTTAATATTACCATATCATTCCCTTAACATCATATTCCTACCTTTGGTGAAGTGTTCGGGTAAATGAAAAGTCTACGTGGTGAATAACTCGACATTCTCGATATAGTGATTTGCATTCCTTCCTTGAGATCAAATTCATTCGTGTATTCGTTCTTTCTTATATGTGTGTGAGATGTTTGAACTTGTTTAAATTTACTCACATGCTCACACACACGAGATATACACTTACCCAAATCTCGAGAGATCATTTTAGAGAGATATATTCGGTGAGATTTGGAAGTCGAAGCATTGATTTTAAAAGGTGATTTATAAATTACTCTTATGATACTTAAAATCGTTTTAAGTGATTCAAACTACGCACGTTGAGTTCAAAAAAGGATTTTCCTTGGGTATTATGTGAGTTTACTTTATTATACTTCATAGTTCATTTCTCGTATTCCTTCAATGATGGATTGTATGAAATTTCTCTATCTAAAGATGAGATTAACTTCCTTTTTCAAATAAAGAATTTTGTGGGTATATTCACTGCAAACCCTCACGAGACAAAACTCATCCTATAGGGAAACATATAGGCTTAACGGCTTATTCCACATGATAAGTGCAATCACTTGTACCCGCGAAAGTGGCCCACTTTTGGTTTCTTATCTATTTTCTTTCTTTCTTTCTATTTTTGCTCGAGGACTAGCAATGTTCTGTTTGGAAGTGGTGTGATAAGCACCAAAAAGTGTTATATTTATACCCCAAATAGACAGTTTTTAATTTCTAATTCTCGATAAATTTGGACTTATGTTGGTATTTTTTGTTTTGTAGGCCAGTAAGTCGTTGCGGTGTCAAACAATCTTAATTTAAGGAAATTGCTATGAATAAGTGGTCAAGTACATCAAATGTGGTAGAGATATGGTTAAAAGAGGTTGAACCCAAGTCTCGTAGCCTAAAACTGTCCCAAAACCTAAGCCTAAATCGAGCCCAAGCCATCACCTAAGCCTTGTGTGTGTTTAATTTGTGCTTTTATTATTTTTTTTAGATTTTTATTTGTGTCGTAGATAATTTTTAGAGTTTATTTTATATTTTATTTTGAGTCGTGTATATTTTTTAAAATTTACTTTATATTTTATTTGTGTGCTTATAGTTGTATATATTAGGATCTGTTATGGTACGTCTAGTATTTTTATATTTTTATGTAAATATAATAGGAGTGTATTTTATTAGGTTTTTCATTATTTTAGTTTATTTTATTTGTTTTTAATGTTATCATGTTAGATTTATTATTATTATTATTCTATTTTATTTTGAGTCTTTTACTAATAGGTTAGAATTTTATTTTTTTAGTTTTAATAGACTTTAATTTTTATTTTTATTAATTTTGTTAGGTTTATTAATTAGGTAGTGTTATTTTTAGTTAGGTACAATTAAACACATACACTACCCATACACCCTCACACACCATAACACCCCTCATCCTACTATTCATCTTCTTCCCTCATCACCCAACACCATTCCTCACCCTTTCCACCATAACCAAACACACCCAAACATTATTCCCATTTTCTTCTCTCTCTTCTATCACCATTAAACTCACCATTAAAATTGATCCCATCTCTATCTCCCATATCCACAACAACCCGAAACCTTTCATATACCCGGACCTATAGAACCTGTAGCCCGGAGCCATGACCCACTTGACCCATTTTCTTAAATTTGAACCCAAACCCATAATCGCTAATTGAACCTTCATTCCACCCAAACCCGAGTATACCCAGCCTCACCACCTACTCCACCCGGCTCCACAATGTCAAATCCATAACTCCAAATTTTGGCCAAGCCCCGAAATTAAACGTTCCGCATGTCTAACCCATACCCTTGCCTCGTCATCCTTTACCCAAAATCGGCCCCTATCCAAACACCCCCAAAATCGATGCCATAGCCTTTAATCCGAACGCAGGCAGCCCCATTAAAGCTAAATCCGACCGAAAAAACTCAGACCCGAGCTCCAGACCCAATTGCGTCCAACAACCGAGACATCCTCAATGACCAGTCAATATTAGACACCATCGACTTACCGCTCACCCGTCACCTCAATTCTCTCACTCTAAACCTCCATTTCCAATTTCTGCTCCTTAAACCTCCAAACCCAATCATTCAAATAAAGTCAGACCCCAAAACAATCAAAGAAATCAATCTACCCAACTGAAACACAAAAAATCGATCTTCTGTCCATTCTCAAAATAAAAGTCACATCTGCAACTTTTAACCTCCCCCCCCCCTTTTTTTTTTACCTATTCTACCCTCATCCATTACATCTTCCAATTTTAACCCTAACCTCATGTGACCTCTTATTTAACAAGACCGTTCATTTCAGCAAAGGAGAGAGGGGGAGAAATGGGGAAAAAATTCGGACAATAGATTTTTTTAGAGCTCCAATTTTTGGAGCCCGTTTTAGTTGTAGATTGTAAAAAAAAAATCTTTTATCATTTTTTAGAGTGACTTGAGTGTGAGGGAGAATATATTGTGAGACACAAATTTTGGAGTTTTGGCATTTCTTTGAGTGTTGTAATATTTCAGAATTGTGGGTGCACTTAATTGTTCATGTTCAGTAAATTATTATTGAGTTCAAGGAGACTTGGTTCAATTATTTATTTTTTCATTCCATTTTATTTTGAATGCCTCTTATTGTGTAATTATTATATTTTATATGTAATAATACCAAAATGAGGGGCTAAATACCCCATTCAAGGGGTGAGATGGAACCCTTAACTTAATTTTTTTTATTTTTTGGTTTGTTTATTTATCATGCCCCTTTGAATATTAATATTAAAATTTTACAATTTATATTTATGCCTTGAGAGGGTGAATTATTTTCGAGAGAAAATCGTAAATTCAAATTATAATATTTATTCATTAATTAACTAGATATAGGCAATTTTTGAAGGATATTGTAGTTTGAATTTCTCAACTCTAAACCTTTTTTTTATGATTTAAATGCTTTTAGTAAATTTTTCCTAGCGGGTGATTTGTTACGAGATGTTTAAATCTAATTTTTGTAAGTATGTGAAATTTAAATATTAATCTTCAAAAAGGAATTTATGTAACTTTACATTTGCAATGAGAGTTGATTTGTGAATTGATATATGTTTTGGGGTATTTCAAATAGACAAACTAATTAATTAAAATAAATAGGTTAAGTGGTGAAGTTTAATCCTTTGAATTTCATTTTTTTTATTTGTGTAGTTTTAATTTTAGTTCATAATTAGTAGTATATTTATCCCTTCATAATTGTTTTAAAAATCATACTTATTTTCACTTTGCTCTTGCCCACATTAAGGAGTGTGAATTGACCCCTTACTTACCCATATACAATTTTAGTGTGTTTGTAGGTACCAAAAGTGATTTTTAATTGACCGTCTTTACTCTACAACGACAAATATATAAAAGACGAAATATCAAATGGCGTCATTGCCGGCTTTTTAAGTGTTGGACTTTGCTCCAACTTTGGTGATTGACTTTCATGAAGTTCCATTGCCGACTTTTCAAGTTGAGGAGCGTTTTGAAGAATTGTACATTTGTTCATTTGTATATATATTTTTCTTTATTTTTCATAGATTGTTTGTATTAGGGTATTGAGGCCTTGTACATTTATTCGCTGTACTTTGGACACCAATTATTTGTAATAATTAAATTAAACAACAAACAAAAGCTAAAAGGGAAACGGGCCAAAATAAAGAGGGAGCAACGTTGAAGTGGATTGGAAGCCTCTCTACTTTGTGTCCATAGGACTCCTGGGGACAACTGAAGTTAGGCGAACTTTCCCCCGGTCGATTCAGCTCGGTCATCACCCTACATGTGTAAAAGCCATAGGAGGTACATTTCTTTATCACTCACGCATCTCCTGTTAGCGAGTCCATTTATTGTTTGACTATATGCTCTTATGTGACTTTTTTTTGCCTAGTCTTACTTTGAATGGTTTGATGAATTAATTGGACTTAAGACCTAAAGTCGGCCATTGAAACGATAAGGGATTTCATCACCCGACAAAATCACTTAATTCCAATTGCTTGTTAACCTGTGCCATCATATAATTAAAATTAACCAACTAGCAAGCCAAGTAGGAGCGCATTTTCCAAAGGCGACGTATAAGACTCCGTGATTTTCTCGCCAGCGAATTAATAAAAAATTGACTACCCTATCACTTAATTTAAGATAAAATTGGCTATGTGCTACTTAGGATTTTCCTTTGTTTGTATGTGTCTAATTCAAATCCTTTGGTACTCTGTTTTTTGTGTGCTCCGTTAGTGTGTGTTTCATACCGAGTCTACTTTTATCCCTTTTCAAAAATTCAAAAATATTTTTCATCCTTTTTATTACTTAAAAAAAATCCAAAAATAATTTTTTTTATTTTTCTTATTTCTAAAAAAAAATCAACTTTTTTTCTATTGAAAAAATACCAAAAATATTTCCTTCTTTTTAAAAAAATTTAAAAAACCCAAAAAATACTTCTCTCGTCATGGCTGACGAACGTCCTTTGAGGGACTACATTAGCAATTTTCCGTATGCATAGTGCACCTATTGTGCCCATGCAAATCACATATCCCATGAGTTCACGTACCTTCCTTATCCATCCGAACCCACCATTGAACATGTGTATACTGATAACACTATTTCAGAACCCACTTAGGCTTATTATCCTGATATATCTAATACCGAGTGGTGTGAGCGATAAAATTATTCATGGTGGATTTATCACCTTCCCGCGCAATACGAATCCCAACCCCTTGTTGCGGATCCTCACAAGTTCCAACAGTTGTCATAGCAACTTAGTGCACAACATCCCGATCAGTCCTATCACTACTTACCACATGATTATCACCCATTTGTCCATCACGAAGGCTCTCCTTTCGTGTATGATGAACTTGACCCCGCTCCCCACACTTTCTATGAGTATTCTCCATTTAGTCATGATACTAACGTGTTGTGTCCACCTCACCCATCCACTATTGTCCCACCACCAACCATCACCCCACCATCATCCACCTCCGCTCTCGAAAATTGCTTGCAAAAGTTCATCCTCGAGCAAGAGCAAGCAACTCAAATTCAAACTCAAGCTATTCAAAGGCTTGAACAATGTTTAAATGAATTTGAGTGTGAGACCGAGTCGGATATTCCCTCATCTTCACCCATTGTTGATCCCATGTGGGATGATTATGTCTCCTCTTATACAACCGATGTTGAGTGTGACCAACCCTACCACCCCGACAATCTCGAAGTTGATCCCACCCCGTGGTCCGAGACACAAGTTGACAATTGTGTTGACTTATTCCTAGAATGTGAGGTAGATCCATACCTTAATAATCCAAAAGAACCTAATGCCGAGATTCGCCCTTCCCTGCCATATCCAAAGTAACCCACCCTTGAGATTCCCACTTCCAAAAAATCCAAAGAACCCACATTTGAGGTTCCCCCACCCGTTATATCCAAAAACACGCCCGAGTTTCTACCTGTTGCACCCATTGAGTGTGTCCTCGAGACGCCCATTCCTTATAGGTTAGCTTTGGCTATGACTACATCCCAACACATCGAGATTGAATCAAAGATGGTTCCCACCTCCCTTGCTATGGTACCTCTCCAGAGATGTTTGGCTCACTTTGAGTCTGATATTGATATTAATTCATATATCTAGGATCTTAATGCCTCGTTAGACCCTTTCACCATTACGGATGGTGACACGTTGATGGAGAAGTTGACCACTCAATCTTTAGATGCCACGCTCCTTTGTGAGTATTCTTTTACTCCTCCCGATGAGTGTGTGTACCCTACACTTGAGTTGGATCACCTTCCTTCACCTTTTATCCCACCCGATCCACCCATCGTCCATCCTGCCCCAACACCATGTTTGGACCGTATACCTTTACCATTTCCACTTATTTCTTTAGGTTCTTACTTACATCTATCTATTACACTCGAACTCCACCAACCATTTTGTGAGTTCTTCCTCCATCCCACCATCCACGAGAGTATATGCAAGGATACTCTCAACCGTGACACCGAGCTTGTTCCTTCATGTGCACCCATCCCTTGTGATGCTTATTACTATGATCAGCTCATCGACGTGTTCTCTATGACCATTATCATCGCCCATTTATAGAATGTTCACATGATACCCATGATCCCCGTCACATCCAAATTGCTACACTTTTCCACCTTCCCCGCAAAATTGAGCATCATGCTTATAGGGCCCTTGTTCCCCTCACCTTTAAGCTCAATAAGGCCCGTGATCGGTTCCTCTTAACTATCCGCCTTTCCATACTTTCATATCCCTTCCTTCCCATCCACCCATGGTCCACCGATGATTTGCATCGCGTAAGTCACTTTACCATACAAGTGCATTGACCCAGGAAGCCTATGTCCAAACAAAACTTATTTTTCAGTCTTGTTTGGGGGTGACTTTCATCACCCACACCTTCTACCACCCTGTGTTATCATAGTTCATATCCTTTTGGGGTGAGTACGCTTTCGTCTGGCTGAAGACATTAAACTTAGCGCTACCGGGAGGTAACCCATCGTTTCTTGTTTCGGAGTACGAGTCTTATCCTATTTGGGGGAGGTGCTTCTCACCACCTAATGCTTTGCCATGTTTATAGACTTGTACACATTTTTGTCTCATCACGTATTCAGATTTCATCTTGGATATGCACGGTGAAAACTTCATTATTGATCGATTTTGGTATATTCTTTCATTCTTTATACTTTAAAAAAGTTCAAAATATGTTTTAAACATAGAGGACGATGTTCTTCTTTGTCTAGGGGTGGGGTATTTCTTAAAATCGTACCTATTTTGAAAATTTATGTCATAAACAAGTTACATTTTTCACTTTTTACACGTTTTTCTTATCTTTGAAGTGATTTATCTATCATCCACCATTAAAAGTCTAAAATACTCTATGTTGAGCGTGAAGTCAATTTTCAAATTTATAAGCTTAAGTAATACTTCATAAGGCATATTGCACCACGAATTCCTAGACTCAATACTTCTTGCGCACTAATCACGTCATTACAGTCTAAAGTTGAGTGAAATTTTTTCATGAAAATCTTAAAATCATTTGTGGAAACTTAAAACCCGTGAGATTTGAGTTGTTTATCATTTTTGAGAATTTTTATGCAATCTCCAAGTCACAAGTTAACTCAACTTTGTTTGGATACCGTACTTAAAGTCGTTGCATGATCTCGTTATTCTTCAAATTTTGCCATAATCATTGAGGATGACATCACTTTCGAGTTATAAGAACATGTATCTTCTAGTTTGTTCCGAACACTAATCCTTTACCCATTTTCCATTTTCCACCATCCATTTTCCATATTACCACATCATTCATACCATCCATATATCATTATTCCATCATCACCCTTGGTTTTTGAGAAAAAGAGTGTTTGAAATTATATATGTAAAATGTCTTCATTAGTGCTCTAAAAGACGAACTCCATCGCATAAAACAAAAGCATCGCAATTAAAAAAAAGAAAAAAAAAAGAAAAGAATAAAATGCGATATTTCAAAAAAAAAAACATGCGATCAAAATTTTGTGAAATGGAGACATTAATTGTTCAAGTTGTCCACTCTTCTCAAAATCCTAAAAATCATCATATAACCCATATTACCATATCATTCCCTCTGATCCCTTAACATCCCATTCCTACCTTTGGTGAAGTGTTCAGACAAATGAAAAGTCTACATGGTGAATAACTCGACATTCTCGATATAGTGATTTACATTCCTTCCTTGAGATCACATTCATTCTTGTATCCGTTATTTCTTATATGTGTGTGAGATGTTTGAACTTGTTTCAATTTACTCACATCCTCACACACAAGAGAGATACACTTACCCAAATCTCGAGAGATCATTTTAGAGAGATATATCAGGTGAGATTTGGAAGTCGAAGCATTGATTTTAAAAGGTGATTTACAAATTACTCCTATGATA
Organism: Sambucus nigra; assembly: GCA_949130495.1. NCBI lineage: Eukaryota > Viridiplantae > Streptophyta > Magnoliopsida > Dipsacales > Adoxaceae > Sambucus > Sambucus nigra. The sequence goes on along the minus strand of OX422215.1, from coordinate 86,396,812 downwards.
CTTAAAACCATTTTAAGTGATTCACACTCTGCATGTTGAGTTCTAGAAAGGATTTTCCTTGGGTATTATGTGAGTTTACTTTATTATACTTCATAGTTCATTTCTCGTATTCCTTAAATAACGGATTGTATGATATTTCTCTATCTAAAGATGAGATTAACTTCTTTTTTCAAATAAAGAATTTTGTGTACATATTCACTGCAAACCCTAACGAGACAAAACTAGTCCTATAGGGTAACCTATAGGTTTAACGACTTGCTGCACATGCTAAGTTCAATCGCTTATACCCGCGAAAGAGCCACACTTTTGGTTTCTTATCTTTTTTCTTTCTTTCTTTCAATTTTTGCTCGAGGATTAACAATGTTCGGTTTGGGGCTGGTGTGATGAGCACCCAAAACTGTTATATTTATAACCAAAATAGACGGGTTTTAATTGCTAATTCTCAGTAAATTTGGGCTTATGTTGGTATTTGTTTATTTTGTAGATCAATAAGTAGTTGCGGTGTCAAACAAGCTTAATTCGAGGAAATCGCTACAAATAAGTGGTCAAGTACATCAAATGTGGCAGAGATGTGGTTAAAGCAGGTTGAACCCAAGTCCCGTAGCCTAAACCTGTCCCAAAACCTAAGCCTAAATCGAGCCCAAACCATCACCTTAGCCTTGTGTGTCTTTAGTTTGTGCCTTTATTATTTTTTTTATTTTTTTATTTGTGTCGTAGATAATTTTTAGAGTTTATTTTATATTTTATTTTGAGTCGTGCATATTTTTTAAATTTTACTTTATATTTTATTTGTGTGCGTATAGTTGTATATGTTAGGATCCGTTATGGTGCGTCTAGTATTTTTATATTTTTATGTAAATATAATAGGGATGTGTATTTTTTTTATTTTTCTTTATTTTATTTTATTTGTTTTCAATGCTATTAGGTTAGTTTTATTATTATTATTTTACTTTATTTTGACTCTTTTATTAATAGGTTAGAATTTTATTTTTTTTAGCTTTAATAGACTTTAATTTGTGTTTTTATTATTTTTGTTAGCTTTATTAATTAGGTAGTGTTATTTTTATTTTGGTACAATAAACACACACACACACACTACCCATACACCATCACACACCATAACACCCCTCATCCTACTATTCATCTTCTTCCCTCATCACCCAACACCATTTCTACCCACCTTGAACACAAAAAATTGAGCTTCTGTCCATTCTAAAAATAAAAGTCACATATTAAACTTTTACCCCCCTCCACTTTTTTCCCTAATCTACCCTCATCTATTAAATCTTCCAATTTTAACCCTAGCCTCATGTGACCTCTTATTTAACAAGACCCTTCATTTCAGCAGAGGAGAGAGGGGGAGAAAGGGGGGGGGGGAATTCAGACAGTATAGTTTTTTTTTAGAGCTCCATTTTTGGAGCCCATTTGTTTTTTTTTGTACATTATACAAAAAAAATTAGTTCTTGTTTTATCATTTTTTAGAGTGACTTGAGTGTGAGGGAGAATATATTGTGAGACACAAATTTTGGAGTTTTGGCATTTCTATGCGTGTTGTAATATTTCATATTTGTGGGTGCACTTAATTTTTCATATTTGAGAAATTATTATTGAGTTCAAGCAGACTTGGTTTAATTATTTTTTTCTTATTCCATTTTATTTTGTATGCCTCTTATTGTGTCTATAATAATACCAAAATGATAGGCTAAATACCCCATTCAAGGGGTGTGATGGAACCCTTAACTTAATTATTTTTATTTTTTGGTTTGTTTATTTATTATTCCCCTTTGAATATTAATATTAAAATTTTACAATTTATATTTACGCTTCGAGAGAGGGTGAATTATTTTCGAGCGAAAATCGTAAATTCAAATTATAATATTTATTCATTAATGAAACTAGAGATAGGCAATTTTTGAATGATATTGTAGTTTGAATTTCTTAACTCTAAAACTTATTTTTTTTTATGATTTAAATGCTTTTAGTAAATTTTTCCTAGCGGGTAATTTGTTCGAAGATGTTTAAATTTAATTTTTGTGAGCATGTGAAATTTAAATATTAATCTTTTAAAGGAATATATGTAACTTTACATTTGCAACGAGAGTTGATTTGTGAATTTATATATGTTTTGGGGTATTTCAAATAGAGAAACTAATTAATGAAAATAAATAGATAAGTGGCGAAGTTTAATCCCTTGAATTATCTCATAAATATTTTCTCCGCATAATTAGCTCACTTTATCATTTTCTTTATTTATTAGTGTAGTTTTAATTTTAGTTCACAATTAGTAGTATAAATATCCCTTTATAATTGTTTTAAAAATCATACTTGTTTTCACTTTTCTCGTGTCCACATTAAGGAGCGAGAATTGACCCCTTACTTGCCAATATACAATTTTAGTGTCTTTGTAGGTACCAAAAGGGATTTTTGATTGACCATATTTACTCTACAATAACATATACACAAAAGGCATGTTATCAGTCACCTCTTGGACGGATGATAAATTTAAATGGAGTAATTTCAACTCTCTCGCTTTGAGTACAATTTCTAGAGTCGTCATCCCTGGGGAGTTTCGCAACACCATGACGTGCACCATATCTAAGGAAGCGTGGGATATCCTCTAACTCACTCACGAGGGTACCAACGCAGTGAAAGCTTCTAAACTTCAAAATATCACCACATAATTTAAGATTGTTACTATACTAAAAACTAAGTCATTTGATGAATTTTATACACGTTTGTCTGATATCAATAACTCTAGTTTTAATTTGGGTGAGATAATTCCTGAGATGAGAGTCGTGAAGAATATTTTGAGATCCCTTTCATCCCGATTTATTCCTAAGGTCACTGTCCTTAATTCTTTGGGAATTTTAGATGCACTTAGGTTAGAAGAACTCGTAGGAGACATTCAAACTTATGGAATCTGTATGTTTTCTAATATTGTTAAACCAAAATAAATAGGAATTGTTTTAAAAGTTCAATCTAAATAGAAAGAGGAGGCTTCTTCTGACTCCGAGTATGATTTTGATCTAGATGATCTTGCACTTTATGCAAAAAGAATTAAAAAAATTCTCAAGCTAAGAAAATAAAATACTTCCAAAGAAAACAAAAGTTTTGAGAAAGATAAATTTTTTAAATCGGGTAAAAAAAGATTTGAAAAAGCAAGAGGATAGTACCTAAGAAATATGAGAAGAAATGTTATGACGTCTAAAAAACAAAAGTGATTTATCCTATGATTATGATGAGGTCTTAAGGTTAGGACAACCTAAGACTATACCTAGTATGGGTGAGTGATCCCCAAAGATAATAGGGATCGACCTTCGATATGTACGATCGTGAGAATATCCCATCCATTTGTACATGACAGGGGCTGTATCTTTGTCAGGCGTGAAGTAGTCATTCTCCTACCATATGTGATTATTGTGTGATAGTACTTGATTTAGTGGTACTGGTTTATGTGCTATATATTAGATGTATATAACTTATAGTAGGGATGTCCACCTACATACTTATGTTTCGAATTCGCGTATTACATATACTATAGATGTGTATATTGTATTATTGGCATGATATAGTCAATTGTGTATAAACTTGAGCATATGCCTGTTATTAGAATATTGGTTATTTGGTGAGACATATCGTAGGTTCTAGACTACAACACAACTTATGTATTATAATGAAACATATAAACATACAGATGAGAAACTAAAGATTAAAGAATGATGGTGTAATACTTTAATCACATGGGCTACATATGGGTTCGGTATTTAGAACCACATAATATTTTAGGTTATTGGGCTGGATAACTAACAACTTAAAATATTATAAAACACGAGAGCAAGATGTGTAGTTATAATGTGTCCCAAATTCATTTATAATCCTATTCTATATAGACTTGTTATTTATGCTTTTTAAACTATTTTTATAGGTTTTTGTTGTGACATTTCTGGCAGACATGGGTTCATTGGAAGAGCATCTTTAGAGACGTCCCATTTCTTACTCCTAGCATTGTAGGAGTCGAGCAAGTGTGACTCATTATTTTATTATACTCTTTTATTTTCAGTCAGGTTGTACATGTTTACTTATATTCAAAGTTGGACTTTACATGGTTATATTTTATGTTCATGTGTTGGTTTAGATTGTAATGTTAGTGATTGGTATCAGAGTTGGATTTATATTAATCAGTATTTCATTATCTTCTCATTGTTCATTCGGATTTATTTATTTATTATGCTAAGAATGTTGTTGTTGATGTAAAAAAATAGACCAGGTCTAATTATTTAATCACAGATAATATATGTAAATAAAATAGAGACAAAAAGGTTTTTAAAGTGGTTCGGCTATAAGGGAAAAGCCTACGTCCACTCTATTTCTTATTGCCTTTGTATTCTATTTTGCCTTTCGTACTTTTGAATGGCTTCAACCTCCCTTTGATGAAGGGATTACAATGTATATATAGTCTTATTAGGAGATAAAGAGGTGGAATGTAAAAGGATGGAGTTCTTTAATAAATTATCCATTTACATCAATACATGGCCTTCACAATGTAAATGACTGTTGATGCTTTGCTAACCCTATTGGTCAGTCTTTTTATTGTTGGTCGGTATTCTGCAAATTGGTCAACCTCCCATGTGTTGGTCGGCTAGTCTAATGATTAGGATTCTTTCCATGGTGGATGACACATGTCCATTTCTGATTGGTCCACATAAGTGAATGATATTTGATGTCAACAGAAACCCCCAATGCTCCATGCTTGATGCTTGCTTGAAAGTATGGAGCATTTAGTCTTAGTTGTAGCTTGGGTTATATTCCTGATGCTTGGTTAGGTGCTGACTTCCCACACTTGTAAAATTTTATTATCATGGATGGTAGCGTGTATTGTTGATGGCATTTTTGTAAATATTCCAAACTTTAGCGAACAGTCTTAGGGGAAATACGTCTTTTTTCGCCTCACCGTCAAAATTTCAATCGTCGTTTCTCTTTAATCATTGCATTCTCTGATTTTCAAGGCAATCTATAAAAGGCGATACAAACTGGTTGTCTCTTACCTCAAACCTTCTAAGTTTTTGCTACAAATTCTTGAGCTTTCGTGCGACCATTCTTCTTGTATTCTAGTTCTTGTTGAATCCTTACATTTTTGTAAGAATTATTTCTCTTTCTTCTCTTCATATTGAATCATGGTTTATGTTGTTATTTCTCTAGATGAGTTTAGAAAGGAATGGAATATACCAGTCTGGGTAGACTTAGAGTTCCCTAATCCCCCTGTAGATGTTTTATCTTAGTCTGAAGGTCATTCGATTCCTTCCTTAGCTAAATGTGGCTTCACTTTTTCCCCAAATCGGTTTTGCTTAGATTTTTTTCAATACTTTGATATTCTACCTGCTAGAGTAGCCCCCAACATCCAGAGAATAATTAATGGTTTCCATAATCTTAATAAAATCCATGGGACCCATATCGGTATCGCTAAGATCTTATTCTGTTACAAATGGGTCACCCGTGACAGTACATATTATTTGAAAATTAGGTCTGTTAATAAAGCTCTAGTCGTCATCTTCCTGATTCCAACAAGGATTACTTCGATCATGGAGTTATAGATAAAAATTGATAATATATACCTCTTGAAGGGGGAGAAGTATATAATATACAAATATTCCCTCAAGAGGGTCATGGCATAGGTTGTACTAAATATATTTTATATGCTTCTGCTGCTGAATTAACTGCTGAAATGTTAATTATCATTGGGTATTTGTTTACTTGCAGTTGATAGGAAGAGAAAGTGTCCTAAGGAGGGTGATATTAAGCTTAACGAGCTCAAGTTTCTCTGGGGCCTTCATCAAAAAATTGGTGAGGATCATACTAGGTCAGACTTATACTTGCTGAAATACAGGAGCTCTATCACCTCCTTTATTGCCCAACCTTCTACTATTGCTCCTACCAATGTTCTTGACTTAGAACAGGACCCAATGCCCACTTCATCAAGTAGTGGTGATCTTATTATTGTCTCTTCTTACTCTCTTGAGTTAGACGTTCCTCTCTCTACAGCCATGGGAAAAAAAAATTCCTAACATTCTTGGAGATGATGCTACTGCTGGCACCCACAAGCCTGTGGATGGTGGGGGATAGAAAGAAGGATGATGCTAGGAAGAAGACCGAAGACACCAAGGGAGATGATTCTCTCTTAAAAATATTAAGGAGAGGTCCTGGTGTTAAGCAGGTTGAAGAAACTATTGATTCCGACCAACAAAGCTTGGTCTGTGTTACTCCATCTGTTGTTGGATCCTCTGTAGCCATAGGTCCTGGCTTGTCCAGGAAATTAATTAAGTCTGGTACTCTTCCAGACCACAGGGGTGCTACTGCTTTAATTCCCCGACTTAAAATTTTTAAAAGGGCTGCTCAAAGCCTTATTATGGTGATAATTCTTCTTTTGCTCTTTTGTACTTTGTACTTTGCTTTTGACTTCTTATACTAATTTTTCCTTTCTTATTTGCAGTTCCTGGTTGATTTCAACCAGATGTCAGAGAAGGATGATGTTCTTCTCTCTTCTTCAACTGATGTTGCGGAGCCTTTACTGGTCTCAAGAAGTCATTGCTTGAATACTAACAAGCATTGGAGACTAAAAAGAAATCTTGGGAGAACAAAGTAAAAGCTATTGAGAAAGATAGGCAGAAGGCTAAAGATAAGGCTAGTGAGGCTCAGAAGTAAGTGGTTGAGCTGGCAAACGGCCTAACTGCTGAGAAGGCCAAAAGGAAAAAGGATATGGAAAATTCCTTTAATAAAGGTTGGGATAAATCTATCATTGCTACCTCTGCTCAGATTGAGTATGCAAAGAATAAATTTTTTAAGGACGGTTGGTCGGCTGCACTGAAGGAAGTTGGCACGGCAAAATACTCTGAGCTCTTCCAAAGGCATGATCCTGGCTCTCCCCCAATATGGATGATGAAGTTGAGGATGATGTTAGTTCTAGGGAGTCATCTCAGGTGGTTGAGTCTTTAGCCGACCAACCTAAGAATGTTGTTGAGCCTGTCCTCCCATCCACCGAGCAAGTCACTCCAGCCATCCCCTCTACTAACTAAGATGGAGTTGAAACTGACAGAGAGAAGGTGTAGATTTTCTCGGCAGTTGGCATCTATATTTTTTGTCTTTCTTTCATTTCTTTTCTGTTGTACTTGTAATTTTCCTTCATATTAATAAAAGGACTTTTTTCTTTATATTATTTGTCGCCTCTTGGTTGTTCATAATTTCTTGATTGTTGTCAATTATTCCTTTTCTTATTGTTGATTCCATATCTCTTTACTTTTCTAGTTCATGGCCAAGATGGAACATCTCTCTTCTAATGATTCAGATCTACTCAAGCGCTGCAATAGTTTGTTTAAGGATGGTCATATGACTTTGTCCGAGGAATATTTATCAAACTTTCTCAGGGAAAATGACACTGATCAAGCCAAAGATGCGTATATTTATCTCAAGTTTCTTCTTGATCGGGTTGTGGCCAATAACGTGGCTTACGTTAAAATAATTGAAGAACTTAAAGAGGATCATAATGAATCTAAGGCTCTCATTCACGCTGATTATGAGGCGAAGTTTTAGGAAGAAGGAATTCCTTCTCAAGTGTGAGGTTGATGAAGCTAGAGACATTGCCAAGTTACTTAAGGAAGAAAATAACAAGTTAATGAGTGAACTGGACTCCTTGAAGTCTCTTTCTACAACTTCTGCTGATGATGAAGGGGTATTATTCTTAGAAATTGAGAATGTTAGGCTAAGGGTTGAACTTGAAGCCCTGAAGAAATCCAAAACTTCTTCTACTTCCCGACCAAGATCTAGATCTATCCGACCTACAAATAATGAGACCAGAACCCAACAAATGCTCGAAAATCAGGCTCCATAGATAAAGGCAAAAAACTTAGCCATTGCTGAGATGTCTCAAAGAATCCAAACTGAGGACGAGCAACTTTCCACCCAGTCTTCTCAATTACAAATTAAAGATGGAGTGTTGAAGAAGCTTCAACAGCAGGTTGAAAGATTAACCTTCCAGTTTCACAAGAAACCCAGAGAAAATTGGATGGAAGGGTACAATAAAGACCTTGTATGATTTGACGATCATTTAAGTCAGGCTCAGCGCGAAGGCTATAAATGGGACTCGACCAATTGCCTAACAGTTATGAAGGTTGAACAGGACAGCAAACTATAGTACTGGGTTGATCATGGGTTCTTGGACTATGACAAATATCCCTTCAAGATTGACATTAGCTAGATCCCTATAGAAACCATTCCACGGTGCTTGATCTCCAAATATTTAGGGGATTATGGCCTGCACGATGAGCTGGAAATAGTTCAGCACCTCATTTGTTAAATACTCTGACCAATAATAATAGGATAATGCTTCATGATTTTAACTTTATTAACTCTCCATACACATTAAATGATCCTCCAGCAGGCATGGAACGAGCACCGAGCTCCTATAAAGCTGAAGGAAAGCATCCAGTAGAATAGTTGTCCTATATTTCGTTTATACACAATATTTATATGTAATCATCATTAATATAAATTAAATGAAACTTATCTTGTTAATTTCTAGATGTCTGAATGACTGTGTTGTTTCATTAGATCTACTGATACACTTAGGCATTTGGCTAAATTTAGTATCAGTTACCAATGAGATTATCATAGGTTCTACTGATATACTTTGATTTCTAAGTTTAATACTAGTTACCATTGGTGTGGCCGTAGGTTCCACTAGTGCACCTAGATTAAAATCCAAGTTTAGTACTAGTCACCTGTGGTATTGCCATAGGTTCTACTAATGCAACTAAATTTTTAGGTTTAGCATTAGTTACCAGTGGTGACCAAGCGTATGTGGAATGTTTTTACATTCCTATTTAGGAATCTTCACAACATTCTTCCTTCATTTTCCTCCGTTTGGATAAAACTTGTTGATTATTATACAAAGTTTTATCCCTGATTTTTCTTGACCAAGTACCGGGGACTTAAAATCTTATTTTGACTTGGTCTTGTGTTTTGTCGATCAAGTATTGCCTTTTCCAACCAAGTTCAACCAATTACTGAATTCCTGCTGACCAAGTATTGGGGGATGCATACCAACAATATTCACCCAAAAAATTAAAAAAAATGGAGAAATTTTTTTTTTATTGATACTGAAGCAAATTGATTACAAAAGATATTGTTTGCTACATTACTGGTACTACTTACTTAGATGCTCAGCATTCTAAGGATTTTTTAATTCTTCCCCCTCCAAAGTTTTGATTCGATAAGTTTCTGGTTGAACAATTATTAAGACATGATAAGGCCCATGCCAGTTGACTTCAAGCTTGTTGGTCTTTTGAATCATCTTTTTAAGTACATAATCCCCCTCTTTTAAGTTGGTCGGCTTCACCCTCTTATTATAAAAGCGTGTTGTTTGTTGTTGATAGGTAGCATTCCTCAAGGCTGCATCTTCTTGTACCTCTTCCAACATATCAAGGTATAGCCCTCACATCAAATCACTGACGAGGGAATCAAAATTTAATAATCTATGAGTTGGAAAACCTATCTCAGCTGGTACCACTATTTTAGTCCCAAACGCTAGCATGTATGGTGTTTCCCCTATTGAAGTGCTAGGAGTTATTCAATAGGCCTATAATACTGAGTGAAATTCATTTATCCAGTTCGCCTTTGCATTATCAAGTCTCTTCTTCAACCTATTAAGCCAATTTCTATTAGTCACCTCGATCTGCCCATTGCTTTGAGGATGACCTAGAACAGAATGCAATTTATAAATCTTGGACTGGGCATAATACGCTACGAATTCCTCATTATCGAACTGTGTACTATGGTCGATAATGAAGGCATATGGAAAACCATATCTATAAATGATGTCTGTCCAGATGAACCAGTACACCTTCTCATAGTCAACCCATTTAGTGAAGTAATCAACGACTATGACCAAGTACCTGAGTCTTCCTCTGGTGGTCGATAATGACCCGACCAAGTCTATTCCCTAAATAGTAAATGGCCAAGGTGAATTATTGGCAGTTAAAGCAGCATGTGGAGTTTTACAAATGTTAGAGAACTTTTGGCACTTGTAACACTTCTTTGAAAAAGCTGCACAATTTTCCCTCAAGGTCGGCCAGTAGTATCCCTGTGTTTGCATTCGTTGTAGTAATGATGTTCCTACCACATGAGCTCTACAAGATCCCTCATGAACTTCTACTATCAGATCTTGAACCTCTATTAGGTGGACACAGCACTGCAAAGTAGCTATTAACCCTCTCCTGTATAGCACTCCTTTGTCTAACACATACCTCGCCACTTAATACTTAAGTTTTTTGGCCTCAATTGGATCTGCTGGCAGAGTTCCTTCCTTAATATATACTCTGATGGGATCCATCCAGGAAGGTCCCATATCCACTGTAATGAAATTAACCATCAGGTCTTCATAAATGCTCCTACTCGCCAGAATCTCAATGGGGATTGTTCTCCTAAGTTCAATCCTGGTTGTCGACACTAGCCGAGCAATTGCATCATCTTGGCCATTCTCCAATATTGGAATCCTGCTCATCCCAACTGTGGTCAATTTGGATATAACATCCAGAGCTTTGTCGAGGTACCTTGTCATCAATTCTCCTTTAGCTCCGTATAGACTTAAGATATGATTGACCACCAACTGAGAATCACTATGCACCATAACTTTCTCGGTAATTAGTGTTTGAGCCAAACTTAATCCCATAATTAACGCTTCATACTCCGCTTTATTTTTTGAGGCTTGGAGCTGGAATCTAGGCATGCACTCAATAGCAATCCCGTCATGGGTATTAAGTATAATACCTGCTCCACTTCCTGTAAAACACAAGGATCCATCCACGTATAGATTCCATACTGGGATGTTATTGTCAAAGCCTTGGTCTGATAATGTTCCATAGTGGAATACCTTATTTCTTGCCTCATTATATCTTTGAGCCATCTCCGGCATCCTGGTTAATTGTTCTGGTATGTCGGTAATAACTTCTTCTAAGCTCTCCCCTGCTGGGATCTTCTCGGACTGTTCATCACTAATGACTCCGGTTGATCTTTCCCCTATTGGGGTTTGCTCTTCCTGAACTCTTTATTGCTCGGGGACCTCCAGATAAGTGAATTCTGTAATGAAGTCTTCCATAACTTGGCCCTTTAATGAGGACCTTGGCTCATACACAATGTCATACTCCCCCAGTTCTACTGCCCAATATATTAATCTCCCAGACTTCTCAGGTTTATGAAGATCCTGCCGAAGAGGCATGTCAGTGTACACCATTATAGTATGCGCTTGGAAATAAGGCTTCATATGTCGGGATGCCTCTATAAGTGCCAAAGTAAGTTTTTCCAGTCGTGGATATCTAATTTCTACTCCTCGAAAGGCTTTGTTGGTGTAGCAGACTAGCTTCTGAACTCCATTATCTTCTCTTATCAACGCAGAACTTACAGCTGACTCACAAACGGCTAAGTACAAATATAATTTTTTTGCCAAAACTAGTCAGGAGAGCAATAGGGGTGATCCTAGATCTTTTTTAACTCCTGAAAATATTTCACACATTCGTTGTTCTATTCAAAGGTCTTCCTCACCACCTTAAATAATGGCAAACACATGTATGTTGCTCGGGACACGAATCTATATAAAGTAGCTACTTGCCTAGTGAGCCTTTGAACATCCTTCTTGCAAGTCAGAGATTGTATTTTAATCAGTGCCTTTATTTTATCAGGATTATCCTCAATTCCCCTCTGATTCACTATGTACCCGAGGAACATTCCTTCATGCACACCGAACACACGCTTGGTAAGATTCAGCTTCATCTGGTGCTTTTCCAACTGACCAAAGGTTTGGCTGAGGTTGACAACATGATTAGAAGCCTTTTTAATCTTCATCATCATATCATTCACATACAATTCCATGTTCTTGCCTATTTGATCTTCAAAGACCTTGTTTACTAACCTCTGGTAGGTGGCACCTGCATTTTTCAAACCTAAAGGCATCACATTATAATAGTAAGTTCCTTGGCAGTAATGAAAGAGGTATTTTCCCTATCTTCAGGATTCATTTTAATCTAGTTATAACCAGAATAGGCATCCATAAAACTCAATAGCTTGTGTCCCGACGTAGCATCCATAAGCTAGTCCATCATGGGCAAAGTAAAATGATCCTTTGGACATGCTTTATTCAAATCATTGAAATTTACATACATTCTCCACGTATTATTTTTCTTCTTTACCAAAACAATGTTGGCCAACCAATATGGATATTTCATATCTTCAATGAATGAAGCTTTTTGAAGATTCTCTACATCCTCCTGAATAGCTTGATTCTTCTCAGGGCTGAACACTATGCACCTTTGTTTCACTGGCTTAGTGTTCTTATTGATCTTCAGTTCATGGAAGAGGAAATTAGGATCAATCCCAGGCATATCCTCGTGACTCCAGGCGAACACATGCTTTCTCTGTCTCAGGAATGTCATTAGCTCCTATTTAAGAACAGGGTCTAGCGTTGAACCCACCTGTGCAGTTCTTTCTGTCTTGTCATCATCTAAGATGATATTCTCCCTTGCTTCCATAATCTGGCCTTTCACTAGCTCTGTCTCCTCTCTTGTATCTAAGGTTTCAACCTCAGATTCACTATTTGGCTCGATAATTTTCACTTGGTAAGTGGTGGTCTTCTTCTTTATTTACTCAAGATCTTCTTGCTCGACAGAGCAGTAATAACGCTCCCGGGCTACTTTTTAATCACCCTTCACTATACCTACTCCAAAGTTAGTCGGGAAATTCAAACACAAATGGACTATTGAGGGAACTGCTTCAAACTTTTTCAAACCTACTATGCCCATAATGGCATTGTAGGATGACTGCATACTCTTGTCCATCCTAAAAGAAATGAATTTTCTCTGTCAAACATGCTGGCCAAGTGCTGAGCACCAGAAAAATCGATTAAGGGCCTGTGGTAAGGATCTAGCTGACTGGGCTTCAAATCCATCTTTTGAAAGAAGGAATAGAACATGATATTTACCGAGCTACCATTGTCAATCAACACCCTAGAAACGATTATATCCTAATATCTTAATTTGACCACTAAAGTCAATTTGACCACTAATGGGTCGTCATGGGGGTACAAAACTCTTGAGAGATAATATTTGGAAAACCCAATCACTATTTTTTTCTTTATTCACCTTCATTGGCCTATCTTCCTCTGCTAAATTGATCCTTTGGATGTAAGAATAAGCTAAAGACTCATTAAGGTAAGGATTTCTCTCTGTAGTGTGATCTCCACCTCCCGTATCTCCATCTATAATCATCTGACAATCAAAGGAACCAAAACTAAGTGTTAATACCTCGCGTTCTAGTTGTTGGGTTTTTTTTGAATAAATCGGGATCATCTTCATGAGTTCCTTTCTTTTCTTCCCTAGGACTTCATGGAGACTTTGACTTTCGCCGAGCTCCTCTGTCGTCCTGCCGATTAACAAACTTGTCTAGTTTTTCTGGTCAGATGAGGGTTTCTATCTCATTTTGTAGAGTAATACAATGATCTGTAGTATGCCCTTAGTCCTTATGAAATCGAATGATTTAATCATCACCCAAAAACATATTTACACCCATATAGTTTATCATGATCCAAGTTTCAATATATATACTTGTTTGAGATCATCTTATTGGCATCGGGTTTCATCTCTACCCCAAAAGAGGAAGTTTCCTACGGAGGAGTCCGTATTTGTTGTTTCGTGGTGTGCATACGGAGAAAGGCTTCATGTGTTGTTGGCGCATGATTTGCTCTATCAGTGGATTTCGAGACTATGGTGGATTTTGGAGTTATCAACTAGGTGGAGGTGGAAGCAAGAAGAAGCGTCAAGGCTTAAGAGGGAGGCGAGTCGAGTCGAGGTAGTAAGTCTTTTGGATTTGTGACTGGGCCATCCAAGGTTTTTTCTATTGTGGGTTTTCCTCGTACATCACGGTCTTGTGGTTGTGTGTTTATTTTTTATCTTAACAAATATACCTAGAAGCATGCTTAAGTTAACCAAATAAAAATTGGTTTAAATTGCAACTTTAGTGTAATTTAGCATTAGTTTAAATTTGGGTAATTTTAGTTTAATTCAAGTCAACTAATTTAATTTGGAAATATTCATGCTTGCTTTGTTTAGCATATTTAGAACTTGAATTGAATTATTTTTGTTTAAGTGGAAATTTAATTACTTGTTTAGTGTAATTTCGCATTAATTTTGAAAGAAATTAAAATTTGTTTAAAAATTAAAATTATGGGATATTTCGGGGACTATCACCCCTATCAATTATGATTAGAATTAATCGATAAATATGAGAGCTTAGATCTAAAATTATCAAATTGCATATATGAGATAACTTGTGATTCTAACATCATGTTCAGTTGAGTATAATCATGTTTAAAACAAGAAATGAAATTAAGCATACTATTATTCTAATCAAACTTTTCGGATTATCAAATATATAATTTCCAACACAAGTATAATATATAATACAATTATAATTTTCATTATGAGGGTTTAAGATGAATTAACATACTAAATTAATAATTGATTTGGTTTACATGCAATTGACATATAAGTTGTTATATAAGTGATCCACGCTTTTACATAATTACAATAATAACTCCCAAAATTTCTCCAAAATGCTCCTTTCTTCTTTCTTTGAAAACTTGATTAAATTAGTTGTAACTGGTTTTTTGTTTTATGAAAATAGAAAATAGGGTTTCAGAAAAAAAATTTGTTTGAAAGTATTTGTTTACCTTTAAAATTAGATTTTTGTTTGCAATATAGAAGAGCTCATGCAATTAATAAAAAAAGCTTACCGATATAGCGGCCCATGAAGCCCGCTATAACGGTTATAAACCCGTAATAGCGACTCTTCCCCATAATCATATATTTTTCATATAAATATTACAACTACACATGATAACTCATACTCATCCATGAGACCCTAAATTTCTTCCAAAGTCATTTTAATTGACTCAATTGCCCCTAGGATATTTTAAAAATAGGTTATTACACGTGCAACGGTTATTACATGCACAAATCCCCCATAGTCATAGCAACATGTAGATGACAAAATTGATAGGACAACATCTCACTTAGCTCAAATATACATGTGAAGTTAAAGTTCAAAGAGCTCGTGCATATGTGTGAGAGGCATATAAAAAGAGAATCCATAAAGCAACTCAAAATCAAACTTCTCCATGCAAGCATGATAAAGAACATTTTAAGAATTAAAATTAATGACTAAGAGTTCTAGCCACATGGAAGCGGGGGAATGATATTGGATTCAAACACAATTATATGCCACATAACATGTGTAAAATGAAAATACACAAAAAAAAATCTTTTTGAGTTTTTAAATTTTTTAAACAAACACAAAAAAATTCAACTCAAAAGAAAAACAAAATCTTTTTGTATTTTTCAATAAGATCCAAATAAAAAAATTCAATAAAAAAGATACACATATCATAATTCTAGCACAATCTATATAATAAAATATAAAATAGAATATGACAAACAAACATACAACTAGAAAAAATCTACCACGAAGCACAAAAGCTAGTGTATGTAAACAAAACTAACACAATCAACCTTTAGATTTAGCAAGGGAGGAATCATGTGCAAGTAAATGATAATCATAAACTCTCTTATGTAAAGCCTCCAAATCGGATCTCCTAACCCACATGAGTGAAACACGACGCTCTCGGGATTTGGTGACTCTACTATTTGACTTTATAAGACCATTTCTAAGATCAAAATAAAACTTTCTAAGGTTCCCCTTCCGACCACATTATGTGCAAAAGAAAACACGGCGTGAAGTATTACTTAAGGATTGATCTTTTCTAGTGTTCCTAGAAAATTCTCTAAAAAACACGGTGTTGTCTTTATTAGAGAAAGCATTTTGAGTATCGAATCCAATACCACTCACTCCATCTTTAATTTGGACGGTGCCTAAGATTTTATCTAATTTCTCCAACCTACACTCCAAATCAAATTTGAGTCGACTTGAGTCTTTCAATTTCTCTTTAATCTCAACTATTCGAAACTCAAGCAAACTCCTACTCTCTTCAAACTCGAGAAGCTATTTCTTTATAGCCTCCATTAAACCTCTAAGGTTACCCCTTTCACCTTCTACATACTCTACCTTTAAGTTTCTCTTTATTAATCTTGAGAAACTTTCTAAACTTCCTAGCAAACAAAGCCATATCTTTCGAGTCAATCTCAAACTCATCATCTGAAATCGATGTTTCCTCCTTTCGGGATTTCAAAACTCCGCCATTATCTTTCTTCTTCTCATCCTTGAGGGAAACATGTCAAGTTCATAGGTTTCTAAGTCACCTCCAAGCTCCTCAAGTTTCGTAGAGTCTAAAGTGCCTAAAGGATTTAAAACGGTCACCTTTGGAATAAATCTATAGGGTAATGTCCTCAACATTATATTTACAACACGGTTCTAGGGTATCTTATCTCCCAAATTAAAACATTAATTCACAATCCTGGAAAATCTCGCATAGAACTCATCAAAAGTCTCACTTTCTGACATCTTAATCGTTCAAATTGAGTGGTCAAGTTTTGGATTTTAGAAGCTTTAACAACACTTGTGCGTTCATGGGTGAGTTAAAGAATAACCCATGCCTCCTTAAATGTCTCAAACATCATAATGTAGCAAACTTCTTCCGGTGCGATCGCACTAAAAAGAGCATTTAAACCACGAAAATTAAAGTTTGCTAACTTAAGTTAAGTCTCACTCCATCTTTCTATGGGTTGAGGTACACGAATTTCTCCTTCTAGACATGTTGGTGGGGACCACCGTTTAACCACCTATAGCCAAACACGTTCATCTAAGGATTTAAGTGCCAACCTCATACGCGCTTTCCAGTACGCATAGTTGGAACCATAAAAAATAGGAAATTTTAAAAAAGGTAAAGTTTCCATATTTGAAAAACAAAAAGGATCTCAACTGAATAATCTAGCATTCCCACTCTGATACCATTTGATAAGGGTGATGGTCCCCTAAATATCCCATAATTTTATTTTCTAAACAAATTTTAATTTCTTGCAAAATTAATGTGAAATTAAACTAAATAAGTAATTAAATTTCCACTTAAACAAAATTAATTCAATTGAAGTGCTAAATATGCTAAACAACCCAAGCATGAATGTTTTCAAATTAAATTAGTTGACTTGAATTAAACTAAAATTACCCAAATTTAAACTAGCACCAAATTACACTAAAGTTGCAATTTAAACCAATTTTTATATTGTTAACCTAAGCATGATTCTATGTGAATTTTGCAAGATAAAAAGTAAACACACACCCACAAGACCATGATGTACGAGAAAAACCCACACGGGAAAACCCTCGGACGGCTCAACCACAAATCCACTAGGTATGGTTTTATAAAAGACAAGATCTAAGACTTACTTCCTCGACTCGACTCCCTCTCAAACCTTGATGCTTCTTCTTGCTTCCACCTCTGCCTAGTTGATAACTCCGGAATCCACCGTAGTCTTTGAATCCCCCGATGGGGAAAATCAATCACTAACAACACACGAAGCCTTTCTCCATATGCGCACCACGAAATAACAAATACGACTCCTCCGTAGGAAACTTCCTCTTTTGGGGTAGAGATGAAACCCAGTGACAACAAGATGATCTCAAACAAGTATATATATTGAAACTTGGATCATGATAAACTATATGGGTGTAAACATCTTTTTGGGTAAATATTAAATCTTTCGATTTCACAAAAACAAAGAGACTTTTGGTTAAGAATTTTTTCTCTCAGAGTATGTTGAAAAACTCTCAAAAGTCTATCTAAAAGATGTGTTCCCGCACCTTTTAAAACTACTAAAAAGTTGAGGGGAAAGGGAGGTTAAAAAAAGAAAACTGAAGAAAAACTGTAAAACCGCCCAGGCTGTTCGAACGACTTTCAAATGTCATTCAAATGACTTCGTTCGAACGAGATTACTAACGAAAAAACGTAACAAAACAACGTAATCTCATTCAAATGACTTCGTCCGAACGATATCATTCTAACGACATTTCTAATGAGAAAATAGAGAAACAGAAATATATCTCGTTAGAAAGTTCGTTCAAATGACCTGGGAATCTCGTTCAAACGAGATCCCAGATTCGTTTGAACGACTTTTCAGAAAACCCAATTATCTTTTAAAATCCCAAAAACTTTTATGTTAAGTTTAAAATGATTTTTTGAGAAAAATATAAAGTCGTTTTTAACAAAAGTTTAATAAAAAGACACCGATAAAAATATCCAAGTTTCTATATATATTAAATGCATTCATACCTTTAGAGATGTTGGACAAATTGCGAGGTTGATCATGGTAAACATGGCACGATAAATTGACAATGATGATATCTTCAATTTAAGCTTGCTTGCTACGTCTTCAACCCAACCGGCATAGGCTTGGAAGGATACAACAAACTTCTATCCTATGACTCAAATAGTTTTGTCCGAAATTAATCCAATACTACAAAATGATTCAATTGGAAATTTGTCCTTACAGTAATCTTCTATGAAGAAGTTAAAGATATTGAAATTTAAACATATTGACATAATTTAGTAACTTTTCTCTACTCAATTGATTTTAGAATTTGATCCACATGTGGTATTAGATGTTAAATGTTTATGTTAACCTTTTAGGTTGCGTTCATCTCTTTTACATGAATTAGTAAGCATTTGAAATGCTAGATTGGATTAAATTATTTGATTAAACATCCTAAACATAATGATATAATAATTTTTCGCCTTGGAATTATTGTGATTACAAAAGATAAAAGATATAAAAGTATACATGAGTGACAATATTAAGATAGAAGAAAGGAATATCATGAAAATCTTAATTATATCAATATGTTAATACTATATGGAGGGCCAAAAACAGATATTTATGGTTTATGCATGTCTACGTACAGAGTAATGGTTTTATGGTTATTTGGATATTTTTATGGATGGATGGAGTTGTTGGATTGAGATCACGAGTCCATGCCTGATAAAAAAATGATGAACATATGTGCTACTGACTCCATTAATTAGTCGAAGGCTAGTCACAGTTTATAATTTAGTATGTTAGTGATCTCATTAATTAGCGGAGGGCTAGACACGGTTGATTTATGATGATATTATTATTAGTTACTATGTATGCTGGTGACCTCTTAGTTTGTGGGGTCTATCACGTTTCTAATATATTTTATAATATTACAAACAGAAAATAACACCAATGGTTATATGATGAGGTATCGTTTACTTAATAGAAAAATATGGATTTATTATTTATACACATGGATGTCATCATTATTTATTTAGGTTGCGTACATTTTTATCTTGCAGTGGGCTTGACCTGTCGTGTTGTCAAATATTTTTAGGTGCTTTAATGGGAGGTCAGACTTAGATTCCTCTCTTCTGAGCAAAAATTCATCGTCCCAATCACCACCGAATTCGAGAGATGTGGGTATTGGGACCTATAACTTACTTTTATGTTAATTAAGTGATATGATGTTTATTTCCTTTACCTAGATAGACATATGTACCCAGTTTATTATTATATTGGTGATTTTGAGACCTTAGAGTTAGCATGTTATTCACGTAATATTGTTAGGAGTTATTATCATGCCAGACCTTGTTATCTTATTGGTCTAGTTGTTGATGGTGATTATTTCCATTTTATTTCATTTTATTTATCTTGGGGTCATTCATATCTTAATCTTTACTGCATATTATTATGACTTTGGAATTTATCTTCTCACTCAATTTGTTCATCTTTATCAATTATTTTCTCTCATTATAATGATGGTATTTAATAGATATGACAAAATGTAAACTTTAATAATTAGACTTGATCAACCTAGGTATTGAAATATGTGGGGTGTCTACATAGTCTAACCCAAACTTCTTCACTAATTCTCTAGAATACTCAGATTGAGATACAAACATCCCATCCTTCAACTAATGAATCTGCAAATATAGAAAAAAGGTGAACCCTCCTACTATACTCGTATCAAACTCACTTGTCATCAACTCCGAACATATAAGAGTATGTCTCTCTCATATGGAACCAAATGTTATGTCATCAACTTGGGCAAGCAATATGTCATTCCTATCTCTTCGAACAAACAACGTCTTATCCACTCCTTCTGTTTTAAGTTGTACTCGATAAGATAGGAACTGTTTCTCTTGTACCAAGCTCTAGGTGTTTTCTTCAACCCGCGCAAGTCTTTCCTTAACTATTAGACGTGTTCGGGGCATTTGGGATCTTTAAACCCCTTAGGTTGAAAGGCATGGAATTTTTCTTTAGTACTCCATTAAGAAAAGGACTTGTCACATCCATTTAATAAAGCTTGAAGCATAAGTGATACACCATATCTAAAAGAAAATGAGTAGATTCTAGTTAGGCAACTAGTACAAAAGTCTCGTTAAAATCTACACCATCTACTTATGTGGAGTCATAAGCTACAAGCAAACCTTTATTCCTATTGATTACACTATTCTTGTCCATCTTATTTTCATACGACCATTTTATGCCTATCATATTGATGTTTCTATAATAGGGGACAAGTTCCCAAATATTATGTTTCTTATATTAAAGAAACTCCTCTTGCATTTCAAGAATCTAGTGTTCATCTTCAAGTGCTTAATTCACATTCTTGGGTTCAATTTGGGAGATGTAGCAAAAAAGTTATAATCTCTCTAGTGAATTTAGAACATTTCATGGAACCTTTCCTACATTTTCCAATAATATTTGATGCATCATGAATATTCTTTACCCAAGATGGTGGATCTTCCTCCCTGCTCAAATTAGAATCCACTTCTTATTAATCTCTTCAAGGAGTAGTGGGATCATTACCAAAAGGTGGAATATTGTTATTCATCTGGTCATCTTCATTAATAAATGAAGTGGGAGAGTCATCCTTGACCATCACATTGTATAATTCCATGACCTTTGAACTTTTAAGGTTGTACACTTATAATCTCTCTTATTTGAAGAATATACCTTTATCAATTTGGGAATCAAACTTGCCTAAACGTTTTCTATCTCATAAAATATAGCAAGGACTCCCAAAGAATTGAAAATACTTTAGGTTCGGTTTATGTCCAGTCCACAACTCATAACAAGTCTCACTTGTTCCTGGATGATAATATACCATATTCTTTGTGTGGCATGCGGTATAAACTACCTTCACCCAAAACCTCAAAGGTATATTACTGCCTTCTAACATGGAACATGCCATTCTCGAATCGTTAAATTATTCCTCTCCATGATTCCATTTTATTGAGGTTTAATAATGGCAAAAAAACTCATACTTAATGTCGTGCTCAACACAATACTTTTTTTCTCCTTGTATAATATACTTGGTTCCATAATCACTTCTCAAATGAACAATGGATCACTCATGATGATTTTAAAACAAATGCCACTGAGTTTTCATAAATTGCGGAGTCTCTAACTTCTCTTTAAGGAATCCAATTATGGCATACCTCGAGCAGTCATCTACTATCACAATAATGAAATTATTACCACCTGTACTTTCTATACGCATAGGCCCCATGATATCCATGTGGTTCAACTTGAAGACTAGAGAGGTAGTAATAATACCAAGCTTCCCATGTGGACTCCTTATTTGTATACCCCTTTAACACGTCCCACACGAACTCGAGGAAGGATTTTTAAGGGATGTTAAGCTACAAACTGGGTCCTTATTAACAAGACAATCAAGTTCCTTATGGTTTACATGACCTAGTCATTGATGCCAAAGATCAAAGGTGGTCACTTTGGCATTATGAAAAATAAATGTGGACCAAGGGGAAAGCCCATAAAAGTTATCGGGAGTGCTCACACCCTGAAGTATTAACTTTCCTTTCTCATTAAAAACTTCACAACACTTGTGAGACAAACTAAATTCACAATGGTGAGAGCATTGATATTTCTCTGAACTGAAAACTCACGATTGTCAAAAGTCCGATTCACTTTCACTAAAGTAAGAATTTAAATCCTTTTTCTAATTGCTTCTCTTCCTTAGTCGAGTGGGGCACTCAAAATCTTGATGTCCAAACCCTTGAATTTTAAAGCATTTCCTTTTTCCCTCAACATCCCGAGACTTATGATTATATCTACCAAAAAAGTTCTGAGATCCTTTAATCTTATATTTCTCTCCTCCTTTCCTATTAGGCCTAAACCTTTTTGGATTAGATTTGAGAAATTTTTTGAATTTCTTGATCAACAAGGCAATATCAACCTCATTATCATCGAAATTGTCATTTGATATTGAGGGTGAACTCTTATGTGCCTTCAACGCAATATCTCATTTTTGACCTATTAGTCTCTGTAACGTTATATATAAACTTATCTCTTCCATCCTCGTTGGACGTATGCGGACCCTCCTCTAATATCTAGTATTTCATACCAAGCTATGTTTGTTATAAATTGTCACATTCAGGAAAATATTCTAATTACGCATGACATGTTGCACACCATGCACAAATCGAAATCTAAAAGGGGAAGTTGTGCCATTAAAATTGATTTATCAAAATAATATGACCAAATGGAATGATCATTCCTCCAATGGATTCTGAAACAACGTGGGTTCCCGGATCTATAGATTACATACCTACTCTCATGTTTCTCCTCCACTTCTTTCCATACGCTGATTAATGGGCATCTTGGGGACAAATTTCAACCTTCTCGAGGTCTAAGATAAGGAGCACACTTATCTCCAATCTTATTTATTTTAGGCCTTGATGTGACTACCGGATATAATTATGATAAATCATGTTTAAATCATGCCTACCTTATAGGATGGGGATAATGTGTTATTTGTGTATATAATTTTAAGCTATTATGTTTAGTATAATTCTACCTTCATAACTCATGAAATATCGAATTAGTTACAAACACAAATTTTTGAAGTTTTTGGTAGGAATGTTCAAGTTGGAGTTTTGACCATTATAATATAACAATTGGCTTGAGGTGAAAACTAGATAGTTGTAGATATGTGAGTTAGGTTTGTAACACAATAAACGGTGCATCAAACGGACATTCGAGTGAAAAGAAATCATCTTTTTACGAACATGGGGTAAAGTAGTCATTTAGCTTTAAATAACATTTTGTCTTATATGGCGCCACATGTCATATTTTGATTGGACCAAGGGGATTTGCCGTTATGCCGACTTAAAGACCTTAAAATTTCCCTTATTATTCATTTACATCATAATTTCAAGTGGTTTGAGGTTCCCATGAAAGAAAGAAAGGTTAGGGTGAATTAGTAAAGGATTAAGGAAGATAATCGAGAAATAAACAAGCTTATATATATCTTAACTTCTAAATTTCATTATTTACATGGTATATGTTGTTTTATATGATATTAAAGATCATATTTGGGGACAAGGGGATACATTTTGTTATATGTAAATGGGTATGTGCAGGTTGTATGTCTAAAGCATGTTGAATTCATACAACTAAGGGGGAAATTATTATATTAATCAAACTGGTGTATCTTTTTTAATACACATTGGAATCGATTTATTAAAGTTGGATATGAAACTAAACTTATCTATACCTGTTATATCTGAAAATTATGTAAAAATACCAAGAATTGAATCTTGGGGGATAGTTTGAAGTGTAGGTATAGAATCTGCCCTAAAAGTGTAAGTATTCGTACCGAGCGTTTGACGATTTGCTTGACATAGCAAATTAACTCTAAAAATTATGAAACTTTAATTTTATATTATTCAATATGTTTATTGAAATTTGGTTGATGATCATGCAAAAAGTTATGATATAGAAAAATTATGAAAATTCTTGGAAGTTGATTAAACGATAGAAAAAATGGCATATCTTGCTCTAGAAAACTTGAAATGATGTGTCGTCGTTTGTATTGGGAACCTAATATGATGAGAATTGGATTTACACGAATGAATTATACTATCTTTGTACTATGAATTGGATATGTTAAATATCTTAACATGAAATTGGATGAGACTTCATTTATGATAAATGATTTAAATGGGATCATATGATGCTTATGAATTGAATTACATTTAAGTGATTCTTTGGATTGATAATATTCTTATGATGACACTAATATTGTAAGAATGATAGGAAGGGAAGGATAACCAGTTGAACAACGACCAGACAAAGGCAAGGGGGAAAACCCATTAAGTGGCCAAGGTGAGTGTACTCACTGGTAAAATGTATTTATACATATTTATGAATTGAATATATTGTTTTTATCGAGTTAATTGTAGATATGACATGTTGTAGTTATCGAGTTGATTATATATATGATATGTTGTAATTACCGAGTTGATTATCAATATGATATGTTGTACTTACTAAGTTGATTATGGATATGATATGTTGTACTTACGAGTTGAGTACAGATATGATATGTTGTACTTACCGAGTTGATTATCGATAGGATATGTTGTACTTAATAAGTTGATTAAGGACATGATATGTTGTAAATACCGAGTTGATTATAGAAATGATAGGTTTCACTTACCGAGTTCATTATCAATATAATAAGTTATACTTACTTAGTTGATTATGTATATGATATGTTGTACTTACGAGTTGATTATAGATATGATAGGTTGTAATTACCGAGTTGATTATTGATATGATTTGTTGTGCTTACCGAGTTGATTATAGATGTGATATGTTGTACTTACCGAGTTGATTATAAATATGATATGTGTATTTATCGAGTTGATTATAGATATGAGATATTGTACTCACTGAGTTGATTATGGATATGACATGTGTACTTATTGAGTTGATTATGAATATGATATATTGTACTTATCGAGCTGATTATTGATATGATATGTTGTACTTATTGAGTTAATTGTGGATATGATATGTATATGTTATGAAAAGAGATGTTATGGCTTATTTATAGCTAAACGATGTTATGTCTTATTAACAGCTAAGAGATGTTATGGCTTATTGACAACCAAGAGATGTTATGGCTTATTAATAGCCAAAAAATGTTATGGCTTATTAACAGCCAAGAGATGTTATGGCTTATTAATAGCCAAGAGATGTTGAGATGTTATGGCTTATAAAAATTCATGAGATGTTGAGATGTTTTGGCTCATTAAAAGCCAAGAGATGTTGAGATGTTATATATTGTTACATAGATATGATTTATTACATTTAATTTTATGCACCAGTGCAATAGTAATGCATTCACTGAGCTATTTTGCTCACGGTTCCTATGTTAATATTTTTCAGGTATTGTGATATCACTACAAAATCTAGGAGGTCGGTGGGGTTAGCAAGGGATGAATAAAACCATGATTTTGGTCAAATATAAAAGGGGTAATTTAAGCCTACTTATATTTTCAGTTAGTTTGAATAAGCATAATTACCGCAAAAATTATGAAAAGCTTTAGTTTTATTGATTCATGTTAATAACTGAAAAAGGATACTCATGTTTATGGCCTGGTTAAGATAATTATGATTTAACTCACTTTGACTTTCAAACTTAATTATAAGTAACTGGGTTGGGGTGTGACACTTGATGTCCTTTTGCGAAAAATTGAACACGGATGTCTCATGACAAATATGACTGCCCTTCGACCCTATCTAAAGGTCCTCTGATTCCTGGGCTTGCATTTGTAAACGACTGCATTTTTTTCCTTTAACCAAGCCCTAGTATTGTAACCCGATTCAGGACTGTACTTGAGGAGTTTTCCACGATCTCGGGGAAAATAATTAATCGAGACAAATTTATGATTACTTTTGGACCATCAATTCCTCACTTGACTAAGCATACAATGCAGGCATGCTCGGATTTCATCGTAACCCGAGCCAGGAAAAGTATTTAGGCCTCCCCTTTATTACTAGTCGGGTCACGCCAAGTATGTTTCTCGATCTCATCGCAGACCTGGACACTCGTCTACACGCATGGTATACTAATTGTATATCTTATATAGGTTGTGTAACACTCATCAATGCGGTATGTACGTCCTTACCATCTTATACTATGTTTGTATATCCACTTCCCAAGCATACACTTCATACAATCACAACATTCTTTTGGAATACGACCACACTCTCCCATAAGACTATAACACTTCCATGGTCTTCCATATGGTGGGCTGGGCATCAAGAACCTGCACACACTCAATATTGCGTATATGTTAAACTACTCCGAAAGCTATTGTCTGAACTTAGGAATTTATGGACCCAGACTATCAAGCAAAAAGATGATCCTAACACAAATTTGTTAAGGACCCATTGGCACACCAATGCATCTTAGTTTTGGACTCGAATTTCCAAGCTTATTCCCATATTTTAACAGGGAATCAAATGGCAAATTGGGGCAGCAAATTTTTCCTTTGGACATCATATATGGTTGCTCCACGAACCTCTGAGCCAACGGTTTCCAACTCTACCTTCCTCTATTCTCAATACCCCACTTTTCAATTTTATACACAATCATCAATGGAGTTTACACATGTTATCTCAAGGCCTGACCTTAGATTTCTTGCCATATATCCAGTCCATTTATATCTCGCCCATAGCCCATCAGGACATGCCATACTGGTGGCCTTTCCACACGGGGTTGTTCACGATAAAAGACACTTGGCACTGGTTAAATGAGGAATCTATTCAACAACACACTTCGTCCCTTCCATGGCGCTAGCTCTGGAGGTGTGCACTTCCCCCCAAACTAAAGATTTTCCTTTGGTTTCTTGCAACCAAGGCTCTGCTCAAGGCAGATCGTCAATTTTGATTATCATAAAATCCCGTCCCCCGTCTGCCCTTATGTGACCTGGATGACTCCAATATCCATATCTATACTGAGTGCCCCGCATTCTTTCAAGTTCGCATATTGCACGATGAGACAAATCTAAAGGCGCTTTCCCTCCTTCGATGTCTCAATGAGGTATGTGGGACATTCATGATTACATACCAATCAATTTGAACTTTTTTCTCACTTCGTGCTCCATGTCTCGCTCGAAATGAGGTCATCTTCAGACATAAACTAGTCATTAAATCCCTGATCCTACATACTCTTTTTGACCGGATTATCCAGTTTTTACACGCACAACGTGTACAGCCCACCCAAGCCGGTATACCGGTAAGACGGTATCATATTGCTTGGACGCCTCCTTTACATCCGTTCTATAAAAGTAATACCGACGGAGCGAAATCTCACACCTCGGGCCTAGCATCCATTGGTGGTATCATCCAAAACTACCAAGGTGAGTTCATTTGCGAGTATTCCCATAATATTGGGTACGCGTCCTCAATTTTCAATGAGCTTTGGGCCCTTAAAACAGGTCTAGATGTAGCTTTTTATGCAGGTGTAAAATGTATTGAAATTGAAGTAGATTGTCCATATGATCTACAGGAACTTAGCCTAACATCCAATCCAAAGAGATTTGATCCACACAATCCATGAAGGTTTTCAACAGTTCCAGCACGGGACCATGTGTCTCTATTTTAGAGAAGCAAACATGTATGCAGATGTCCTTGTTACATTATCTGTGTCGAGTCCTTTTTTTCCTACACTTTTTAGGCGTGCTCGTAGTTTTTTATGTCCTTTTTGGTTTAGTGATGAGAGTCAGGTCAGCAGCAAAAGACATCACTTGTAAGATACATTTATTGTAAGATACATTTATTCTGAATAAAGCTTCTCTTTTGGTTTAAAAAAAACAGAAAAAAGCCTTTTTGTTTGCCACAAAATTTCTGAGCTCTAATTTATCCCTATTGTGAGGAAGTCTATACTGTTTGAATATGACTTTGTGCGTGTGGAGTTAAACAACAAAATTCAAAATTGGTGTTCCCATTCATGTTCGTCACTGCTTACCAATTTCTCTTTTAATTGTCGAGTCTTTTGTTTGCAACAGAGAACATTTCTCAAACTGACCGCAGAATGAAATAGATATTAAAAACATACTAGTGAAGTGTAGGACATCAACTAAATTAATTGTTCTGTAGTTCATTTCCCTTTTCCCATTCCTCTTTTAATGATGATTGCGCCCATTAACAATGACCTAACCAAAATATAATTATCAATGATGAGTAATTTAGCCGCTTTTAAAAGTTCAAAATTTATTATATTCCAAATAACGCCAAAACTTTTAAGTTCCTTAAAATATTCTCTGTAACACCCTCGTATTTTAAGATCCTTAAAATAAGAAAGACAAAATTATAATTTATACTCAAGTATGACTATTATTCTTATTATTTAGATACACAAAACATGTCTCTTTATATTGCTGTGTATTCTTTTACATATCTATCTAAGATCAATAGAACAAACACCCGGCTAAAAGAAAATTGTTCTCTTACTTCGATTTTGTACAAACTTCTAATACAAATTAATGTGTCAAATTATATTAGATGTAAAAATTTAAGCTTTTAAAAAATAAGTGAATGAAAATGAAAGCAAAGCATAAGAAATGACATGTAGTTCAAAATAATGATCAATGACGAGTGATTTTACCACTTTTAAAAATTCAAAATTTATTATATTTGAAAGGGTTAATTATATCTAGATCTAATTTTTTTAATTTACACCTCTAGCTTTGAAAACGACTACAGTTTATCCCCTATCGTCTAACTCCGTTAACTTTTGGCAAAAAACGTTAATTATGTGCGTGGCACATAACATTAAGTAAGGGCATTTTTATCCAAACCTGATTATTTTTTAAATAAAAATAAATAAAAATTAAAAAAATACCAAAAAATATTTTAAAATATAAAAAACATTGGAATAAATTTTGAAAATATGAATTTATATTTAAAACTTCTCAAAATACCAAAAAATATTTAAAAAATATATAAAAAACTTGGAATAAATTCTAAAAATATTAATATATATTTAAAAATTAGAAAATATGAAAAAATATAAAAAAAAATCCTTTGAATAAATTCTGAAAATATGAATATATATTGAAAAATTCATAAAATACAAAAAAATATTTTAAAAAACAATTGAATGAAAAGTCACTCAACCAATCAAATGAAGCTATCGAAGCAAAGCTCCAGAGCAGATACATAGTTCAAAATAATGATCAATAGTGAATGGTTTTACCACTTTTAAAAGTTCAAAATTTATTATATTTGAAAGGGTTAACTACATCTAGACCCATTAAATTTTGCCCATATTTGACTTTTCTACCCCATTCTTTCAATTTTTTCGATTTACACCCTTAACTTTGAAAACGACTACAATTTACCCCCTACTATCCAAGTCCGTTAACTTTTGGCAAAAACCGTTTGCATGTACGTGGCACATCACATTAAGCAAGGGCATTTTCGTCCAAACCTAATTATTTTTTAAAATAAATCTTTAAATAACAAAAAAAACATTTAAAAATTACAAAAATACCAAAAAAATTTAAAAATATAAAAAACATTGGAATAAATTATGAAAATATGAATATATATTTAAAATTTCCAAAAAAGCGAAAAAATAATTTAAAAATATAATAAAAAAACTTCGAATAAATTCAAAAAATATGAATATATATTTAAAAATTCCGGAAAAAAATACCAAACAATATTTAAAAAATATAAATAAAAAGAATTTGGAATAAATTTTGAAAATATGAATATATATTTATAAATTCATAAAATATGAAAATATATAAAAAAAAAATCCATGGAATAAATTCTGAAAATATGAATATATATTTAAAAATTCCAAAAATACCAAAAAAAATATTTTAAACAACAAGTGAATAAAAAGTCACTCAACCAATCAAATGAACTTATGAGAGCAAAGCACAAGAACATATACATAGTTCATAATAATGATCAATCCCGAGTGATTTTACCACTTTTAAAAGTTCAAAATTTATTATATTTGAAAGGGTTAATTATATCTAGACACTTCAAACTTTGTCCCTATTTGCACTTTCCACCCCATTCTTTTAATTTTTTCAATTTACACCCATAACTTTGAAAACGACTATAGTTTACACCCTATCGTCTAGCTCCATTAATTTTTGACAAAAACCGTTAGTCATGTGCGTGGCACATGACATTAAGTAAGGGCATTTTTGTCCAAACTTAATTATTTTTTAAATAAATCATTAAATAAAAAAAACAATTAAAAAATTACATAAATACCAAAAAATATTTTTAAAATCTAAAAAAGTCGTGGAATAAATTCTGAAAATATGAATATATATTTAAAATTTCCAAAAATGCGAAAAAATGAATTAAAAAAAACTTGGAATAAATTCATAAAATATGAATATATATTTAAAAATTTTGAAAATACCAAAAAATATTTTAAAAATATATAAAAACCTAGGAATAAATTCTGAAAATATTAATATATATTTAAAAATTCATAAAATATGTAAAAATATATAAAAAAAATATTTAAAAAATCCTTTAAATAAATTCTGAAAATATGAATATATATTTAAAAATTCCAAAAATACCAAAAAATATTTAAAAAAACAAGTGAATGAAAAGTCCCTCAACCAATCAAATGAAGCTATGAAAGCAAAGCACTAGAACAGATACATAGTTCAAAATAATGATCAATGGCGAGTAATTTTACCTCTTTTAAAAGTTCAAAATTTATTATATTTGAAAAGGTTACTTACATCTAGACCCTTTAAACTTTGCCCATATTTTCACTTTCCACCCCATCCTTTTAATTTTTTCGATGTACACCTTTAATTTTTAAAACGACTACAATTTACCCCCTGCCGTCCAACTCCGTTAACTTTTGTCAAAAATCGTTTGTCATGTGTGTGGCACATGATATTAAGGAAGGGCATTTTCGTCCAAACCTAATTATGTTTTAAAATAAATCTTTAAATAACAAAAAAATATTTAAAAATACCAAAAAAAATATAAAAACCCTTGGAATAAATTATAAAAATATTAATATATATTTAAAATTTTCAAAAATGTGAAAAAATATTTTAAAAATATAATAAACAAATTTGGAATAAATTAAAAAAATATGAATATATATTTAAAAATTCTGAAAAAATACGAAACAATATTTAAAAAATATAAAAAAAAACTTGAAATAAATTTTGAAAATATGAATATATATTGAAAAATTCAGAAAATATAAAAAAATATTTAAAAAAATCCATGGAATAAATTCTGAAAATATAAATATATATTTAAAATTCCAAAAATACCAAAAAATATTTTAAAAAAAACAAGTGAATGAAAAGTAATTCAACCAATCAAATGAAGTTATGAAAGCAAAGCACAAGAACATATACGTACTTCAAAATAATGAATAATGGCGAGTGGTTTTACCACTTTTAAAAGTTCAAAATTTATTATATTTGAAAGGGTTAATTTTATCTAGACCTTTTAAGCTTTGTCCCTATTTGTACTTTTCACCCTATTCTTTCAATTTTTTCAATTTACACCTCTAACTTTGAAAACGACTATAGTTTACCCCTACCATCTAACTCTGTTAACTTTTAGCAAAAACCATTAGTCATGTGCATGGCACATGACATTAAGCAAGGGGATTTTTGTCCAAACCTAATTATTTTTTAAAATAAATTTAAAAAAACAAAAAACATTTAAAACTTATAAAAATACCAAAAAATATATAAAAAATTGGAATAAATTCTGAAAATATGAATATATATTTAAAATTTCCAAAAATGCGGAAAAAATATTTTACAAATATAAAAAAATTGGAATAAATACAAAAAATATGAATATATATTTATAAATTCCGAAAATACCAAACAATATAAGAAAGATATTAAAAAACCTTGGAATAAATTCTGAAAATATGAATATATATTTAAAAATTCTGAAAATATGAAAAAATATATAAAATAAATTCTAAAAATATGAATGTATATTTAAAAATACCAAAATATATTTTAAAAAACAAGCGAATGAAAAGTCACTCAACCAATCAAATGACGTTATGAAAGTAAAGCACATGAACAGATACATAGTTCAAAATAATGATCAATGGCGAGTGGTTTTACCACTTTTAAAAGTTAAAAATTTATTATATTTGAAATGGTTAATTATATCTAGATCATTTAAACTTTACCCCTATTTGTACTTTCCACCCCATTCTTTCAATTTTTCCAATTTACACCCCTAACTGTGAAAACAACTACAGTTTACCCCCTACCGTTTAACTTCGTTAACTTTTGGCAAAAACCGTTCGTCATGTGCATGGCACATGACATTAAGCAAAGGCATTTTTGTCCAAATCTAATTGTTTTTTTAATTAAATCTTTCAATAATAAAAATAAATAAAAATTACAAAAATACCAAAAAAATATTTAAAAATATAAAAAACCGTGGAATAAATTCTGAAAATACGAATATATATTTAAAAATTCAAACAATGAGAAAACAATATTTTAAAAATATTAAAAATAAATTTGAATAAATTCAAAAATATGAATATGTATTTAAAAATTCTGCAAATACCAAAAACTATTTTAAAAATATAAAAAAAAACTTGGAATAAATTTTAAAAATATTAATATATATTTAAAAAATCAGAAAATAAGAAAAAATATTTTAAAAATATAAAAAGAATCCTTGGAATAAATTCTAAAAATATGAATATATAATTAAAAGTCCCAAACATACCAAAAAAAAATTAAATATAAAAAACCTTGGAATAAATTCTGAAAAATATGAATACATATTTTAAAATTCTAAAAATACAAAAAAAATATTAAAAATCTATAAATTTCTAAAAACTAATTGTTGAAAAATTTATTTCCCAACAAAATATTATTCCCACCAATAAAAAATGACTTTCGTCAATATAAATTATTTTTAGCAATAACATATAATTTCCAACAAATAAAATTTATCTCCAACAGTATAACAGTATTTCCATCATTTAAAAATGATTCAAACAAATAAAAATTAATTTTCAGCATATAAAATAATTCTCAGCAATAAAAAGTTATTTTCAGCAATATAAATTAATGTTTCTATTGAAAATCTGTATAATAACGTATTTCCAATAAAAAGATAAAAACAGAAAAATAAAGAAAAGACATATTTTCAAACCTCCAAATGAAAATATAAAATGCATAAAAATTAATCCACACAAATTTGAATATACAAAAAAATAATAATCCACACATGTACATAAATAATTATAGAAAAATACAAAAAAAAAGTAGAAAAATATACCAAATCTCTAAAACATTAACAAGACCTAAATAGATAGAAATAAAGAGAGAGGAGGGGTTTGAGGAGGTAGGGAAGGGGCCGAGGATAGGCAGGGATAGGGGTGGGGCAGGGGGAGGCAGGGAGCAGGATGGAAGAAGGAGGCGGGGGCGAAGGGGGCGGGGGCAGCGATATATCTGCCCGTATGTGTGTGTGTGTGTGTGTGTGTGTGTGTGTTCGTGGGTGGGTGTTTGTGAGAGAGAGAGAGAGAGAGAGAGAGAGAGAGAGAGAGAGAGAGAGAGAGAGAAGACGGATCGTGAGAGAAAGAGAGAAAAAATTTTAGGATTTTTAAAAAATGGATAAATTACCCAAAATATCCTTATGAGAAAGTCAAAAGGGTTTCCACATCACAATTAATGTCAAATATTAAGGGATTTAGACGGCGGGGGGTTAATTGTCGTCGTGTTCAAAGTTTCGGGTGTTATTTATCAAAATTGAAAGAATGGGGGGAAGTGTATGTTGGGGCAAAGTATAGGGGGTCCAAGTATAAATAACCCTATTTTTTAAATTACCATTAAGTATTGTGTATTGCAAGTATAACTATTATTCTTATTATTAAGACATTCAAAACACACGTGTTTAATTTACTGCTTATATTTCTAAATATCTATTAGGATCAACAAAGCCAATACGCAAAGTGAAAAGAAAATTATTACTCTTACTTAAATTCTCTACATACTTTTAATGTGTCAAATTATATTAGTTGTAACATTTAAGCAAATAAAAAACGTGTGAAATGGGAGCCACTTAACCAATCAAAATGGATATTTCTAAGAGCACCACATTTTTTACTTCAAAATACCACAAGTTAAAAAAAAAAAAAATTTGCTAAGAGCCACCACATTATATATTTATTTTTTACACAATTATTTCAATACAAAATACCACACAATCTCTCTCTCTCTCTCTCTCTACCCACCACACTCTAAACTCTACCTTTGGCTTCTTCACAAAAATCAAGACCATTTTTTCTCCATTAATTCAACAAAACTTTTTCAACTAACCATCTTTAACATTATTAAATTTTTCTTCCTTTGGTCCCCACCACCAATCATTTTCAACCAAATTGTTAATTTTATTGTCCCCAACACACCAACCATATTCAACCACATTATTAAACAAGAATTTATATGGGTAAATACACAAATACCAATGGATAATCCAACTAATGATATTTATGAGGTAAACTTTGGGTCCCATTATATAAATATTTGTATTTTTAAAGGGTTTAAAAACATGAAAAATCGTAGAAATATTCTAGTGATTCGAGATCGAGGCCCCAATCTGAAGGAAAAATGTCGGGGTAACCCTCCCGAATCAACATTATATTTTTTTAATTAGAACAGGATCCATTCCTTATAATCGATTCGAAATATGTTACATGAGTCGACATGGTTATAACGAATACTCTACCCTTTCTCGTTATAATCACCCCGATATAAATATTTATTTATTTAGACATGTTCGTCGTAATTGCCCCGAATATTCAAACTTTACTCAGCATAGTCACCTCGAATGAGAGTTTAGTTATTCGCCATAATCGTGCAAATTGAATATCATTCAAGTTTGTTCATTATTTTAACTATTGTCAATATTGTGATTCAAATTTTGTTATTCAAATTCATTCGTTGATACTAATAATAATTTTACCTATGCAGGATGCCTTCATGGATTTTAACTCCCTGGTATTTGATCAGGATTTAGCGAATATCGATATACCCCATAACGGGAAAGGTGGTTCGGTGTTAGTAGATGTTAGTGTGACGTTCTTTACAGACTAGGTATTATAATGTCGATTCGTGATGTAATAGATTTATATATTATAATTACAGTTTACTGATTAATTACATTCTTTATTCTCGAGTATTTTTCACTCGGCAAGCGTTGGTTGCTTGGGATTAAGAGCAAGCTCGATCCGTTAAAATAGTAATCATTATCACCAAGTCATAAGCACATTCTACAACACATAAGGGTTGTATTCACATGGGTTGTGAGAGGGGTGGTGAGTACCGTGATCATAACGGGAAGAATGATGGGAACGAAGGGAGTAGTCAAGGGGAAAAAGTTGAAAGAAGGATACGACCACTCGAAAGTGCAATTATTCATTTCTGTTGAAGGGCATTCTACTTGACAACAAACAGTGGATGTTGTCAGTTTTCAACGGTGTTCACAATCACCAATTTTCGGAATCATTAGTTTGACATGCATACGCCAATTGACTCACTTTGGAGGAGATAAATATTATTGAAGAGATGTCCTTGAGTGAGGTAAATTCGGCCTCCATTCTGATGATGATAAAAATTCATAATGTTACTAATGTTTCAACCATAAAAACTATTTACAATGCCAAAGGGAAGTTGAGAATTTCCGAACGAGAGGGTAGAACGACGATGCAACAGTTAATGAAGGTGTTTGGGGATAAACACTACGTCTATTGGTATAGAACTAATGAGTCTTCCATGGAGGTGGAAGACATTTTTTGCGCTCATCCAAACTTAATCCAACTAACCAAGTGTTTTCTGTCCATTGTCATTATTGATTGCACATACAAGATCAATCAATACAAGATGCCTTTGTTCGAGATAATTGGTATAACTTCGTGCAAAAGGACATTTAATATTGCCTTCTCATTTTTAGTAACGAATAAGGAAGAGAACTATCGGTGGGCATTGGGACGTTTAAAATCCATATTCTATTCGTTTGCATGTCCCACAATTTTCATCACAAATCGAGAATACGCGTGCATGAACGCATTGTGGGTTGTGTACTCTGAGGCGAGATCTATAATTTTCACTTTACACGTTCATCGCAATGTGGAACTTCATACTAGGAAAGAGATCAACGATGAGGATTCGTTGAAAAAGTTCAATAGGGATTGGATGCATTTGGTTGAATCCCCCAACGAGAATGATTTTAATGAAATGGGATGCTATTTCACTTTAATTGGGTTGCATACCCCAACATGCTTCACTACATATATTGTACATGGTAAATCTAAAGGAGAGCTTCATTCATGCTTGGACAATACGATTAGGCACCGGGGTAATCGAACTACGAACCGTTGTGAAGGAGCACACAGTAAGTTAAAGAGGCACTTAGAGAGTTCTCAACTTCCTTTTGGCAAGATTTTTTTCGGCTTGCATAACTACATTGAGTTGCAAGTGAGTGATATTAATAGAGAGTTTGAGGATTCTTTGCAAAAATTAAAGTACTCCCACAATATTCCAATTTTGTGTGAGCTCATCGATCAGGGTCCTCATTATGACATTGACCTAATTATTGAGGAGATACAGATTTGTGATACAGTTGGAATGGATATTCAATCGTGCCTACACTTGGCACGCAATATCTATAATTTACTGTGCGCTCATGAATTGATCATCTACCAAATGGAGGGTAGGGCAATACTATGAGGGGGATATCGATGCACATTGGCGTAAATTAACAATGGTGCCCGATTTAGCAAAGTACCACATGGTTGATTACGAGCCAGAAATGATACTTTTTAAACAGATGTGGGAACGGTCAACTATCGTGTAACACCCCGTAATTTTGAGGATTTAATATTTAATTATTTTGAGAGTTATGAAAATATTTAAATTAGAGAAACTTAAATTCATGACTTGGAGAATTTATTTGAGTGAGCCGAATTATTTATAATTGGCGACTTTTAAGTTTAATGGTTCGAAATCTCGTATGTCGCATTTTGAGGATGAAATTTGGAAATGTCAAAAAGTATTTCGGATGGCAATTCCGAGTGCGCGGTTGCGTCCGGATGGATCGGAATAGTCAGAAAAGAGTACTCGGGGATAGTAATTGGGTCTCGGGGTATTTTTGGGCATAGTCGGGACCACACGGGGTGAGTTGGGCCTTTTTAATAACGCCCACATGACCAAAAACGGGATTTAATGTTTTTAACCTAATTGAGAGATTAGGGAACGACAGTCAACTCAACTCTAAGCCTAGGGCTTGAGAGGGAAATTAGGGGAAAGCAAATCAAGAGCCAATTTGGAGATTTTGGAGCCAAATTAAGGAACTACACCAACGGATCAGACACTACGAACGATTCCAGGCAAGTGGTTAACTGTTGTAATTTCTAAATTGATGATAATCAATTCATATTATAGTGATGTGTAAATAAAAATTTGTTTTGAGGGTGTAACCAAAGTTAAATTGGGTTTTTGGAATTGATATACCTTAATGGGATTAAGGGGGGGGGGGGGGGGGATTGATCGTGTTTATGATTCTAGAATGTAGAGAAATGAATCGTATGTTACAACCAGTAAGAGTAGATGGGTAATTGCTGTTAAAAGGAATGAAATTTGTATTAGAGATGTGAAACCCGAATAATACCCAAATCAGGAAAACCTTGGAATTAATGGATATTGCTGATTAATTAAGGTTTGTGGAATGTTTAGACCCTTTTCTCATATGGGAGATATGTTATTTGTATTTGGGTAAGGTCTTAGGTTGAGAACCAAAGCTTTAAGTTTCGTCCATGGCTGACAGTGGCTGGAGAGGACGAATACTGAAACGATCGATCGATCGACCCAGGGGGCTCGATCGATCGATGATGCAGAAATCTGGGCAGTTCGGCCAGTTTATTATATAAAGGGAAATTTATTAGAAAGTTAAGTTTCATACATTAATAAGTGATAAATAATTATGAAACAAATATTCCTAGCAATTATGGGAGAAAGTAATTGGGACTAGGAAGAATTTATGTGGGGCACTTTATGGTGGATTTGAGAAATTCTATTCCAAAATAGTGAGATACGGATCAAGTGAGAGAGTCCGGGCATATTGGTCAAGCGACCCCAATGTATTGAATTAAGTTTGGAGAGAAACTAATTAATTTAGAGTCGAGATATAGACTCGGGAAATATTTAATTATGGACCAAGTGGGCGAGTCCGGGTATGTTGATAATTATATGTAAATATGATTGGGGAATTTAAGGAGGTAATTGTGTGACACATTGTGGGCGAATATGTGGGGATGATATTATGAGATGTAAAATGGACCAAGTGAGTGAGTCCGGGTATATTGGTTAAGTGACATCAAAGTATTAAATTAATTATTGAGAGAGAGTAATTAATTTGGAGTCAGAACATAGACTCGGGAAATAGGTCTGGGCCAAGTGAGCGGGTCCGGGGATAATGGTTGGGTAACACCAAGTCATTAAATTAATGGATGTGATAATTAATGAAGGTAGAGTCGGAGGGTAGACTCGAAAAAGTATTAAATTAATTGATGTTGTAATTAATTAGTTTAGGATCGAGTTGTAGACCCGAGAATTGGTATAAATTAATTAATGTGTAAAATTAATTATATTAGAGTCGGACCACAGACTCAGATTTGTGTTGATTAATTAATGTGTAAATTAATTATATTAGAGTCGGACCACAGACTCGGATGTGTGATGACTAATTAATGGGTGTGTTAATTAATTTAATTAGAGTCGGATTGTAGACTCGGGGATGTATTAAATTAATTGGTGTGTTAATTAATTTAATTAGAGTCGGGCCATAGACTCGAGAAAAGTATTATATTAATTAAGGCGTGAATTAATTATATTAGAGTCGGACCATAGACTCGAAAAGATGATAAATTATTAAGTCAGAAAATTAATTACGTTGAGTCGGCCCACAGACTCAGGAAATTTCAGGCAGTGTACGGGATTTTGAGTACACGGTAAAGTCGGGATTTATATTATATATATACGGTGTAGTGATAGTATATATACACGTGTATATATTGTGTGTGATATTAAATATCAGTGCCTAGATATTTATTCAATTTATATACTCTAATGCTATCAAGGGAGGTTGCGCGATGTGGGTGAATCCCCTAGCTTGAGGAGTAGGGCGAGTATATCCCCAGGTCATAGCGTCCAGTATATATGGGTGGGGGATTTATCTCACTTTCAGGGAAGGAATATGACCGCCTCCACTACGTTTATATTTTGGGCCAAGTTGGTGAGCGATTCCAACTTGGGGAACTAGGTTTTGTGAGCACACCTAATGAGATAGCATTTTAGAGAGAATCATTCGGCGAGGGTATACTCGAAGGGATGGATATACATATGTTATATGTGTGGATATTGTGGTAAAGGTACGTATATAATGGTAATAAATATTATATACGGGTAATAATACAGTGTGTGATGTATTTACTTTATATAACTTGTGACACGGTTATATGCTACTATTTAAGAGGAATTAATTAAGTTAATTGTGAAATAACTTATAATTCAAGAATCATTATACTCGGTTTAGAGTAGTATGGAAAGGGAAGGTTATACCAGGACTAGTTAGATGGGGTAGTACAACTAGGTGGGGTTAAGGTAACCGGTAGGTGTGCACAATAGTGGAGGGGCGAGAATATCCACAAGGGAGTGTGACACTAACTTAAATATGAAGCGCATTCGTGCATTTTAAATTACTGCAGTTAATTCACTTGCTAAATATTTTTAAAATGTTTTGGGTTTTAACCCTAGCTATAAAACTATTTTCAAAACCTTTTAGGTGTCCAGCCATAGGGACGCCAGGATTAACATTCTATTCTAAGGACACGGAGCTGCGGCATATGTGGATTCTAGCAGGAGTTTAGACTAGACGCACCATTCATTCATTCTTAGAGTAGTAATCTTGTATCAGTTTTAGTTTTATTTAAGGCATGTCGCCCAAACTTTCAGTTCAGTTTCAGATTTATTTTACTCTTGTGTTGGATATTTGTATTGGATTATTCTTTGGTGGTCGGTGGTTTATTCGGCATGTTGTGTAATTAATTATTCAGTTGAGTTTTATTCAGTTGTGTGAATGGTTTATATTTATTCCCGAATGTACTGTTTTGTGTAATTTAATAAGATAAAAATTGGCACCAGTTTTTAGAATAGTAGGTGGTTAGTAAGTCTTAAAAAGTCTTCGACAGTGATGCTAAGAATGATCCAACTAAGATTCCTATTTTAATTTGGTATAGGACTGATCACCCGGTATTTTGTTAAGCAGGGTGTGACAGATGGCATCAGAGCATCAGGTTCTAGTGTCCTTAGGATCTGTGCGGCTTTTCACATTTCGGCTTAGCAATCTCCTATTATAGGATTGTTGTATTCTCATACGTATGCGCATATACGTTCTTCTACAAAATTTATATTTTAGAGAGAACTCATACAAATTCGATTCTCATTCCAGATGATGCCCAGGAGAGAGAGAGAAGCTAGGGCAGCAGGGGGAGATGAGACGAGGGAGGCTCATTAGGAGCAAGAGTTACCGCAGCAACGGCCAGAGATGATTTTGGCAGCATAGGTAACTGAAATAGTGGCACAGGCAGTTGGGGAACTAGGTTTTGTGAGCACACCTAGTGAGATAGCATTTTAGAGGGAATCATCCGGCGAGAGTATACTTGAAGGGATGGATATACATATGTTATATGTGTGGATATTGTGGTAAAGGTACGTATACAATGGTAATAAATATTATATACGGGAAATAATACAGTGTATGATGCATTTACTTTATATAACTTGTGACACGGTTATATGCTACTATTTAAGAGGAATTAATTAAGTTAATTGTGAAATTACTTATAATTCAAGAATCATTATACTCGGGTTAGAGTAGTATGGCAAGGGAAGGTTATACCAAGACTAGTTGGATGGGGTAGTACAACTAGGTTGGGTTAAGGTAATCGGTAGGTGTGCACAATAGTGGAGGGGTAAGAATATCTACAAGGGAGTGCGACGCTAACTTAAATATGAAGCGCATTCGTGCATTTTAAATTACTGCAGTTAATTCACTTGCTAAATATTTTCAAAATGTTTTGGGTTTCAACCCTTGCTATAAAACTCTTTTCAAAACCTTTTAGGTGTCCAGCCACAGGGACGCCAGGATTGACATTCTATTCCAGGGACACGGAGCTGCGACATATGTGGATGCTAACAGGAGTTTAGACTAGACGCATCATTCATTCATTCATTAGGAATCTTGTATCAGTTTCAGTTTTATTTAGGGCATGTCACCCAGACTTTCAGTTCAGTTTTAGATTTGTTTTACTCTTGTGTTGGATATTTGTAGTGGATTATTTCTTTGGTGGCCGGTGGTTTATTCGACATGTTGTGTAATTAATTATTCAGTTGTGTGAATGGTTTATATTTATTTCCGCATGTACTGTTTTGTGTAATTTAACAAGATAAAAATTGGCACCAGTTTTTGGAATACTAGGTGGTTAGTAAGTCTTAAAAAGTTTTCGACAGTGATGCTAAGGATGATCCAACTGAGATTCCTGTTTTAATTTGGTATAGGAATGATCACCCGGTATTTTATTAGGTGGGGTGTGAGCAAAAGGCCATGTTACGAAAACTCAAGGACATCTGTTGTCCCACCACTCCTAGGCTATTTGAGCCATCCGTGCTTAAGCATTGCAAGGGTCGGCAGAGAGGTCAAAAATCAACTGCTCGAGAGTAAAAGCATGAGATGTAAACTAAAATGGATTCATCGGGCTTTGAACTTGCTAAGCAATCAATGTAAAAGGAATACCTTGCGGTCCAAAGGCCTAAGAAAAAATTTTATTTCACGGAGTTCACCCGCCCAGCCCCATAGTGCCCTAACTACTACCCCCCCCCCCCCCCCATATAAAAAGTATATCAATGAGATACTGGTATTTTATAAAGGTTTCGTACAAGATATCTTCGAGGTTGATGCTGACGATAATTATGGGTTTAGATGCATTGCTAAATACTTAAGATTTAGACTCGATGGATGGAGATAGGTGAGACCGGACTTGATGGACGATGTTACGGGAAATAATGACTTCTATGCACACTATTTTGGTAAATGATTTTCGAACACTATGTTAAATATGTTAGATGTACAAGCCCTTCTGCATCGAAGTCTTGGATGATCATGCCAGAGTATGGCTATCTTTTGGATGAAACTTACAAATGCATATGTATCCTCATATCGAAGAGACAATGGCTCACATTTCTACCGATGAGACATGAACGAACCTTGCATCTAATGTTTATAAAGATTGCTTATGTATGCAGGAATCATTTTGTATTTTTAAAGTTGAAGTATGTTTTTCCGATTCCACTGGTAGCAAATCATTGGCATAATTATTCATTACCCAAAGTAAAACCTTGGATTGATAAATATGCATATCAAGTATCGGAGTTTCAAAAAATCTGCCCAAAGGATGTAGCAACCAACGATGTTGTAGATTTCATTTATTTTACGAAATCATGTGAAGTTTTGTGATGTACTTTTAAATGAAATATAATTGAAATGAAGTTGTATAAAATGAAATGAAGTTGTATGATTGTTATACCGATTTGTATTATGTGAAATGAAGTTGTATAATGTATTTGAATTTAAATGAAGTAGAATGAAATGAAATGAAGTTTTATGAATTGAAATGAAGTTAAATTGAAATTAATTTGTATGAAATTAAATGAATATAAATTAGAAACTTGGTCCAATGAAAAAAGTGTCCTTATTTGCTACAAACACAGTGACTACTGAAGGACTATTCGTTATGTTCATAGTGAATAACCCTTCCCAATTTCATGGTTTACCCACTGTTAAGGATGTTTATCCCGAACCAAATCCCATTTGGCAGTTTTAGCATGAAATAGTTGAACCTATTCGCTATGTTCATAGCGAATGAACCCTATATAATTTCAAAGATTACCCACTATCAATGATGTTTATCCCGCAGATCTCATTCGTTATGTATATAACGCAATGGTTGAACAAATTTGCTATGTTCATAGAGAATGAACCCTACAAATTTTTAGAGTTTACCCACTGTCATGGTTGTTTATACCGAACCAGATCAATTTGTTATGTTTATGTCGACTAGAAGGATAATTCGTTATGTTTGTAGCGAATGAGGCTTATACCAGTTAATATTTCAGACTAAATTGTTATACCAATTTTAAACCAACTTCAATCAATCAATTAATTTCAAACCAACTTCGATTTTAAACCAACTCCGCTTAAAATCAATTTCAATGACCAAAGTTAATCAGATTTTCAGAATACAAGTGTAAAGACCAAAGTTAAACCAACTCCAATTAAAACCAATTTCAATGAGTTCAAGGTCCAAAGTTAAACCAACTTCAATCAACCAATTTCAAACCAACT
Organism: Sambucus nigra; assembly: GCA_949130495.1. Classification (NCBI taxonomy): domain Eukaryota; kingdom Viridiplantae; phylum Streptophyta; class Magnoliopsida; order Dipsacales; family Adoxaceae; genus Sambucus; species Sambucus nigra. The sequence goes on along the minus strand of OX422215.1, from coordinate 86,353,469 downwards.
TCAATTATCAATTGCAACAATATATATTTCAAAGTTAAATTCAAACAAATAACACAATATATATTCAAACCAAGATTCATGTTCATATTCAAACCAATGTACAACAAAGTTTTACATTAAAATCAACTCCAATCAAGTTTTACATTAAAATCAACTCCAATCAAGTTTTATATTTAAACCTACAGCCAACCATTTTCAACTACAACTTGAAAATAATAAATGAAAACTCTTATCATTTTCTTTTCCTTCTTTGGGATCCCTCAACAACTTTCTCCTTGTCTTTGACCTTGGTCTTACTTTTCTTTGCAACTCGCTCTTCATTAACAATTGCCCGACCGACCCCAATAGTCACAGTAAGGATAGCATAAGCTTGGACATTACATGTAATTAGTGTACCCAAATTTACAGCAATTCCATCATCCATATTATTCTTCAATAAATCCATCGCCTTGCGTACCTCGTCCTCATATCGAAAATCATAACATGAAATTAGTAAAAATAAACTAGTTAACGCATTGAAATTGGTAAAAAAAACTTACCAAAGATGTTTGCTTTTGTTTGAACTTACGGAAGGCGAGGTTTTGGACTTTAGGATGGGATTTGGATAGGAACCAATCCACATAATCACTGCTACAGTCCTAGGGGATCGATACGGGCACCGACCTAGACTTCTCATATAGAAGGTGGTCTTGCCAGTTTTATTGATACCATTTTTGCTTATCAAATTTGACCTTGTATCGAGCTGCCTTTCTCGTCCTTCAAGGGTGTCATGGGCTTGATGGGTATGATTTGGAGCAGATTGAATTGTCCCAGACATCATTTCGGGTAATAAGGTTCCCCAACATCAAAACAAATCATATCTCGCAATAAAATTATGCTTCGGGAAATGGATAAGCTTCCCGAGCATCTCGATAAGGATCCTAAATAACCTACATAGAAATAATACATAATTTGAGGTTAGAAAATATCAAAGTGAAAATAAAACATTATAAACAAGAATAAAACTTCACTTATATTCCCAATAGTCATTTCATTTAACTACTCGTGATAGTTGATTAAATTTTAAAATGCATTCTTCTGAGAGGCGGATTATGATGACCAATGTACAGTCATTGGCATGATGTCATCAAACTCCATGTCGATGCATCCGCCCACCCCTCTGAAGTACTTATAAATCCATGACTACAAAACATATATAATATGAATTTATAAAAAGAAAGGGAGGAAATTTATAAATGATATTATAATACGAATTTAGAATATTAGTTACCTGAATAAGACAAAGACAACCACTTATTTATTTCAAACCTAAGCGAGAGGTAAGGCCCGGTTGCCTATAGATATGCACCAGGATACCCTTTCCCCATGTTAATTTCCTCATCTTCTTTGCGTCTCTCAGAACATGAAGGTAAAGCACGAAAATCTTGTTCTTTGTCTTGTCGGGGAAAATTGTGCACCCGATAATGTATAGTAAGTAGGCCCTGACACAATAGTCTTTGACTACAGGCTGTGGATTAAAAGAGGTAAATCGACCAGAGGAACGCCCAAGACCTGTGCTACTTCATCGAGGGTGATAGTCATTTCCCCGAATGGCATGTGAAATGTGTTGGTCTCCGAATGCCACCTCTCGATAAACGCAAAAACAAGAGCGTAGCCAATGTAACGGTGGCTATATTTTATAATCCCATCGAACTTTGTCCTTTTTACCCTCTTTTGTACACTAGGACTCGGATCACTGAATTCTCACTCCCGAATCTTTGTCCAATGATTAATGCACAATAAAGTTACCTTTCCCCACCTACAATATTAGCAAAATATTTATCAAAAGTTATCAAAAGTAATGAATTATATAGAACATTAATGATTTAACTTTGTAGGAAAATGTAACTACCACTGAACCCGTCCAAATACCGTAAGCCAGGTGATCCTTGAAATGTTAGAATAGACTCAAATCATTAGGGCCCCCATAAGTCGCGATCGAGGTTCCTTCTCCATCCACCTTTTTCTTCTTGATGTACTCAGTCGCAATCTTGTGTAACATGTTAAACGGGTTATTAGTCGAAAGGATAATACACCCCCCTCAGTGGGAGCAACATTATCCTACTTGACATCACCCTCAGCCGCATAATGACCCTCCTCTTCAACCTCAACCTCAACCTAAACCTCATCAGGCATCTCCTTAACTGGGACATACACCTCCATCGCATTAGGGACATCTCCCTCTAAGGAGTAATTAGAGCAAACAGAGCATGGATCTCTTCTCGATGCTTCCTCTCTGAGGTAGTCAATGGCTTCCTGTTCTTATGAGAATAGGATAGTAGTTTATCCATGGAATACCTGCATTAAAACAATTAAGACACTAATGAGTACAATGAAATATAACATTTTACATAGAATTTATAAACATAAGTCATGTATTGTTGTAAACATAAGTCATAAACATAAGTAACATATTGTTGTAAACATAAGTCATAAACATAAGTCATAAACATAAGTCATGTATCGTTATAAACATAAGTCATGTATTGTTGTATACATAAGTCATAAACATTGTGAAGTCATAAGTCATAAACATAAGTCTATAAATTTCACTACTCCGAAGTCATAAGATGATTCCATTTACATAGATAAGAAAGCATAATTGGGTACTTGTTTTAATAACAAAACTCATATATTGTGTATACATTGTTTCACAGTCTAATAACATATACTTGTTTATCCCATCATACTAATAACATGTCATAAGGTATATTATTCACAATTGTCTTAGTAAAGTGCATATGAAACATCTACATGACCAATTTATTTAGACATAATAAACACTACACGGATCACATGTTTAAAGGTAAACACTAGACACACATTGAAACCTAAACACGGAGAGAGTGCTTAACACATTGAAACCTAAACATGGAGTGAGTGCTTAACACATTTAAATGTAATATTGGTCAAAAGTATGGATCACACACACACACGTGGATTTATGACTCATCTACATTCAGGTCGGCATAAACATGCCGACATATGATATATCATTCGCTATGTTCACAACGAATTTGTAGTGAGGATTCGGTATGTTCACACCGAAATAATTGAATCCATTCGGCATAAACATAGAGAATAAAACCTAATAATTCGGTATAAACATGTCTAATGAAACCTTAGTTCAGATTCCATTGATTCGTTATAAATATGACGAATCAAGGCAATTAATTCATGTTAATCATACCGAATGAAACCCTAGTTCAAACAGATCGTTCATTTTTTATACTCCAACAGTTCGAGGGTTCATTCGTTTTGGTTTCAAAATTATTATTTTTTTAATACAAATGGATATGCCAATAGTTCAATCCATTTCAATAATCAATGGGTTGATTCGATTTGAGATAATCTTGTGATGTTGCTTGCAAAAGTTCAATCCAACAATTTATTTGAAGCTTGTAAAAAAAACGTTCGATCCAACAGAGAAAGCTTGATTCGTTATGGAGCCTTAAACTTTGGTGGTAAATAAATCGTAAGGCAGTTAAAATATATATAGCATAAGGAAATTAAAAGGTTAAACTTATTTAGTTCAATGTACCAACTTGATTAGTTTAATCTTTACTTGAAAATATAAGGTTTGAAAGTTGAAGATGAAATATTTGAAAGTGTGAATGTGTCGATGGAAGGAAATTGTGTAACTGAATTTTAACACTTTAAATATGTGGTGGCCATTTTATGGTAATTGGAAGTAACTATTAAAATTAAGTGGTATTTTGTAATAAAAAAAAGAGTTGTGGTATTTTTTAGTATTATTTGGAGTGCCCTTAGAAATCCCTATCAAAATAATTTATGAATGCACAATACGGAGAGAAAAAGAGCAAGAGCACAATTTAACTCCTCGGTACATAGTAATCCCATAGTAAATTTCTTTCATTAAAATAAAGTAACAAATGTTATGATATTCATTTGTCATGTATTTTAGATTAGTTGATTACATCAATAAAAGTGATATTCTTTTTTTTTTTAATTACCTTTGAAGTAAAGACTATTTGATGAATATAGAGCAAAATTTAATCCTTTCAAGTAAAGAATATTTTTGTACCATTTTTTTAAAAATGACACTATAAGATTTCTTTTCTTACAAATAAATGAAAAATAGCGGATCTACTAGTGGAAAAATGGCTCCCAAATTATATATCAACTCATATTCATTCATATATTTAAATATAAAATTCATATTTAAAATTATTGAGTCATATATGGAGTTCATATTTAAAAGGTATGAGTTATGGAATACATTAACAAAAAATATGAGCCAAATATAAAGTTTATTTTTTAAAGTTAAGAGTAAAATATATTTTTTTTACATGTACTTAAAATTATAATCTTTACTTTGATAGAAAAAAATGAATTAATCCAATTCATATTAGGTCCCCATATTTAATCGTATTTAACGTAAGTAATACTTCACCCTCTCATATTTAACTCAATCCATGATTTTGTCGCTGAGCATCCACAATGGGGATGAGAAATGCCAAAAAAAATTGTAAGTTTACAAAATGGGATCACTGCAGTGGTGGGCATAATCGAACAAATTTTGTATGTGGATTTGTAGTGGGTTTGTAAAGATACAAAACGGCTACAGAATTTGTAAAGGGTTCCTACGAACTTCATTTGTTCGTAGGAATTTCTACGAACAAATGAAGTTCGTAGAAAGTAAAAATAATCATTTTAATTATATATTTGGGTTTCTACGAATAATATTTTTTCGTATCATTTACTACGAACAAATGATGTTCGTAAGAAATGAATTTTGTTTTCCTACGAACTTTAATAGTTCATAAGAAATTAGATTGCAAATTATTGTTTATCATTATTGTGAGACTGCAGATTTCTTGAGAGACAAAATAATTTTTCAGTTGGTAAATTACCTTTCGTAACGCCGCCCACCGTTACTCATGCTCTAATAGTTGGATCCAATCTTTTTTTTTCGCCCCTAACAAAATGAGTGGACCACCAATGAGTTGTATATCCATTAATTCACGTCAATCAGCCGCCACCAACAACCACAACAAATTAATTACATTTTCATGAAAGATTACTGACGTTATATAGATCATTATGCTGTTCTGTCTATTATTTTTATTTCTAGATTTTTAAATAATCATAAAGTAACTTGAAAGCAGATATGGGAGATCTTTATTCTGCTGCCTCACTTAGTATATTCCATCATTAAAATGCACATATATTTGTGATATCTCCTAGACACATGGAGAATGTGCATTGGGCGGACGTATATTTTCTGATGGCTTCTCCCGCAAATCTCATTCCAATTGAGTTTCATCGGAAACTTTGTACAGTTTGCGGCGTAAATGGACGAAGCTCCGCCGACTAGCCCGTTGCTGACGTGGGGGTGTTTTTTTGGGTGTCGATTAAAAGATTGTTGGGGCGCGTAGGGCCGGTTTTGAGGGGAAGCGAGAGAGGGGAATGCTTTGGACTCCTGATTTTTGACGCATTTTAAAGGTCCCAAAATTCAATATATGCATATATATTTATAGCGTCAATTTTCAATTGTCCCAAAAATAATTTAGTGAAAACTGGATGGACAAACATTTAAACTTGTCACAATTTTAAAAAATAAATAGACATCTTTTCGATAAAAATAACCTTACAAATTATAAATTAATAAAAAAAAATCTCTTGTTAAATATGGAGCCCTAATTCAAGAGTTCGCCTCGAACCCCTAAAATCTAGGGGTGGCCTCTGGTGGTGGAGGGGGGGGGGTGGGGGAATGGGAAAAAGGATTATTGGTTTGGAAGGGTGGAGGTGGACTGGAACTTAATACAATTTAAAAAATATATATAATGAGACATCGACCATGGCTTTGAAAATGAAATTAAAGTCAAAAAAATTAAAATTGAATTTGTAATGGTAATACGATAAACTTATTTAAGAGTGTAATACTAAAAAATTGAGTATTCAACGCAAATTTTTGAGTAAAGTACTATATTAGTCCTTTACTTTTACGCAAGTCTCAGTTTCGTCTCTTATTTTTAATTTTTCTTAATTTTCTTCCCCACCTTTTATTTTGTATTAATTTCATTATTTAGTTAATATCCATCCATTTTGCTTAATTGAAGAGATGTTATTGATGTTCATTTAGCATTTATACCCGTCAATCAACTACATTTTTTTAAACATATACTTATAAAAAATACTTTGTTTAAAATGTTTTTAACGGATTTGGTTTTATTAAAAAAATATTTTTATACTAATTTCACATTTCTAAAAATAAAAAATTATTTTGAAAAAAAAAATTGATTAAATTGCTTTTATACTATATAAAAAATATTCTTTAAAACCCTTTTCCCTTTTTAAACATGAAAACTATACTTTAAAAAAATATTTTGTTTATATTGTTCTGTAATTTATTTACCATTAGCTAGTTCTTCAAATAATTTTTATATTCAAAATGAAATAAGTATGAATAAACTATTACGAAATAGTTTAAATAAAATATTTTTTTAAAGTATAGTTTTCATGTTTAAAAGTGGAAAAAGCACTGTTCTAAAAAACCCGCCTAAGCACGCCTAAGCTTGAGGCTTGGGAGAAACGCCCCGCCTTAAGATTTTGACGCCTTATGCTTGGTAAAATCCTTAAGGCGTACTTTTTCTCTAAAAACAACAATGTTGTAGTGAAACGATATCCCCTTTTAAAGATTTTTTTTACAAACCGAACCATTATCTCATCCAAAAAAAATCAAATAGTATTTTTATTTGCAAATATTTAGACATATTTTTTATGATATGTATAATTTTAGTATTTTAATAACCTTGTTATGGTTAGAAAATATTAAAATATATTAAAAAGACCTAAACGCCTTTTCACGCCTTTTTACAATAAGGCCCGCCTAGGCTTCTAAGGCTTAAGACTTGGCCTCCACGCCTCGATCACGCCCCGCATTTTTTAGAACCTTGGGAAAAAGTATATATACAATTTTTTTGAAAAAAAATGAAACCATTAAATAAGCAAGTTTAAATTAAAAAAAATTGAAAAAGTTAGTTTCTACATTTAGAAAAGGAAATAAGTATTAAAATATTTTTTTAAAACCAAAACTATTACAAATCATTTAAACAAAACCTTTTAAAGTATAGTTTTCATGTTTAAAAAGGAAAACAAGTATAAAAAACATTTTATACCGTTTAAAAATAATTTAATCAAAACATTTAAAAAAAAAGTTTTTATGTTTAGAAATGGGAAATAGGTCTAAAAATATTTTTTTATAAAACCAAATCCATTAAAAGTGTAATTTGTATGTTTAAAAAGAATGTAGTTGACTGAAGGGTATAAAGGACAATTGAACATCAATAGTCTCTCCTTCGTTAAGTAAAATGAATGGGTATTAACAGAAGGATCGAATTGACAGAAAATGAAAGGTGATGGACGAAATTGAGATAAATGAAATGTAATGGATAAAATTGAGTCTTGGACGTAAGGGACCAATATGGTATTTTATTCTATATTTTTTATGAAAAGGGAAAATGGAGGATATAAACATTAAAAATGACTAAAAATAATAAATAAATAAATGACAGTGAAAATCTAATTTTACATTTTGCGAAGAAGCACTTGTGGTTGTACTCTAATGCTCGAAAATACGACGACATCTACTGTCCAATATTTGAAAAGACTGTTGCTTTAATATGTTTTTTTTAAATAAAACACCTCATTTTAAGGGAAAAAATAGGAACTAGAATTGTAAAGAAAACTAACTTATAAAAATGTTATTTAAAAAAATTATTAATGACAAAAGAAATATGGACCAATTTTATAAAAGAAAAGCTTACTGTCTCAAAACCATAATAGAAATTTAAACTTATTTAATTTTTTTAATTAAGGAGAAAATAATTGGGGACCATTTTTATAAAACAAAAGTTAATTGTCCTAAAACCATAATAAAGATATTTTTTGTAGGGGGAGTGTGACACACTGCCTATTTTAATAGCGGGTAATCAGTCATCTACTAAGATAAAACATGAATCTCATATAGTTCAATCTTAGCATCACTGTAGAAAATATTTTTAAATACTAACCACCTATTAATTAAATAAGTCGGCACCAAATTTTATCTTTCATTAACATATAAAAATATAAATCAATTCACAATAATTCCATACACAATAACCACTATAAATGAAATCACAAAGTAAAGTATAAAGCATAGATAAGTAAATAGAGTCCTCGAATAAACCATCGGTTAAAAATCAAATACATTCAATCCATCTTATTAAAATAATCTGAAATAGATTAGTATTGCCCAACAAATACCGAAATAAGGAACCTAATCTAGGATGTCAATAATAGAATCGGCTACTCAAAAATCCTGCAAGCCTCCACATCCGCTGCAGCTATGTATCCCTAGAAAGAATAATCATCCTTGGCGTCCTTGTGACTGGACACCTAAAAGTTTGACACGAGCTAGAGCTCTAAACCTTTTAAAAATATTTAGCAAGTGATTAAAATGCGTTAATAAATATGCAGTACGACCTTCCATATTTAAGTCGGTGTCGCACTCACACATGAGATATCCCTCACCTAGTAACTATAGTGCGCACCTAGTGTATGTATCTTAACCCGTCTAGTTACGCTACCCCACCTAACAAGCCTGCCACTAACATCCATAATATACTACCCTAACCCGAGTATAATGTTTACCATTGGTTCATTAATTAGCTTTCACAACTGCTTATTTGATATGTCACTAAATTATCACCACTTTAAGATATAACTTTACCCCAGTTATTTATTTCCACCATCACATTGTATTTGTTTATACCCGTATATGTTATGTAATACCCCGTAATTTTAAATGACTTTTAAAATGGGTTATATTTTAACTTAATTGATTAATTAGATTTTATTATTAATTCATTCATTCGGGTTTTATCCGGACGGTGGATATTAAAATGGATGATTCTGAATATTACTTAAATATATTTAGGTAATATATGAATGTGATGTCATTGATATGACTGTATGATATAAATTCGGTAATTTATATTTTAAGTCCGACGCGGTATGGGACGTGTCGGGACTAGTTTATTAAATTAAAAAGGAAATTTATTTTCTATCGACCTTATAGTCATTTTGACTGCGTCGTTGCGTCCGGAAGGTTCGAAATAGTCAGAAAAGTCTATTTGGATGTTAATTTTGAGTCTCGGGTCATTTGGAAATGAATGGACAACCCGAAAGGGCATTTTGGTCATTTTTCTAGGGGGGATGAATAGTGATTTCGGATTTGGTACTATTATAAGTATTGGTAGATTAAGTGTATGGGAGTTATTCATCTCCTCTTCACAAATTAGAGAAGCCATCTTCCTAGAGAGAGTGTAAGGGTGCTTGGGAAGGGAAAAGCCTACTTGGGAAGGAGAAGGAGAAGAACAAGAACCAAGGTTTACCACCACCAACCACCACCGGAGTTTTACCAGAGAAGGGACAACCAACTGAGATATACTACACCAAAGGATAAGACCTACAGTAAAGTCAAGTGTTTGATAATGGTAGTTTAAGTTTGTATATTGTCCATGTTAGAATAGTATGAAAAGAGAAGATTATTTATGTTTGGAAGAAATAATGGAGTACTAAATGGATTTCTGGAAACTGAAATGATATAGGAATTAAACTCATGTTTTAGGTTGATATTAATCCACGAAATAGTCATGAATCTGTTGAAGAAATTATGAAAACCATTGATGTGTTCTTGAAGATGATATGTTGTTAATTTTCTGGAAATAAGGAGATAAACATGCTTTTTAATCCAATCCCTTGATGATCCTAAGATGTTTAGAGTACTGGAAATCGTTAATATATGTTGAAATATCATGTAGTAATAATTATAACTCATTTTGGAGGTTAATATGAAGGTTTGAATGAGTAAAAATGGTGAAACCCGTAGTTGCTGAAATGTAGAAAAACCAGGCTTGGACCTGAGGGATCAATCGATCGACCCCTGCCTTCGATCGATCGACCTCCCCAAAATATGTAAAATTGTTTCTTTTTAAATGTTTATTCTTATCCCAAACCTTTTGTGGATCTTTGGTGATTATTATTTGGATATTATGGGACCTATAAAATATCAGTAAACCCTTGATAAGATTAGAATTAATTTGATTTGGATTCGAGTGATTTAAATGATGAAAATTATATTGAATGGAATTTCGGTTGCTAGATTCATTTGTTAAATTCCAAATGGGGATGTATGAGGATTTAAGATAGGACCAGTAGGGGTGATTGCATATAACACCTGGGTATCCTTAAGTTTACAAGAGGGTTTAATCCTAAGTGAAAGAATATTTGTTTATAAGAGATTTGAAACTATCGGCTTTAACCTTAATTAAAAGGAGAACTAAACTCGTAGTAATTCGGGAGAAATGAGGTTATGGACCAGTAGGATATTAGTGAATTCTTACTGAGTATATGTTGAGGAAAAACCTATTTGAATCATGTGTTTTAAGTGAGGGTAGCCTTAGGGTTACAATTTGAACATCAAGGACTGAGTTTAAGCTCAATATTGTTTTCGCAAGGACGGAGTGTAATACAAGAGCGTAGTGGTGTGTCTCCTGGATAGAGATGGGAGTTTAGAACACATTTGGTTGAAAGAAGGTATGAGGTTATCCTGATCGCATAGTTGAAGTTGTCGGACCTCCTCGATCGACAAAGTTAAGTAGTAGTGTATTGGAGGGGTTCCTTGTTTGGATTTCGCTTTGCGAGACGCTCCGCGCATGAACCTTAACGACGTCGGAAGTGGAGAGATGTTATAGGATGCGAGGATAATTAAATTATGAAGTAAAGATATGATATTTTAATACGTGGAATTTAAAAGAGTTATAATGCTACGTATGGGAAATATCTTAGGGTAGTGATAATTACCTTATTGATATTATATTATAGGTATGATAATACCTATTTGATTGATTGATGATTTATGTGTATGACATACCTAGCTTACTTGCTATCGGTGGGAGGTTTTCACGTGAGGGCAGTCATATCCTGATGAATCCATGGGATCTTTGATTTGTCGCTCGAGAACATAGGTCTACGAAAGACTTATCGGGGAGTTGATAAGTCCGCTGACTGTGGGTACGTAGGTATGTGCGTGACCCATGGATACGAGAACTATGTTCACCTCCAATTTGTTTGTTGTTGTTAGTGGTTCGTGGAATCTTACCGAACCTTTAGTCCCCTATTCGGCGACCTGCGATGATGGGACATGATAGCAGAGTAATGAATTGCACCGCAGCTGTGACTCGGGGTGCCGTATTATATATGAATATATATATAATGGATTAAATGATTGAATGGATATATTGTGGTTAAATCTATCTACGGTGATAATTGTAGATAACGGTGAATAGTGAAAGATAATGGAATTAAGTAATGAATGTTTATGCTTATAGAATTAAAAAGCTTAACTCATGTTAATGAGAAACTATTCATATTAATGAGTAATGATCATATAAAGGAGAAATGTAAATGAATAATAATGTGACGTATGGTATGGGACACACGGGGATTATGATATGGGAATGGAATTATAATATGGAGACTAGAAAAGAGGAACCATTAACTAGGAGGTTAATAGGAAACGTTAAGTGTGCACTCTAGTTGAGAGGTGAGAATTGCAAGTGAGAGTTGGATCTAACATGTACATAATAAATGATTTATTGCACTTGCTAAATACTTGTTATTTTAAAAATAATCTACACATTCGGGCTCTGACCCGTTTCTTTGCATATTTTCTCTTCTATTGTATCTCTATATCAGGTGTCCAGCAATAGGGACACCAACCCTTGCGGATTATGAGAGGCTATGGATTTATGTAGTTTTGCTTAGACGCCTATCTTCATTTGATTCACAGTATTCTTAGTAGGGAATGTCGCCCAAAGGATTTCATTTATCTTTTCTATCGAGGTCAAATACTATTGTATTCGGGTCTTTTTAATACAGTTGTTAATTGATGGGATTACTGTAATGGATTAATATTATTTGGGAATGTTTATTCCAATTGCATTTAAATTCTTTTGTGTTATTTATTGTGTTATCAGTTTTGTAGTATAAAATATGTAGTGTTATTCTTAAACTAAAAAATGGATTTTGTTGAAATTTAAATTTGGAAAGTTTTTAACACGAGCTTAATTGAGTATTGGGTGAGTTGTAAATGTTTTCGACAGTGATGCTAAGAAGGAGCCAACTGTATATTCTGTTTTAATTTGGTATGGGACTGGCCACCCGGTATTTAATTAGGCGGGGTGTTACAGGTGGTATCAGATCATCAGGTTCTAGTGTCCTTTAGGATCTGTACGGCTTACTGTGTTTTCATCTTAGCGTTCTTTGATGTAGAGCCCTATGAGTAGGATTATTGCTTTTCTATTTACGCCTACAAAGGTACGATGACTACGGCCGAAGTTGCTGCAATTGTCGCTTAGGCAGTAAATGCTGCTGTAGCTGCTGTTCAGCAGGCTCCCGCATCGGCACCGGTTGTGCCACCCTCGCAAGGGCAAGTGTTTCTTACTGCATGGGAACGAGCGAGGGATGCCTTTCAGAAAGCGCACCCACCTGAGTTTTAGGGAGGATCAGATGTTGTGACTGCTAGCCAATGGAAGAAAGATATCCAACGGCACTTAAGAATGATTGAATGCACTGAGGTTCAATGTCAAATACTAGCCACATTCAAGCTAGTACGGGCATCTTTGCAATGGTGGGAAGCTACGACCACTATGGAGGAGAGGGACATAATGACTATCCAAGACTTTTGGATACGGTTTAATGGGAAGTATTTTCCTTTCGCCATCCAAACAGAGATGAGGCGGAAGCTACTTGATTTGAAACAGGGAGAGAAAACTGTGGCGAAATATGAGGAAGAGTTTACGTGATTAACTAATTTTGTACCAGCTGAAGTACCTACTGAGGAGAGGAGAGTCCTAATGTTCACTGATGGGTTAAACTATAAAATTCGCCAACATTTATTGTTGAATCTTACATTACGTACGTATGGCAGATGAGGGCCATTGGACGGATAGCGAAGATCGTACTTAGGAGGTTATGGAGTATGTTCGAGTATGATGACCGTAGTCGAGGTCACCCCTATTATGGAAAAATTGAGGAGAGTCATCAGTAGAAATTCTTAAAATGCGTGAATTGTGTATGTTCCCTAACGAAGGCAATATATTGAAAGGCTTGGGTATATAGTGGAGTGTGGTTAACTAGAACTGAAAATTTGGGGTAAAATTTTTTCTTGACTCATCGGAGCAAAGTTATAATATTGGGATTCAACAACCATCACCCGCAAATGAGGGTATGTTTCCTATCTAAGGAATTATAAAGCGTATATTGATTTTTGTGATTGATATTGTGTGGGCAAAAGGGTTGTTAAACTTAGCCTATGGCATCGTTATTTACGTAGACTCACTGAGGGGTGTGGGACACCTATATATTACTTATTATCACGTGGGTTTAATTTTTATGGGATTACTTACCTTGGGCATGTCCGAGCGTGATGTGACTATCGGCATGCATTGACTTGTGGTATATGAGAGCATATGTCTGCACCTTGTCTTCTATAAGAGAGTAGATGCGTAGACTCTATTTGAAATCGAAAAAAAATCAAATTTTTGATTTAAATCGATAAACCTGATTTTTTTTTATAAACCAAATTTTTATATATTATTGACTAAGGACCTTAGGAGTTTCGATGACCGACTACTTTAGGCAGTAGTGTATCGGGGTGGTTCCTTGTTTGGATTTCGCTTGCGAGACACCCCACGCATGAAACTAATAACCGTTGGGAGTCGAAATAAGTTAGGTCTTTGGGAAACGAGTTTATAACCTTTGCAAAACTTTTAATTTTGAAAGCGGTACGAGAGGGTGTATGGGCGCCCTGGATGATTGAATGGTAGTAATTTTCATAATTGTAAAAGGTAAGTAATTGAGACATCGGGATTTATTTGTTCCCTACGAGAGGATCATTTAAAGTCTAAATATGATTCAGTTGAAACTATATGGTGAGGCTTGGCGTATAACATCGATAGGGACTTTGTTAATGTACTGTATGGGCGGTACATCTTGGATTTCTTGCGATGTGAGATTTATACTTGGAGTTGATCTTACCGGTATGACTTATATTCCTAAATTTCGGGACGAAATTCTGTTATAAGGGGGGAAGTATGTAATACCCCGTAATTTTAAATGACTTTTAAAATGGGTTATATTTTAACTTAATTGATTAATTAGATTTTATTATTAATTCATTCATTCGGGTTTTATCCGGACGGTGGATATTAAAATGGATGATTCTGAATATTACTTAAAGATATTTAGGTAATAAATGAATGTGATGTCATTGATATGACTGTATGATATAAATTCGGTAATTTATATTTTTAGTCCGACGCGGTATGGGACGTGTCGGGACTAGTTTATTAAATTAAAAAGGAAATTTATTTTCTATCGACCTTATAGTCATTTCGACTGCGTCGTTGCGTCCGGAAGGTTCGAAATAGTCAGAAAAGTCTATTTGGATGTTAATTTTGAGTCTCGGGTCATTTGGAAATGAATGGACAACCCGAAAGGGCATTTTGGTCATTTTTCTAGGGGGGATGAATAGTGATTTCGGATTTGGTACTATTATAAGTATTGGTAGATTAAGTGTATGGGAGTTATTCATCTCCTCTTCACAAATTAGAGAAGCCATCTTCCTAGAGAGAGTGTAAGGGTGCTTGGGAAGGGAAAAGCCTACTTGGGAAGGAGAAGGAGAAGAACAAGAACCAAGGTTTACCACCACCAACCACCACCGGAGTTTTACCAGAGAAGGGACAACCAACTGAGATATACTACACCAAAGGATAAGACCTACAGTAAAGTCAAGTGTTTGATAATGGTAGTTTAAGTTTGTATATTGTCCATGTTAGAATAGTATGAAAAGAGAAGATTATTTATGTTTGGAAGAAATAATGGAGTACTAAATGGATTTCTGGAAACTGAAATGATATAGGAATTAAACTCATGTTTTAGGTTGATATTAATCCACGAAATAGTCATGAATCTGTTGAAGAAATTATGAAAACCATTGATGTGTTCTTGAAGATGATATGTTGTTAATTTTCTGGAAATAAGGAGATAAACATGCTTTTTAATCCAATCCCTTGATGATCCTAAGATGTTTAGAGTACTGGAAATCGTTAATATATGTTGAAATATCATGTAGTAATAATTATAACTCATTTTGGAGGTTAATATGAAGGTTTGAATGAGTAAAAATGGTGAAACCCGTAGTTACTGAAATGTAGAAAAACCACGCTTGGACCTGAGGGATCAATCGATCGACCCCTGCCTTAGATCGATTGGCCTCCCCAAAATATGTAAAGTTGTTTCTTTTTAAATGTTGATTCTTATCCCAAACCTTTTGTGGATCATTGGTGATTATTATTTGGATATTATGGGACCTATAAAATATCAGTAAACCCTTGATAAGATTAGAATTAATTTGATTTGGATTCGAGTGATTTAAATGATGAAAATTATAATGAATGGAATTTCGGTTGCTAGATTCATTTGTTAAATTCCAAATGGGGATGTATGAGGATTTAAGATAGGACCAGTAGGGGTGATTGCAATAACACCTGGGTATCGTTAAGTTTACAAGAGGGATTAATCCTAATTGAAAGAATATTTGTTTATAAGAGATTTGAAACTATCGGCTTTAACCTTAATTAAAAGGAGAACTAAACTCGTAGTAATTCGGGAGAAATGATGTTATGGACCAGTAGGATATTAGTGAATTCCTACTGAATATATGTTGAGGAAAAACCTATTTAAATCATGTATTTTAAGTGAGGGTAGCCTTAGGGTTACAATTTGAACATCAAGGACTGAGTTTAAGCTCAATATTGTTTTCGCAAGGACGGAGTGTAATACAAGAGCGTAGTGGTGTGTCTCCTGGATAGAAATGGGAGTTTAGAACACATTTGGTTGAAATAAGGTATGAGGTTATCCCGATCGCATAGTTGAAGTTGTCGAACCTCCTCGATCGACAAAGTTAAGTAGTAGTGTATTGGAGGGGTTCCTTGTTTGGATTTTGCTTTGCGAGACGCTCCGCGCATGAACCTTAACGACGTCGGGAGTGGAGAGATGTTATAGGATGCGAGGATAATTAAATTATGAAGTAAAGATATGATATTTTAATACGTGGAATTTAAAAGAGTTATAATGCTACGTATGGGAAATATCTTAGGGTAGTGATAATTACCTTATTGATATTATATTATAGGTATGATAATACCTATTTGATTGATTGATGATTTATGTGTATGACATACCTAGCTTACTTGCTATCGGTGGGAGGTTTTCACGTGAGGGCAGTCATATCCTGATGAATCCATGGGATCTTTGATTTGTCGCTCGAGAACATAGGTCTATGAAAGACTTATCGGGGAGTTGATAAGTCCGCTGACTGTGGGTACGTAGGTATGTGCGTGACCCATGGATACGAGAACTATGTTCACCTCCAATTTGTTTGTTGTTGTTAGTGGTTCGTGGAATCTTACCGAACCTTTAGTCCCCTATTCGGAGACCTGCGATGATGGGACATGATAGCAGAGTAATGAATTGCACCGCAGCTGTGACTCGGGGTGCCGTATTATATATGAATATATATATAATGGATTAAATGATTGAATGGATATATTGTGGTTAAATCTATCTACGGTGATAATTGTAGATAACGGTGAATAGTGAAAGATAATGGAATTAAGTAATGAATGTTTATGCTTATAGAATTGAAAAGCTTAACTCATGTTAATGAGAAACTATTCATATTAATGAGTAATGATCATATAAAGGAGAAATGTAAATGAATAATAATGTGACGTATGGTATGGGACATACGGGGATTTTGATATGGGAATGGAATTATAATATGGAGACTAGAAAAGAGGAACCATTAACTAGGAGGTTAATAGGAAACGTTAGGTGTGCACTCTAGTTGAGAGGTGAGAATTACAAGTGAGAGTTGGATCTAACATGTACATAATAAATGCTTTATTGCACCTGTTAAATACTTGTTGTTTTAAAAATAATCTACACATTCGGGCTCTGACCCGTTTCCTTGCATATTTTCTCTTCTATTGTATCTCTATATCAGGTGTCCAGCAATAGGGACGCCAACCCTTGCGGATTATGAGAGGCTATGGATTTATGGAGTTTTTCTTAGACGCCTATCTTCATTTGATTCACAGTATTCTTAGTAGGGCATGTCGCCCAAAGGATTTCAGTTATCTTTTCTATCGAGGTCAAATACTATTGTATTCGGGTCTTTTTAATACAGTTGTTAATTGATGGGATTACTGTAATGGATTAATATTATTTGGGAATGTTTATTCCAATTGCATTTAAATTCTTTTGTGTTATTTATTGTGTTATCAGTGTTGTAGTATAAAATGTGTAGTGTTATTCTTAAACTAAAAAATGGATTTTGTTGAAATTTAAATTTGGAAAGTTTTTAACACCAGCTTAATTGAGTATTGGGTGAGTTGTAAATGTTTTCGACAGTGATGCTAAGAATGAACCAACTGTATATTCTGTTTTAATTTGGTATGGGACTGGCCACCCGGTATTTAATTAGGTGGGGTGTTACATGTTATTATCATCATTATATACGTAATTATTTCACATTCTCATTTATTAAGATATACTCGTATATAATTATTCACATCCTTACATACACAAATATTTCATACAAAGATAACCACACACACACACACACACACACATATATATATATATATATATATATATATATATATATATATATATATATATATATATATATATATTTCTCACTATATATGTAAACCGATATCCCTCCGAGTCTTTACTCGCTGGATGCTAAATCACTAGCATGTTATCAAGCTCTAGGGAGTCCACCACAACCTGAGCAACCAGGTCGTAATCTCAGCACCAAACCCAAAAATAGAAACGAATATCGAAGGCAGTCATGGCCTTAAATCTGTGGTCATAACCATACCACATTATTTCACGGGACTCCAACCCTACATCACAATGGTGTGCACAACACTTATGACTCAAGGGAACAATAGTACCTCTGTTGGGATTTGCCAAAATGACATCCCACTGCGCGCAACATCCATCAATTGCATATCTGTTAGGATGGGTATGTTTCACATAAATATCATACACACAGATATTATTCTTATTCATATCATGCCCATCCTAACAGATATGCTATTGGTATATATATGAATAAGAATAATATCTGTGTGTATGATATTTATGTGAAACATACCCATCCTAACATATATATATATATATATATATATATCGGTTAAGGTGTGTCTATCACCCGAAACACTAGCATATTTATCCCGAGTCTGTTTCTAACTCTTGATTAATTTAAGTTCTCACCAATTAAATTAATAACATAGCATCATCCTGTTAAAATACCCGAACTTACCTAACCAGCCCGTAAAGAATTTTATCCAAATTATTGTATTCGGAATTCATTATTAAATTACTCCAATTGTTGTTTGTCTCATATCTTTAAGTTCAATTTTGAATGTACTTTATCATCCCAAGGTAGTTTAAAAGTCTTTAAGAACACTTCTATAAGTCTATGTTATTTTATGGGTCTCCCAAACCAACCCGAAACTTCTCGATTTAAGGAAAGACTTAAAAACAACCTATACTGACAATTCCAAAAAATCGAATCGAATTGGCCTGGAAGCGAACTGGTTCTCTTTGGCTGTCTGGCCCAAAACGACGTTGTTTTGATTCTAGCAAAATTCAACCTACGTTCTTCCCCAATTTCACTCTTAATCACCCTCTATATCATTTTTCTACACTACCCAATCAATATAAAATGTAAGGGGTCTTCTTTTAAATGATTTTAACACCTAACAGTCATATTAATTCAAAGGATTCAATCATCAATCATCAATCATCAATCATCAATCATCAATCATTAATCATCAATCATCAAATAAATCCATGCTTATAAGTCTCATTTATGAACACCTCAATTTAACCTAGTTTTAATTCAAAAACCTAATTACCTATGATCAAACCTATAAATCTCTATCAAGATCTTATCTTTGTGAGATGAAATTTGTTCAATAATATCATACATCAATTTACATCATTATTTATGGGATTTATTTCACCCAAAACCCCATTTACATCCAAACCTTGACCCAAAAACTGGTTTTCATAGCACCTACCATGATATGAATTTAAACTACTACAAGTCTGATTAAGCAAGTTAATTACTTGTCTTAAATTATTCGTAGGGTCTGAATCGTTCGCATGTGTGATGTATTAACGCTAGGAGTCCTTGAATCTCCTCCCAATTTGGCTCCCTCTAGTGCTCTCTTTTGATTTATCTTCTTTTTCCTCTCTTCCTACTCTCTTAGGGTTTTAAAATGATGAAATGGCTGCCTCCTCATACTAAACATCTTGCTTTAAGTGCCTAATCTCGATATTAGGTTATTATACTAATTTAAAATGAAACAAATACTCCTACACGAGTCCGAACGAGTCTAAAAATCCCTTAGAACCAAAGTATTATCCCCGGGTACTTAATTCTAGCTATTTTGACCTATTCAGGATCAACTATGCCCTCGAAATCACCATCCGAGTCACTACACATTACTTTCCTATCTCAACCTTTAAAATAATCTACTTGCAAGCCCCGATTGAGATACCGTCAAATTTCCATCGTCAAATTTCCATCAAATTTCCAAAGAGCCCTCTTACCCAGCGGTAAATATGTGCATAATAATAAGACCGATATTGCCAACGTACCACTAAACCTGACTCACCCGTAAATTTTAGTGTTAATAATCATATATCGTGATGCACCCACATCACTCAAAGTTTACCCTTATACTCATAAGGATAAAATAAAAAATTACCTTTAATTGTTAACTACCTTGCCTGGTCAATGGGTTCCTGAACGTGATACTCTCGTTAGAACTGACCCAAGAATTTCTGTAATGGTTGTACCTCTTGGATACCATCCTGTAGTTTCCATTTTCCTTGCTTCAGAAAATCCCTCTTCCTGTGGCCTATCTCCGAATAAGTAGAACAACTTCCAGAAAAATCTCCCTATATATGGCCCTAGTAGTCCTATCGAAATCTCCCTTCACTCGACCAAAATTTCCTTGATCTGAATGTCTTAAATGGGTCCCTCTCATGGTTATTCTCTTAGGTGATGCCCCACTAGCACTGATTACATTAATTATTTCTATATTGACTAGTCTCCCCAATCTCTTATCTTCCTTCACATGGAATCATTGATATTTCCCTTACAAAAGACATTGAAGACATCACCATAAGCTGTCCAAGCCGAATTTCACCCTCAAAGTTGGCGTATTCTAGCCACGAGTCCATCATCAACTCAAAGATCCATTTTATCCTTCGTATCCACCTCGTCAAGTATGAAGTTCGCTAAACAAGAAAATTCTCCTTCATATGCACCCACTGTCCAACCCTCATGTAATAAGCACTAAAATTTCCTTCGCATCTCTGTTTAAACAGCTGATGAAAGGATTTACGATCAAGTCGCACTCTGAATTTCTCAATATTCATTATATCTCTCCTCGAATGTGGTGACTGACTTCCATCACTACAACACTACTCCTACGAGCTAAATATTTTGCCTAAAATTTAAATCCTGAGTGTCACTACACTCAATCATATGCAATTACCTTTGGATGATCTCCTTCCATTGGCCAATCACACTTTCGCGCATTCTACGAATTATTTCGAATGGCCCTTCTGAAAATCCCCTTCAACTCTATGGTTATGACCATGGACTTAAGGCCAAGACCGCCTCCAGTATTCGTCTTTATTTTCGGGTTTGATGGTGAAATTTTTACCCGATTGCTCAGGTTTTAGTCGAAACCCTAGAGCTTTATAGCATGCTAGTGATTTCGCATCCAGCAAATAAAGACTCAAAGGGATAGCGATTTACGTATATAGTGAGAAATATATTTGTGTTTACCTTTGTGTGAAATATTTATGTATATAAGGATGTGAATAATTATATACGGGTATATCTTAATAAATGAGAATGTGAAATAATTACGTATATAATGATGATGATAACATATACGGGTATAAATAAATATAATGTGATGGTGGAAATAAATAACTGGAGTAAAGTTATATCTTAAGTGATGATAATTTAGTGAGATGTCAAATAAGCAATAATGAAAGCTAAGCAATAAACCAAGGGTAGATATTATACTCAGGTCGGTAGTGTAAGGACATAATTTTATAAAAGTCCGGGGTAGAATCTAGGAATTTTCTATTTGTCCTATATCGTAGTATGTATGTCTGATACCGCTACATTCGGCACGTCAACACGATCATCCACGAAGGCCTTGATCCGAATCCATGCATCCATCATCTTCACACGTACATCTTGTTTTATGCAACGTTTTGCTCAATCGTTTCCACTACTCCACTACGCAATATTGGTAAAATGATTTATTGGAGTTGTTTATATTTGCATAAATATTTGGGAAATTTTTTAGAATTTTTTTTTTGAAGTCTGAAATATTTTCTATCAAAGGAAGAAATTTTTCTAAGTGTAGAAGCGGAATGCCTCGGTTGACGAGCTCGTTCAAACGAGATGCCACTGTTATTCGAGCGAGATAAACATCTCGCGCGAATTCGTTCGAACGACACGCGTCCTTAGTTCGAGTGAGATGCCTATCTCGTTCGAGCGATGTTGCCGCCTCGATTTTCATATAAATACCAGTGTGCATTTTACACATTTTCCTAAGTCTTTTACGCACCAGTTTCTGCGATTTCACAACCTAGAATCAGACTTCACCTTTTTTACGGTTTTATACCTTTTTGATTCACAAATCCATTCCCATATATTTGTGTGAATCTTTAAACCTTCAAGAGGATTGTTTACTCATCTGGAGTTACTTGTGGGAAGAACTCTACAACCGGAGAGTTGCGTGCTATTGTGGAGGGAGTCCTTATGGAGTAACTTGTGGAGAAGCCGTTTATCTTCTTCATTGCTGACCACCTGGAGTTCTTACGGGACATTCCAGTCGAGACATCAAAACCGACGCATGAGGGTATTTTGTATGTCGCTCTTATTTTCATTGTAATCCATGTAACCGTTTTTAGAAATTATAGTGAAAATAAAAAGGCTTTTCCCCTTTGGGGGATTTTTCCTGAAATTATTTGTTTTATCCTCCATGCTTTATTTTATTTGATAAATCATCTAGATGCATATGTTAGGGTTTAACTAAAATTTGGGAATAATTAAAATTGGATTTTATTTGAGAAGTCATAATATTTCCGCTGTAGCGATTCTACAAATTGGTATCAAAGCGGGCTACGCTAATTTATTGCGTGATTCTAATTTTTTGAGGATTTACTTTCTGATACAATTTGTCAACTCACGTCTACAAATTGGTATCAGAGCCTGTTGCACTAAGTTATTGTGTTTTGATCCTGATTTTTCACAAAAATGACTTTTTGTGGTTTTGATGATCTTCGGTGTCAAATTTTTGAAAAATCAATTGGAAAATTCACACGAACTCTTGTTTTAAATCTTCTATTGAAAATGACTCTGAGAGGTGTCCGTGTTGTGAGGGTGTTGGTCACACGTTAGATGATTGTACAACAAATTTAAAGAAGAAATTAAATAAACCGATTTCTCATGTTTCTACCCTTAGTGATAGTGATTCGGAAGAAGAAATCTTTTATGCTTCTAGGCGAGAGCTTCCCATCCATGTGATTAGTGATGATAGTGAGGGTGATGGGAGTGAGGATGAAAGTGTAGATGAGCGTGACTTGCAAACTGCTTCAATGAACTTTATGTTGAACCTTTGAAAACGAAGAAAGAAATTTAAAATTGAAAGCTCAATTGAAATAGTGTGCCTTAAAAAATAATAATTTTTTAGATGAAGAACTTAAGGCACATGAGAAAATTTTGAAAGAGAAACTTGAATACGTCGAGGGTGAGAGAGATAGTCTTAGAGGGTTGATGGAGACTATGAAAAAGGAGCTTTTAGAGTTTGAGGATTCTAGACGTGTACTTGAATCTAGGATAAGTGAACTTGAGGTGAAATTGAAAGATTCAAGTAAGGTAAAATTTAATTTGGAGTCTAGGTCTGAACAACATGATAAGATTTTAGGCACCGTCGAGATAAAAAAGGATAGGAGTGAAATTGGTCTTGAAAAATATGTTGCACCCATTCCCACACGTGTGAGAGAGCCTCCTAGGATTGTTAAGAAAGAGGCACCTAAGTTTGTTAGGAAAGAGCCCCCTAGGAACATCGTAAGAGAACCTCCTAGGATCATTAGGAGTGACCCACATAGGCAAATTCGGAGAGAGCAATCGAGAAATTTGAGGGCCACCTTTAGGTAACACACACCGCCCAATTTACACTTGCACACATTGCGGTAGGCAAGGTCATCTTAGGCGCTTGTGTTACAAGCTTTTAAATGGACTTAGGAAGGTTAATAAAAGAATAAATTCAATTCCCCCAACCCCCACGTGTCGTTACAAATCTATTTGGGTTAGAAAATCGGATTTAGAGGCATATGGTCTTTATGTTCACAACCCTCATTTTCTTGTACGTGATTCACCCCATGTGAATTCGTTTTGTTGATTGTATTGGATTTTTTGTCATACACTAGCTATACATCAAGTTATATTCTTTCTAGTGTTATGACTCACTGACGTAGTGCACATTGATTTATTTGTTGCATTTGTGTGTTTTCCTACTGTTTTAGCACTATTTTGGATCTGTTTGCCCCTTACAAGTACTGTTTTCACGAACTTTTTGCACTGGGCAAAACTGTATGATTTTCTGGGCATTCTGGGAAGTTTTGGTTTTCTCATTTGAGCGACATCTATAGGTCGTTTGAGCGACAGCTCTATCTCGCGCGATGTCGCTTCTCGCGACATGCCCTTGTCGTTCGAGCTACAAAGCTGAGTCATTTGAGTGATATGTCTGGAATTTTTTCTTCCCTTCTATTTTTAGTACCTAGTGTTCATATGACTATGTTTTGGTACTACTGGGTTGCTTCTGGACAGTTTATATGTAGTTATTATTGGTATCCATGCTTAATTGATAACACTGCATTGCTCGTTTATCACATCTTCTTTCATTGTGGATTCTCTTGTGTGATTACTGTTTACTAGCATAGGATGTTGCTCATATCGATATTATATGCTTACCGATGGTTGTATCATTTTGTATTTATATTTTTTTCTGTTTGAAAATTTTGCAAAATATAAAAAGATTTTATTTTGATAAAATTTTTGAAAATCCAAAAAGATTTTTAGATTTTGTTTGCACCTTTTATGGATAAACACTTAGGATGACCGAGTCACAATTTCATTCCATTTTTTCATGTGACTATTTGATTGTGTTTTGAGATAATAGGTCATTTCAGCCATGTGACACCCCGTCTAATTAAATACCAGGTAGCTACTCCTTTATTAAATTAATATAGAATATCAAGTTGGTTGAGTCTTAGCATCACTGTCGAAAAATATTTAATTAATTACTAGCCACCTAATATTTAAAAAGAGAGATGCCAAATTTTATTAATTAAGTTATCAAATACCCAAGAATTAAATCATTAACCATCAATCGCATAAACAATCTCATATGAATAACCAACGAAATGAAATCAACTGAGTCGGGAGTAAACACTTCAATAATAATAATGCTAGAGTAAATAAAGTCCAAATACAAGAGTTTGAATAATTAAACCAATAACCGAAATAATAATAGTCTGTAATTACAACCTCTAAATAATAATGGGCGTCATGCCCTAACTGATATAAATGACTCTGAAGGAACCAAGGATAAATAGGAAGGCGTCTAATACCAAGATCCTGTAGCTTCCATAGCAGCTACAGCACGTCATCAGAATGGAACTCCTATGCTTGGCGTCCCTGTGGCTGGGCACCTAAAAATGTTTTTACAAAACAAAATAGATTTGGAGGAAAACGGGTCAGAGCCCGAGGTGAAAACAGTTTAAAACTTTAGCAAGTGTTTAAATTACAATTAAACAACACATATTATAAACATGTTAGTTGCGTATTCTCACATGAGTTTCTCATCTCTTAACTAATGTGCACGCCTAACGTATGACCTTAACCCATCCTAGTTATGTCACTAACTAACTAGTATGTACCTCTTCCGCTTCCGCATTCTACCATAGGATGTCTACTCTTAGTACCCAAAACAGTTATATTCATAACCCATATTCACATTCATTAAAATTACTTATCCCAAGTGTTAATTAAACTTTCATTCTTACCCCATTCAGATATCTTAGTTATTCACATCTACTACGCAACAATGAACCGGTCACAAGTACATAAGTATATCACTCTCAGTACATAAATACATATATGGCACCCCTAGGCTAAGCTGCGGTGCACGCATACTCTGCTATCGAATCTCGGTACATCACATACATAGGGACTACGAGTTTCGAATCTCTCAAGAACCGTTTCAATAAGCAAAATCACATATATTGGAGGCGAACATAGTTCACATACCCATGGGTCACGCACATACCTACGCTCCCATGGTCAGCTGACTAATCAACTCACAAATAAGTCATTCACAGTCCTATGTCCTTAAGGTACTAGTCTAAATCCCCCCGAAGTCACACAAGGATAAGAGGGTCCTTTACAAAAAAAACTAACCTCTCGTGATAGCAAGTATGGTAGGTATGTCATACACATAAGAAATCCATTCACTAGGCATTCACACAACCTTAGAAATCATATTTCAATATAGACATTCACATTCTATCTAGTAAGTCTCGTACGTAGTAAGATTATCCCGAACATCATACGTAATTATATATTTAACTTGATAACTTTCTCTTGTCGTGTCAATTTGAGTACCTAAACCTACCCCAAAAGGTTACTAGGCCTCCTATTAGTGTCTAATGCTATCTCAGTAACTTAAAGCCCATCCATTACTATTCTTATCCTTACCTCAGCATTTATTCCCATTATAGTTTCAATTTGAACAATTTCTAACCCTAACTCACTCGGTAGTCCCTCGTAAGCAATAGTATTCAAATCCCTAAGGTAATCCATTTTTTTCGGGCGTCAACTAAGACCCTACTGATCTTAACTAAGTCCCAAAATGTCAATTTAAACATCCTAAGAATCATCATCGCCCTTGAGATTTTTATTAAGCCTTACGGGAAAATAATTGCCAAAAATCATAAGGGGTCGATCGATTGAAGAAAAGGGGTCGATCGATCGATCGTCGATCGATCGACATTCTTGAGTCGATCGATCAATCAAGCAGGTATCAACCCAGATTTTCTTAAACAGTTACGGGTTTTCCTCTTTTTACATCTCTAATTCTTCATTACAATGTCTTAAACTCCCAACTATGTATACTAATTATCATACCAACATGTTTGCATCATTTTCCACGTTTTAGAATCATCAAATCAAAATGGAACATCAAATTCTTGGATCAATTACCTAATTTTCATATAAAAACCCTAGTTCTCCTATTTATTCAAGAACACTATATAATTCAATACAATTTCATAAGTCTCTACCCATAAATCATAATTTCGTGGCTGCTATTATCTCCAACATTAAACTACATGCAAGACCTACCCAGATTATGATTTAAATTCTTCAAATCCATTCAATTTTCATTATTTAAGGTTATTCTTCAATTCTAACCTACCATGAATGATATATGCGCTAAATTATTGCAAGTTAAATCACTTGCCTGGTAATGATGATTCTGATCCGATGAAGTAGACGATATGTGGATGATCCTTGCTTTCCGATCTATCCGGTGGTGGTAACGGTGGTGCAAAAGCCTCTAATTGGTGGTTCTCCTTTGGAAACGCCATTTTCTTCCACTCTAATGGCCGTTCATGATTTTTGGTTGAGAAACCCTAAGGGACTCAAGTGTTGGCCGATATTAACTGTCTAAAACTCGTGGGTCACTATTCACCCAAAAATAGGAATGACTAAAATACCCTCTCGGGTTGCCGATTATGCCTAAAAATGCCCTGGGACCCAAATTAAACCATCGGCTAGTGTTTTCTGACTATCTTGAACCTTTCGGACACGTTGGTGCACTCAAAATGCTCATACGGATGACATAAAAATAAAATACTTTTAAATCTATTAAATTGGGTCCTGACACACGCGTTCCATCTTAATTACCGAAACTGACGTATTTTCAACTCACGATAATTTTAATAATTTCAATAATCACATATTACCATAATCACTCAATAATATTCAACAACATTATAATAATCAAATACTAACTCTCGTCTCGCTAGCATTTAAATCTGGATTATTTTCCAATTAATTATCCCAAATTAATTTTAATAAATCTCATAATTAAAAGCCATTATCACAAATTAATTTTAATAAATCTCATAATTAAAAGTCATAAAAATATGGGGTATTACATACTTCCCCCTAATAACGGAATTTCGTCCCGAAATTCTGAAAATAAGCATATATGGAAAAATTGGTAATCCTCCAATACTCAAAGTAAAATACAAAGAAAGGCTCAATCACTACAGCCCTCACTTCACAACAAGCTTGTTAAACAGTCTCAATATTTTATCAGTTATAGGGTTATTCCTCAATAAATGCACCTCACATTATGCTCTTACTAAACAATACTCGAATAAGAATAGCCTATACCTCATTGACCGCATTATCTCAATATTATTGTGAGTTCGCACCTCACTATGTATCAACTCCCGTGTTTATCTAGACAAAAACTCCCATCCTAGGGGAAACCATAGAACATCTGAATACTCTTGTCCATTCTTTGAATATTTGTTCCTGGCGTTATGATTTTTACACAAGGAAAAGCCACTCACGACTGATCTAACTTTAACTCCTGACTAATCTAAAACTCTGATAATCCGCTCACCTCTAAACATCCATAGGAAGAATGATAAGGTTTATCCACACAAAACCTTAGTAATCACCTTGTCCACTATGAATAGGTACGGGTGTTTTCACCCAACTCTACCATTAGGTAATATATTTTCTCCATTACCACAATATACCTCACTTACTAGCTATACCCGTTTTGGGAAATGAAATGATCGCAATGGATTTAAAATTTCTTTCATACAGTTCCACCAGTCGTCAATCACCTTGTGCCTACTCCTCGGGCTATCGGTGAGACAATCTTCTCAGAACGAAACGTTATCTCCACTACTTCCTGATACCCCACATTGAATGTGGATTTTGGGGATCTCATCCTAGTTCTTAATAATACTGCGTAGGACCACGTACCGGCGTGTTCACTATCTAATAGTGTAATTTACCCAAGGATATAACAATTACTTTCCTTTCGAACAACCTGTCCCACATATTCGAATGAACTCGTTATTTATTTATAAGCTGGCAACCCCTCAAGGAAATTTACCAACTTGACTCTACCATCACTGGAATGTCGGCTTGATACAAAATTATCTGGTTGATCATCTTACCCCAACCGATCTACTACTTACTATACCCCTTTTAATGACGACTTTCACGTATAATTCTTCCCGTTAAGTGATACTTACTAACCCTCTTCTTCCCTCGACGTATCCCAAAATTTTGACACATGCACCTTTCACCACGTTGTGCACATCTGGACTCCTATACCTTATCAACATCCTCACTCCATTTACACGTAAGCCACTCTCAACATTCGATTGGGTGGAACTCCGCTCCAAATTGTCCATTATAGTTAACTATTTGCCTTCTCAAGGGACACTCCCTTTTTAAATGGCTTCCCACTGCGTTTCAACCAATTTTGAACGTGTTATTCTGATTGCACAAGAATCAATAGATTGTCGTCCTTCTCACGACGCTTAATCCACTCTACCACTTCCATTTTGTCATTTTAGTCTCACAAGTAATAATTTCACCCATCTATGTCCCTTCTTCCGGCGATTAACACCTAAGCAAAACAGGGTGTCTACACCCCTTATAACCCATACATACAGGTTTAAACATCATATACACTCCATACATACTCCAAACTCTTTATTGCCCCTACATTTGTAACGTGGCTATACCACTTGGGCGTTCTCAATCACCCCCGAATTTGAAATCCTAAATCCTCCTTAACCTCAGTGCATCCTTCAACCCGCCGAAATAAAACCCAAAATTTTTCAGTACTTCCTCACCACACCACTGTCTCTACTGGCCTTATATCGTAATTTACCCTTTAACTTCCAGTTATAACTACATACTTCCATAACGATGGAGGTATCCAAATCATGAATGAATGGCCACACATATCCTTACTACCAACATTATGCTAAGTTTAATGTGTGGGGTGTCTCTCAAAGCGAAATCCAAATAAGGAACCCCCCTGATACACTACTTCCTAGCATTGTCAGTTATCGGAATCTGTTAGGCCCTCGGTGCATAACATGTACCCCTATATTCTCGCTTCTTGACAATAAAGTTACGTCTCCTTTTGCACTTACACTTAAACAAGGAACTCCTTTCGAAAGTCACTGTCTCTTAACATTGATGGAAATCACCTTCGATAAAAATCATGCAAATATAATCTGGGTTCTCAAAATCCCATCCCCAGACATACAACCATGAGTATTAACTCCCACGTCTCTAAAGAGTGATATAACAATGCACTCTTCTTATTACTACATCCTGAGCTTTAATTATAATAATCAGCTAAATCTTTTTGCTGAACAGTAAACTAAATACACTCCGCATCATATCGATAAAGTCCCTACACATAGCGGGAACGAAAGTCCGAGACCATTATAGTTTTCGAAATCTCAACAATATATATATATATATATATATATATATATATATATATATTCAAAAATACAATCGCGAGCCCGACCCTCTAGCAGATGGGGACTTACCAGAACAAAATATTCTACACCAAGGTAGTAACCCCGATAGACTTGCAATAACCGCACACTATCGATTTAAACATTATAATAAAAACTATAATTAGGATAATATCATACTCGTATAACACAACACTAAAATGAGTAATTTCAATAAAGTATATATCGCTTTCAATATACCCATTCATCCTTCGCGGATAACACTAAAGGTAACCCCATTATACCAGGGAGGAATATTCACATAAATAATAACATTGCCGAGATACTCGCTAAACGCGACTCTCAAACAAAAAATAGCAAAAATAACAAATGTAGCAACTCCTTCATGCCACATACAACACGCAACATCCTCTGAGGATATAACTCATACTTCTACCTTGCCAATCGCCCTGGCAGCTTAAATGGTTCTTGGACTTATCACACCTGTCCGTACCAAACCGAAAATTTTAATAACTGCTGCTCTTGCTAGGCACCATTCCCTTATCCCTCTACTTGCTTCGGGGAACATTTTAATGCACGGGTTTTACTCCCCATAAAATACCTCCACACATACTTCACTTATCTCCGGTCACACTGACCATGTTAAGGTTATCCTTCTCTTGGACGTTGGTAGTGTCGACTCTGATGACTATCTCCGTTGTTCCTTTAGCTTTGATGGCCCTAAGGAATACGCTACTGGTTTCCACATCTCTTTCTGAAATCACCATCGCTTGGTAACAATTTAGCTATCTGAATTATTTAAATGGGCTCCCTGATGGGTCTCCCCCTTGTGGTGCTTCTTCAACACCATTTCCCCCAGTCTTACTCTTTCTAAATTCGTTGATTCTTGTAGCTCCCCTCACAGGGAAGCACTTACCTCCATATTAACAAAACGCGACTTAATTACCATCTTCATTGACCGTCCAAGCAGAATTTCCCAAAAGTGCTAACAATTTTTCTTATATGCAAATTCTCCCTTTAATGTCTTCTTCTCCATTTCACGTACTTCACCCGGTGTAAGGTTCACTAAATAATGAAATTTCTCCTCACAAAGTGACCTCTGTCCAACCCTCTTATGTGAGTTCATAATAACATTCGCATCTCACTCTGAACATCTAATGAAGGAACTTATGATCAAACCATACTTATACGCCTTCTCTCGGCGACACATTCCACTTCTAAATGTGGTAGTTACCTCTCATCATTGTACCTCCGCTCTCATGAGCCAAGAAAAAATTTACCCTAAATTTTCACTCCAGATTAACCATACCCTGTCATATGTCCAAGCCTTTGGATATTTTACGTTAGTTGTCTAGTACCCGCTATCTCCGCATTTCTAGTATTTCCACTACTGGTTCTCTTCAATGTTTCATTCGATTCTCTCCCAATCCAACCTTGCTGGGTGATTCTAATTTGACCCCACTTTCTACTATAGTTGTACCTGGAAGTCACAAGTCGCGCCTTAGCCTTCTTTACCGTCATGGACTTTCATGCCATAATATGGGTGACTTCAACTACTGTCATCTTTCTTATATAAATCAAGTAACCTCAACTGATCTTTGCCTCCTGTTGTCCGCCCAACTGTCTTCATCTGACGTACTACAATGTTCGGCACACGAACACACTCGAATGCAAATAAGATTCACCATCATATACATCATAGCAGGAGAACTAAATCTCACCAAAGAAATCAACAATCCTAAACATAAGGCTCTATATCAAAGGAAGTTAAACTGGAAGCATAATAAGCCGCACAGATCCTAAAGAACACTAGAACCTGATGCTCTGATACCACTTGTGACACCCCGTCTAATTAAATACCGGGTAGCTACTCCTTTATTAAATTAATACAAAATATCAAGTTGGTTCAGTCTTAGCATCACTCTCGAAAAACATTTAATTAATTACTAGCCACCTAATATTTAAAAAGAGAGATGCCAAATTTTATTAATTAAGTTATCAAATAACCAAGAATTAAATCATTAATCACCAAACGCATAAACAATCTCATATGAATAACCAAAGAAATGAAATCAACTAATTCTAGAGTAAACACTCTAATAATAATAATGCCAGAGTAAATAAAGTCCAAATACAAGAGTTTGAATAATTAAACCAATAACTGAAATAATGATAGTCTGTAACTACAACCTCTAAATAAGAATGGGCGTCATGCCCTAACTGATAAAATGACTCTGAAGGAACCAAGGATAAATAGGAAGGCGTCCACTACCAAGATCCTGTAGCTTCCACAGCAGCTACAGCACGTCATCAGAATGGAACTCCTATGCTTGGCGTCCCTGTGGCTGGGCACCTAAAAATGTTTTTACAAAACAAAATAGATTTGGAGGAAAACGGGTCAGAGCCCGAGGTGAAAACAGTTTAAAACTTTAGCAAGTGTTTAAATTACAATTAAACAACACATATTATAAACATGTTATTGCGTACTCTCACATGAGTTTCACACCTCTTAACTAATGTGCACGCCTAACGTATGACCTTAACCCATCCTAGTTATATCACTAACTAACTAGTCTGTACCTCTTACGCTTCCGCATTCTACCATAGGATGTCTACTCTTAGTACCCAAACAGTTATATTCATAACCCATATTCGCATTCATTAAAATTACTTATCTCAAGTGTTAATTAAACTTTTATTCTTACCCCATTCAGATATCTTAGTTATTCACATCTACTACGCAACAATGAACCGGTCACAAGTACATAAGTATATCACTCTCAGTACATAAATACATATATGGAACCCCTAGGCTAAGCTGCGGTGCACGCATACTCTGTTATCAAATCTCGGTACATCACGTACATAGGGACTACGAGTTCCGAATCTCTCAAGAACCGTTTCTCTAAGCAAAATCACATATATTGGAGGTGAACATAGTATACCTACCCATGGGTCACGCGGATACCTACGTTCCCATGGTCAGCTGACTTATCAACTGACAAATAAGTCATTCACAGTTCTATGTCCTTAAGGTACTAGTCTAAATCCCCCCGAAGGCACACAAGGATAAGAGGGTCCTTTACAAAAAAAAACTAACCTCCCGTGATAGCAAGTATGGTAGGTATGTCATACACATAAGAAATTCTTTCACTAGGCATTCACACAACCTTAGTAATCATATTTCAATATAGACATTCACATTCTATCTAGTAAGTCTCGTGCGTAGTAATATTATCGCAAAAATCATACATAATTATATATTTAACTTGATAACTTTCTCTCGTTGTGTCAATTTGAGTACCTAAACCTACCTCAAAAGGTTACTAGGCCTCCTATTAGTGTCTAATGCTATCTCAGTAACTTAAAGCCCCTCCATTACTGTTCTTATCCTTACCTCACCATTTATTCCCATTATAGTTTTAATTTGAACGATTTCTAACCGTAAGTCACTCGGTAGTCCCTCGTAAGCAATAGTATTCAAATCCCTAAGGTAATCCATTTTTTTCGGGCGTCAACTAATACCCTACTAACCTTAACTAAGTACCAAAATGTCAATTTAAACATCCTAAGAATCATCATCGCCCTTGAGATTTTTATGAAACCTTACGGGAAAACAATTTCCAAAAATCAAAAGGGGTCGTTCGATCGACATTCTTGAGTCGATCGATCAATCAAGCAGGTATCAACCCAGATTTTCTTAAACAGTTACGGGTTTTCCTCTTTTTACACCTCTAATTATTCATTACAATGTCTTAAACTCCCAACCAAGTATACTAATTATCATACCCACATTCTTGCATCATTTCCTACATTTTAGAATCATCAAATCAAAATGGAACATCAAATTCTTGAATCAATTTACCTAATTTTCATATAAAAACCCTAGTTCTCCTATTTATTCAATAATACTATATAATTCAATACAATTTCATAATTCTCTACCCATAAATCATAATTTTTTGGCTGCTATTATCTCCAACATTAAACTACATGCAAGACCTACCCAAATTATGATTTAAATTCTTCAAATTCATTATTTAAGGTTATTCTTCAATTCTGACCTAACATGAATGATATATGCACTAAATTATTGAAAGTTAAATCACTTGCCTGGTAATGACAATTTTGATCCGATGAAGTAGACGATATGTGGATGATCCTTGCTTTCCGATCTATCCGGTGGTGGTGACGGTGGTGCAAAAGCCTCTAATTGGTGGTTCTCCTTTGGAAACTCCATTTTCATCCACTCTAATGGTCGTTCATGATTTTTGGTTGAGAAACCCTAAGGGACTCAAGTATTGGCTGATATTAACTGTCTAAAATTCGTGGGTCACTATTCACCCAAAAATAGGAATGGCTAAAATACCCTCCCGGGTTGCCGATTATGCCTAAAAATGCCCCGGGACCCAAACTAAACTCCCGGCTAGTGTTTTCCGACTATCTCGAACCTTCCGGATACTTTGGTGCACTCAAAATGCTCATATGCATGACATAAAAATAAAATACTTTCAAATCCATTAAATTAGATCCTGACACGACTGACACACGCGTCCCATCTTAATTACCGAAACTGACGTATTTTCAACTCACGATAATTTTAGTAATTTCAATAATCACATATTATTATAATCACTCAGTAATATTAAATAACATTATAATAATCAAATACTAACTCTGGTCTCGCTAGCACTTAAATTCGGATTATTTTCCAATTAATTATCCCAAATTAATTTTAATAAATCTCATAATTAAAAGCCATTATCCCAAATTAATTTTAATAAATCTCATAATTAAAAGCCCTAAAAATACCTGGGATTACATCCTTAAAACGAACCAAGCGTGATAAAATAAGGCAATAAAAGTGTGCACCTTTGAACCATGTTTGTGAGGTTTTGTGTGTTTTGTTTTAAAACGGTGAAGGGCTACGAAAGATTATTTTTTATCTTTTGCGATTAAGCCGCCGTTTAAATTGGACCTAAAAATTGAGAAATTTTATTATCCGGGGTCCAAACAGGTTTCAAAGAGCCCGAAAAAATTTAAAGGCAATAACAAGAAATTCATGCCAATTATCGGCCATTTAGATTTTTGCACCCATTCTCTAAAGTTTGAGTATTTAGATCACCTCTATTAAAAATATAAATCTGAGGGTGTTCGTTTGGAGATTTTATAACGGGTTTGCACGTCCTTGAAAATATTGAAAAAGTGCTAAATAGTTTTGGACGTTATTGGTGTGGAAATCACTTTGACTTTGATTTGTTGATTTGCATAAGAAGATGTCATTTACATTCAACAAATTTTTACACCTAAGGATACTTTTGATGCTCATTCATTGGGTGTACACATATGCATCGTGCACATATGATTGATTGAGTTTATTTACCTATCGAATGTGTTCACACCCATTCATTACGTTTCCATGACTTGGTTGTTTGAGTTTAAATCCATGGTGTTTTTTTGTATCCAATTTTTGTATAAAAAAACATTTAAAAAATTAAAAAATAGTTTGTGGATGTTTTGGGGACATACCTTTGCACGCGCTTAGCTTGATCTTTATTTTTTATGCATTTTGTCGTGACACTCCATGTTTTGATTGTTTGTTCTTGTCTGTCTATTTGGGGACATCATAAAAAGGGGGAGAAAGAATTATCATGTTATGGGGAAGATTTGATTTATTAATTATTTACTCTTATATCATTTTAAACTCGATGCGTCATGAAGGTTTTTGCTTTTTTTCATGTGTGTAGGTACAAAGATTGATGATCATTATGTTGCACACCCTAATGAGAAAAGCTTTGAGAGTTTCTGAAGAGCTGAAGTTTTGAAGATGTTGAAGTTTGATTAATGACAAGTCATTTAGCATTCTCAGTTTGAGGGTTTAATAGGGATATTATCTTGTATGTCATTTGATTGCATAATTCGGATTTTTATGTATGTACTGGCATAGACATAGGGGGAGATTTGTAAGGACATAATTTTATAAATGTCCGGGGTAGAATCTAGGAATTTTTTATTTGCCCTAGATCATAGTATGTATGTCTGATACCGCTACATTCGGCACGTCAACACGATCATCCACGATGGCCTTGATCCGAATCCATGCATCCATCATCGTCACACGTGTATCTTGTTTTATGCAACATTCTGCTCAACCGTTCCCACTACTCCACTACGCAATATTGGTAAAATGATTTATTGGAGTTGTTTATATTTGCATAAATATTTGGGAAAGTTTTTAGAAAACATTTTATAAGTCTGAAATATTTTTTATCGAAAGCAAAAAAAATTTTAAGTGTAGAAGCGGAATGCCTCGGTCAACGAGCTCATTCAAATGAGATGCCACTGTCGTTCGAGCGAGATAAGCATCTCGTGCGAAGTCGTTCGAATGACACGTGTCCTTCGTTCGAGCGAGATGCCTATCTCATTCGAGCTCCGCTATCTCCTCGATTTTCGTATAAATACCAGTTTGCATTCTATACGTTGTCCTAAGTATTTTTCGCACCAGTTTCTGCGTTTTCACAGCCCGGGATCAGACTTCATCTTTTTTAAGGTTTTATAACTTTTTGATTCACAAATCCATTCCCATATATTTGTGTGAATCTTTAAACCTTCAAGAGTATTGTTTACTCATTTGGAGTAACTTGTGTGGAGAACTCTACAACCGGAGAGCTGCGTGCTATTATGGAGGGAGTCCTTATGGAGTAACTTTTGGAGAAGCCGTTTCTCTTCTTCATTGCTGACCACCTGGAGTTCTTGCGAGATATTCCAACTCAGACATCGAACCGACGCCTGAGGGTATGTAGTATGTCGCTCTTATTTTCATTGTAATCCGTGTAACTGTTTTTACAAATTATAGTGAAAATAAAAAGGTTTTGCCCCTTTGGGGAATTTTTCCTGAAATTCTTTGTTTTATCCTGCATGCTTTATTTTATTTGATAAATCATCTAGATGCATGTCTTAGTGTTAAACTAAAATTTGGGAATAATTAAAATTGGATTTTATTTGAGAAGTCGCAATATTTCCGCTGTAGCGATTCTACAGGTAGTATAGTATAGATATTAGTGGCAAGGATAGTTAGGCGACATAGTGTAATTAGGCACGTTAAGATACAAACGCTATGTGCGCACTATAGTTGATCGGTGAGGGATATCTCATGTGAGTGCGACACCGGTTTAAATATGGAAGGTTGTACTGCATATTTATTAACTCATTTTACTTATTTGCTTAATGTTTTTAAAAGGTTTTGGTCTCTCACCCTTGTCAAATTATTTTCCAAAAACTTTTAGGTGTCCAGCCATAAGGACACCAAGGATGATTATTCTTTCTAAGGACACGTAGCTACAGTGGATGTGGAGGCTTCCAGGACTTCTGAGTAGTCGATTCTATTATTGACATCCCAGATTAGGTTCTCTATTCCGATATTGGTTGGGCGTAATGCCCCTTTTCATTCAGACTTATGTTTTTCAGATTATTTTAATCAGATGGATTGAATGTATTGGATCTTTAACCGATGGTTTATTCGGGGACTTTATTTACTTATCTCTGCTTCAGAAGTTACTTTGTGATTTCATTTGTATCGGTTATGGGATAATTTTGAATTGATTAATATTATTGTATGTCAATGAAGATAAAATTTGGAACCGTCTTATTTAATTAATAGGTGGTTAGTATTTTAATTTTTTTTCGACGGAGATGCTTATAATGAACCATACGAGATTCCTGTTTTATTTTAGTATAGGACTGATCACCCATTATTAAAATTGGTGGGGTGTCATAAGGGTCTTAACGATAAGCCTCAAATTTAAATTATTAAATCAGATTAAAATAATTAATCTTGATTAAAGTTCATAATACCGCATGTGTTTATGTGACTCAGATACTATTGTGCGCATCGTATTGTGTATTATTTATGCATTAACTTGACAATATTCTAATATTAAGGGTGTAACATATATCAAGGGATACATGTCTCCACAATATATTTTTACAACTGGAAAGTCACTTAGGTTGGCTTTTGCTATAAATAAGCTTCATTCCCTTCCACTTGAGAGAGAGCTTTTGGGATAGAGGGAGTTCTCTCTTAAGAGTTTAAAAGAAGAGAGATTTTAGAAGAGGAGAAGTAATAGCTCCCTCTTTCTACCATTATCATGGTAGAAATAATTTATTAAGTTTTAAAATAAAGAGGTTGCTTGAGTCTTCCACCTCACACCTCTCTGAGAACCACAAAAATGAGTTTTTTGGCGAATAGTATGAACCCACGAAATGCACTAACTTTGATTCCGACTATGACCAATATGTATGTGCAACTGAATTTGCTCAAGTCAATAATGTACCAAAATTTGGTATTTCCCCAGATTAATCTATTGCATTGCATTTGGCGACTCTGCCGGGGAGCTATTTGTGATTCTTCTTAAGTAACACCTCATTCACACACGGAGAACTTGATGAAATTGGAGGAAGGTGTTAGTAGGGAAGCTTTCTGCTCATTAACTTGGAAGATATTCATATCATACTATTTCAGATAAGAACTCCAACCTCTCTCCTTGAAATATAGTCTTTTTAGTACGCTTTGACAACATTTCATGATTTGCATCAAGGTTTAGAAAAGGCTATATGAGTTATGCATTGCATAGATATGATTCATTATCATGCTTAACGAGAATCTGTGCACATGTTAGAGAACATTTTCTTCACGATGTCACGTGAGATTAATAGATCATCTATCTAGTTAGTAGATTTCCACGTGTAACTCATAAGTTACCTCATGTTCATAACCGACTACTTACCTTTAAAATGTGCCTGCAGCTATGAAAATTGTTATAAAAAAAAATCCAAGTAGCACACTCACGTGGGTTTCTACCTAGAGAATTGTAGCTTCATTTATATGCATAAAAGAACAACATTATCGTATAGTAGCAGCAGATTGTTGTCAGCCTTCAGTTTTGACCTACACTCATAAAGTAATTTTTTATTGTGATTTAAAAACTATTTAGAGTATGATGGACAAAACATAATAAGAAGACTCATAATACACATGTTGTACATTTTTCTAAAGAGTCATTTAGTGCCTTATAGGCCATGTGCATATAATTATATGCGTTGAATAAAAGAATTTTATATGTTGAAAAAAGTGCAAGTTAGGAACTTTTTACATTATGGTAGATATTTTCAAAACCTAAGGCTTGTATATTAGCTTTATAGACAAGGTGAACAGTGTGTAGCGGTCATCAGATCAGAAAATAGATCATTCATTTTATATCTTCACTTATAACGAAAAGATTCAGCTACTCAACAGTAGTACACATTGAGAAAAAAAGTTGTTATAATTTATTACTACTACTACTACTACTACTACTATTATTATTATTATTATTATTTTCCAGTGCCTTTTAATATTTTTTGGAGTCGAAAAATATGCACGCTCAACTGACACCACTCAATTAGCTTATTTATTTAAGAATCCAAAATCAAAATGATTTTTCTAAAATCGACACTGTATGAGATTGCTCATCACACTAGGCTGAAAATATGCCTACTCCGATGGACCAAACTCGTGCCTTTTCATATCCCCCTTATTCCGACTACCATATTCCTGTTCCATTCATGAAGAGTTTTGAGACTCCTTGTGTAAATTTTATTTATATGGCAGTAAAACAATATATGTCGTCGGTATAGATTTTTGACACTCCTTCGGAGGTATTTCCAAATATTTCCAGAACACTATTGTTATACCTTCGACACAGCATTTATGGCAATATTATGGTTAGGATTTTTCTCCTTCGGCAATGTTGTTTTGTCCCGGACCTCGCTCTAACAGACCTCGTGTCGATGGACCATTGATGTTCTCAGACTTACTCCATCTTAATGTTGTCATCACCTACTCTGACTATGGCCATCCTTTCCCTTTCCGAGCGGTCCTCTCTTTCCTCCTAACTCAGGGGAGAGGGTAGTGAAGGTCTCGCGCCCTTTTCTCCTAAGAGCGCTTCGGCATTCGTCGATTTGGGGTGAATGTAAAGAGATGGAGTCACTAGCCTATTTTGCATAAAACAGGCAAAAGAACATGTCACCGCCTCGAGAGAGCGGCATCAAAGACAAACTTATGCTTACGAAACCAATAGTTCAGATGTTCAGGGGCTAAGTTACAGAATGGGATGGTGTTAGGCACCCATCCCGCCCTTTTGGTCTCTCATGAGCTTGTGTTACTATTTTCCTTAATTTCTCCGTGAAGTGTGTGTGTGCATGTAAATATAGAGTGAGGTCATCCAAAGGAATGTTCCCAAAGTAATAATTACAAAATATGATGTGTGCGCTTATCGAGATATTGATCACTATAATGGAACGATTATATTTGTTAGATAAAACGCAAATATATATCAAGTATGATAATAATATATATATATATATATATATATATATATATATATATATATATATATATATATAA
The DNA here is from genome assembly GCA_949130495.1 of Sambucus nigra. NCBI lineage: Eukaryota > Viridiplantae > Streptophyta > Magnoliopsida > Dipsacales > Adoxaceae > Sambucus > Sambucus nigra. The sequence continues at coordinate 86,313,139 of OX422215.1, read as the reverse complement.
AATGAAAATGTGAAAATTAGAAAATTGAAACATTCGACTCGAGTCATGGATTTTATCCTGAAACGTGTACGTAGCCTATAAAGGCAGCATAGTTGTCATGCGGCATAAGTGTGGGGTTTATACCATAAATTCAAATGGGAGTTTATTATATGTGTGTGTGTAGAAAATGTACTTTTAATTTTGAGAAATTGTGATGGATAATCCCGTTAGAATTTATAGGCATAACCCTCTTTTTCTTTGTTTTGTCTTTTTTTATAGAAGATAAAGTATGTTCAATATAACTAATAAAGGATGAGACGTTAATGTATATGAACTAAAGTAAAAACTAGATTAAGAATTTATGTAACTAATACAAAAATAAAGATTTTTAAAGAGAGAGAAGAGGATATTTAGACCTTCTTTGGAGAATTGAGGCTTGATCTTGATTATTGATGAGCTCTTGAATGTTGGGATGAATGTTGGATGAGGGAGAAGGAGATTTTGCTAATTTAGGTATGAAAATGATGGGAATGAAAGATGGAAAGGATTTTCACACAAGAAAACTTCGCTGATTGCAAGAGAATGTTGTTGAGATCACTAATATTAATGGATCTGAGGTGTGCCTTGAGATTGAGCTCATTCACTCCTTTTATAGGGTAGGGGGACTGGCGATTGGCATACCCCTAGCCCTTCAAATCGGTAGGTGACCCTAGACACATTACCGATGGGCAGGAAAATGGACCTACTAATCGGGAGTCTCGTGCAGACTTTTCCAAAAAAAAGGTCGTGTAACACAATTCGTAAGTCCAAATCGTGCACGGGGCATACCATTAAAATTACAATTCAAAGACCTTCAAGAGTACTCCAGACTATTTTAAGGTTTTGGAGTTGACTTTGGGTCAAATGGGGCTCGAAAGCGCTCGTCGATTCTTTGGACGGGAGATTATTATCGGACGGGAATGGATCGTTCGTCCAAACTGTAAGTCAGAATCGAGCACGGGGGGATCATTGAAAAGGTTATTCATGGTAATTTGATGTTCCAAAGATCTTCGCTCAGTTCAACGAGTTGACTTTGGTCAATCAGGGCTTAGAAACGCCCAGTGACCTTTCAGAGTAAAATGGGTCGTTCGTTCGTACCGCAAGGATGATTCACGCATGGGGCAGACCATTGGAAGGGGGTTTCAGTTACCTTCAAGGATTTATTCACTATTGTTTGATTTGAAGAGTTGACCTTGGTCAAACGGAGCTCGGGAGCGCATGGTGGCCTTCGAATTAATTTTTAGTGGAAAACGAATTGTTCATCCGAATGGTTATGTTGTTTCGTACATGGGGTGGACCATTGGAAAGGGGTTTTAGTGCCCTTAGAGGATTCATTGATCTTTCACTCTAAAGATGGAGTTGATTGGGGCCAAATCGGGGGCCCGAGAGCCCCCGGTGGCCTCTAGATCGATTTTTGATAGTAAAATGGTTTGTTTGTCTGAACCGTTGTGCCAATTCATGCACGGGTGAACCATTGAAAAGGGGTTTCATAACCCTTCAAATATTCATTGAGCTTTCACTCTGACAATAGAGTTGATCGGAGTCAAACGGGTCCCAGGAGTGCCCGATGGCCTCTAGATCGGTACTTAAAGTATGACCTAGGATTTGTAATGAAATGGGGAGGTGATAAGAACCTAAGGAGTGACTTGGGAGGTCCTAGAATGTGGTTTCTACACTGACGAACCATTTAATCCAACGTAGTTAAAATCAAAGGACAATCCCTAACAACATAATGAAGGGAGATAAATCAAACAAAGAAATGAGCTAGAACTCATCATACCGACCCACCATCAATTTTTATGGAGGTACAAAGATGAGGTCCTACATACCACCGACACACCACAGACTTGAAGCTCTGACTTATCTCTCAAAGATCCATATTGAAAACCAAGTAAAAAAATATGAAAATCAACAAACCTCTTATGCAATACAATGGAGCATCGTCGCGTCGATTAAACGTCTGGTGGTTTATTTCCACCCTGACCCCTCTGAAATCTGAATTTCCCTAAAAATCGGCACTGCGAGCCAACTTCCCCATCTAAATCTCCGTTCCTTCATGACATTTAGAAAAGGGTAAGAGATTTTAATTTCTCGATTTTAGAAGTTTATTTTGTGTCGGTGCACCACCACACTTTCCGACAGGACTCAGGTTAAAGAAGGTGTCCCATCTATTTCGAACACACCACCATTTATTGATTCACCATTTCAACCCATAATTGAAATCGATTCAACAGAACCAATGGACCATGGTTGAACAGAACCCGACAAACCTATGCTCTAAGTTTTAAACTATGAATGGAATTGTGGGTATTTATTTCAAATGACACAACATGGGGTTTTCCTTGAGTGTTCAATATTAAGAGACTAAAGAGTTATGCTTGGGTAATTGCCAAAAACAGTGACAAGTTTTAAGTGATATATATATATATATATATATATATATATATATATATATATTTCCAAAGTTGTACACAATATTCATTATATGATTACTTAAGTAGTACACCTTGACAAAGTAAAAACATTTAATTTCACACGAAAACATTTAATGATTTAGTTGCGCGGACATTATATGTTGTCCACACATTGTTGCAATAATATTGAGCTTACTTGAAAGTTTATGATAAATCATAATATGAGCATATTTTTACGTCCATTAATGTTGGGCATTATTTGAGTTCAACATCTTAAAAAATTCCCAAAATAAGAGATGCATAACGATTCCTTCATCCGAATATTTTATGACAAATGTTGTTATATGCTTTAGATCATATTAAACATGATTCATAATTTTTTAATTTATTTACAATATACCTCGAGCATGTGTACACAATGAACCCCTCCCTATAAGGTACAATATTATGGTTTGCTATCATGATTCAATGCATGATATCTTTATATTCCATGTTATTACATAAAGCTAAAAAAGCATAAGAGGGAGAATAATGAATCTTTATTCAAGTAATGTTTGACATCTCATAAAGCATTTGTAAATGCTATTTAAGGTCTATTATAAATTATTTTGGAAATATTTTGAGCATGTTTCACAACTCATGATTCACCTTGAGATTATATACATACACAAATTCGAAATGGCATATGCTCAAATGACATTATATTATGCGTGATACACCTCTTAGCACATGTTTCGATATTCATTATATAAATATTCCCGCACTTCAAGTTATTTTATTTTATTACATCAAATAAAATAAAATAATGGGGGCATGATGAGAATCGTACTTGGATATTTTTTTATTTCTACTAACCATTTATAATACTTTATTACTTTGTTAGAAACACTATTATTTTGCAAAGTCCTCTGAACGAGTCAGATATTGAGTCGTGCAAAAGTTTGAAACATGCCCCATGAAATTTAATGATTAGGTTTCTTCTAATTTTTGGATGGGCATTGTAAAAGGTATATGTAATTTATTTAATTGATGTAATGACAAAATAAAATAAAGGGGCGAATGGATATTATTATATAATATAGCATTTTAAATTAAATCTTCTTAGACAACCTCGTGAAAAGGTTAGATTGATCAACCTTCAGGGTTAAAACAGTAAAAGATCAATGAACAACCTTGATTTTATTCTCGATGATTCATGCTCGACAAAGCATAATAAAAGAAAGTTTAGATTGAAATTTTCAGAATCGCAATATAATATCGATTTACATACAAGGCGCTAGTTTGTCATTATAGTTTTCAATCAATTAAGAGGCAGGGGGAGAAGACCCTCTCTAAAAACTTCATCAATGTGTAGAGTTAAAATCAGAACATCATGTGGCAACTCATCAATTAATATTAACATAGCTCCTCGAAGCAGCATCCTTCATATATGGTGCATTATAGAATGAAAAACCTTACCATTATTGTGGTAAGTTTCCCTCAACGGTGCATTATATTACAAAAGTCACCAAACAGGGCTATATTTAGAGAAAAACAAACCTTAGCAGTCAGATGCTAAGTTGACTTACAAAGTGTAAATTTGAGAAAACTTTAACAGTCAGCTGCTAACTTGACTTACAAAGTATAATTTTGAAACAAACCTTAGAAGTTAATTGCTACATTGACTTACAAAGTGTAAATTTGAGAAAACCTTAGTAGTCAATTGCTAAGTTGACTTACAAACTGTAAATTTGAGAAAACCTTAGCAGTCAGTTGTTAAGTTGACTTACAAAGTGTAATTTTGAAACAAACCTTAGCAGTCAGCTACTAAGTTGACTTAAAAAGTATAATTTTAAAACAAACCTTAGCTGTCTGCTGCTAAGTTGACTTGTAAAGTTTAAAATTTAGCAAACCTTAGCAGTCAGCTGCTAAGTTGGCTTACAAAGTATTTTTTTTAAAACCTTACCATAATTGGTGCTAAGCTAACTTACAAAGTGTAAAATTGAGATAAACCTTAGTAAGATTTGTGCTAAGTTAACTTACAAAGTGTAGTTTTGAGATAAATCTTGTCAAGATTTATGCAAAGTCACCTTTCAAAGGTTTATTTAATAGAAAATTTTAGCAAAAGTGGAGCTAAGTCACCAAGCATAGTATGTGTATTCATAAAATATTTCCTAAATGGAGAAAGTTAGCAGCATGTATGCACAAAATCTTTCCCAAAACAGGGGTAATTATAATATTCAGTCTTACCAGAACAAATTGAATCTGATAAAAAAATAAAGTTACGAACATCCGCATTAAAATTGTGGATATACGTTCACTCAAGAGGAAACCCCCAAATATTCCTCTAAACAAAATAGTGGGCAATCAAGATAACTCAAAGTATATCATTCCCATAAAAATGACCACAAGGTCCATTGGAATAATCCATGAGATCAAAATATGAGGTAGGAGATAGGTGATTGACATTGTGGTATAAAAAAATATCACAATAGAGATTATAAGAAGAACAATCACAATTAATAGGGAAAATAGAAAATCACACCCACAACAAAACTATGTACGTTGTTCGGCAACTTGCCTACATCCACGATGCCCATGATGATCCATGAATCCCTTCAATATATCTGCGATATTATAGGGGATTAACTTGGTTTATAGGTAGTGTAAACTACGCACGCACGTAGCTTCATCTCATAGTGTGAGGCCGGATTTCTCTCTAATCAGTTGGGCTAGGTCGTCTATTATTATGGAATGGGAACAAAATTTGGTCCCCATAATTGCCCCTAAAATCCTTGGGCCAGTGCTTGGGCTGATGGATTTTACGCGTGGATAAGGATGCAACCTCGTCCGTGGCACACTCATAATTTATTGAAGCATGAGAGGTTCGATTATCTTTCTGTGAGATATTGAAGCACCAAATCTTCCTCGAGAAGTGCAAAATATCACTTTAGTGTTTGAAAACTTGGTTTATCAAAAACCCAATCGTCAGTTCATCATTTATGTTCGTTCCTGCACAAATTGTGTACTCAGGCTTCATTTCTCACTCTTAATCTTCAAAGTCAAGACTTTCTCAGCTTTCCAAGTCTCTTCTGTCTCGTAAGTTTCATCCTTCTTCTTTTTCTAGTTTCCTTTCTTCTGTGCATCAATCTTCTACTATAGCTAGGGTTTTTGTGTTTTCCCTCATGGTGATGCTTGATAATAAGTCTCTGCCTGGGTTTAGGAAATGTTATAATATACCTGATTGGGTAGAAATAGAGAGTACGTTAGTCCCTAGAAACGTCCGCGACCTAGAAGATGGTCACTGGATCCATGTTCTGTTAGTTTCACAAGGGGGTTTAACGTTTCCCCCTAACTATATATTTTTACATTTTTTTCCAATACTTCAACATAGTCCCAGCTCAATGTTCTCCAAATGTGTGGAAGATTGTTAATGGAGTTCACAGGATAAACCAGCTTTATAACACCAACTCAGGATTAGCTGAGATTTGCTATTTCTATTCCTTCTCTTGCACCAATAGGGTTCTTCTATGATTGAAGGAAAGGAGTCCTGATTGGGTATTAGTAGTAAACCTACCTGATTACCATAAAGATTATTGGTTTGAGGGTTTTATTGCTAGGAATTGGCAATTTCCTCCCCAATCAGGGAACATAAGGTATTTGCGACCTCGGTTCCCTGCCTTTGGGGAGGAATACATAGGTTATTATCTCTATCCCCGCTTTATTGTTTATTTTTCTTCCTCTATGTGCACTCCTTCTGATTTTTCCTTATTTTTCTTTTACAGCGAACACCAAGAATCGAAGACTAGCTCTTCAAGAGATTTGAGCTATTAAACTTCTAAAGTCTTGGAGAATAAGGGATACTGTTACTGAAGGGGAACATCCTTGATCTGCTGCATTCTTTTTAGAATATAAGAACACTAAATCCAACTTTGATGCTCATACAGTAGACATAATCCCTCATTTAGAGTATCTAGGAGAAGAAGTGGTGGTAGCTCTAAACCCATTGAGTTCGAAGAAGAGGAAGAGAGAAGCTCGGGGGAGGATCAGGTAGATAAAAATGAGGAAATAAGTGGTGAGGAAGAGTACAACGAAGAAGAGGTGGCCCCTCTGAGGAGAAGAATCTTAATCCAGGATGATGATGATGATGATCTGTTATCCAATAGGAGGAAGTTACTCAAGAAGAAGGCTGGAGACTTTATTGGTAGCTCCAAGGTGGTTGCTCAAGAGAAGGAAATGGAAATGGAAAGAAAGAAGAAAGAAGAAGAGGATAGTGCCTTATGTTACTGTTATTATTGGAACCTCGGTGACTACTACTCCCCAACTTGCCCCCTGCTTCTGGAGAAAATAGTGCTCGTGGTTGACTATGAGTGCTCATTGAGCATGGGGGGAGACCAATTAGCCCTCAAGTCTGCCCAAGAGCTTTCTTTGGTAAGTGTTCATTATCTATGCGTCTTCGTTTTAAGCTTTCCTCTAAAATCTCGTGTTTATCCTCTGATTTTTCTGATTTACAGTCTATCTCTAGCTACATTGTGTAGCTCTGTGGTCGAGCTGAGCTATCGAGGAAGAACTCAGAGTTCGATGAAACTCTAAAGTCTTGAGAGAAGGTCCATGCTGACACGAAGGCTACCTTTGATAAGGAGAGGGAGAAGTATGTTAAAGAGTTATTTAACCTCCACAAAGCTTATGATGTTGTGATTACGGACAAGCTTACAGTGGCAGAGGTAAATAAGGGGCTGGTCATGGAAGTGGAGGAGTTGAAGGGGGAGGTAGCAACCATTCGAGAGAGTAAATACAATAAAGGTTGGGATGCAGCATATGACGATGCCGAATGCCAAATTGCTTACCTCCGGTGAGCATGTTTGAAGAAAGGTTGGGACTAAGCCTTGACTACTGCTGGAGTTGCTACTGATTCCCCTCTCTTCTCTCAGCATCATCCTGGTTACAATCCTATTGAAAAGTCTCCCTCTACCCAACCATATTCTTAGGATGGAATGGGGCCCATTACTCTTGTTGTTGGGTCTGCACTAGTCAATCCAGAAGGGACCATCGTCCCAACTGGAGGAACTGCCTCAGGTGCTAGTGAAGGGGAGGTTCCTATTGACCAAGCTGCTAATAAAGAGAAATGGCTCTTCACGTTTAACCAAGTAGATGCCTCTTAGGAATTCTAGGCCTTGCTCTTCGTTTTTTGTTCACTTTTTATATTTTTACTTCTTTTATTCATTATACCGGCTTATGCCCTTTGATTTAATGAAAAAGCAAACTTTTTGACTCGTTACTAATTCTTACTATTTATGTTGCTTATTTGGTTGGTTATATCTCATTTACTTAGACGAATATATCCCTGCTAACTCTCATCTAGGCCGAATTCTTGGTCTGAACATAAGCGCTCAAGTGTGTCGAGCCTTTGTACGGATTTATAAATCCCTATGGGCGAGAAACTATGATTACAAGGATCACTCTGAGGTGGTCACCAAGATTAAGGATAGGCTTGAGGAGATGGAGGAAATAGGTGCCTCTGTACAGGAGGAGATAGACGCCTTGAAAGCAAAGATTCTGGATGCATCCAAAATCAACCAGGTGGGGGAATTGCTATGGAGAGATAATGAAGCTTTGAGGATAGAAATTTCTCACCTCAAAGAAAATACTCCATCTGGTCCTCCTTTAGTGCTACGAGGCTCCTCCTCCTCATCTGCTGTGGTTGATCATACTGACAATCAGGCTTCCAGAAGGGAGATTGCCGAGCTGAAAGAAGATGTTCGTCGAGCAAATATGATTATTGCTGGTTTTCAAAGGGACAACACACGATTGAGGCAGTTATTCTGAAAGGGTCCTCGACAGGTTTGGGATGATAGGTATGACTAAGGTTAGATAGATGCCCCAGTAAGACTAAAAGAGGGCGAAGAACTTATTTTTGCCAGGGGATGTTGAATGTTCTTAAGGAATTAAAATTTCCTAAGGAATCGTCATTGTGGTATAAATATTAGACAGTTCGCTCGTTTGTTCTGTACAATCCCTTCTCGAAGGATGATCGATAGATCTCAATAGATGTTATTACAGTGCAGCTTCTAGATCCATGACCAGAGAGCCTTGAAGAAGATTTAGTTCCTCATCCTGATGATGGTCAAAAAGCTCAAGTAGAAGACTACCTTGATCATTGTGCTGGGCCATCGTAGGTCTTTAAGCATTTTTTTTATCTTTTGATGTAAATCTAACCGTATGATTGTTGATGATAGTCAAGCTGATTATTTATGTCTTCAGCATTTCCTGACTAAACATGTATTAACCTCACTTGCTTGTTGTTTGGTATCAGTGTTTGACTAAAAAGGTACTTGATAAATCTGATCATAGTATTAATGAGTTAGTATAAGAACTTTAATCATTTTAGGCTTCTTGACAAACTAAATTACATTGAGTTTTATGATCTTAAATCACAAAAGTGTTTTAACATTCTCCCAGTACAATATGCCTTTGCCATATCATTTCGCCCCACTTTACCTTTTAAGTCGTGTCGTTACACTTCCTTAGGCCTAAGTCTAGCGATGGTGAGAATGTACCTGGTTAAGGGGACATCCATCCGAACAGGATTTTTTCAACCAACCTAAGTTGGCGACCAACCTTGAGTTAGATTTATTGCCTAAGGATCCCCTGTAGGTCTTTTATTATTGCCCAGCTTTACATACAATAAGTGTGGCACACGCTTGCAACCATATGAGTTATATTCCTTTATTGGAGAAAATCGACCAACTCGTTGTTATTTTGTTAGGGGGTGCATATTACTTAGAAAGGATGCGTATTGAAGTTTGATCAAGAGACATTAAACAATTATGATGTTCAAAATGTGCGGGCCAATCGACCTTTATTGACTAAAAATGATAAATAAAAGGCAACATTAGCTTGTAAATGAATATTTGCCTAAACTAATGATGCTTGAAAAATACAAAAATATAGAGGTCTAAAAGTAGAACTTCTTAAGGTTGGTCATATTCCAGGCTCTTAGTATCTCCCTACCTTCCATTGTTTATAAGTGATAGCCCCCCTGCAAGTCGTCCCTTATTATCTTTCAAGGTCCCTCCCAATTTGGTCCCAGTTTGCCATCTGATGGTCTCAAAGCATTACCGAGGACTTTCCTTAGGATGAAATCTCCTACTAGAAATTTTCTCGAATTGACTTTTTTATCGTATTGTTTGGCCAGTTGTTGTTGGTAAGATGTCAACTTAACTAGTGCCAGTTCTCACCGTTTGTCGATTAAGTAAATCCCACTGAGTAATGCTTCATCATTAAGGCCTTGGTCGACCAGGGTAGTCCTCATAGTAGGGAGTCCTGCTTCCAGTGGGATGACTGCCTCTATTCCATAGGCGAGAGCAAAGGGGGTTTCTCTTGTTTCTCTCCTTGGATTTGTATGATAAGCCCACAAAATGTGAGGTAGTTCATCTACCCAGGCATTTTTGGCTCTCTCCAGTCATTTCTTTAATCCTTCGATCATTGTCTTGTTGGAAGCTTCAACTTGCCTGTTGCTCTGGGGATATGCTACGTAACTAAAGTGGTGCTTGACGTTATGCTCATCACAAAAGTCTTGGAAGAAGACACTTTCAAATTGCGTCATGTTATCAGTGATGATCATTCTTGGCATCCCAAAGCAGGTGATGATATTCTTCCATATGAACCTTGTTATGTCAGAGTCTCGAATGTTTTCGAGTGGTTCTACCTCTACATATTTGATGAAGTAGTCATTGCTGACCAACAAATACTTATGATTTCCAAATACGGTAGGCAGGGGCCCTACAATATCTAAGCCCCACTAGGCAAACGACCATGGGCTCGTTAATAAATTGAGGTTGCTTGCTAGTTGGTGGACCATAGGGGAGTGCTTCCGGCACTTCTCATATTTGTGAACATAAACTCGCATCCTTCTGCATGTATGGCCACCAGTATCCTTCCTTGATCGCTCGGAAATCCAAGGATCTTCCTCATGCATGGATCCAATAAATGCCTTCATGGAGTTCACTAAGAACCTGCTCGACATCTTTTGGGTGAATGCAGTGAAGGTAGGGTCCAATGAAAAACTTTCTGTAGAGTTTTCCTTTAGGAGATAAGTGAAAGCGATCAGCCTTGACTCTTATCTGGTGCGACGACTCTTATCGCCTGGCAGTGCACTATTTTGTAGGTAAGTTGTGATGGGATCCGTCCAACTATGTGCCTATTCTATGCGAAGGACTTTCTCTGCGACAGTTTGGTTGATGCTTGGTTCCATGATGAATTCTATCTGAATGGTCCTTCTTAAGTCAGAGTCAATGGCAGAGCTTAGAGCTGCTAGGGCGTCGGTGTGACTATTTTATCCCCTAGGGAACTGACGAAAATTAATTTTATCAAATTTTTCCTTAATTCTTCTTAAAACAACGAGGTAATCTACCATCATTTCATCCTTGGCATTGAAGTCTCCACTTATCTGGTCGGACACTAGCTTTGAATCGCCAAATACCCGGAGGCATTTTTCCACTAGCAATTATGCTTTGCACAGGCCGACAATCAGTACTTCATATTTTTCTTTGTTGTTGGAGGCTTCAAATCCTATCCGGATCCCTTGTTCAAGCACAATCTTCTCTGGGGTAATAAATACAATACCTACTCCTACCCCTTGGAGTTGGAGGCTCCGTCAATGTAAAGGGTCTAGTCGAAGGTTTATGTTTCTTCTTATGCTGGTTGCTTGATTTCTAACTTGATAGTAGGATGATTCCTCGTGAACTCGGTGATAAAATATGATAGAATTTTGAAAGTGGATATCGAATCTTCCAAGCTCCACCGACCACTTTGACAGTCGATCAGAGAGGTGAGCTTTCCTTATAATAGCTTTGAGGGGGTGCGAGGTGATTACGATGATGGAATGAGCCTCAATATAATGCTTCAGCTTCCTCGAGGCTATTACTAGGGCATAAGTGAGCTTCTTTAGGGGCAAATAAAGTTGATCGGCTTCCAGAGTGTCTTTCTTGCGTAATAGACCAGGTGTTGGCCTCCTTCCTTCTCGCGTACCAAGGCGGAGCTCACAGCGTGGTTTGACATGATAAGATAGAGATATAAAGGGTCGCATTCACTTGGGATTACCAGCAAGGGTGGCTTACTGAGGTAAGACTTGATATCTTCTAGGGCTTTGGATCATTCACTATTCATACTAAGCCCTTATGTTTCTTCAACAGTTGGAAGAATGGTCGGCAGCATTTCGAACACTTAGAAATGAAGCGATTGAGTGCGGTGAGCATACTGGTAAGCTTCTGGATATCTCTAATCGTCTTAGGGGATGGACTTTTATGATTGCATCGATCTGATCAGGGTTTGCTTCAATCCCTTTTTTGCTGACCAGATATCCTAAAAACTTTCTTAACTGGACACCAAATGAACACTTGCTAGCATTAAGTTTCATCTACTATTTCCTAAGGATCTCAAAGGTTCCTGCTAGGTCTGAGAGATGGTCGCCCTTGAGTTTTCTTTTAACGAGTATGTCGTCGATGTATACCTCCATTATTTCTCCTATTTATTTCTTAAACATCTTGGTGACCAGTCGCTGGAAGTCGCTCCTGCAGTTTTAAGACCAAATAGCATGACTTTATAACAATACAACCCAATGGGTGTTATGAAGGAGGTCTTATCTTGGTCAGTCTCGTAAAGTGGTATTTGGTGGTATCCTGAGTAGGCATCTAGAAAGCTCATTCTTTCATACGTTGCAGTGGCGTCAACCACTTGGTCTATCTTTGGGAGAGGAAAACTATATTTTAAACAGGCCCTATTGAGGTCGATAAAGTTAAAACATACTCTCCATCTTTCTTTGCTCTTGGGTACTACGACTGGGTTTGATAGCCATTTGGGGAATTGCAATTCGCGAATGGAACCTGCATCCAGTAATTTTCCTAACTCTTTCTCTACTGCCTTCGCCTTTTTTAGGACTGTTCGGCGAGCCTTTTAAGTGACTGGTTTAAAAGATGGGTCGACGTGCAGTTGATGGCATGCGATTGAGGGGTCTATCCCAAGCAGGTCATTTGGTTCCCAAGCGAAAAGATCCATATTTCTCTAGAGGAACTTGGTGAGCTCCTTCTTTTCTTGGTCAGTGAGGGAGGCTCTGATCAAGAATCGCCTTTCAGGTAAGTTGACTCCAACTGTAACTTCTTCTAGGTCCTTGACAACCCTATCTGCGGGGTGGACCCTGGTTTCCTCCACCCCTAGTCAGTCGTACCATAATTGCTATTTTAAAGGCAACACGCCTTCCTCGGTATCCTCTTGGACTTTCTTCTCGTCTTTCCTCTTCTCATGCTTGGGGCGGATAGCTGCGATAAAGCATTATCTGGCCAAAGCTTGGTCGCTACGGATCTCGACCACCCCCGATCTGTTATGCACTTGAGTCTTTTATGATATGAGTATGGAACGGCTTTCATGGGATGGATCCATCCCCCTCCCAGAATGGTGTGATAGGGGGATTCGATATCTACTACCAAAAATTTGATTATCTTGGAAATACCCCCTGCCCTGACGGGCAAGACTATCTTTCCCAGAGGTATGGTTATCTTTCCTGGGAAGCCGACTAACGGAACCGTGGCCTCTTTGAAGTCAGCAATATTCAACTTTAACTTGTGGAATAAGTCGAGGTACATCACTTCGAAAGAGCTACCTTGGTCGACGAGCAGCCTGTCAATGTCCCAATTAGCTATCCTGAGTCTGATGACCAATGCTTTATGATTAGGAGTTCTCACCCCAACTAGGTCATCTTTAGTAAACAAAATGTGTTTACTATAGTTGACCTCTTCTGGTTGATGATGCTTTCCAGCTTGAGTCTTGGCGGGGTCTATTTGAAAAGATTGTATGACGACATTTAGCTTCTTAACTTCCATTCGAATAGCGTTCCCCTATACTTTCTTGAGGTTTGATCCCCTATGAATTACGTTGAACTTGTGGCCTATCTTATCCTCGAGGACGTTATTGGCTTCTGGTCATAATTAGCTACGACTTTGTGTGCCTTCTTGTTTATAAATTCATTGAGATGACAAGCCTGGGCCAGCTCCTTGAGATGAGACTTGAGCAGTTTACAGTGTTAAGTCCTATGATTGCCCTCTTTGTGGAATGCGTACCTCAGTGCGTTGTTGCTCTTCGTTGGATCTCATCCCATCTTCTTAGGCCAATTAACAAATGGCTCTTCCTTGATCTTGGAGAGGATTTTGTATATCGGTTCCGTAAAGACTGTGTTAACATCCTGGAACGCTTTCAAGGGGTCATTTTTATTATCATTTTTGGTGCCATTCTTACCGCCATTCTTGTTTCCTTTCTTCTGAGAATCATTCTTCTCTATTCCTTTGTTCACCTTCACGCGACTGTTATCCCCTGCATTAAGATGGATTACATCTTCGACTTTAAGGATCTTGATGGATCTTAAAGTTGTATAAAAGAGTTCCATTCATATATTTGATAATATATTTAAGTGCGTGTAAGTGTGACTTTTATGGGGACGCCTGGTATCGTTCACTGACTCCAACACTAAAGGAAATATCAGGATAACTAGCCATCAAGTAGAGGAAACTACCTACCATACTTCGATAAAGAGTTTGCTCTACTTCCTTACCTAAAGTATCTTTGCTAAGTTGTGTTGATGTACTCATAGGAGTGCGTGAGTGCTTAGCGAAGTCAACACCAAACTCCTTCACAATGTCTCTTACATATTTAGATTGAGATTTGAATATCCCATCCTCAAACTGATGAACTTGGAGACCTAGTAAGAACGAAAGCTCTCCTCATATGCTCATCTCAAACTCACTCTTCATCTCCTTCTCAAAAGTGAGAGCACGTAAATCCAAAGACTATATCGTCCACATAGACTTAGGCAACCAAAATATCACCATTCTCTCTCCTCATAAATAACATCTTATCCACTCCCCCTCTACTGAATCCATTAGCAAAGAGATAGGAAGTGAGTCTCTCGTACCAAGCACAAGTGCTTGATTTAAACCATGCAAGAACTTATAAAGATAATAGACGTGTCCCCGGTGCTTGGGGTCTTCAAACCCTTTAGTTATTCCATGTAAACCTCCTCATATAGAATTCCATTCAGAAAGACACTCTTGACATCCATATGATATAACATGAAGCACAGATGACAAGCTACGGTGAGTAGTATATTGACGAACTCAGGCTAGAAATAGGAGAGTATGTTTCCTCAAAGTCTACACCTTTAATATTTGTGTAACCTTGAGCACCCATCGTAGCCTTATTGCAAACTGTGGTAGCATATCCTAGAGCCTTAAAGTTCTTGATACATCTATATGGAAGCATCTCGAACCACTTTTGGGGTACGTTGTGCAGGATGGAAAGGAAGATGCGACACATCAATGCATCGTTGTGGCTCCACAGGGTCATGGCTTGCTTGTACTATCAAACATGATCGATAGGGTCAATTTTCCCGCCATAGATCTTGAATCTAGGGATCGCGAACTTCTTGGGGGGATCTTCTTCTTCTGTTGCCCTTGAAAAAGGGGACTTTATTTGGGTGTTAAGGGCTCTTCTGGCTAGCTCTCGTGTGGACCTGGCCCCTCGGTGGGCTGGGTACTGATCCATATCCCTACGGACCTGTGACACCCCGCCTAATTAAATACCGGGCGATCACTCCTTTATTAAATTAAATCAAGGTGAACAGTTGGTTCATTCTTAGCATCATTGTCGAAAAATAACTTTTCCAATTTAAACACCCTAATTAATTAAGCTAAGTGTCAAAACCATTTTTGAACAATAATTTCCAAATTTGTATTTTCAAAATAAAGATTTAATTATTTACAACAATTCAATGTTAAAGAATCACACCACAATAAACCTGGAACATATAATCCAAATGCTTTAAACATTCAACAACTAAATCCCAACATTAAAACTTAAAGTAAAACATCCCGACAGTAATAAATCCCAAAATGACAATACTAGAAATAAATGAATCACAATGTCCAAATAAACAACTGAATAATGGAAAGGGCGACACATGCCCCACTAAATGAATATGCTAGGAGTGGAGTCAAATAAATGAAGTCGTCTAAGCAAGAGGCCTGCAACTCCCACCTAAGCTGCAGCGCGTTCCTTCCAAGGGATCCTAAGCAAGACGCCCATGTGGCTGGGTACCTGTAATATATACATATTTATACAAGAGAGGAAGAGAAATAGAAACGAGTCAGAGCCCGATAGTGTAAAATATTTAAAATTCGTTTAGCAAGTATTTAAACTGTTTACAGGACAATGCAACAACATATTAGTGCGACACTCTCTTGAGAAATTCTCACCTCTCTTCTAATGTGCACACCTATTGCACTAACCTTCCCAACGGTTTATCTTATCTTATATCGCACTAATCTTCCCAATTATTTAACTTAGCTTAGGTTACTCGTACGATTTAAAACTGAACAACATAATTGTTTAAGACGATAATTTCATTTAGTAACAAAGCTCTCATTTTAACTTTATTTATTAATAAAGTTTCCCACTGTCATATTATACTTTTCAAAACAAGTGTTTCCAATTTGAAGTCAAGATTCATATCGTACTTACCATAGCACAGTAGGCAGTTCCAAATTTCAGAATTTCATATATATATTAAATACTCGTATAATATATATATATTCTAACAACACCCCACATGAAAATTATGGTGCGGGCATACTCTACTATCCAATCCCCGTATCACTCGTACTAAGGGAAATACAAGTTCGGAATCACTCTCGAACTGCATTAACACATACATAAACAATATTGAGGCGAAGCATAGATTCCAAGTCTCTAAGAGGTCAGTACATACCCTCACGTCTCTTAGGACCGTCTGACCATCGATCAGATAGCTTGTACCAAGGATATCTATCTTCTAGGGTACGAGTCAATATCCCTCATAAAGGTCCCATCGAGATAAGACTGTCCCAGCGCGGTAACCTCGGGGATAGCAAGTAGCGCGAGCATGATTTTCACACATAGATAGTATATGCATAAACACAGTCATATAACTATACTAATATTACCATATCAATTTAGGTACATCTCAAATCCCATAATTACGACATTTGTCCTCATATCTCATTATTTAGTTCTCACGTATAATCGTTCATTTCTTACTTTGATTCGAGGGATTTTTCCAACTTACTACGTAATACTCATGGACTCTATCCTCTCAAGTGAAGAATTCAGTAGGTATTCATTTATGTTCCAACGTAACTATCTTACGCGTCTCTCCCTCCAATACATAGTTTCATCGTCCCTTATATGTACGTATCCCAAAAATACAACTCTTGTCTTACATTAAAGGTCCCAAAATTATTCATATGTCCTACTGGTCTTCTTTATCTCCCAAAACATTTTAATAATGGTGTCCAAGAATTATTTCTCATTAAATTGAATTCACTTAATTTAAAAAAGGGAAATATGAGTCTGCCAGAAGGGGTCGATCGATCGATGTCTGGGGCTCGATCGATCGATCAAGCAGGTATGGCGAATTCTGCAGTTAATCAGTTACGGGATTTATCACATAAACTCCTCCAAACCCAAACTTTTCATTCCCAATCGCCCAGAAATTTATACTACTAACATTATAATCTCATTTTAGGTATCTTCCACGTAAAGCATGTAAATTTCCGTCACTAATCATGGATTTATAGGCAAAAACTTCATAAAAATCTCAAGAACCCTAGAATTCTTTAACATGGTTCTAATTAATATTTTCCAAAATTTTCTTCTTCTAAAACATCATAATTTCGTAGTTTAATCCTCTACATGTGAAGGGGTTTCCAGATTTACATTCAAATCATTACTACATGCGATTTCCTATCTCAAATTTTGGGTTTTCTTCCATAAAACTCATCCTAATCATCCCTAGACTAACATGAGTGATGCATTAATGAAGATAAGCAAGATAAATACTTGCCTGGGATTTTTAGAGTTCTGGTTTGATGACGAATTTTGTGTGGATGCGTTCCCCGTCGCGCGATCTACGCGATGGTGGTGGTGGCGGTGCAAACGGGTGACTTTTTGGCCTTGGATTTCTTTGGAAGCTCTCTCCTTACCTCTCCTATGGACATCCGTTGTCTTTGGTTGTTTTAACCCTAGAGGGCAACCCTAGACATCTGATATATCCCTTGAAATTTCGTGGGTTTAATTACCCAAAAATGCGAAATGTCCAAAATGCCCTCCCGGGTACACTTTTCTGACTATCTCGACCCTTCTGGAAAGTTTGGCGCACTCAAAATGACCATACGAGCAACTTATAATATATTCACTTTTATTCATCAATATTTAGTCCCGACGCGACACGGGCGCGTCCCGACTCAAATTTCTAAAATTGTCATTTTATTCACTCGTGACATTTAATATAACCAATATTATATATTACTTTGCTCATTAGTAATATTCAACAAATTTCCCATAATTACTAACTCTCATCACGTTAATAATTATAACATAATTAATTTCTGGATTTATATTAAATAATTAATTCACATTAAATTTAATAAATCCCCAAATTAATATAGCATAAAAATACGGGGTATTACAAGACCAAACTCCTGATTTCATCATTTTGTCAACCAGGGCGGCCACGGCGTCGAGCTGGGTGTGGTTGCTCTGATCGACCATCCTCTAGCCTATTCCTCTCAATTCTTCCTTGGTCGCACCTGGGGATCCTTCCTCGGCTGTGAGACTCACTCACATGAGGACTAGGAGTCCGATCATAGCGTCGTCTTGTATTACTGTGGAGATCCCTCTTTATTCTTTCTAGTCGTCTTTTCAAGCGTCCATTCTCCTCTTCTTGGCGACGAGTGGCTTCTTCTTGTTCTCGAAGTCTGGCCTTATAGGCGTCGACCAACCTAGAAATCTGTGTGGACCTTGGGGGTCTATGACTCTCTTCAGAAGGCTGCCTTTTCTGGCAAAGTCTTGGATTTGGCTGGTGTAACACCCCGTATTTTTGTGCATTTAAAATTTTATTAATTTGGGAATTCTAAATTACCTGTGTGTCATAATTTTAATTGAATTAATTATGGTAATATTTATTTAAATATTAATCGAGGAGTGAATGGTTAATATTTAGGGAAATTTAATTACTAAGTGAATAGTAATAATTCATTTACGTCATTCCAGGTATTAGTGACGGGGTATGTACTTATCTCAGCTGGGAGTCGATATAGACTAACTTGGGTGTGAGATAAGGATTTTTATAAATTAATTTGGATGCCAATTCTGAGTGTACGGTTGAGTCCGAATGGGTCGAGATAGCCGAAAAAGTGTACCCGAGGGTAGTAAACGGGTTACGTGACATTTTTAGGCATTGTCGGGCCCACACGGGAGTAGTTGGGTCACTTAGGCTCGGCCCATTAGGCCAAAAACGGGATTTAGCCTAATTACCTAATTAAAATAAAAAGGGGAACGACTGATGTAAAATTAGAAAACACTTAGTAGGAGAGGAAAACCTAAGAGACAGTTAAAGGAAATTCGGGGGACAAAGGAAAGAGCCAAAATAGGGGATTCCATCTTCAATGTTGGAATTCACAACTTCGATTTAGACCCTACAAAATCATAAGGAAAGTGGTTAACTTGCTATAGCATTTAATTTGCATTTTGATTCATATTTATGTGATGTGAGAAATCAAAATTCATTTTGGGGATTTGAAGGGTACAAACACGTAGGGGTGTGCAAAAAAACCGACCGGCCCAAAAACCGAACCGAACCGGCCTGAATTGAACTGAAATCGACAGTTTTTTTTAGCCCGATTCGGTTTACGGTTTAAGGAATTGAAAAACTGACCATGTCGGTTCGGTTGGCGGTTTAGCCATGGAAAAAACCGACCCGAACCGATATCAATATTTATAATTAAAAACTTATATTTTTATATGCAAAATCCATTAACCGGCCAAAACCGAAAATAGCCCAAAAAAAACCGACCAAAACCGAAAACTGACAAAAATCGGACCGAATGAGAATCGAACCGAAACCGACGTGAACCGAAACCAACGGTTTTTTCCATCGTCGGTTCAGTTTCGGTCTAACCTTTTCCAAAATCGAACCGATCGGTTCGGTTTGGATTACGGTCCAAAACCGAATCGAAACGACCCGTGCACACCCCTACAAACATGGGGTTTTTGTAAATCAATATTCTGATTTCTAAATTGTGTAGAAATTTGAGATATGAATTTGACGTTGAGATGGGTTAAAGAATAAAATGTATTTGTCCCTAATTTATGAAAACAGTAGAGAACGGAAATTTAATGGTGTTTGTGGATTTTATGGGGGTCCATTATGAAGTTCTTGGTGTATTTTATTGAAGGAAGGACTTGATTTAGATTGTAGACGAAGTTAGGGTTTTGAGTTTTCGTCCATGACTGAAACAGACAACTTGGGGAAGACGATGACCTGTACAATCGATCGATCGAGGGTTGGGGATCGATCGATCGATGTTCGATAAATTCCGACAGTTCGGCAAGTTTATATATATAAAGTGATTTTAAATTAAATTTCCTTCCTATACCTTATGTAATGAAAAATAAACATAGGGATATAATCTAATCAATTATTAAGGAAAGTTAATTAGGAATTGGAGGAAAATTTATGTGTGTCACACTACGGTTAAATTTTGGAAATAATATTTTGAAATAATTAAATACGGATCGAGTGGGAGAGTCCGGGTATATAGGTTGAGTGATACCAAGGTGTTATATTTATTTAGAGTGAAAGATAAGTAATTTGGAGTCGGGAATTTAGACTTGGGTATTGTGTTATTTTGGGCCACGAGAGTAAGTATGAATATATTGGTTACGGCAACACCAAAAGTAATTTAATTAATTAATGTGCAAATTAATTAATAATTAGAGTTGGGACATAAACTCATAATGATTTGAATAGGCTTGTGTTACGGACTTAGTACACGGTATAGCTGGGATAGTATATATATGGTGCGCGATAGTATATATATATATATATATATTGTGTGTGTGCATTAATACCAGTGGCTAGATATTATTATTATATCAACTCTAGTGCTATAGAAGGGAGGTTGCGCGTAGTGGATGAATCCCCTATCTCGAGGAGTAGGGTGAGTATATTACCAAGTCATAGCGTCCATTATATCGGTGAGGGGCATCTCACTTTCAGGGAAGGAATATGACCGCCTCCAATTTTTATGTATTATCCAAATTAGTGAGCGATTGTGACTTGGGGTAACTAGGTTATGTGAATATGCCTAGTGGGATAGCACTTTAGAGAATTACATACGGTGAATTATTACTCGGGAGGATGTTTAGTATTAATTGTTATTTCAGCATGTTTGTGAATGTTGTAATATAACTATACGTATATAATGAGGTAAATAATTATATACGGGTAAATTAATACAGGCCGTGAATTGTATTATATATATAATGGGTGTGAAAGTTATATGAATTTAAAAAGGGGAATGATTAATTAAGTCAATGTTGATAATAACTTAGAAATCATAATTATAGCACACTCGGTTAGAGTAGAGTGGTTGCAAGGGGATTATATGAGTTATCTAGTCATGAGATAAATAAATAGGTAAATTATTCAAGGCGTTAGTAGTGCATATTAGAGGAGGGGTGAGGATGTCCTCAAGGGAGTGCGACACTAACTAAAATATGGACATCATGCATATTTACTTATTACTGCAAGTTAATCATTTGCTAAATATTTTTCCAAATGTTTTGGGTACTAACCCTTGCTAAAAAAAACTTTTAAAAACCTTTTAGGTGTCCAGCCACAGGGACGCCAAGCTTGACTCATTTCAGGGATCCGTTACTGCAGCATATGTGGATGTTGCAAGAGTTTGATAGGCGCCTCGTTCTTTTCATTTCTAGTGTAGGGATTTCCTATCAGTTACTCAAGCATGTCGTTCACAGTTTATTTAGTACTCATGTCATACTTGTTGAGGTTTATTACTTGTCTTTACTTTTGTTGGATTTGAGCCGGTGGTTTATTCGGTCAGTTAATTAAATGTGAATGGTTGTTCTAAGTTAATTATGATTGTTTAAATGAATTTGTTTCCGCATGTGAAATTCACTAGATTAATGAAAGATAAAACTTGGCACCAGTTAAATTTTCTCACTTAGGTGGTTAGTAATTAAAAAGGCGACAGTGATGCTAAGAATCAACCAACTGAGAAATCTGTTCTAATTTAATTTATGACTGATCACTCGGGGTTAATTAGGCGGGGTTTCACAGATGGTATCAGAGCATCAGGTTCTAGTGTCCTTCGGATCTGTGCAGCTTACTACGTTTCAACGTAGCTTTCGGTTGTTGTAGAGCCCTATTATTAGGACTGTTGATTCATTTTTCGCTTGTGAGATATCGTATTTCTGCTATTAGTTTTTCTATAAATTGTGTACTTATACAGTTCGATCTATTTTCAGATGCCACCGAAGAGGCAGAGAGAGGAGAGGACTGAGGCAAGGGATGAGCTCAGGGAGGCTCATTAGGAGCCACAGGTACCACCACCACCACCCGAGTTGATCTCCACTACTCAGGTGGCAGTGATTGTGGCACAGGCAATCGAGAAAGCTATGCGAGCTATGGCAGCTCATTTTCCACACCCCCAGGCACCACCTCCAGTGGCACCAGCAGCTCAGGCTCCAGTGGGGCCACCGTCTTGGAAGTGAGTTAGGGAGACCTTTCAGAAGGGTCACCCACCCGAGTTTCGGGGTAGCACCGATGTAGTAGAGGATTGTGACTGGAAGAAGAATATTTAGCACCATCTGCGCATGCTCGAGGGTACCGATGTGCAGAAACAGATGCTTGCTACCTTTCTTCTGTCAGGGGCAGCCTTACAGTGGTGGGAGTCAGTTATCACCATTGAGGAGTGAGACTTGATGACGATATCTGAATTCTGGGTGCTGTTCGACCGCAAATACTTCCAACCAGCGGTAGAGGCTGAGATGAGGAATAAGTTCAGTGAGTTAGTACAGGGTGACCGATCAGTGGCAGACTATGAGGGAGAGTTTACCCGTTTGGTAAACTTTGTGCCAAATGAGGTGAACGATGAGGAGCGAAAGAAGTCGAGGTTCATGGATGGCTTAGCCTGGAGAATTAGGCAGCATTTGGTTGGGAATCCGGCGTTAGTGACGTATACAGATGTCGTTAATACCGCCCTTGTACATTGCCAGGATCATCGCTTCCTTGTGAAGGAAAGCAAGAGAGTAGGGGAGTCGAGTCAGTAGGGAAAGGAAGTTATTGGTGGTGACACGAGTGGCACTCAGCAGCAGACTAGTAGTCAACAGGGGAATCAGGCTAAGAAATTCAGGCCTGGTGGGTTCCGACCGGGAGGACAGGGGTTCAGGCAGGGGCAGCCGCGCCCAAATCAGCAACAGCAGGTTCCTCAGAGCCAAGGGAACAATGGTGGAGGCCAACAGGGCCAGCCACGTCAGGACCAATAGGGCCAACGACAGGGGGATGGTCAGAAATGCTATTTTTTTGTGGCCAAACAGGACACTTTAAGAGAGAGTGCCCGTAGAGGGGCAGAGGTCATTAGCAGTAGACCTGTCAACGGGTCGGTTTGGGTCGTGTACGGGTCGGGTTAACGGGTTAACGGGTGAAAACACCATTAACCCGTACACGACCCGTTAAGCCTAACGGGTCTAATAATAATACCCAAACACGACCCGTTAATATTAATGGGTACACGACCCAAACCGTTAACACCCATTAATATTAACGAATCATTTTGGGTCGAAATGGGTAACGGGTTGGGTGACCCTATAATACCCGTTAGTCTTCAATACTTTAAAAATAATGGATTTTAATTGTAATTTTTATTGGGTATAGATTGGGTGACCCTATAGCACCCGTTAGTCTTTAAAGATTTAGAAATAATGGGTTTTAATGGTTATTGTTATTGGGTACGGGTTGGGTGACCCTATAGTACCCGTTAGTGTTAACGGGTGTTAACGGGTAGAAACGGGTTAAAACGGGTACAGGTAAATTTCCAAACCCGAACCGTTAGTGTTAACGGGTCTACCGTGTCAACCCGTTAATGACCCAAACACAATAAGGGTAAATCCATTAACTTATAATTTTGTGTCGGGTCGTGTCGTGTTAACGGGTTATCGTGTATTTTGACAGGTCTAATTAGCAGGGTGCCCAACAGGGGCAGATGCCGCCAGCAGCACCAGCTCCACTCGCCCCATAACAGCAGGGGTAAATGCACTATGGGCGTGTGTATAACGTTCGGGACGTTCTCAATCCTCCAGCACATCATGCGTCGCCAGTAGTTGAGGGTATGTTTCTCATTCATGGTCATGAGGGTAGTATACTTTTTGACACAGGAGCATCGCATTCATTCATTAAATCTAATTTTGCTAAACGGGTCGGGTTACTAGAGACGGGTAGTCTTCATATGTGTGTAGAGTCGCCAGTAGGCAGCGGGGCACTGATTCACTCGATTTGTCGGGGGGTAGACATTTTGATTGGAAGGATTAGTTTAGAGACGGACCTCTTAGTATTTGATATGAAGGGGTACAATGTCATCCTAGTTATGGATTGGTTGGCAGGTTATCGGGCGACTGTGGATTGTTATGAAAGGACAATCGTGTTCTCCATTCCGGGACAGGATATGTTCTTAATAGAGATGCCCCTACCTGAAAAGGGGTCGCACACACACTTGTATTATATCGGGGAGGAGACATCACAGGAGGTGGTAGTTCCATTGGATTCGATTTTGGTAGTGAGGGACTTCGAGGATGTGTTCCAGGAAATACCAGGGTTTCCACCCAGGAGAGAAATCGAGTTTGTAATCAATTTAGCGCCGAGGATGAGACCTATTGCTCGAGCACTGTACCGTATGACCCCTTTAGAGATGCGTGAGTTGAGAGAGCAGATTCAGCAGCTCTTGGGTCAGGGTTTCATTCGGCGGAGTACATCATCGTGGGGTGCATCGGTGTTATTTGTAAAGAAGCGGGATGGTTCACTTCGATTGTGCGTGGACTAGAGGGAGTTGAATAAGGTGACGATACGGAATAAGTATTTGTTGCCTAGGATTGATGATCTATTTGACCAATTGAGAGGGGCATCTTACTTCTTCAAGATTGATTTGAGGTCAGGATATCATTAGCTACGTATCCGAGAGGAGGATGTTTCCAAGACTGCTTTTTCGGCGAATAGTAAGAACCCATGAATTATGTTGACTTTGATTCCGACCATGACAGATATGTAGGCACAACTGAGATTGATTAAGTTAATAACGTAGCAAAATTACGATATTTTTCAAGATTAAACTACTCTCCTATAATTTTTATAAAAGAAAAGTCGACTATCCTAAAAGCATAATAGGGACCATTTTTATTTAAGGGTAAAATTGGCATATATAAATATAAAAATCAACTTAACAAAAATTAGGGACTATATCTACAAATATAAAGCTCAATGTCCTATATCCATAAACAACATTGTTTTAAGTCTTTAAAATCCATAATCTAATTTGAATTTGTTGGACACCTCGTGAGAGTTAAAATTATTTATATTTATTTCATTAGTTGAAACATTATAATAAAAATATTGTGCTCAACCCATATTTTCTTTTGATTTTTATTGATTTATTCCTTGATATATAAGTTTTTTAGGTTTAGAATATAATGGAAAAAGACTTTTCGATATAGCCTCTATGCAGCGTATGCCTGATTTTATAACTTCTATGGAAAATTTTGTAATGTATATGCAAGATATTATAATGTACACATAAATTTTTGTAATGTACACGTATTAAGTTTTTGTATACTTAACAAAGAAGGTTCGCCTTAAGTGCCAAAGAACTTTAGTGCTAAAAAAATCTATTACTCGCCTAAAGCCAAAACATTTATTGACTCGGGCATACTTCATTTAAAAACTACCTAAAATTTAATATAAATACATATTATTTATAATTTAAATATATTTATTTCAAGTTATTTTTAAACTTATTTTAAAATTATTTATGTGATATATTTTTTCATTACGCAACTCTAACCTATCTCGGTCAGTATGTCTACATTGTTTATGAAAAGGACCCTACGAGTATGTGCTTTAGGCAAAGACAAAGACAATCTTTAAAAAAAAATCCCAATTTTATTATGCATCAAATATGTGAACCAATTTAATTAACCCAATTTTATCTTCTTAACCCTAAACATGCAACTATGTGATTCAAATCAAGCATGTAAAGAAAAAAAATTCAAGAAAAAAAAATTAAGGGAAAACCCTTTTATTTCACTAAACTTTTGCGAATCGCAACTTACAAATACAACAGAGAAATACAATCCGATGAATCCCTCGCAGGTGACCCTCATCTTCTTCAGCAATAGTTCCCACGAGAACTATAAATATCGCAATCTTTCATTAGCAATGAATTCCCGCAAGAACACACAAAGACCGCAGTTGTAAACAATGATTCTCGCAAGAATCACAAGAGCAGCAGTAGAGACTCTTTCTATACAAGTTCACCAGTGAAGACTCCTTCTTCATAAGAGTAACTTCAATATAAAAGTGATTTGGGTTTCAAAGATATTTCACAAAAGCATTTTGGATTGATTGTTTGAATCAAAAAGTATTTTGTCATATAAAAATCAAGATTATAAAAAATGGGGGGTGTGGTCGAGGCGTGGAGGCCAGCCCTCAAGCCTTAGAAGCCTAGGCGAGCCTTAGGTGTGAAAAGGCGTTTAGGCTTTTTTTAATATATTTTAATATTTTTAACTATAACAATGCTATTAAAAATGCTAAAATGGTACATACCAAAAAAATGTTTGAATATATACAAACTAAAGTACTATGTTTTTTTTAAATACAAAGAAAAAAAATTCACGTTTTTTTGGACGAGAGGCGGAGAGGTTTGGGATATCGTTTGTGTTTAGATTGTTTTGAATGAGACATTGGTCCCATTTTTTAAAATAAAGTCTTTAAAAGGTTTTATTTTGAAAAAAAATGCGCCTTACACCTTTTACCAATAATAAGGTATAAAAAGCATAAGGCGGGGCATTTCGCCCAAGCCTGAAGCCTAGGCACGCCTAGGCGGACCCTAGGCGAGCCTTTTGGAACACTGATAAAAAGTGAAGACTTAAAATAGTTGTTCTGAAGTTTCGTAAATCAAAAGTCTTAACCAATTTTGTCTAGAAAATAGGTATTTATAGGCGGACACTAAATTCGAGGCAGTACAATCTTGTTTAAATGGGAAGCAACAGTCGTTTTATGACATAGAGATGTCTTTCGAACGAAATGAAGATCGCTTACAACGAGATGAAAAAATGCAGTCAATAAGCCCTCGTTCGAGGTACTTTTGATGCAAGCCATCAAACGACCCTTCTAACCACATGTGTAGGTCTTTCTAACGAGATATTAATCTCATTTGAATGAGACTATCAAAATAAAAAAATTATTTTTAAATCTAAAAATTGTTTTAAAAAACTTCTTGAAATTTCCTCGTTTTGCAAAATCTAATTTATGAAAAATTCTCAATACTTAGTAAAAACATCCACGAAACACAAAACAAAATCCATACCAAATATAGTCTTGGATCATGTTGAAGTTACTTGATAATCGAATCCGTCTTCTTGAACATGTGAACACGGTTTGCCATGATGGAAGTAACAGGATATGCCATGCTCGATGTAAATAACGCTCTATGGACAAGTCCAAGATACTAAGGGCAATGAAAAAAAAAATTCTCTTGCAAATATCTCCCTATGGCTATTTCGGTATAAAATAAAATAAAATCCAAATTATCCAACAAATCCTATACAAATCCAATACCCTCCCAGAAATCCATAAATGGAAAGATACTAAACATGTACAAGTGTTCAAAATCTTCAACTTTTTAAATCTTCAATTCTTCTTGATCTCTGTTGATCTTCTTTTGGGAGCTTTGTCAAATGTGTGATTTTCAATTGCTCGTCAAAGTCTACCTACACTTAATAAACAAAGAAATATACCTTCATGACGTATCGAGTTTGAAATAAGATAAATCTTATAAATCAAAGTCTCACTCCCCCATAATTCGTTCTCCCCCTTTTATTTGTCTGAAATAGACAAGAAAATGAATCAAAAATAATAAATCAGAGTGTGTCACAACAATCATAGTATATCATCACAAATATAATGCAATACACATCAAGTAATGATAAACTAAGAAAAATCAACTATTTTTTGAATTTTTCAAAAAATTTCTCAAGAAAAAAAATTTACAAAAACATCACACCACGAACTAACACTAAGATAACCAAACCATTAATGCGTAATGAATGGGTGTAAACAAATCTGATAAGAAAATCAACTCAAACAATCATAATATATGTGCACGATGAATTTTTGATACTCCTAATGAATGAACTCAAAGTCATCCTTAGGTGTAAAAAATGTTGAATTCATATGATATCGACTCAATCTAATCAAAAAATCAAAGTCTAAAATGATTTTCACACCAATAACGCCCAAAAATATGTAATGCTTTTACGAGACTTTTTCAAGACGTGCAAACTCATTGATCTTAGACTTAACTCCCTCAAAACTCACATATAAAATATTTCTCTCAACTCTTTTGTTTTGAAGAACTCAATACTCATGTGTAGCAAAGCATCAATGTTCTTTGAATTTTTCCTAGAACTTTATATTTTTTCTTTTGAGTGATTTTAATCTTTTAGGATCTTTTTCTTTTTTCATATGGTGTCTATTCATGCAAAAAAAAAATTACTTTTGCAGCCCAAGCCATTGCTTTTAAATTAACACAATTACCGGAGATATAAAATCAATTTTTCCAATCCGGGCAATGGCTCTTACAATCATTACTTTCATTACATCGTTTTATCGCATTTCGTTCATTTTAAAAGCAAGATTGAGATGAAAAAATCTTGACCAACATGTGATAGACATGTGCAATTCTCAATTAAAATTTGTGCATGTGTGCATTAAAGGAGACAATTAGTCAAACATGTAGAAAGTAATCACTAATAATATCTCAATGACTCCAACACATTATAAAGCACATGGATGAAATTACGTTGTATCTCAAAATACTATCAAAATGTCACGTTGATAATGGAATGATATTGTGACTTGGTAATCCTAAATGTCCATACATATATGGTGTAAAAAGAAATACAAAAGTCTTTTTGTGTTTTTCAAAAAAAATTGTCAAAATAAAATCTTTTTAGCTTTTTTTTTTAAAAGATACCAAAAATCTCTTTGAATTTTTCAAATATGACTCAATAAAAGAAAAGTAGAATACAAACGATACACATGTCATAAAAATAGCAAAAATATATCATAAAGTACAACTAGTGTATGACAAAAATCTAACATGATTAACCAAAAGATCTAACATGGGGAGAATCACGTGCAAGCAAACGAGAGTCGTGAAGCATAATTCCTAAAGCCTCTAAGTCTGATTTCCTAACCCAGATAGGTGTGTAAAAATCCATGGGGTTTTGGGGAACCAAAGTGACTCTATTCTTAACCTTCCTCGGAGCATTCTTAACTTTATAAGAGAAATTCCTAAGGTGACCATTCCTACCGCAATGAGTGCAAGTGTAGATATGGCGGTGAACGTTACCCAAAGGTGGACTTCTCCTAATGATCCAAGGTGGCTCTCTTATATGCATGGTCTTGGCTTTTAGAAGGGGAGCAACATGATCATCGAAGCTAAGTTCACACCTATCATCTTTGATTTGGACGGTGACAACCCTACTTTTTATATCTAATTCGGTTAGCTACGCCCAATTAAATTAAAGCGGAGCGTCAATATGTTGGCATTAGAAACAGAATTTAAATAAACGCAGTAAAATAAACATGTACACTCTCATACGTGTAACCACATCATATAATAACAACTATAACAAGTGAAACCAATTCATAACTATTAACTGCAATAATCCATCAGTAATCTCAAACGGAAAATATAAAATGCCAATACATGCGGCCAAACACAAAACGGGAAAGAGTAATACAACAATTCTCTCAAATCCCAAGTATAAATAAAGTGATAATAATCTCTGATACCACCCTCATGAAAAGGGAAACAAACGACATAAACTAAAATAGAATAACTCCACGGCTATAGGAATCCTAAGATTGATATGATCTCATCAAGCCCCATAGTTTATTGTCCAGCGGGACGAGGACCTGCCATATATATATATATATATATATAGGAGAGGAGAAAGAAGCAAGATAGAAGAACGTCAAAGAAAGAAAACAAGCTATAAGATTATAAGATGTACTTATAATGAAAGCACACTAGTCATTACTTGTCTCCAGTAATTAAATTGTTCAATTACCCAATCAATGCTCCTATATCGTGACTACCCAACCCAAACTCGAGTAACGTGTAGTCTCATATCATATCATGATTAATCATTATTAATCTCATTTCAGTATTTAACGTATCAAAATATTTCCTTCAAGTATAATATCAAATGCATCGATTTGGGATATTACTTGAAGACATAAGTATAATATCTTACACAACAAGTCATATCGGGTCACTATCGTTACCCGGGGGAACAAGTCGTAACACTAAGCCTACACACGAATATGCCCTAATATTACGTGGCAAGGGCAATCATACTAATCCCTAAATCATATGGCGTTCCAAGGTCTTTCAATCTGACCCGCATTACAACCATGTGTCCGGTTCCGGTGGTTTATCTCCGACATGACACTCGAGCGGAACCTAACCGGATCAATCACAAAAAATCGCATTCAACATGTGCCTACGTCGACCGGAGGACTAGTCAAGTGTATACTCGACAATATATATGTAAAACAATTTCACTCTTATATATATATACAATCGTGTCAAGTCTCTTACTCGAGTTATACAATAGTCATTATTTACAATATAACATAATTTACATCATTAATTTACTAATTCAACATCAAATCATTTCAAGGTTATATATCCATAATAACCATAAGTATGTGATCAAGTTAGAATATTAGGCACAACGCCACAATTATCTTACTAACAACATGAAAAACATTAGCACTCTTATTTCAACAACATTCTGCCCAGAATTGTAAAACGCCATTTTGAGGCTTTTCCGATCCGTTTTTGGAAAAACTTAAAACTACAAAGTTGTTCGTAACGTGATTTTATACAAGTATACGCGAGCACGATACCATATCCTGCCTAAAATACACCCAAAACTAACATATACAGTTCGCCCCTATTTATAACAACTTTCTGCGCAGAACTGTAAAACGCATATTTGAGGATTTTTCGATTCGTTTTTGAAGAAACTTAAAACTATAAAGTTGTTCAGAATATGATTTTCTATAGGGCAATGAGGATGAAACATCCATTTTCGGAACCAAAACAGCTCAAAACATTTTTAATATGACGATTTACTCAATTTCATAGATTTCTCAAAATGAAGAGGTTGTTCTACAACTCAATCCCTATAATGATATTATTGCATTTGAATCTACATGGAGGGTGATCCTAATACATTGCATATCATTTTTAACATGAATTTCATATTAATTTAGGGATCCAAATACATGTTCATGTGAAATTTCATTATAGATACATATTATACACATATAGGTTATTAACTTGCCTTGGATTGTATGGAGAAGTTGAATCCTCTTGAAATCCTCATAGTTTTCTTCTCTTCTTACTCTCTCTCTCCACCAAACCCTAGCCCCCTTTTGTGAAATAAGAAAATGAAGACTTCTTTTCTTCTTTTTTATTTATACCCAGGGTTAATTTATTTACAAAAATGCCATTGCCCCAAATTTAACCCTCTCGATCCTTTTACGCATTAATTCGCTTCTAATATTTAAGTCTCACATTCGTGTCTCAATGAATTCATTTTAGCTTTTCATTTCCAAACATTTCTAATATATATACTGACATAGTTTTATTTCCAAACATTTTGAATATATATATTTACTCACATAGTTTCATTTTTTTTAGTTCACTTTCAATTCAATAAAAAAATGCGGGGTATTACATTCTCCCCCTCTACGAATGGGATTTCGTCCTCGAAATCCAAAATAAAACAAATCAAGTCAAGTAAAGTAAAGTATTTTCGCACATACCTTCCATGAAGAGATATGAGTGACTAATTCGCAAGTCATCCTCTCTCTCCCAAGTGTCCTCTGACTCATCATGATTACTCCACATAACACGAACAAGAGGAATGACTTTTGACCTTAACTGCTGCTCACGACGATCTAGGATCCTGACCGACCTCTCTTCGTAGCTCCCATCGGTCTATAGCTCAACCCCTTCTAAATCTATGTGTAGGTGTGAGTCCTCGGGAAGTAAGAACTTCCTCAACATGGATACATGAGAAACATCGTGTACCCGTTGGAGCTGGTCGGGTAGGACTAAACGGTAGGCAACTAACCCCACCCTGTCCAACACTATAAATGGACCCACGTATCGCGGTGAAAGCTTCCCTTTAGCACCAAAGAGAACAACGCCTCTAATGGGTGAGACCCTCAACAGTCGTTGGTCCCGAACAGCGAACTCTAACTTCCTCCGCTTTATGTCAGCATAAGTCTTCTGACGATCTTGCGCGGTCTTCATCAGTGCACGAATCAAGTCTATCTTCTCTGAGGTCTCTCTAACAATATCCGCACCCAGCATCCGGTGCTCTCCAAACTCCAACCAACATGTAGGGGATCGACAAGGCCTGTCGTAAAAATCCTCGTATGGTTCTATGTCAATAGTTTGTCTGATAACTATTATTGTATCCGAACTCCACCAGTGGTAAATGTGTATCCCAACCACCTTTGAAGCCCAACACACAAAATCGTAACATGTCCTCCAAAATTTGGTTTACCCGCTCCGTCTGACCATCAAACTGAGGGTGGAACGCATTCCTCGAACTCAACTGAACTCCCATCGCCTCCTGAACATCGCCCTACAAGTGCGAGGTGAAGACACTGCCACGGTCAGACACGATATCACACGGTACCCCATGCCATTTCACAATCTTGTTAATAAACACCTTAGCGTACTGTGCTGTCGTATAATCCATCCTCACTGGAAAGAAATGAGCCACATTTGCCAGTCTGTCGACGATGACCCAAATCGAATCATGATCGTGCTGTGATCTTGGCAACCTAACAATGAAATCCATGGAGATACTTTCCCATTTCTAACTGTACAACCGAACTCTCACCACGAAGACTAACATAACTGAACTGCTAAGCTGATCCAGAAATCAATACCCCCAAGTCCCGACTCGCAAAGTTTCGTGTGTGGAGTGTCTCGCAAGCAAATTCCAAACAAGAAACCCCTCTGATACACTACTATTATCTTGTCGAGATAAGGAATTTGACAACTCAAGACCCATAGTGATACAAGAATCATCTAACTCCAAAAACCACTTATCTCTGGACTCAATGGTTCATCACACAACAAATAATCCAACTTCGCCTATTCAATACAGATGTCACTATTCATTAATCATGCCTCGATACTCAACTCAGAATCGACTACCAGGTGGTAATGAAAGCTCAAAAGCCAACTCTACTCCAGTTGTCAATAACGCTTGCCTTGCACTTAAATTGATGGTGAGTCAACCGATATGGCAACCCTTATTATCCACTAAGGTTGCACATGTGCATAAGCATACAACTTCGATGAACTTACAAATATTGTTCCATCTTTCCATGTCTGGACTTAGGTAAATAATATCAACAAGGTTCATACTCTCTCGAACAAGACAACACCGATAAAGTTGCATTCTAGGCAGTCAATGATCCCTCACCTAAAGGTTTCGAACTAACCCAAGATGCAATATGCCCCCTGGTACACCGTCACTTCTCACGATTTGGTCGCTCTAACCTAAGGCTACAGACCCTCGCTAGATTCGACTTACCGCTCTTTTGTTAAAAACACGTAAGGAATTCAACCTATCCGACATGATTTTCCTTGGACTGTGAGTATATTAGAATTTGTCTCACTAAACATGAAATGAACTTGGTTCTTGAAACAAGGAATAAGGCTTGTACATTTTCCAAGCAACGAGGTAAGACCCAAAATTCCCACTTATCATAACAAATCAGAATATCGAATTTGGCACACTCACCATCCGGATACTCATCTTCCAGCACCCCAACGCTACCTGATCTTTATGAAGAACGGTGTGCTATCCAACAAGTCAAAGGTCGTAAATACAAAGTAGCGGGTACCTTCGCATACCGTGACCCCAATTAACACTCAGTACTCCACACATAACTGAAGTAAAAATTAAATATCTTACGAACCCATTCGCGGGTGTTTGTCCAAGAGTACACACCCTCCTTACAAAACTTCTCAGCTACGATCGACACACTCTCTTGTTATCCCCCTTATAGTGGAGGTTATGACAACCATTTCAATAAATGGGTCCAACATTTGAAACCCCAAAATGTCTAAATCCTTGAGATTAACGACATCAATCACGCAAAAACTGACTCAGCTACACGCGACTCTATCATTATCAAAAGACCATCAAGGTATGACTATTCACTAGTCTAGACGTCCCCATAATCGAACATCTTACACTTGGTTTCGAAATGCATCTTTAATCACACACGGTCTAAGTAAACATCATGTCACTAACTACTAACTCGTGCTCTAATTCACATTAATACATAACGAGGGCCATAACATAGCCACATTCCCATATCTGATGGATTCAAACTCAAGCACCACCATTATCACGGTGCAACAAATTAGTACCCCAATCATCGGGTGATAACATAAAATCTAACTCGTGTATATTTCACCAACTCAAGCGATCACACTCGCATTAAATAAAACGCCTATTGAACACTCCCTCGTGATGTTCTCACTCAATAACTCATCCCTCGAGATTCGCTACTCACTGTAGGGTTCACAACTGGTAACTCCATCTAAAGTCCATTCCTTAGCACACCCATATTCATGTCCCGGTCTCGACAGCCTTTAACAAATATACTGATGTTACAAAACAAGATAACCACATCTTATCGAACACCCATTCTAATCTAGGTCTTTACGAAGAACACTGAACTCCAATCGTTACCAAATATGGAAACAAGACTCCCTCGATAATTCTGGACTTCTCCAATGTCAATCCTCGAATGACATTGCGATACGGACTTCCTCATCCCCAGTGTCCATGGCCAAGACATTGCAACATTACTGATACCTTCTCACGAGATTTTTCAGGATAACTCGCCGAAACATTCCACTCTGAACATGTGAGTACCCAACCCACTAATATATATTTTACATGACTGAACACACACCTAATCGGCCTTAAGTCCATTCCATTACGGATTTTATTCGATCTTAACACTATGACACCACTATGCCGCCCTAATACGACATCTATCGCTTGTGTGGACAACATGTAGGTTTACACGCCTACCAAACTGTGATACCCCGTACTTTTGGCTATATTTATTTTTGGGATTAATTAATTAAATGCGTATTAATTGGAAATTAATCCGGGTTATAAATACTAACGAGATGTGAGTTGGTATTTAATTATGTACATATATGAGTATATATGAAATTGGAATTATGAAAGTTGTCGTGAGATTTATATACAGCATTTTAGAAATTTTGTTGAGACGCGTGGGACCGTCGCGTCACGGTGTAATATTTTGACTATAAAAGTGAATTTAAAATCTATAATCCGTATGGTCGTTTTGAGTGCGCCAACGCGTCCGGAAGGGTCGAGATAGTCAGAAAACACTAGCCGGGGGTGTAGTTTGGGTTCGGGGGTATTTTTAGGCTATACCGGCAACTTAAAGGGTATTTTGGTAATTTTACATTTTGAGGAATTAAAAGTGACGAAAATTGGGAGTTTTAATCTGATGTGGATTTAACCCACTAAACCCACTAACCAACCCATATTAACCCATTAAGCTACGGAGGCTATCATTAGGTTTACAAATTTTCCCAAAGAAAACCCTAGCCACCTTAAGCCACCATTGGAGGAGAAGCTTGGAGAGAGGAAATTCTGCAGAAATCTTTACCAAACCAACACCAAAATCAGAAATCCAATCAAGGCAAGTGTTTTAATCATATTTAAATTCGTAGAATGTTTCTTCCATGTTAGAAAATTGATGAATTATAACTGTTCTTGAGAGATAATGAAAACCCATGTAGTTTGGAGCTTAGAACTTGAAAATATTGAGGAGAATTGCATGTAGAATGATAGGTAGATAATTATTCTCATGATATCTGTGATAGGAAGGAATTAAAACGGATTTATAGTGAGTTAATTCATGATTCAAAAGTTAGGGTTCATGTTCTTGAAATAATTGGGGAAAAAGTGTAGAGATTTATATTTTGATTGATGTTAAAGAGATTTAATCCTTGAAAACATGTTAGGAGTTGACTTGAATATGTTTAGGATGAATTAGAGACCCTAAAACGTTGTTGGGATGAACTTTGGAAGAGATTAGGAGTGATAAAATGGAAAAAAAAACGAGATGTGGAAAATTCTGGGCCGAAACTGGTCCCTCGTTAGAAGACCTTCCCAGGTCGTTCGAACGAGCTCGTTCGAACGAGCTTCTAACGAGTTGACCAGTCGCTTCTAACGAAAAGGAATTTCGTTCGATACTTCGTTCGAACGAGATCTCGTTAGAAGGTACAGTTCGTTCGAACGAACTGGAATCTCGTTCGAACAGTCTCGTTCGAACGAGACTTCAAACGAGCTGACAGTCCAATCTCGTTCGAACAGCCTCGTTCGAATGAGACTTCTAACGAGCTGGCAGTCTGGGCATTTTTGGACTGTTTTGATTTTTGGAGTCCCGTAAACTTGTTCGAGGATATAGATATCATTCCGTTAATGTTTTAATGATAGAATTGGGGCATTTGGGTATTTATGATAAGGAAATTATATACGAGAGTTAAATTAAATGGACGGTTTGGGTTGAGACGTGAGTGTCTACTACGACGTGAGAAAATTATGGCGCGTATGATTATAAACCGGAATAGTATAAATTGTGATAATTATAGTTAGTACGAGAATGCGATATGTACTATGATTAAACTACGGTATTACTAAGACGTGTGTTTACTTAGTATTGGTATATAAATTTTGTATATGACATACCTACCATACTTGCTATCACGGGAGGTTGCGTTCGCTTAGGGCCCTCTAATCCTTGTGTTGCCCGGATTTAGACTGGTTACCTTGATGAACATAGGTCATAGAAAGACTTATTGGGATATTGATAAGTCCGCTGATCGTAGGAGCGTAGGTATGTGCGTGACCCAAGCATAGGATACTCAGTCAGGAGACAAGCTGTAGCTGTTTGTGGAAGCTACAGGGTTTGCTTGTAGACGCTTCTATCTTTTGGATTCCAGAGTCACCATCTATCAGTTGTAGGGCATGTTGCCCATTTCTATTTAGAGACATCTTTTACATTTCAGTTTTGTTTCAGACTTGGGCATGTATTATTTCAGTATTCAGTTTAGTTGTATCAGTTGTGGGTTTGTAGTGAGGAGTTTTCCTCCAAATTTTATTTACATTATGTGATGGTTATTCGTTTTACTTCAGTATGGTGAATGGTGTTACTTATTTCTTCATTGCACTTGTTGCATGTTAATCAGACTTTAATTAAAATTTGGCAACTTACTTTTTAAATACTAGGTGGTTAGTAAAATTAAAATGTTTTCGACAGTGATGCTATTAACTGAGCCAACTTGGCATTTTGAATTAATTTAATAAAGGAGTAGCTACCCGGTATTTAATTAGTCGGGGTGTCACAGGTGGTATCAGAGCATCAGGTTCTAGTGTCCTTTAGGATCTGTACGGCTATTATGTTTCCGCTAAGCTTTCTTTGATATAGAGCCCTATATTTTAGGACTGTTGTACTCTTTTTGTGTATGCTACGTTCTTCATCTATTTTAAGTTTATAACTGCGAACTTATAAACTTCATTCTTATTTCAGATGCCTCCACGACGTGCACGACGAGTTCCCAGGGATGCAACGCCCGAAACCCAGCCCGCTCCAGTTCAGGGCATGATGAACGCCGCTGAGGTTGCAGCTATAGTAGCTCAAGCGGTAAATGTTGCGATTGTCGTTGTTCAGCAGGCACCACCACAGGCGCCGGTTGCCGCGCCAGTGCAGGTTAATGCATTCCCGTCTGCTTGGGAGCGTGTACGTGACGCTTTTCAGAAAGCGCATCCGCCAGAGTTTGCAGGTAGCTCAGATGTAGTAGTCTCGAGCCAGTGGAGGAAGGATATGCAGAGGCACTTAAGGATGTATGAGTGCACGGATGTTCAGAAGCAGGTGCTAGCTACTTTCAAGCTAGTTGGATCTGCGCTACAGTGGTGGGAGTCTATTACCACCATGGAGGAGAGGGATACTCTCACGATTCAGGAGTTCTGGGTGCGGTTCGACCGCAAGTACTTTCCGTCAGCTATTCATACGGAAATGAGGAGGAGATTGACGAGTCTGAAGCAAGAGGGCAAGACTGTGGCCGAGTATGAGGCCGAGTTCACGAATCTGTTGAATATCGTTCCAGATGAGATACCAACAGAGAAGAAGAAGATTGAGAAGTTCACGGACGGGCGGACTTGGAGGATCCGTCAGCATCTGCTAGGGAACCTATCGTTG
Source organism: Sambucus nigra (assembly GCA_949130495.1). Classification (NCBI taxonomy): domain Eukaryota; kingdom Viridiplantae; phylum Streptophyta; class Magnoliopsida; order Dipsacales; family Adoxaceae; genus Sambucus; species Sambucus nigra. Next base: position 86,275,150 of record OX422215.1, on the reverse strand, counting down.
GCCACCTATTCTGATGTGGTTAACGCTGCATTGTTACACTGCCAGGACCACCGTTTTCATATGGACGAGGGCAAGAGGTCGGGGGAGTCTAGCCATCAGGGCAGGACTGGAGGACATGGTGCCAGCGGGGCACAATCTGGTCAGGGGCAGAGACAGAATGAGAAGGGCTCCCAGCAGGGGGATAATAAGAGGTTCCGGTTAGGGAACTACAGGCAAGGACAGGGAGCTTTCCGCCAGGGCCATCAGGGTCCAAACGGCCAACAGGGACAGAATGGGCAGCAGTTTCACCAGGGCCAGCAGGGCCAAGGGAGGAACGGTAACGGCCACCAGGGCCGAGGACAGCAGGGTCAGAGAGGAGGGAACTTCCCGGGGAACTGTTTTGTTTGTGGCAAGACTGGCCATAAGCGACAGGATTGTCCTGATAGGGGCAGGGCCTCACAGCAGCAGCAGCAGGGTGCTCGCCAGGAGCCACAGAGGCCTATGTTTCCCGCCGCTCTCCCCGCACCGCCACAGATGGCAGCATTTCCACCCATTCCAGCGGTCCCAGTTCAGCAGGGGCAGCTACAGTATGGACGTGTCTACAACGTCCACCAGGTTGCAGTTCCACAGGCACCGCCGACGATTGAGGGTACGTTTTCTATCCATGGCACTATGGGTCGGGTATTGTTTGATACGGGTGCTACACACTGTTTTATAGCTACACACTTCGCGAAAGCTTTAGGATTGTTAGCTACGGCAGAGAGCACAGTGACGTGTGTCGACTCACCATTGGGGAGTGGGTCACTTATATTCTTTATATGCCGGGGAGTGGGAGTAGAGATTGGTGGTTTGGTATTACCTGCAAACATGTTGGTATTAGATATGCATGTTCACGATGTGATCATCGGTATGGATTGGCTCGTAGCTTATAGGGCCATGATTGATTGCTTCAGCGGGAGCATTGTTTTTGCCATTCCGGGGCAAGAGATGTTCGTAGTGGCGATGCCTCGCCCAGAGGGAGGATCGACCGCTCATCTGTATTACATAGAGGAGGATACCTCTAAGGAGGTTGTGATTCCTTTAGATTCGATCCCAGTTGTCAGGGAGTATTCGGATTTGTTTCAGGAGATACCAGGCTTACCACCCAGTCGAGAGATAGACTGTGTTATAGATTTGCTACCGGGTACTAGTACCGTATGGCTCCAGCTGAGATGAGGGAGTTACGGGATCAGATAGAGCATCTGTTAGGACAGGGCTTTATTCGCAGGAGTACCTCACCTTGGGGCGCTCCAGTTTTGTTTGTGAAGAAGAGGGACGGTTCACTGAGATTGTGTGTGGACTACAGAGAGTTGAATAAGGTCACGATACGGAATAAGTATCCGTTGCCTCGAATCGATGACTTATTCGACCAGTTGAGAGGAGCTTCTTTCTTCTCGAAGATTGATTTGAGATCGGGATACCATCAGTTGCGTATCATGGAGGAGGATGTCTCGAAGACTGCGTTCTTGTCGAGATATGGTTCTTACGAGTTTCGGGTTATGCCTTTCGGTTTAACCAACGCTCCAGCTGTGTTTATGGACTTGATGAACAGAGTGTTCAGGGATTTCCTAGACCAGTTTGGCATTGTCTTCATTGATGATATTCTGGTTTACTCCCGGACAGAGGAGGAGCACGCCGAGCATTTGAGGCAGGTTTTGCAGACACTTCGTCAGAACGAGTTGTATGTAAAATATGAGAAGTGCGGGTTTTGGCTGAAGGAAGTCCAGTTTTTGGGACATATTATTTCCGACCGGGGAATATCTATTGATCCGGGGAAGGTATCAGCGGTGAGGGAGTGGGGACAGCCCACGACACCGACGGAGATTCGTAGTTTCTTGGGCTTGGCAGGATACTACAGGAGGTTCATTCGGGGATGTTCAAAGATAGCAGGTCCTTTGACACATCTGACTCGTAAGGATGTGCCATACATCTGGAGTGATGCCTGTCAGTTGGCATTTGATGAATTGAAGGACAAATTGACCTCAGCACCTGTGTTAGCATTGCCGAGACCGGGAGTTGAGTATTTGGTTTACACCGACGCGTCTTTGCAAGGACTTGGAGGTGTATTGCAGCAGGAGAGACAGGCCATAGCTTATGCTTCCCGTAAGCTTAAGCCTCATGAGAAGAATTACCCCACGCATGATTTGGAGTTGACAGCAGTGGTATTTGCCCTACGGATTTGGAGGCACTATCTTTTGGGGGAGAGGTTCCAACTGTTCACGGACCACAAGTCCCTACAGTACCTGTTCACACAGAAAGAGTTGAACATGCGGCAGCGTAGGTGGCTTGAATTTGTGAAAGACTACCAGTTCGACATCCAGTATCACCCGGGGAAGGCTAACGTGGTAGCAGACGCGTTGAGCCGTAGGCCAGCAGATGAGGTGGCAGAGGTGTGGAAAGCAAAGTGGAAGGAATTGGGACACCAGGATGCAGTGGCCCGCTCTTTCATGTCTGTGATGACTGTTACACCGCAGATTGTCACGAAGGTAGTACGGACACAGGCTAATGACTCGATCTGTCAAGAGCAGATAGTTCGATTACTAGCAGAGGGAGACGAATCCTATACCGTTAGCTCAGACGGGGGATTACGCTTCAATGGAAGATTGGTAGTTCCGGAAGGGGAAGAATTGCGACACGATGTGATGGCAGAGTCGCACGGCTCACGGTTCGCGGTACATCCCGGAGGGGACAAAATGTACCAAGACATGAGACGCCAGTACTGGTAGAGCGGTATGAAGAAAGATATCGCTGAGTTTGTTTCGAAATGCGCCACTTATCAGCTTGTAAAAGTGGATCATCAGAGACCGGCAGGGTTGCTACAAAAGTTGGAGGTCCCGGTGTGGATGTGGGAGAGCATATCCATGGACTTTATCACGGGGTTGCCTACGTCGCAGAGGGGTCACGACTCCGTTTGGGTAATTGTGGACAAGTTGTCCAAGGTCGCTCACTTTTTACCCGTAAGGACTGACTACACTACGGGACAGTATGCCCAGCTCTTCATTTCAGAGGTTGTGAGACTTCACGGTGTGCCCCTGAATATCGTGTCTGATAGAGACAAGATATTTGTTTCGAGGTTTTGGAAGAGTTTCCAGGAGGCCATGGGCACGGAATTGCGGTTGAGTACGGCTTATCATCCGCAGACCGAGCGCACCAATCAGATGTTAGAGGACATGCTTCGCAGGTGCATTATTGACTTTGGGGGTGGTTGGGAGCAGTACCTTCTACTGGTGGAGTTTGCTTACAACAACTCCTATCAGTTCACTATTGGCATGGCTCCGTTTGAGGCATTGTACGGTAGGCCTTGTCGTTCCCCAGCATGTTGGTTAGAGGTGGGGGACAACAAACTACTTGGACCTGAAGTGATTCAGGATACTTCGGCAAGGATTGAGTTGATTCGGAGTCGCATTCGGGTAGCTCAAGACAGGCAGAAAAGTTATGCTGATGCGAAGAGGTTTTTCAGGGAGTTCCAAGTAGGGGACCAGGTTTTGCTCCGAGTATCTCCTATGAAGGGGATTATGCGTTTCGGAAAGAAGGGGAAGTTGGCACCGAGGTATGTGGGGTCGTTTCCCATTATTGAGCGGATCGGACCGGTTGCGTATAAACTCGGGTTACCGGAGCATTTGCATCGGATTCACGATGTGTTTCATATTTCCTCGCTGAGGAAATACCTTAGAGATAATTTGGCTCATTTTCACATTGTTGTCGAGGACATCGATCTCCAGCCGGATAGCTCCTACGAGGAGGGGCCAATTGCTATTTTGGACCGAAGTGAGAGGAAACTGTGGTCAAAGATAGTTCCGTTAGTGCGTGTTCAGTGGCGACATCACAATGTCGAGGAGTCCACATGGGAGCGCGAGGATGAGATGCGCGAACGTTATCCAGAGCTGTTTTTAGCAGGTACTTTCTAGTTTCGAATTTCAGGACGAAATTCAGTTATTAGGGGGGGAGTATGTGATACCCCGTACTTTTGGCTATATTTATTTTTGGGATTAATTAATTAAATGCGTATTAATTGGAAATTAATCCGGGTTATAAATACTAACGAAATGTGAGTTGGTATTTAATTATGTACATATATGAGTATATATGAAATTGGAATTATGAAAGTTGTCGTGAGATTTATATACAGCATTTTAGAAATTTTGTTGAGACGCGTGGGACCGCCGCGTCACGGTCTAATATTTTGACTATAAAAGTGAATTTAAAATCTATAATCCGTATGGTCGTTTTGAGTGCGCCAACGCGTCCGGAAGGGTCGAGATAGTCATAAAACACTAGCCGGGGTGTAGTTTGGGTTCCGGGGTATTTTTAGGCTATACCGGCAACTTAAAGGGTATTTTGGTAATTTTACATTTTGAGGAATTAAAAGTGACGAAAATTGGGAGTTTTAATCTGATGTGGATTTAACCCACTAAACCCACTAACCAACCCATATTAACCCATTAAGCTACGGAGGCTATCATTAGGTTTACAAATTTTCCCAAAGAAAACCCTAGCCACCTTAAGCCACCATTGGAGGAGAAGCTTGGAGAGAGGAAATTCTGCAGAAATCTATACCAAACCAACACCAAAATCAGAAATCCAATCAAGGCAAGTGTTTTAATCATATTTAAATTCGTAGAATGTTTCTTCCATGTTAGAAAATTGATGAATTATAACTGTTCTTGAGAGATAATGAAAACCCATGTAGTTTGGAGCTTAGAACTTGAAAATATTGAGGAGAATTGCATGTAGAATGATAGGTAGATAATTATTCTCATGATATCTGTGATAGGAAGGAATTAAAACGGATTTATAGTGAGTTAATTCATGATTCAAAAGTTAGGGTTCATGTTCTTGAAATAATTGGGGAAAAAGTGTAGAGATTTATATTTTGATTGATGTTAAAGAGATTTAATCCTTGAAAACATGTTAGGAGTTGACTTGAATATGTTTAGGATGAATTAGAGACCCTAAAACGTTGTTGGGATGAACTTTGGAAGAGATTAGGAGTGATAAAATGGAAAAAAAATGAGATGTGGAAAATTCTGGGCCGAAACTGGTCCCTCGTTAGAAGACCTTCCCAGGTCGTTCGAACGAGCTCGTTCGAACGAGCTTCTAACGAGTTGACCAGTCGCTTCTAACGAAAAGGAATTTCGTTCGATACTTCGTTCGAACGAGATCTCGTTAGAAGGTACAGTTCGTTCGAACGAACTGGAATCTCGTTCGAACAGTCTCGTTCGAACGAGACTTCAAACGAGCTGACAGTCCAATCTCGTTCGAACAGCCTCGTTCGAACGAGACTTCTAACGAGCTGGCAGTCTGGGCATTTTTGGACTGTTTTGATTTTTGGAGTCCTGTAAACTTGTTCGAGGATATAGATATCATTCCGTTAATGTTTTAATGATAGAATTTGGGCATTTGGGTATTTATGATAAGGAAATTATATACGAGAGTTAAATTAAATGGACGGTTTGGGTTGAGACGTGAGTGTCTACTACGACGTGAGAAAATTATGGCGCGTATGATTATAAACCGGAATAATATAAATTGTGATAATTATAGTTAGTACGAGAATGCGATATGTACTACGATTAAACTACGGTATTACTAAGACGTGTGTTTACTTAGTATTGGTATATAAATTTTGTGTATGACATACCTACCATACTTGCTATCACGGGAGGTTGCGTTCGCTTAGGGCCCTCTAATCCTTGTGTTGCCCGGATTTAGACTGGTTACCTTGATGAACATAGGTCATAGAAAGACTTATTGGGATATTGATAAGTCCGCTGATCGTGGGAGCGTAGGTATGTGCGTGACCCATGTGATGTAACTGTGTTCGCTTCCATTATTTGTGATGTTGTTATCTTTGAACTATTCCTGAGAGATTCGGAATATGTGATCCTTATGTACGTGATGTACCGGGATGGATAGCAGAGTATGTGTGCACCACAGCTTAGTTCTCGGGGTGCTTGTATAGTATATTTATGATGTGATTAATATACAATTAATTAATGGGAACCTTCATGTTAATATTGTGAATATAATTACGGTATTGTTCGAGAAACATAACGGGTTAGCTGATAGTGAAATATATTGCATATTGAACATCTGAGTTTACGTTAAATCCCTACTTAATTACGAGCGTTATAATGTTAATGGAACCGAGTAAAATGGGTAGAACCTATGATAGTCTAGCTAGATATGATGCCACTTAGCTAGTGGTTTGTGTCGTTGTAGATGGGTAATTACGTTAGGAGTGCACAGTTAGACGAGAGGTGAGGGTATCATGTGAGTGCACGTCCTAACATGTACCTTGCATTTAATGTTTTAAATATTTTTAAAGCACTTGAAGGTTTTTAAAATATAACTCCACATTCGGGCTCTGACCCGTTTGCTTTCAAATCTACTTTTCTTGTAAAACCATTTTAGGT